>WOFM01001381.1:0-661821 GCA_011428145.1 Ericerus pela
CAAACTCTTTGCACCGTGGATGGAGATCATTCATTTTCCTCAAATTTATTTCAGACATATACATATTTTGTTCGTGTAATGTATTACAGTATTTCAAATTTTACTGTAAAAAAATTTTTGCACAATTTTGTACTTAAAAATGTAAAAACATTGTATCTCTTATGAGGGTTACAGTATAAAAATAAAATGTTATCACACTTTTAAATACAAAATTGTGCCAAAAATCATTTTCAAGTGAAGTTTAAGTAAAGGGAGGTTAAAGTGACGTTCATGAATATGGGCCCCAGACTTTCGATAGTTCTGTAGAAAAATCTGCAGCAAATTTTGTAGGTATAGATTTTAGAGTCGGATCCTGGACTTTGTTGAGAGACACATTTTCAAGGTTGGTAAGTTCCATATTTTTCTATTTTTTATTTTCTGTTATCAGTCGCATGAAAAAGAATAAAATGAAAAATAGAGAGGATGAATTGTGAAAAATTGGAGATGATTCAACTTATTTTTTTCGTGATTATTCGATTTAAATTAAAATATGTCGGTTGAGAATATCCTCCATAGTATTTTTATTTTAACTTCATCAATATCCCATGAACTAAACTTAATCTATGTCATCTAATCACAGAATTCAAACGGAAATTTATGGATATCTTTCAAACCAAACGTACGATTTAATCAAATAGGTATTCTACTAACATATGTGAATGTTTTAGGAGAATTTCATCCCAATTGCACGTTTGTTTCTGGAGATATCGCTGAAATTCTATTTAGAATGAGTGATTCTAATGATGTTAAGTCAGTCTAGTTAAGGAATTTTTGTGATATCTCGAAAAATAAACATTCAATTGCGACCAAATTTTCACAGAATGTTCAGCTAACCTATGTTAGAGATTTTTACAAGTTGTAGTTCTCTCGCAATTGCTCTCGATAGCCTTGATTTTGTGTCAGTTCAAAGGAAGCAAATGGGCACAATTATTGGCATCAGTAGCAAAAAACAGCTTTGTGAAATCATTCATTCTGAAGAATAAATTGAAGTTCACCTCTTCTTTCTCACTGGTTGCCCCCGTATTTTCTGAAATCTAAATTCGTTTCAATGTAAATTTAGTACTAGCTGTTCAGCTATTTATCAAATATATGATTGATGATAAAAATTGATAACACGTTCTGAATTCCTAAAAACCTACTAAACCTACAGAATGTTGTTCGGGCAGCTGCATGAGATTTTCTAAACCTACAAAAGAAAAGCTACAACTGATTACAGATTTTTCTGTAGCTTTGTAGTTTCTCTGGTCGCCGGAACAGACTTAAGTAAATACTAAAACTACCAAGCTCGGCTCGCCCCTTCACAATTAAACGCTTCGTCACAAGTCGATCTTTTAGGTTGTTGCGGGGGGGCCGGTCAATGGCATACTTTGGCCAAGGCCCCCCGCATCGTCAGAAAGATCCCTCCATCGGCACTGGGCGAGCACCCCCTAGGGACACTGATACACGAAAAAAATAATAAACAAATAATATAATATTGAATTTTAACTTTGTAGTTAAATTCGTCGATAATGACGTGCTCCTCTAAATCGCGGGCTATAATATGAGTGAAAGCGGAGAGAAATTGGAAAGAAAGAGGGTTCATAATGATAGTAAGCGTTTCATTTCTGCCTAAGCCAATGACAGCATATAATATTGGCATGTCTGTGAGCGCAAAGCAATGTAGGTTCTCCTATGCTGATGAGACAGGTACTATAGGATGAGTGTGTACTGGAAAACAGTTATTTTATTTCATTCACAAGTTTCCACGACAATAAACAATTTTATTGTAAAATTTTTAATATTTTAGCTGAATTCATGGAGTTATATGTAACTGTTGCATTTTAAGTCTGAAGTTTGGTCTGACTGAAGTTACGATGATGAACCAAGCAGATGATCATAGCTGGAGATCGAATCAATTCCGGCAAAGTGTTATATCAAGATTGTTAGTATACTAATTTACCATACTTTTTTAGCGTAGTACTACTATAATTCTTTGTTATGACAAGTTATGAAATTATTTTATGATTCTTGCGTACTAAAGAGAAGAAGCAATGCAAAAAAATGGTGCATTGGCAACCAATTCAAGTACCGAGTTGGAAAATCATATATTCAAGAAAGCGTCGAATAAAGTGAGAAATTTCAACTTCATCTCTCCATTATTTCATTTTCAGACTGCAAAATGATGTATAACTTTTTTCTACACTTAATCACTTGTTCTTTGCAATTATTAATTCATCTTTTTTTTCCTTCAATTAAGGATGAATACTTGGCTTATGTAGCGAAACTGCTTCTTCGTCTTCGAGGTATGTAAAAATATTTCCATTTTCTCTTTTTTTGTTGTTAACTATTTGTAATAACTAAATTCTATAATTAATTTTTTTGTGACTCATGTGTAGGCCCTCTGTCTAACGCAATGATGTCTCAACAAGGAATATCCCACCAAGGAATTCCTCAACATGCTATACCTCAAACAAACATGCCTCAGTCAAGAATGTCTCAGCAAAATTTACCTCAGCAACAAAGTATGCCTCAAGTTGGTCTAACTCAACTAGGAATGCAACAACAAAATATGCCTCAGCAAGGAAGGCTGTCCAGTATTAATACTGCAACAAATTGTGAGTGTTAAACTCGAACCCTCATGTTGCTGAATTTTAGATTTGACATCAAAGGTTATAGAAATCAAATAGCTTTGTTTTACCGTTTTTTAGTTATAAAAAAGTGAGAACGATTTCTTTTTGAATTTCGAAATATTTATTCCGTTTCAATCAAAATTCTTTCCTCGCTACTGGGTGCTTGAAAATGAAACATTGATATTATTGCTAGTTGGTTAGACTACGAATATTTAGTCATCGCCTGCTGAATTTCAAATGTTTTTTGTATGTATTTTTTTAAGTGTAAAATTTATGAATGAGAAAACAATTATGTAAAATGTGCAAAGTGCTTAGCTCTTAAAAGCGTCGGTCACCCGAGGCATATACTGACTCCAGTAAATTTCAGACTACTCCGTTTGTAAACTTGTGTGAAGTTGAACACGTTTAACTGTGAGTTGAGAAGAGGGGCACACCATTAATAGCGTACTGTCTTTTTCAAAAATGATCTGAACGTCGGCCACACAAACGGATCCTTGACTCGTTTGGTACCTGAGCGAATTTTGTGAGCAAAATTTCTCCCATGAAGAAAGAATGCATTTTGCCTCGGCTTGCGCTCATAAATATATTCGCGTCTTAACGTATGCATCGTCTTTTCTTCTTGTAATATATACTTTGTATTACATATTCTGTTGGATTTAATTTAAGAGCTCATTTCTAATTCGCTGTTTTGAAGATTTTTAACTCTGAAATTCTTTATCGATGCTCATTTTCGCAGTTTTATTTTTTTTCAGTATTACAAAGTTTAAATCAAGGAAGAGTCAGTGTGCAGAATCGAATGCCTATGCAGGTTGGCAATTATGATTTCTCTAGATACTTCTAAATATCTGTCTGTTTACTTGTGATTATCTTGATTCAGGTTGAAACAATGAATTCTATGAGTGCTTCTCTTGGTCCTATGCAACAAAGTCCTGTGCAGTCTGGAATGATTCATGGAGGTCTTATGAATCAAATAAACGTTGTTATGGGAAATCAGATGAATCCTACTGTCAATCCTTCGCTGGGGAATGTAATGCCTGGTTCTAGCAGCTTGATAAATGTAAATGCGATGAACAGTCAAATCGTCAATACTACTTCAATGCCCAATACTGTCGGTATAATCGGTCCAATTCCTAATTCCATGAGCGGTTCGATACCCAGCCAAGTGGGTGGTAGGATGACCAGTCAAATGGTTGGTCAAGTTTCTCCACAAATAGGAGGCGGAATTGTGCATAATCAGATGCATGTACCCATCGCTGCGCAGCAACAAAAGGTAGTCATTTTTTTTTTTTATTATGCGTTAACGCCTTCGCATCGATATTGTATAACTTCTGGTTTTTATAGTTAGTTTCAGATGGAATGATGATGGCTGGACAGGGTGGAGTATTGTATTCACATCCGCGAGGGCCCACGCCTCCTCAGTTCATTCGACAAAATACGCCGGCTGGTGCGCAGCCCATAGTGCAAGTGAATTCTGCGTAAGTTTTTAGTAAATTCTTTCAAAAAGTTGGGTATAAAAAAGCTGCGAACTAATCGAGGTCTGATTTTATGAACAGTATGATACCTTCTCCCGCGTTATTCCCATCAACCAATCCCACTCAAATGAACGCTGCCGGATTTGTTGCGACCGTCATGAAGCCTGCAGGTAAGATTTTGATTTTAATTGGACTCGAAGTTTTTTTTATCATATTGTGATTTATAATATCCCTGCAGAAGAAAAAAATTTTGAAATGACCCAAAAATCGCTGATTTTCATTTGTTCCCATCACCCGAGTGAAAAATAAGTTTCATCACTATTTTGACCGCTTCCTTCTCCCATAGCGGACATGATGTACGATAATTTCTAGTTTTTTTCATTTTGCTCAAAAACAAGTAGAGTTAAGACTAGAATAGTTCTGTATAAAAAATGTTTTTTATAAAATTCTCTGCAAAAAGATTCTGATCAAAATTTACCTCAGTATCGTAGTTGAGGTGCTATAGTTTTGGAAAAATTTATTATGCTCTGTTAAGAAATACCGTATTCTTGAATTTCATAATTTCGTTGAAAAAACAGATAGAACATACGCAACTTTTTGCGAACCGGCATTATCCTGATCATGACACGAAGTTTATAAAAAATATTTTTTTACCTTACTGTTTTCTTCGTAATTCCACTAGTTTTTAAGTAAAATGAAATAAACTAAAAACAGCCTCACATTGTGCTAGCTACCTGTGAGGGAAGCAAGAAAGGTTGGAGTAGGGACTTTTTACCGTATACTTGAGAAAACACAAGCGACACATTCCAGAAATAAAAACCTATTATAGAAATTAATTCCTCTATCCTAATTCTATTGGGCTGGTATTGTAATCACATTTTATATATTTTCGTTTATGTTAACGTTAATAGATATGAAATTACCACCAAAATATCTTAACTATATAAAAAATTCTGTATAGATCTCACGCGAAGATTTTTCAGCTTTTACTCTCCTTAAAGCGTAGTATTATCTGTTACGATCTTTGTTTCAGGACCTATTATGACTCCCTCTCCTAACAGTAGCGTTTCGTTGAGTACTCCCGGCGGTCAATCTCAACCTACTCCAAGTCCTTTAAGCAACGAAGAACAAGCATACTGTGACAAAGTTAAACAACTCAGTCGTTATATCGAACCCCTAAGGCGTATGATTGCTCGATCAGGAAGCGGAGGTCTCTACCTCAAATACCTTTTTTTTTTCTTTTTGTTGTTTACAAATTGTTAGATATTTTACATTTTCAAAAATTTGTTGCAGATCACGAAAAAATGAGTAAAATGAAAAAGTTATTGGAAATATTATCATCGCCTTGTCAGAGAATAACAATGGAAGCATTACTTAAATGTGAAGCCGTTCTGGAGAAAATGGACATAAAAGGACTGGTCCGTTTTGTTTTTCAAAACAAGATATATAGTGTATTTTGAAAATCATTTCTTATAAAACGAGGTATAGAAATAATTTGTGTCATCTGTGTAGGCTGATATGAAAGAACAGCATCCGTTAGTTGAAGCAATAAGCTCTGCTCTTCAAGGTCCCAACCCTAATCATACGTTTCAACGAACTTTTGAATTAGTGATGTCCACGTTAAACGGCAAGCCACTGAAGTAAGTTTTTTAAACAAATTTTCTTTCTTATTTTGTGCTGTCAATTGACTGTTGCGTTGTCCAGAACCCTGCCGAAGCCGCTTAAGCGAAAACATGTTGAAGAAATACCCAGTGATATTCCAGAAGCTTTACAGGGGGAAGTTGCTAGATTGGATCAACGGTTTAAGGTGGTCGACAATTTTCACTTACCAAAGTGTATATTTAATGAGTTATTTTTAAAATCCTTTCAAACTTACAGGTCTCCTTGGATCCTGTTCAACAAACCAGTCCCAAATGTGTGTACCTGCTATGTTGGTTGGACGATCGAAATCTGCCATGTATTCCTCCCGTTCAAATAACCATACCCGAAGACTACCCGAACAGTTCTCCTAAATGTAATTTATCAAATTACGAGTACGGAGCTACGAAATTCTTGCAAATGATTCAAAAAGCATTACAATCGCGCCTAGCAAAATTGTCATCTAAATATACCATGTCGCAACTTTTAGACACTTGGGAAAATAGCGTCAGAGAAACGTGCTCTAGTTATAGAATTAATGGTCTCGGTTCTGTATTTTGAGTGTCCTTTCATTTAACGTCTTGACAACTTTATATAATTGCATAATTTTCTGACTGCATATATCGAGGAAGCATTACGTTCCTATTTACGAGGTAAACTGAAGCCATGCCTATCTTCTGGTATTCTTCGATGATAAACCAAATGAGCATTTTTCAACGGTTCGGTGTCGAAATTTACATTCTTGTTTTTATTTCGAATTGAAGACAAATAATGCTTTTTGTATAACCATTTCTCGAGGGAAAAAATTAATGATGTGGTTCCTGTCTACGAGTATTTATACTTATTCGACTCTAACGCGCGCTCTCTCTATCTGTCTCTCTTCTCCCTCTCTTCTCTCACCTTTGCAATTGAAATTTCGTTCGAAATATTTTAGTGAAAGAATGCTATTGATCAGTATCATCAGTGATGGTAATTTAACGATGATCAGGTGACGTTGGAGATTTCGCGGTCAAAACCCGGGATATTATGGCCCCGCCCCGTGAAAAAAAAATCCTATTTTAAGGCAAAGCGAATGTTTCGAGCGGTTTTGTAGGATTTCTCGTGTTTGAATTAATGGGCTGTGTTTTCAGTATGGATGTACGTATTTTATGAAAATCTAAAGGAAATCATTGTATTCGTTTGCAAAAAAAATTGCTGTTTAACCAACTTATTTCTTTTCTTCAATGTGGAGGACAACATCACTAGTTCATAATACATGTTAAAGTAATTTTCGATAAATATAAGTGTGGTCTACAAAGGGTGTGCTCTATGTCTTATGAAAATAACTTTTTTTTTATCCAATAAAAAAATACAACATAAAATTCACGGTTAATTTTACTTATTTCAATTTTGAACTGAGCATAGAACAAGAACTTCGATGGTTAGAGTAATATACAAAATAAAATTTCACAGCATTTAAACATTTCAAATTTAGAAAAATTTTAAAGTGATAACAGAACCCTGAAATCTATGCTTACGTACACCGCGAATTCAGGTGGCTGATGAAAATATTTTCAACGCATCGACCATTGACATCACATATGGTGATGAGTTATTTAAAAAAATTTAATCGATCTGATTTCCAGAGGTGTGGTTTGAGCATGAGATTGTAATCGGCGAAAAATAATTTCTCTTTCAAAATGATGGGGAGAAGTTCTTTAGTTCTACAAGTGCATCGTTTGGGTCTTAACAGAAATAATTCAATCAATATCAAATTGAAAAATATTAAACTCTTCAATTATCTTGGTCGTAACGTTATAAGAGATTATAACTCAAGGATTCAAAACGACTCAAAAGTTCAATAAATTCACATATGATTGGGGCAAGCTGAGTTGAACAAACCAGGGCAAGTCCTTGAAGCATTCTATGAGAAGGCGATGAGCACCAAGATCGACCAAACGATTTGTCAATGTCATAGCAGTTCCGTAATTGGGCCAATATGAACACCATGTATTTTAGTTCTAAAAAGCTTAATGTTTATTTACAGTGATCTACTCAAACGAACTATCAATTTGGATGCGAATTGGTCTGACGATACTTTTGGTGTGGCCAATTTTATCTCAGTTTTGAGGTTTCAATTGCGTAATTTCGGAGCAACATCTACGAAATGGTATTCAGTCATTAATTATTATGACCTATATAACCCGTGTATTAACTTGTTACCTAACAGTTTAGGTTTTAATTGGCTAAGTTTTATGAACTTGCAGCATTTTCTAGTAGATGTGAAGCTGTATCTGCAGTATTGTTACTCAGTTTTCTTGCAAATGGGGTATTAAAATTGACCTCACAAAACCCTTAGGGTGCGAGATGAAAATTTTCCGTTTCACGACAAAAGAAAATTAATGACACCATTTTCCCATTTTGACTAACTTTTTTAAATTCTTGCCTCACGGTTTTGAGAAAACTACAAAAGGGATAGGGTTGAAATTTTTATGAAAAATAGTTTCTATATAAGATCAGGTTTGATAGGAGTTTGGTGCCTATTAGTTCAGGAGTTTCGAAGAAAGCTGGAGAACAAAAAATTTCTAGAAAATAAGGGTTTTCCAGGATTTTTAGGAAACTACGGAAGGAATACATCATTCTTATGTATGTGCAAGTCTGATGAAAGTTTGCTACCTTTTAGACTTTTAGTTCGGCAGTTTTCGAAAAAACTGGAAAACAAAAATTTCTAGATAAAATTTTGGGTTCACAGTTTTGAGAAAACTACGAGAGGGATAGGGCTTTACTTTTCACGAAAGATAGTCCTTATACAAGGTTAAGTCTAATAGTAGTTTGTTTTTTATTGGTTCAGCATAGTTTCCGAGAAAAATCTGATACAAAAATAAAAAACTAAAGAGAAGCAAGTCGCCTATGATGCTTAGAGTAGGTATCTTTTTCATATTTACGGCGTAATGGATTACAAGCATCTTTTCTGCATTGCATTAATTCAATTTTTAGTTGTGAATTGTAGACAAAAATTGGCAAACTGGGTTTCCTAGCGAAGTATTGCTGGGCTAATTTTTCTTTTTTTTGTTCGGAAGAGAAAAGATTTTTTGATAGATGTATACCCATAATATTATGAAACATCGTACGCCACTGGACAAGAGCAAATTCATCCGATTCTATCTCTTAAATCAGTAATCACTGGATTATTTTTTTTAATAGCTGCATTATACGAAACGCTCATATGATGTTCAGTCTTTTTTATGGATTCTAAGCTTAAACCTTTCAGAATGGGAAACTGGAAGAACCCTACGGCACTGTCTTTAGAGGACCTTTCCTCGAGCCCACGCACAACTTAATATACCACCATCATTAAGTATTGGAAATTTCGCATTTCGGTACATTACTAGTTTAGCTCCCATGCCTTGATTTCGCTGAAATTTGGTGTGCACACTGAACTCGATGTATAGGTACCAAGGTTAAAGTGTCAGAAACTATTAGAATGGGAGTTACTGCGATTGAGGCTCAAAGTTTGCAAAATTTACAAGTAAGTTCGCTACTTTCCGTGAAAAAGTAGTTCGAAAATTGATTTTTCGTCAGGGTTCGGTTTGAAGCACTTTGGCGCCCTCCAATAATTCGGGATCTGATCTATAGACTCTAAGTCTATAGAGTTATTCTGCGCGTGGCAGAAGTTCGGATCCACAATCAGACATGTGGGTATTTAGGTGAAGATTGAAAATTTTTTTGTGGGTGGTGCTTGTAAAGGGTCTAGAACCGGTGGTTGGTGAGGTGGGTAATTCTTTTTCTTACTGTTTCCAGCAACTGAAATTTCAAATTTATAATTATCAATTGTTAACAGTATCACCGAGTGCAACGTGCATACCAAATTTCAGCGAAATCGGAAGACGGCAGCTAATCTAGAATAACTCTCCAGCTTGATTAAATTTAACAAAATTTTCTCTTCTTCAACATTCGAGCAAAGCTCGATGAACCAGGTACTATAATTTATACTTCGATACATTTGATAGTCACGTTAAATTCATATAAAAGCGTATACTTAGTTAAGGTGATAACGATTACAGAACGTATTAATGTTGTAGATAACTATAAAAATAAAGCACAGAGGTGAATAATACAATTCCCATTCAATTTTCGATGGTTAGATATTATATAACTGATTTTATCGTTAATGCAGGTATTTGCGATTTTTAGGACGCATGCTTTCTCCAGATAATTGTAGAATTCGAAATTCACCAGGTAGGTGTACAATTTATTGACGATCCGAATCCTCTTTCCTAGAATTTAGATTGAATTATTAGAATAATATTCTGTTCTTCTTTCGAGAAAGATTTCAGACTCGTTTTTGAAGTTTGTCAAAAAATTTATTTTATTTTATTCGTCAACTATTTATCATATTTCTTACCTAAAATACATCAGTCCTCTACGAATGTACATATTAAATATTTTTTATTAAAATGATCGAGTTACTAGTTGGTTATTGGTATTCACTTTGCCGATACAGATTCGGGCAGATACGTAACACCGTCAACACTGAGCGCCAGTTGCAAAAGTTCGTCGGGCGTAAGGGCGTATCGTCAATATTCCATGTTACTGATAAAACAGTCGATAAAACTATGGCTGAGTCACCGATTAACGTCGCAGTACAAGACAAATTTTCTTTCCCTAATCTTACGAACATGAACGTGAATTAACTGTAAAGTGTTTATAATGGTGTTACTATGCAATCGGTTTCACGATATCGTGAGCCTCTTGTCCATGAAACTGCCTCGCTAGTCGCTGTAATCATTAACATTTTTAGCTCATGATGACTTCCTGAAGTTTCTCATTTATATTTTAAAGAGTGAAGATAGATGTTGGAAAATGTTTAAAATCAATTTTTCCGAATTATTTCCTTCAAAATGGAGTTTCGTCGTTTTTCTCACGTACATGTCTTTATTCATCAGCCAAGGTATTAAATTTTTAATCCCGGTAATTCATTTTGTGTGGGTATATTTACATCATAATTTTACTATTTAAAAATAATTTTTTTTTTAACATCGCAGGTTTATTTGTTACTGTGTCGCAGGAATCATCAAATATTTATAAATACAACACTGTCTTAGCTGTCTTAATAACAGAACTTTTAAAATTATTAATAAGCATAGTCGCCTACTGTTTTAGGTACAGTTCCATTTTTTTCATATTCGATTTTATAATCATATTAGTATTTTTTATAACTTGTAATTTTTGTTTTTTCAGGAATTCCTACGTTGATCTTTTTCAACAGACTATTAAACATTATAAATGTGAGTGTTTGAAATGAACTTTATTAGCTTCGTATATTGGTCCACTCTAATAATTATTACTGCGATTCATTTTCGCAGTGTTATGGTTATACTTCATACCATCATTTTTGTATTGCGTGTATAATAACTTGGCATACGTAAATCTACTTAATTATGATCCTGCAACATATTTCATTCTGTTACAACTGAGAGTTGTTATTACGGGTGTTCTCTTTCAAGTTCGAATTTTGTTTACTCTCTTATTTCAAATGAATTTTATTCACAATGGTCTTATAATAATATTATTATCCGGTTCGTAGGTTCTCTTTTCAAAGATGCTGACTTTCACTCAGTGGTTCTCCTTAATTTTGCTCACTATCGGTTGCATGGCGAAAAATCTCAGTTTTAAGAGTATGCACACTTTCGGTCTCGATACACAAACGTTTCTCGTTCAGGAAAATGCATTTAATTCTAGTTCTATCAAAATGGACGGAATGGGATTCAACTTCGGCACATCACTTATAATTCTTCAAGTGCGAAAATTTTCTTGTAATTTAAAATAGATGAGCGAGAACTGTCTGTACTTTGCTCACGAGACCTAAATTATATTTTTTTCAGGTTTTGTGTTCTTGTTTTGCGGGCGTATACTGCGAACATTTACTCAAGAATCGAGGATTACATGTAGATATTTTTATTCAAAACGTTTTCATGTACTTCGATTCGATATTATGTAATGTGCTCGTGCTATGTATGCAACAAGATACTTCAGTATTTTCGAGAACTCATTTCGATGAAATCATTAAACCGATGGTAAATTTGGCGTTGAATTGAATTTTGAGTACATTATCCTTTGGTTTGTAGTTTGTACATTTAAAAAATTGGTTTGTTTACAGGTGCTTCTAGTCATTTTTAATAGCGCTCTTGCTGGAATTGTGACGAGTTTCTTTCTTAAATATTTGAATTCGATTTTAAAAACAATTGCTTCCGCTCTTGAGTTGATTTTTATAACCGTATTAAGTTGGATTTTATTCAACGTTTCAATAAAATTCAACACGTCGCTGTCCATAACTCTTGTTTTAATTTCGATTATACTCTACTCGCGAAACCCTGTTCATAATCCTCCTCCTAATGTAATAAACAAGAAGGGTTTCTCTGAGAACGTGTAAATCTATATTGTGACATGAATTTTGTGATCTTAATATTTTGTGATTTGCATTTCGAATGATTTCATCATTACCGCAATTTCTGTATTTTGTATCAAAAAGCTATCCTAGTCTTTTTATCTAATTTTTTCTTTAGTCTCGTTATGATGTATGTATAATATTATTGTTGAATTTTTTTCTTGAATGCTCTCCTCTATAACGTGATATTTAAAAAAATGTCTAATCTATAAAAATAAGCATGATCTCTTCTCTTTTTTTTGCTCTTTTATTTGTCCTTTATGACTAAATTATTGAATTTATTTTCTCGATTTTTCGTTCAATTGAATTTTAAGAGATTTTATACCACTTTTCTGAGCCATCAAACAAATATTAGTGTTCTTCATGTTTGAAAATTTCATGAACCTAACTAACAGACATTTTTAGGTCATTTTTAATTCAGAGGGCGTTCTTAACGAAATCCTATTTTTTTCGAATTAGATCGTTTTTCAAACATTGGTATGTTTAGAAAACAATAATTCCAGTTTACGCTTCCTTCCAAAGTTGTTGAATTTT
Organism: Ericerus pela; assembly: GCA_011428145.1. NCBI lineage: Eukaryota > Metazoa > Arthropoda > Insecta > Hemiptera > Coccidae > Ericerus > Ericerus pela. The sequence continues at coordinate 12,720 of WOFM01001381.1, forward strand.
TTAAATTTTAATCTTAATGGTAGATATAATTCATCTAGAAACATTGAAATTTGATTGCCTCCAAGCTGTTAGGTACAATAAATTATTGTTAAAATTATTCATGTTAATAAGGTCTATATCTACTTAGTTTTTGTGCCAAAAATTCAACCTAAGTTTTTTTTTTTTGGCGATTGTGAAATTTTTATTTATTTTAATGTTGAAATAGCTGAAGCACTTTAAATTATTGATCCATTTTCAAATCGCTGTTGATTTGGTACCATGCTGATGATTTCATCAAATCAAAGTTAAGGCCTGAATACCAGAACGATTCTTTGGTATCAACAGTGACTTGGAAATTACTTATCTTAACAAAGTTATATATATATATATATATACATGTTTATGTGTAGATATTATTGATAATGGAAAAAATGTAAGAATTACTCAAGTATCGTTTTTACATTCGGTTCTAAGTCGTTCTGAATTCAATATCAAATTTTTCTCAGTTTTTACCACACTTTTTTTGGACGTGCAAATAAACTATTCAAAAAAACTATAATAAGTAATAAAATGATTCATGCTTCTGAAAAAATGTAATTTTAAAGTTATTACAAAGTTGAAAGGCTGTTATATATTCTACTTAATATTTGTTATTGCATTTACCAATCATTATTATTCTTTAAATCAATAAACTTATTGATTGAAAAATACTCTTCCTTTCATTTTCCTTGTTCATTAATATGTGAACATATTTGGAATATTTGAATCAAATCTAATTTCTCAACAAAATTTGATTAGTAAGTGGACCTGTTGAACACTTAAAACCATTTAAAAACATGAATTAATTTCTTTTGCAGATTTTTTCCAATCTGCATCCTAATTTTCAACAGTTCCAAAAGTTCTCTCAAAACCGATTTTAATTTCAAAATGTGACAATTTTTCCAGTAATACTCGTAATTCACTAATCAGAAATTATAAAATGCATTAAATGTACAGTTCTGATGATTACCAGTCTAGTATAATAGTTATTGTCTTCTTATTCGGTCAGAACTCTTAATAACTCATAATTTTGGCTGTAACTTCACGGTATCTGGCCTGAAAATAGAAATTTAGTCGACAGGCTTCGATTGTTGGCACTTTACTCTGGCTACGAAGCTCTGCCTTTTTTTCACATGGACTTTTTCTGCGTGAGTGGGTCGAAAATTCAAGAAAAGTATAAATTACTAATTAGCCAATACGATTGGAATGCACCAAATAACTCAGATTCGGTCTCTCAAATCATTATTTTTAACCTTCTGCTTTTGATTTCTTTCGCTCTCATCTGAATGACCACAAATTTATGTTCGCTTTTCACGACTGCTGGCTCAATAATTCTTTCAGCCTACATACCGGAAGTAATCTCTTTCACTATACTCAAATAATTCAAAATCTAGCTTATATTTCTCATACAACTCTCGCAAATCCTTTTCGTTCAGCTGAGAAAAATAAATTTTTGCTACTTCACTGACTACACTGCTGACTGTTTCATTGAGAAAAGGATTAGTTCGATGGCGCCAATGCGGTTGAAGTTTATGCTGTAACTGGCTCGTGTGGATTATCAGTAACTGATCTTGTAGCATAGTTTCCACTTTACCAATTATGTTATATTTCAACGAGCATGGCGTGCAGTACAAATAAAATGGTATCCAATGGTCATCGGCTCGCATTCTTAAATCTGTCTCAATTAAGTATCTGTAAGAACAATAATTTTCCATTTAAGCATTACAAGTACTCAAAATAAACCATAGGCGTAGCTAAGGGGGAACTAAATCTCGAAAAAAACCTATTAGTTTTTTTTCGCGTATAGAAAAAAAAAAATTTGAAATTCCCTATTAAAAAAAAAAAAAAAAAAAATGAGTGCCCCCTTTCCGTAGAAAATTTTCGGCTACGCTCATGGAGCAAACAACAAAAATCGAATAGGTACTCTAAAAGAATGGCATCGATTTTTGGTCTCATGTACCTGACAAATTCTTTGAATGTTGGCTCGATTCCAACTGGTTCTTTATCATAATTCCAAATATACTGGCCATTCTTCAGTACACTTCGAATATCCGTATTGTTGCCTCCTTCTCGATATTTTGAAACAATTTTTCGTCCGTATTTTCTGTAATAAAATGGCGTACCACTCTTCGTGCGCGTTGCAATATTTTCTAACTTATCTCGGTACGCGGACAAAATTCTTTCAAACGGGTGACGAACGATCGCAAATTTTAAACTTTTAGGGAGGAACTAATAAAAACAAAGATAAATTCAATTAATTTCATTGGATGCTATAAATATAGAATAATATAAAATTTTAAGTAGCAGAGAAGCAGGTTGCCCTGTCCGCGATAAGAACTGATCATTGTTTCATACGTTGTACTCTATAGATTCTTTTCCTTTCAAGTAGGTTTCAAGAAAATTTACTTATTAATCGTGGTGTCAGGAAACGACCTGTGAATTGGGGTAGGTACGTTTTTCGATGTGTATATATATATACACGCATATATAATAGCCAATTTCTTGTTACCACGGTACAGGTTGTAATTTTTTTTCGATAAATTAATCACGAAATTTGGAACGAACATTAGTACTAACCCAAAGACCTGCAACCTATTGATTTTGGTGTGGATTGGCCGAATACCTTCGGGCACCATTATTTTTGTTTTTATTTTGGCTATAAATGCTGCGAAATTCTTAATTTTGGACCAATAACTACGAAATTTGGCACAAATATTTACTATATCTAGTCTATATAACATACTATCAATTCTGGTACGAATCGGCCAAACTATACTTTCGGTAACCCTATTTTTGTTTTTATTTTGATTATAAAATGCTTGATTTTGAATCAATAATTAGGTACGAAATTCGCGAAAAATATTTACTAAAATTTATTGCAACATGCCACCAATTCTGGTGTTGATCGGTTGCGAGACGTACTTCCAAACAATCAATTTTTCTTTCGATTTTAAAAGAAGTAATGGTTTTAAACTGTAATTTTAGGTCAAAAGTTACAAAATTTAATACCAATCAATTATGATCTACAAATTATAACTAACTTTTTAACGACAAATTTTATACTTTTTGAAACCTACTTTTTCTAAGGGAGTTGCTAACTCGCTACTGCGTTGGTTTTTTTTTTTTTTCATTCACTGTCAAATGTTGCATTAATTTAGCCGTAAAATTACCAGGTATCAGTAAAGGAGATAGGTAAACATAGGGAATAAATGACGAAAATATATTAATTTTTTTTTTTTTCAAATCTTTATAACTTCTTATTGCTGTACCCTATGGTTGAACATGCACACTTCATATCTGTACAACTTTTATTCAATACAAAACATATTTATGTAAACGTATAATTTAAGATGGTTTTGCAAAGTTGGCTGTAGTTTAGCAATTTTCTAGAACATTATTTTTTTTACTTTTACGACGTGGAAATAATTTGTCATAAATCTGCAAAAACTGATTGACATAAATTGGTATAACTTATTTATCGTTGAATTTTTCTGTTTTCAAACTATAGACAGAATAATGTGCCTTCCTCAAATCAAATATTTATTGGAAATTTTTCATCGTCTATAGTTTCGTTCTACCTCAAATTATCATTATCCATGTCAACACTCCCGACTACCCAACCATTAACACACAAATGATACCTACAAACTCTCATTTACAAACAAATCATCCTTTATTCCGAGAAAATGATTGAAATGAGCGATGCGAAGCTTCCTTATTTAGGTACTCACTCACAGAACAACATTTGTAATGCCACCGCATTGCTCTTCCAAAAAATACCAAAATTCTCGATAAGCTATCTCAGGTCTGGTTGAACCCCGATATCGTAACAAAGCTCGATTTTTTAAATTCGAGTTATTAAAAAAAAATTCTCTTTTTCTGCCGGGATTTGAAACTTCGTCGCACGAGTGTTCATAATTCGGAAATTTCAGTTTTGTCAGTTCAAATTCCGAACTTCGATAGGCAAGAGACTAGAATATCGATTTCTTAAGAATTGCAGGGTGATAAGGGCATTGTCGATTACGTTGAGACGCCATAAGTTCAAATTTTCATTTTATTTTTAAATTGAACCACTCATTGGACCGCAGTGACTCCAAAAAAAAGGTTAGAATAATATTTTCTGAAAACATTAAGCGATACATTGCTGATAATGTTTTTACAGACGCTGAGTTCAAATTTTCATTTCATTTTTGAATTGAACCGCTCATTGGCCCCCGTGTGACCCAAAAAAGATTGGTTTGTCATATTTTTTACTATTTAATTGTGTGTTACATCTTCGAGTATGTTTATTTTAAGTGCAAATTTTCACTTCAATCATGTAAAACGTTACCCCAGATACACTTTTCTGAGGGAAAGCGGGTGTCATTCTCGGTAACCAATTTCGCTACAGTTATAATTCTGGGGTTAGCCTGCAACTCGCGAATCTTACCTAGTCAAATTCTGAACGTCAAAAAGCAACGAAACTCGAAAAAAATTCGGAAAATAATTTCACTTACAGCTATGGCTTCTTCACTTGAAAATGCCGGAAATATATTTCTGACAAATTCATTTATTTGTAATTTTGACGTGGCAATTTGTTCATCCGCAGCGCCTCCAAGTAAAGCGAAATTGTATAACCACGTTGACGAACCAGCCTTGTAGATTGGACACCACGACATTTTATGTTGTCTAATAATGGGATCATTGCAAAACAATTTTTCACTCGAAAAAAAAAATTAACTTTTGACCTTCATGAAAATAAAGATACGACTTACGTACCGGTCGTAGAAAAATATCTCGTAATGAGGTGTTGGTGGTTCTTTGTAGATGATAGGTTGCGAATTCGTTTTATATTTACCTAAATTATACTTCTGGCAAATTTTTTCCAAATGCAAAAATCTTTTCGCATTTTCAAGTTTTGCTCGAATCTATGGAGTCAATAAAAATTTTAGATATCATAACAAATCAATTTATAACTTTTCTCAGAGTTTTTTGCTTAACTTTCGTGTAATGACGTTCGGTCAAATTTTAACATGTAACAAATTTTGAATCTTTCAAAATTATTTTCTGTGGAATGAAATGAAATGAAACATTTTTTTTATTAATTTGGCACTGACAATGTAGCTATTTTATCCAGCATCTGAAACACTCGAAGGTTATTAGATGCCGACGTAAGGAAATGGAGAGGAGGTTGGTATTCGGTGGCCGCAAGTATCTCCCTGCATAAATTTTTCAATCACATGTAATAGAATTAACTGAACACAGAGCTATTTTGGGAAATAAATAAGACGGATGGTCTCAAACCTACAACCTTTTGATTGCAAGTCCGATCACCAGAGGCGAAATTAATAATGAACTAGGGGCAAGGAAGCCTCCAAAAATCCGTTGAAATCCCCTACATTGGAAAAATTTGGAGGGTTTTCACGCAGTGGGGAAGCTATATATTTTTTTAACGTGGATTATGCGGGTTGGTCGGCAAAAAAAAAAGGTTTCAAAAACAACCAGAAATAGAATGTAATAAAAAAAAAACAAATTCTCAATTTTAATACATACGCGTAGTTTTTTTTTTCTGTCAAATTTTTGGGTTGTTCATGGCTTATCTTGACTCACCCGTAGCTACCCCACTGCAATTCCACGACAGCAAAATTATCTATATTTCGACAATTATATGTAATTTTCCATTAGAAATATTGATTTTCTCCAGTTAACTACAGTTAATTGTTTCGAATAGGTACGCGTTGTTTGTATTTTACTCACGTACTAAAACTGAAACCATAAAAAATAATATTTCCTTCTTTTATCGATCGTTTTTTGAATGGGAGAGACCAAAAGAAGAAAAAGGTCAACAATTCCAAAAATTTTAATTCCATTCTACTAGTAAACTTACGTAACTAAGCAATTTAGCTCTTCTATCTTCTAATGAGAGAACTTGAACCTCCAGTTCTCTTCGTTTCTCTAATTTATGACATACGATTATTTCAAGATTACCATGCGAAAGCTCTCCTCAAAAATATGTAGCCCATTATTAAGAAAAATGAAACAATTAATTTGTTCATTTTCATTGAGGAAAAATATGACAGGATTAAGCCCCCTACAAGTTTTTGTCCAAGCTTTGCCTCTGCCGATCACTTAACAACTACGAAACACTTGACATATAAACCAAACTGATATGACTAGCCTAAAAAGTAAAATGAAAAACTTACTAATAAATTGGCGATTTCACGATCAGAAATGATGGATTTCGAAGTACGTTTTCGGTCAATGACTCCAGCACTGTACATAAATATAACGAAAAGGACAACAAAAATTGCATACTTGAGAAATTTTTTAGCAGAAAAAGACATCATCAGAGAATATTTGAGATCAGCGACACAAGCTCGTGAGAAAAATCAAAACCAAATAACAGCAGATACGTTAATTTTGCCAATACGATTGTAGAGCATAACACGAACGAGAATATAACTGTCAAAACCTGTTTCCAAGTGTGCGTGTGTGTATATATGTCTGACGTATGCGAGGAGGAATTATCTATTTTCAAGGTTAATGATCGATCGCTTCGTTGACTAGGCTATAGGTCCATAGACACGACTTCGAAGATACTCATTGATTTACGAATAACGAAGTAGGAACAAGTCAGTTCTCAACTTCCACGGTAGATGGAACGTGCAAAGAATGTTGTTCGTGAAACAACGAATCAAATTTTATTAGTGAGACATCGATTTATCTATTTATTTAATATACAAAATTCCTTTTGATGACGGTTTCCTGCCCCCGACTTAGTAAAACTATTGAGGGTCGGGCTGAAAACAAAATTTGAATATAATCTATTGGTTTGCACTCAACCCAGACGTCGAATAGATACTTGTTTAATATAAAAATATAAATGTACGACTTAAAAAGTTGTAAAAAATTATACTCTATTGTACCCACTACCTATTACCTATAGCTAAAAATTGAAGTAATTTTCATAATGCAAATTTTACCCAACGAATGGTATGGATCAAACAAACAGTTAAAAAATTGCTTTCATTTCAGTAATTTGAAGATTAATACACAAATTTCCTGTTTCAATGGTCTACAAATACAAAACTAGAATTTTGTTAATCGACAAAAACTCCAATACGATTCCACAGTATTGTATAATTGAAATAATCGAATTCTAAAATAAATAATAAATAAAAAGTATGATACAATCACGATTTTTTGAAAAAATTCATAATGGAAGCTTGTTTCGTCTTTGTTTTCTGACTTTTAGCATTACTCTTTTCACTGATAGGAGACACGGCTCTAGTTTTCGATAAATTACTCGAACCGTTTTCAATTTCGCTGGCCTTCAAACGCTTGTTAGCTTCTTGATTCGCGTTAGGATCATTTTCATCATTATCGTCGCTGTCGCAACTTTCGTACACAACTTGCTTATCCGTATCTGAAAAAAAAACACGAATCTTGTTTTATCGAAATACTCGTTAAATTAGAAATTTTCAAAAAGAATTTTCTTAATTTTTTTTTTTTTCTTTCTTTTAGTAACTACAATCTTTTGATCTTTTCTTTAGCTTCTAGCTTCGTAAAATATAAAAAATTTATTTCAGAGAGGAAAACTCACAAAAGAATCCATCATCGCCCATAGCCATTTTACTGATTACTTTTCGTTTACGCTTTTTACCCTGAACGAATGACGTATTTGGTTCGGGTTCGACAGGCTCTTCAGGTTCTGGTTCAGGTTCTTCATCAAACCGATTGAAGGCTAACTCTGAAACGAAAGGAAACCAAAAAAAATAGAAAAGTATTTCATTAAATAGTACAAAACTGCCTCACTTAAACACACTGCAAGTTAATTTAAACATTTCATAATTGATCACTGGCGGCGTACTTTTTTTATTTTTATAACCGTTCACATTGAAAAAGCCACCAATTAGTTCAATAGATCCATATATTTTTCTGTACGTTGGGCAAAGAATTTACGCAAATGAGAATTATGGCTTTTATCCGGTTAAGTATCAACAAGTCGGACACATTTTTACTAGGGGCTTTTTGCACTGAAATTTCTGAATTTTCTCAGCTGATTCTCCGCGAATCTAATCATCTAAATATTCTTGATTAATTATTCTTCACACTTAATATCAGTTCTTATTAGTGAAAACAAAAATTCTGTTTATTTTAGCAGACAATATTACCACAGTATCGTTAATAATTAATTAGTAAGTTCTGTTGCAAAGGAAGGTCACCATTCTCTTTCTGGACGTGTTTATACACCACTGAGGTGAAATACTTCATTCATAAAATTTTATCATTCAAAAGTCGAAACAATAAAGTGTAACATATACATTAAACGGTACCTTTTTCACTTAATTCTACATCACTTGCGGATTCATCACTGGAAGATTCGAACATCGTAATTCTTTTCTGTTTTCTTTTTTCAGGTTTCTTTTTCGATTTAGTAGCACTTTTTTTCACAGGTTTCTGAAACCATTAAATGAATTAATCGAGTTAATTTACGTTAATAAAGATTCAATATGACAACACAGGAACACGGAAAAACTCAATAAATCAGTTAATACTCACCTTCTCTTTACTGGCCGTAGCGGGACAACTACGTTTCGTAGATTGATTTTTTTCACAAGGCTTTTCTTTCACTGGATCAGAGCAATCCTAAACACCCATAAAATATCATCAATACTTAATCCTGCTCACAAACTCACAAACAAAATTTATCAGATATTTGAAAAGAAATCACGAAATAATTATTGCTACTCAAAGAAATTTAAAAAAAAAGTTGATTTGGCATATTTTTAAAAATTTTTTCCTTAACAATTTTTCAGATTTTTTATTCATTCAAAAAAACAAAAAACGAATGAAGTATTTCATTTTCAATGTCCCTCAAAAAAGAAAAACTAAGACAATGTTTTTTCTTCAGCTTTGAAGCGAATGTCTTTATTCTTAACATCACTTCAATTGAGCACTCACGAGACTCACATGTTTCTCTTCTGATTCTGAATCTTCAATTTTCATTTCAATATTTTCATCTTTCGACGCAGTAATGCCGGAATTGGATGTACTCTTCACTCGATGATTTTGAAATAATGTAGACAAACTACCCTTACTAGTTGCTGGTAGTTTTGAAGTTTTAGCATTACTAACCTGAAATTACAGAAATCTAATATTAGGTAGAAGATTTAGGAATGTTTCTTCGTATTCATGAGAAGTAGTTTACTTTAGATTCTGTTTCCATTTTGAATGATTTCTTAGGAGATTTATTTTGAGTTTTATTCGCAGATTTCTCATCTGTAGATTTAGGCAGGGCTGTGAAAGTAAGTTTGTTTACTTTTTCTTTCTTGAGCTCCACTTTCTGGCTAGAGCTGGTTGATTTTTCCACATTTTCTTCCTTGAAGTTTTTCTACGAACAATAATAAAACCAATTTCCCTGGATAGTACAGTATATACGCAAGATGAAACCATCACCAAATAAAAATTAAAGTTAACTCTGTTTACTTTTTCTTTTTCTGTCCTAACTTTCTGGCTAAAGCTACTTGATTTTTCCACCTTTTCTTCGTCGAAATTTTTCTATGAACAATAAAAAACCCAATTTCCTTCGATGGTAGAATATCGTACACAAGAAGAGATAAGCATCAAATAAAAATTACCTTATCAGTCGATGTTGAGCTATTCAGTCTTCTCATATTGAGTTTTTTTCCAACTTTCATCGGATAATTGATAGATGAAAGGTTCCTAGGAACGATAACAATTCACAATAAAGTATATTTAAAATGGGACAAAATTAGCCTTACTTGCGAGCTTACATTTGCTCCAGTTGAAATATTAATTTGTCATCTGTGTATAGATCATCAGTACTAATATCCGAAGAACTGCATTCAATACTGTAGATTTGTTTGTCTACGACAGTAGTATCATCGACCATATTATTTAAATCATTTTCGTCACTCAAACTGATCTTCAAACTTCCATTTGGACCCTTGCTGAATACTATGTAGGTGACAGAGTAGTTTTTACTGCCTGACTCATTTAGGAATTCATTTAACAACCTGTACAAACCAATATAATCAAGTAAATGTACGAGAGGTTATAACAATATAATTAGGGAAATATAGGATTGAAATACTAACTGTTTCGCAGTTGTGCAATGGATTTTAAATTTTCTGCTAAGCCATTTGAATGTTACCTGAAAAATGAACAAGAATAACTGTTGTCATCGAGAGCTGGAGATTACTTATTACCTATTATTAATTTCTACAAAACAACTTACCACATTTTTAGATTGTAATTGTTCTTTAATGGTAGAAAAATAGTTTTTCTCCTCTATTGGCGTCATATCAGAATAGAATTGAAGATAAAAACACAATATAGAAAATAGTAAAACAAATTTCGCCTAAATTCTCAATCTTAATTCATCAAATTTAAAACTACTTTATTTCCTTCTCGTCTTGACATCTTGTCAGAAATCAGAATTTTAAAGTACCGATACTGAACAAACATGCACGGAACTTAGAAGAGTTCCGGAGAGGTCCAAAACTCATCTCATAAATTCACAAACCTCACTTTAACCATCCTTCATATTAACTTCACTTGAAAATGATTTTTGGCACAATTTGGTATTCAAGAGTGTGGTAACATTTTATTTTTACATTAGGCTTTTTATAATCGAAAGGAGCAAGCCCTGTTGCCACATCTCTTCTATTTTCTTATGAACACAGGCTAGCAAATGAATGATTAAAAATAATTATGAATTTTAAAATTTATAGTCAAACGTCAAATTTTTTATACCTTTTCTTATGCTCAGCTGCTTCACTTTCAGTCAATTTTATCCATATCCATCAGTCCGCAGTCGCTCGTAAGTTATAAGTGTGATGTCAGTCAGAGTAATGTGTGATAGAATTTTAACTTTAATCAATTCATAGACTTCGCCGTCTGATTGTGTTTAATTGCTTCGTATTATTGTTGATTTATCATTGGTACTTCCGGGTTAGTTTCGTTTTCTTTTCTGGTGTTTTACATAATGGAGAATCGGGCTTCATTTTAATGTTATACGAAGTTGAGATTCTGTGTCCAGTAGTCCAGTAAGATACAGTGCTCAGTCGAAGTTTCACCTTTAGTTTCACCTTTCTCTTGCCCTCTTATCTCCTACCATAACCCGCGCCAATGCTGAAGATGTTCACTTTTCCTTCTAAATAGTGAATACATTTAATTCCAGTTATTTCTGTCCATTCCATACTTGTATTTGAATAATTTTATGTGCTTTTTCAAAGCTTCAGTTAGTTTTAGATGATGCTCCGTCATGATGATCTTGAATTTTTTCGCTAAATTTGCACTATTTTACTCGTAATTTGTGGTAACTAACCTAAATTTTATTGCGTTGATGTGTGAAATAATCGTCGACTTTGCGTTGGCATTTCAGCTTCCTCTATATTATTCCATGTTAATCAGTCTGAACTATTATAATCTGATCGACTTTTCGTTCGAGTTTCAATTCTGAGTACGTTGTATTCATTCAAAATTCTATGTTTTACGTTCAATTATTTTGATATTGTAGAAATAATCTGGACTGCTGAGTAATTGTGATCGAAGAAAATAATACAGATTAGAAGACTCATTCAGTTTAATGTTTTGAAATTAAGCTGAAAGTAAGTAGAATTTTTTCAAATTATCGCTTCCATTGATTGCCGTATTGAATCGCTAATTCACCATTAATCTTTTCTCAGGTGTACTAGTCGGTCCTAATAATGGCTAGAGGCCAGCAAAAAATTCAGTCTCAAGCAAAAGCTGCTGAAAAAGCGGCCAAATTGAAAAAACAAGCTGGTCACAGTGCGACCGACCAAAAAAAAGCTGCACAAAAAGCCTTAGTACATGTTTGCGTCGTATGCAAAGTATGTTGATCGTTTCATTAATAACATAATAATTTTATTTTTCTGATTTTTTAAAATGATACTTATTTTATGTACAGGCACAAATGCCTGATCCTAAAACTTACAAGCAACATTATGAAAATAAACATCCCAAAAATGAAATGCCTGAAGAGTTGAAATCAGTGGTCGCTTGAAAATCTTATTCTTTGGTGGTTAAAATTACCTATTTTCAACTAAGGTAATTCAACAGTTGTGTATTTTTTTTTTTTGTAATTTCGATCATTTATGTTATTGTTTCTTTTTCTTTCATTTATCATTAAATAAAATATATTTTCGGTAACAATAGTGTGGAATGTTGTGATAACTACTCCGATGAATATTGTAACAAATCTTCCTTGTAGTAAAATTTTGATTTTCATCCTTACTTTGATCCTTCATCAAATTAACGTGTTATTCACAAATTTTCGTGTGATATTTTAATTGTAACGGAAAAAAAGAAAAAACTCAAAAATAGAATTGAAATATGTGCTTTGCCGGAATATATAATCAAATATTACTGTTTGTGTAACTTTCTTTTTTTGTGTACGTAGAAGAGATCATTCCTCTGTCACAGATGAAGCGAGTAGGAAATAGTAGCTAGCTTGTGAAAAATAATTTTCACTAAGGTGATTCCTGATTAGCCTTCATTTCTTTGGACATATTTTGAATTGATTCTTTGAGCCTCTGAATGAATAGTGATTTATCATTCTTCAGTTGCGTATGTACTTACGTGGAAGTTACATATCGTTAATATCTCTCGATATCAGAATACCTTCCGTAAAAATTACAATTTCGCTTGTTAATTGTTTTGCACGAAGGGTTATAGTCAGTGTCTGTCTCCCCGTTAGTGGTTACTAAAGATCTACTTTGTGGTTACCGTATACATCGTCCTGTGTATTCCCTAATTTGATTCAATGTATTTTTGATATTTTCCGCTCGTCTCTAAATTGTGAGCTTTAATTTTATGTTCTAATGATGAGACTGTAACTCATATTTCTTCAACAGGTGATCATCGATTCTGGAATGATTTCAGTCAAAATGAAAACTCCTATCAAGATTACAAGCATTTATAAGGTTTGATAAGCGTGTTACATCTTTTTATCCCATTGTTTTTTAGAATCTTCCTCCTTTTCACTTTCATTATTATTTGACTGAAAGAAACTATCTTTTGAAAATAGCATATTTTCTGTTTTGTACCGTGTTTAATGTACTAATTACTATTTACTTTTATAAGGTAGACTAAAATTATCCTGGAAGATAGTGATTTAAAAAGTGAACATTGATGATAGGCATATTATGGTTGTAAATTTTAATTCTATTGGGGTATAAAGCTGCGTAATTTTTCAGTCATAGTTAGTAAATGGTGAACGCATCAGGCTAGACAGATGTTCCTATTTTGTTTATATTAACGCAGCGAAATTCAATCGCAGACTATTCCTTCCTTGCGATTGTTGTTGGGAAACTTAACAATTTCATCTTCCAGAAATACCATATTTTCGCATTTATATAGCAGTCCACAGGTCCAATTCGGGGTTGTCAATTCGAAAAGCTCTTTTCCATTAAATTTCGTAAAACAAACGTTCAAGCAGTTCGAAAGTTTTCATCACATTTTCTGCTCAGTTGAAAAATGTGTATGTTTTCACCTATAATTTGAAAATATGCAATAGAATCGTGTTATAATGTCGTGGGATTTTTCACAATAAAAACAATATATCTGCGAGATGTAAGAAAAAAAAATTGTGTTCTATAGTTTTTCGTATTTTTCGTCGAAAATTTTACTTCAATTTTCACTAGTTTCCAACGTATTGCGATGGTTTCGTTGATTTTTGTTTTTTTTTTGTTTGAAGGTAGTTTGAACACTCCGGTTTGTAGCTTCGTTATTTATTTATTTTCAGTTACAGGTAATACTTGTAATACTAATGTGGGGTCTCGGGTAAATGCAGTCATTTTTTACGTCAATTGCGGAATAGTGCTTGAATCGTGAAACTGCGCCAGAATTATTAATTTTTGGTGTTTATTCAGCTGCGGTCTCTTAACTTCGTTACAATATTGCTGCTTTTTCTCATTTTATCCGTGAAAAATTGAAAAATTTGGTATTTTTCCATTATTATTTGTGATTTATTAACGCGAAAATTTTTCAATATTTTTGGATTGAAATTGAATATCAAGTCATTTGAAAGAAAGAAAAAAAAACCAATTCTTTATTAATATCATTGATGTTGTGGCTTGACAATAATTTTGGACTTATTTCAGTTGTAACGTTGAAAGAAGCTGTGTATCATATGTATCGTGTGCTTCGTGTGACATGATTTCCACATTTAAAATCATAATCATAATTATACTTATTTATTCGAGCTATATGTATGGTTGGTAAATCTACGAGTTGTAAAATTCTATTATTCTCAACTTAATTCTCTTTAAAGTTCTCAATTCATAATTTTATCATCCCATTACTTAAAATGCTGTTAGTTAATGGAAACGACGATATTATAGGTCATGTAAGTATTTTTTTTCGAACTAAAACGATTAATTCACTCAAAAAAAGAGCTGTAGTTTCGTCAAACTCTAAGTGTAATTATCGTTTATTACGAAAGTATCGAGAGTTCATATAGATGACGTGTAAAATTGAGTCAATGAATTGTATGATTATTGCAAAGAGCCATTCTGGAGATCGTAGGAAAATGTGGTGCAGACGGAACCTGATTGAGGACGAGTTAAGGGGGCTATAGCACCCCAAATCAAACTTTTCTGGTGTCATTGAGCTTTCAAAAAGTTAACAGCTACAATGAAAGGAAAAATATAGCATGCCATCAGTGTTCTTTTTTTGTTTTTTTGAGGGCGGGGGAGGGCGCCAATGTTACAAGTCTTCCTGTGAGTGTAGAACTGGCTTTAGATGCGTGTACTAGTTTGTTAACCTGTTGAATTTTTATTAAAAAAAATTTCTTGCCTACTTTATTACAATTTTGTCGAGGAAGTGATGGATAAAAAGATGAGGGTAGTTCATGATTGTCCAGCGGATAGTAAACCCCCAAAGAGATAACTTAAATGTTTAATTTTTTTCAATTACACTTCAAGAATCAGGTAAATTTGTTTTGTGAATGAAGTGCTCGCAGCCCTCTGATGTTATGCTTACCTTGTCTACACCTCCACGAATTGCTAATTGTAAAATTTGTGAAAAATGGGTTAACCACTTAGAATTTACACATCTTTCAAATAAATCAGCGTATACGCACGTGTTTATAATTCGCTTACAGAATCGTCAAAATTGAAAAAACCCTCCAAGATCTTGCTTCGAAATTTAAGACACCCACAGTTAGAAAACGAATTTCAAAAGTATTCCAATTTGCCTGTTTTACAAAATTGAAGAGTTAGAAACATCTTCAGCGCACCCGAGAATCTCGCTTAACTTCGATTAAGTAATGAATATAAATAATTTTCTCCTGCGTCCTGCATTCGGTGACTTCTTTGGATTTACAGTGAAACACATCTCATCAAGCCTGAAATTATAGATATTTCAAAATTTGCAAAACGTTACTTTCATTTGAGAAAATAATGTTGGTAACATTTAATTCGTTTTATGGGTGGTCTCCCTGCATTATTACAGCAAATTTTCCTTCCAAAATTCTGTAATTCTGCCAATAAAATTGATTTAATTACGCATTTTATTTCATTTATTTATTTCGATTCTTTACTACAATCGTAGATTGAATGATGTACTTATGATCATGTTTCCATTAGCCAATTCCTGTAATAGACTGGTGTATGAGTTTGCCGTTGTTAATCATGATTGACCAGTGAAAAATGAGCTATGTGTTAAAAATTTCTTACTAATAATTCAGATGCAATCGAGGTTGACTATTGTAAAACAAATATCCGTTCTCCGGTGGTTTGAAAGAAATAATTTATGGATAAAGTCTTGAAAGTCTTAAAACACAGACAAATTAAGATTTTTTTTACCAGTTTTTTTTTTTTTTTCGATAATTTTAGAGTGGTACATAATATTTTTTCCCATAGTTTATCGCAAATTTATGAATTGGCTATTTCTGAATTTAAAATATGCAACTTGTCAGGGTGTTTCTATGTTTAACAATTTTTGTTTGAATTATTTTGAAAGAAGTCTTCTGTCAAAAAAAATTAAGGTCCACCATACGAATGTGGATAGTAAGGAATTTCAATTAATTAGGTATTACTTTAATTATATTCCCGAGTAATATATTTGTGATTTTTCATACATAAATTTTTGGAGGAAATGTACATGTCGAAAAGAGGTACAACTCGAGTAAATTATTACTTCTTTTTGGCGTTACATTCCTTGGTTATTTTGATGTTTAATTTTACAGTTAATTTTTTCTTTACTTTTTGCCATTCTCATAAAATGTTGACAATTTTTTTATTTTCTTCACATTCATCTTATTTTTAATTATCACCCTAATTTCTATTTTAGATTTTTGTAACCTTTGTCGTTAAAATTCGTTATATTTGAATCTTTTCTAAATAAATTTATTTATTTTTTGAACTACACTTATTGTAAGTTGATCGTTATTTTTCTTTCATAATTTTTTATTCTTCCCAATGTTTCTTTATTTCACATTATGTGTTTAATATGTTCTCATTTAATTAAAAAAGAGAGCGCTTCCTTTTTGTCAAAAATAAGTTATAGCATATTTTATTCCTATGTTTGAAGGAGGCAGTTGATTGTAGATTATTTTTTGGATGCAATGGAGACAATTCCGTTTTCTGCATTGTTTTTCTCTGACCTTGAATGCGCTACACGTTTCTTTCCAAAACTGTATGAAATAACTTTTGAAGCCATTGGCCTTGCTTAGATAGAATAGGAGCCTTGAGAAATAATATATTTTCCTTTTCTTTTGGAGCATACAATTCTTGAATATATGCGCTAGCAAAAATTTGTGATACATAGTTTTATTAGATGAAATTTTGTATTCCAGTGCCAGTGTAACCGAACCAAGAATATTACATTGGTACCAATAATATTGTTTTTTAAAATATCATGTAACTGAGTACGACATTAAAAGGGATAAACTTTTTTATGTCTCTTAAAATAGAGGTCTACCACTTCGTATTTGAAATTTTCAATAATTATATTAAGGATTTTATAGTTGAAATCTGCCTGTTTTTAGTTTTTTAAATTTCCAATAACTAAGCAATTTACAATAAAAGTACTACAGTATAACGTAATAATCTGCTTTATTACTTCACTGTGTGGTTGAAAATGAATTTAGCTTGTAAAGATGTGGAGATGGCTCAAAAAATTAGCATACGGATATTTTCCATCGGTATGTCATCTGTGCGACTGCACATAATAATTATTTTTAGCCTTTCAATACATGGTGTCCCAAATAACGGATATAAGCCATCAGAAAAATCATGTAAAATTGCAATTTTTTCATTATTTTTCTGATAGTTCTCTCCCCTGCTTGGTGAAACTGCAGAAAAAATGTTCATATGAATTTTTGGTCACTCGCAATAGCGGACTAGCTACTTACATGCCCACTCTCCTCTTTCCCCCCAAAAAATCAATCTGAATCCACCGCTGAATTGCGGGGTGGGATTTTTTTCACTAATTCTCGCCCTGAAGAAAGTCCTGGCGTTGCCATTGTTGTTGGGAAACTTCTCAAGTCAAATGAATGACGATTTATTATTTTTTATGATTGTTTTATCTGTAGAATATTGAAATAATTTTTTTTAGTACAATAATAAATATACGTTTGGACAAGTTGACGTATTTTTATAGTTATCTTTTTTTTCATTATTGAGAATTATGTTTTTTCATCTTTGTATCCCTCAATTATCTGTCTATTGATGTACAAAAAATAAAAAATAAACTCTTCTGATGTAAATATTGTAAAATTCACGGAGTATTTAATATAATACAGGACACACGCCCATCTAAACGCCGCTGCAAAAAAAGGGTAGCACTTTCGAAACTGTTGTCCGCATTCCTATTGTACCAAATTCAAATTTTCTTTCCCTTATTCGGGCCCATTTACAATAACAAGAATTGTTTCTTCAAATGCTTGAATTAAATGAACAAATAAACGTAATTATTAATTCAGAAACCACAACATACCTGAATTTCGTAGATTTAAATGAGACTGAAAATTGTAATTTTATAGGGGTGGGAATGTTTCATCTCAAAAATGGTGCCGCACTTTTCCTTTCATGTGTCCTCTATTATATTTGATATTCGGTGGCACGACTGCGGTGCCAAAAAAAACGAAGTACTAATGGGACATTCGTAACTAGAGCTTCATTCATGACAGAGAAAGGGTTCTGATTTTACTGGCCAATTTAGTGACTATACCTTTAGGGCCGAATGCAAGAACGATACTCAGTCATTCTTATATTTTCCCATTATCATTAATGTGGGCCTACACTGTATACAGTATACACAAATGTATACATAATATGTATAACTAAGACGTTAACTCCATACAGGTAAGTAATTCTCAAGTCATTTTTGATACTCAAGTATCGTTCTTGCATTCGGGCCGAAATAAACCACGAACGCACTCTAGTTTAGTGTTTGGATTAATTTTTTTTTTTTTTTTTACTAACTAGTCACGGTAAATTAACGGTCTTTCAACATGATCAAATTATTCTCGTACGAAAAAATTGTACTAAAAATGCTCATCATTTTATGCAAATTCTATCACAATGCAGCGAACACTTTCATAACACAAAGGTGTCTTAAGATAGAGCATACATAATTATAATACAAAGACATGGAATTCAATCAACAAAAATAGTAACTTAAAAGTAAGCCAAATAAAATTAATCTTTCATCATTGAGTATACGATATGAGATACAAAGACACTCGACGCATAAGAGGGCCGAACGAAAAAATGGACGTATGAAATATTACAGACTAATTTCAGTTAAATATATCACAAAATATTATAATAAGTTCCCAATAAAAAAAGGCACAGAGTATTTTTTTTTTTAATTAAAAAAAAGCAACGAAATTTCTCGAGAATAAAAAACATGGCTGTTTCGAAGGAAAGGGGTTCATAGGGTCGTTGAGAGGATACAAATTGATTCATCAGTATGATTATTACTTTTTTATCTATTCTTTTTGCAACTCTTGACATTCTGAATGGACTGAATTAAAACTCGACATAGGAGAAATCAATTAAAAATTATAGAGATTCAAATAGAGTAAATCTGAATAGGAACATAGTTCCCTTGATACATAATTATATTAAGATACATACCTTTTACTATACCATTATAATCACATTTTCTAATTCTAAAATCGTAAAGTTGAGCGACTTTCTTCGTTAAGGTATGGCAATTTTTTAAATTACATTCTTATTAGTGTGATTTTTAATTAAGCCGCATATATGTAGAGGCATATAGACAGGGGTCGAGTGAAGCCACGTCATTGGTGGGCAGAGTTTTACTACAGATAAAAAAAAATACAATTTTGACAAAATGATTAGAAAAAAAGGTCATTTGGTATTTTACAACTCCCTTATCCTCCGCAAAAAAGAAGCCATCAGCTTTGAATAAATGTCACAATCCTTTCAACTTTTCCATCAATTTTACCAATAGCTTGGACGATAGGAGGCGATGGTGTGATACAGCTCCTTCGCACGGCCTCTAGATACAGACTACCTCTCAGAAGCAATAATTATTACAAAACTTTTTGAGAATCAAAAGAGGGATGAGCTTTAAAATGAAAATTGAAACCGTATTAGGAGAAACTGTTTCACTACAAATAGTCGAATGTAAAAACCGACCTAATGAGCTTTTCTAAGGAGTGAACTGCGAATATGACCACTCATCGAACAAATTGCCTTGAGAAAAATTCAGACCAGAACTGATCAATTGAAACATTTTTCGATGGCGAATCAAAATGCCACACTTTTTCCAAATTCTCAAAGTAAAGAAAAAAAAATGTTCTTACGAAAATTACGGATTAGGTAATAACGATTAACGATATTCGATTTAGAGACATTCTTACGTACTTCATAGAACATACATGGTGTTCACTTCAGAACTTCACCTACAGTCATCTTTCTCGATAGGCGATTTTAGAAAGGAACTAAACTTATAAACGTCAATAATATAAGACAGTGTATAAATAGAGGTACGAAACATGAAAAATTCTAATATATACAATCAGAGAACACTTAAAACGACGAAAATTGTGAACGGTGTTTTTATGATAGGTAGAAATTCGAGAGTACAGAATCACTACATTTTGTATCATCACAATGAAACTTTAGTAGAACAATACCAACTACTTTGGGCAAATGATCAAGTATCATCCATGACAGAGAATAGAAAAATTTAGATAACAGTTTCCGAATTCACAACACCTTGTATTTCGTACGCTGGAGGACCATCGTTGAAAAATGTCGAATAAGCGGGTCTTGAATTTTTTCGAATCGAATTCGAAGGAACTTGGGCAGTCGCTTGTTTATTATTATACGCCAACGTGCGAACACCGTGATAATTCGAGTAACTCGAACGAGCCGACGGAGGTCTGTCCAGAGAGGTACTGCTGGTAAAGTTTGGATTCACATGGCCGACTTTGTTATTATTCATCAATTCAGCCGCTGAAAGTAACTGCGATTGGGACGTTGTGAATGTTGGCCGGTATGAGTCATTCGACGTTGATGAGTCATTCAGCACTACAAAAATCACTCATACATTGAAATCATTTTTGAATGTAGAATAGTAAATAAAGACTGGAAAATAATATACTTACTACGTTGCTGAAATGAATATTGATGTTGTTGCTCCAAATATTTGGAAATAGGATTATGTGTAGTGGCCCTCTGTCGTCGGGTGGAAGATCTACCGGAAGACCTAGTACTTCCGTACGAAGATGTTTTACGAAAATATGGAGGAGGCTGCTGTTCCTGACGCGGTTGATAAGTAAGAGGATGAGAATTTTTTGAATTGACGTTCCTTCGTTTCACCCTTCTAGGTGTCATCGGTCTGCTACCTCCCATAACTGCACATCGGTTGTCTGAATCTATTAGAGAGGTTGGAATATAAAAAAAAATATGATACAAACTAAATCGACAGATTTGTTTGTTAATTACCTCCGTGACTATGGCTGCTGTCATCATCATCATCTTCACTATCGTACAATTCTTCCGGCCTACGGGGGCTGTATTCAATAGAATACAATGGGAGACCATTACTCTGCTTTTTGTTTGATTCGACTAAAAATAAGTCAGCATAAAATGAAGACATGGGACGATAAAAAAAAAAAAAATCAAGCTAAATGGAATTACATACCATCTTCGCTTTTCGTAAAGAAAATGCGACTAACTCTGATGCCAATTATGAATCCACATAACTGAAAACAGTCGTAAATGAGCAAAACTGAACAAAATCATAAAATTAAACGAAATCAACGACACTTACAGCAAATACTGCATGCACTAGAGCTTGAATTCCCTCGACATATTTAGAATCAATAACGCATCCTGTAATAAAGTCTGCAGTGATTGGTTCATACGGATCTTCTTCAATTAACGTTAAATTAGACACAAAATATTTACATCCGGGTCCGTTAGTTTTCCACCAAGTGATACTATTCGTTTTAAAGCTCAATATGTTTCTGAACTGTAATCAAGAATATTAAGACTCAGAATTTGCAGTCAAAAAATGATTAAAAATGAGGATGAATTCATGTACCTTATTAAAATCGAATATATCGAAATAAATGCACATAATTAGCAAGTTCCATAGGATCCAGTAAAAACTGCTAACCACGTACTACGCAAGAACAAAGAGCACTAATTTTTGGGAAAATAATATTCTACACCACATTGGTCAACTACTCACAGCAATAGTGTATTTTGACTTGGACTGCACAACTCCGAAAACACCAAATATTATGAATAAAGTATACACGAAATTGGCCAAGACCGATGCCCACATAAAACCAAGAAAGTCGAATATCTGTCGACAGCTTACAATTACCTGAAACACAAAACATTCACTGAAATACAGAGACATTAAAGGTACTCCGAATAAATTGTAACTATATAATATCCTGCTTTCTGAAATCATAATAATGCACATACATTAAGCAAATAAACATTATTTTTCAACTGAATAGTGAAACACAAAATATAACATACTAATTGCAGAATGAAGATAGAGAGTAATAAGTGCCTAGAAGTGCACAATTCCATATCATTGAAAAGTTTTCGAAGGTTCAATGTTTTTCGCCACTCATTACGCGGCATTTGAGTAATAGCTGAACTGACTCCATCATGATTATGTTTCGATTAGATCATTACAGCCATCTCAATAAAGCGAAATTTTAATAGGTAGTGTGTACCAATAGAAGAAATAATTATGTAGTATCTACTAACGAATTCTTATCTTCACCATCAACTAAGCATCAATAATTACTCGGATCTAATTATCGTCGAGAATCATAATATATTTTATACAATTCATATGTTTCACTTTTCAACGTTTGGAAACAAAACAACAAATATGATCTCGAGACATCAATCATATTCGAAAGTTAGAACTTTAGAAGACTGGTAGTGGCAAACTGACAGGTAGTTGACAAAGAGCATAATATAGAGTTGAAATATTGATAAATTTGATAACGAAAGGGCGCATTAATAAATAACCAGTAACAGAAGAATACGACTTTCCAGATTAATTTCATTTCTATCTTCCAACTAGAAAATCAAACGGAGACAAGTTTAATTACAATAAGTAGAATCGCAGTATTCCTAAATAAAATTAATTCTCGGCTGTTGGTTAAAACTTCAAAATAGATAGATTAAGTATTCAAGAGGAAGTGTTATTTTTCATTTTCTCTAGTTACTAGTTTTAAAAATAAATGAAATGCAAACAACTCAACTGACGATGAAAAATAAATGCCTTCATTATTATTTATCAGAAGTACCATCATAAAATAATAGCCGATAATTTTAGAAATTTATTGAAGATGAATTGAAATGAGACAAAAGTCATGGCAGCGGTGGGATTCGAACCCACGCCTCCGAAGAGACTGGTGCCTTAAACCAGCGCCTTAGACCGCTCGGCCACGCTACCGAATGACACTATGATTCATTTTTCCACTATTCTATCACAAATAAAAAATTAAAATGTCACTATGATGAAACTGATGAGATACAGGTTTTTATTACAGACGACGACATTTTTTTTTTAATATAGCAAATTGTAAAAGGTTAAACTGTGAAAGGCTCCTCCCACATTCCTTGTGATGCTCGAACAGACTTCAAATATCTTACCGAAATAATACTGACCGGAAAAAATGGGACTTTGAAAAAAAATATATAACTTGATAGTTGAAGACGACTCAATTTTCTTCGACTTTCCAAAAAAAATTTCCAAAAAAATTCGAGGTAAATTTCAGCTATGGTAATTTACACTCCGTTCGCTAGCGCCTACACCTATTCAACTTTTTTTTCGATTTTTAATTCATAAAACATTCTTAAAAATTGAATTGCCAGCAAATCGGTCTCCTACTTTGTTTTTTAATATTATGAGACATGAATTTCTTATTTCTGAAAATAATACATTCCTATTTATCTACACAAAATGTGGTTGATAATTACTTGTGAAGTATAAATGGGAAATACAATTTTCTTTCAAATAAGTTAGTGCGTTTCTTCAGTTCTTGAGGTCACGTTTGTGTAGTTTAATCTACTCATTCCAAAACAGAGGACATTTTACAGTCTTCTTTTTCAGCATTTCAAATAATTGTCAGCAACAAGTTCTTCAAACAATTTGAAATTTTAATCACATACCGCTGTGATGAGTAGAAAAATTAAAATGGAGTCGTAGGATATTCTTTTTTAGTATTAATTATTTAATTTACTGAAGATGAAATTTCATAAAACTCAAAAATTGGCAGATCGTGACCCCGACGTGATTTGAACACGCAACCTTCTGATCTGGAGTCAGACGCGCTACCGTTGCGCCACGAGGTCCTACAACATTTAGGGTGAATTAAATACTATCATACTCGACGTTAATGAATGAAAGAAAATAAGTAAGCTTCTTTAGAGATAAAAATAATTATAAATTAATATGACTTTCTTCTCATTAATTATGCTAATTTTGATTACATTATATAACTGTATGAACTGAACATAGTGAGAGTGGCGGTACAATGCGGATGAAGGCAATATAATAAGAATCATTGGTGACAGGTAATTTTTATTATGAAAATTCAGCAACTCTTCCTCTAATTAAATACCGAAAATTTTTAATTTTGGTTAAAATTATTTTATTTCTCCTTTTGTCGATCTTTAAAGCATGAAAAATGTTAAAAATCGTCGTTAAAAAGCAAAATCGGAGGGACTTTATTCTTTCAATGATATTTATTTATAAGTGATATCTTGCCTGTACATTCTTGTCACTATGCTCAGTTCAGCTCAGTCCATAATTATTTAGTTATGAATAGTCAAAGTATGCTAGCAAAATTACGCTTGGTCGCCTTTGGTTAAGGAGCAGTTGAGATATTTTATTAATTTACTAGTTTTGGAGGAGGGGTCTACGCCTCCTCTCCATACGTTCCAGTTACAAATCCTAGGTGACCAAAATCTATTATACATGTTTGTGCAGTGTTTGATAGGCCCACCGGGCTACCGGGAGTTTCCCGGTGCGCCTTTTCCCCGAGAAGTTGTGACGTCCATTTCCTTTAAAACAAAAAAAATTTCAATACTTCGAGTACAATACAATTAAAAAAAAAAAAAACGCTCGTCATTAAGGACTATGACTATTTTTTTCTTATACCAGTATAGACATACTTTTGGCAAAGGGGATCATTAGGGTCGCCATTGTAACAAAACAAAACTAGGCGCCCTGGCAAGGAGAAAAATTTGGCGCCTTTTATAGATTTTCCCGGCAGGAAATAAATAGCCTATCCAACACTGTGTTTGTATACGTTTATGTCCGATAGGTGACAAAAAATTATGCAGAAAGCCCTTTGCAGTACCTACATACAATAATAAAACGCAGAAAGAGCAGTTTTATTCTTGTACTTTTTCTCGCCGTTATCTCGTAATTAATTCGTTTCATATGAAATTTGATGGTGGAAATGAATTTGTAATTGAAAAGTAGAGGGGGTTGTCGATGAAAATTTTTTTCGGCTGTCATTAGTTTTTGAAAACAATAACAAATTAAAAAACCGAAAATTTTTCATTAATTTGCATTTTTTAATGGCCGATTTGCAAAAAACTGATGGCGATAAAAAAGTTAATTTTGGTAAAAAACTCAAGCAAATTTTATCCTTTTTCCTCAGCTTTGTGGCTTAAATAGTAGCTGAAAAATCATGAAGAGCAGTTTTTTTCAAAATTAAAATGTTATAAATGTTGCAAAAAACGTTGATAAATACACAAAAATTGGGAATGAATTTTATAATTGTGGAATACCTTGTCGTGAGAGATATTCTCACCAGAAGGAAATTCTACAGAATTTAAGCGTGTTCAGCCACTTCATACGAAAGTATGGGCAAGCCAAAACCAAACCGAACACTGGCGATTTTAGAGCCGGTTCTGAGAGTTTTTATACCGGTTTTGGCTGGTGCACACAAACACACGTACGTAATAAAATACGTACGTTGTTTAAGTACGGCCAGGTCGCATCATCCCCTACTATCGTAGGTGGCGGCTGGCCAGTTCGTGTACGAATCGTGACATTGATTGATGGATGACGTCACGATTCGTACTCGTATATTATCTGCACGTATTCGCAGGTAATTACGATCGAACGTAATTTTGTGTGTTGGTTTAACGTCGCAAGGACGATAAGTTGCCTGCCCTATGGGGCGGCGACTGTCGTCGGGGGTCCGAGCCCCTACACCTCATACCGATGAGTCCCCACAATAATAATATAGATTTTACTTTATGGCCGTCTTTGACTCATCAAGCTACATGAGCACTAGCGTGCGCAGACCTGCAAAGTCATGGGTGCCTGAGAAAGTGGTGAAAAAGTTTTTGCCTCATACAGTTTTTTTTCTATTCAAATTTTTCTCCTTCAGCACTTATCCAATTTTCAGGCCCCTTAATATTTTCTCTGACGTAATTATTGATTTTTTTTCTTTTTTTTTTTCCTCTTTATATCACAAAGCATATTACATGTAGGTAATTGAAAAAGTAAGGATGAATAAATTCGTTTATTTCACTATTCTCTGTAGGCGTCAAACTTTTAAAGTCGAAAACCATAAACATCTTCGTCGAAAATATGAGAAAATTTAAAAACCTTAATCAAACATAAGTAGTAATAATTTAAAAACAAAATAAGAACAACATTTATGACAGATTTATTTTGAAAACCGTTAAAAATATTTTTCAGAAAGAACAATTCCAAAGCATCCAAAGACCTCCAACAAAAAAACTGAAAATTGAAATATCATGAAATGCATAGAAATAAGACCTAACCCACCGTTGCTAATTTTTTACTTGAGTCACAATCACATAAAAGTCCGATGTATCAACCAATTGCAACCGATGAACCGAAGAATGAACCAATCTAATTCGTGGCCTGAAGGGCACGTCGTCTTCGTCTTATAAAGTTTTTATCACAGACCGCTCACCACCTCACCAGTATATTTATTATTATTACTGATTACATATTATGTATCTGTGGACCAGACTATTTTGCATTGCCTTGCATTTCACTTTTCTTTTCTGTTTGTAAATTCTAAACGTATTAAAGCAGTTCTTTACTTTATTCGATTTTTGAAACTTATGAATTATTTTTAAACCATTTCGAAGAGATTAACAGTTTGTTCTGTCTAGTCCTCAACGTGTTTTCGCATTCGCATTCAATTATATTCATGGTACTTTAGCAGTGAAAATCAACATTCCAAATGGATTCTCACGCAGCTGTTCAATCCACCAATGATGATGCCAGCAATGGTAAGAGATGTGCTGTCGATCTGAAGTATCTGAAAGACAATTATATACATTTTTTCGTCCGTCATTACGAAAGAAAAACTCCAGAAATCAACAGAGGTTACTATGCACGAGTTTGTGGAATAAATGCCGGCGTGAAATCATTCTTGGATGTATGATTTCTGTTACATTGTAGCCTTCATTAATTAGATCGTACGTACTGTGTGATCTCGTGTTTTAATTAGAGATCTGTTTCAGAGAACTGGTAATAAATGTCAGATTATTAATTTGGGTTCTGGTTTTGACACATTGTATTGGCGACTAAAAGAGAATAATTATAATATCACAAATTTTATTGAAGTGGATTTTCCAGCGGTTACAGCAAGAAAATGCCACCATATAAAACATAATGATGTATTGTTGAAGTCATTACATAACGAAGGTAATGCTTATTCTCGTATGTTGAATTTATTTTCAATATGTTCATAATTTATTTGAAAATGAAATTTTTGAAATAGATGGCGAAATAAGTTTCCGTGGTACAGACTTACATTCATTCAACTATCACATTATCGCAGCAGACTTGAGCAATATCAACGATTTGGCTTATAAATTGCTGCAGTGTAGTGTTGACTACAATTTATCAACACTATTCATTTCCGAATGTGTACTAGTCTACGTTGAACCGTCTTCCACGCAACGATTGTTAATGTGGATCACCAGTACCTTCAAAGAAGCTTTATTTCTTAACTATGAACAGGTATGTGGTGTATCAATATGACTTATCTTTATTTTCGTTCAGCTGAGAATTGAGTACTTCCTCTTCAAAATCACTTAAAATTTTCTTGTTGACTGAAAACAGTTATTGCTCATTATTTATCATGAAATTAACCTTATTACCTTTAAAAATTGAAAAAGTCTCTTGATCTCTGTATCAACTATGCTCGACGAACATTAATATTATTCAATAATTTTGGCTAAATTTATTTCGAACGTTGTCGCTCCTTTTGTGATATTTTTCTCGCAACATTTTTCGTTCGTGGGATTTTCGTTAAAAGATACATCCGGCAGAAAATTCGGTGAATTATTTTTAATGATATGCATTTCAAAAACTGCCTGAGATGTCATTCTTTTACAGGATATTTTGATTGCAAGATTTTTGCAATTTCTCTTACTTTCACGACCGAAACGCGCGATTTTCCTATAAATTCAGCTACAAAATTTTTAATGTGCTGTCTTAGTGTACTCTATGTTGTTAGTAACATGAGTACTTATGGTTTTAAGGGATACGTTAGAAAACGAAAACTGAATGCTGTAATAGGATTAAGATTGATTTAGTGGTGTAGCCATAGCTAATGTCAGCGACTTATTTTGATCGTCAATTCCGTGTTGTGTGTTTTATATTTTTATTCGATGAAGCTAAACATGAATGATACATTCAGCGAAGTCATGATAAAAAATCTTCGAGAACGTGGCTGTGCTCTTCCTGGTGTAGATGCTTGCAAAACAATGGAAACACAGAAGCAAAGGTACATACGACTCATCTACTCAACAAATATATATTATTGAGGAACTTATTTATGAGTTTAATTTATCAGATTCCTTAATTGCGGTTGGTCCGGTTGTCGCGTTTGGGACATGATGCAAATCTACATGTCCATTCCCCGTGGAGAAAGGCAACGTATCGAAGCCCTCGAGTTTTTAGATGAGCAAGAATTATTGTTCCAGTTGCTGCAACACTACGGCATCAGCGTTGCCTGGAAAGGTGACTTGTTAAAAGATGTGGATATCACATAGCAGATGATGGACCATTTATGGAATCTCTTCCATACAATGGCGATTTTTTAACCTGCTTTCGTTTTCACCCAACTATTTGTGTCGTATCGTTGGCTAATGTCGACTTGTTTTTGTCACCTATCCTTTGAATTATATAGTTTTTTGTAAATACGCCATAAATTTGAATTACCGATAAGTTTTGTTTTTTGTGAAATACACTATCGGTAGCTTCTCTGTAAAAAATGTGAATGTTTTGCCATTAAGTTAATAACTTTCGAGTTAGCTCTAGTCGGGCTTGCGTATATTGATGGCTGAGTGTGCCAACATGGTACTTGGTATACGTTTACTTTTCGGAAATTGTGAACATCTGTTTTTAAAATTTAAATGTGTGGTATTCTCGAATTCTTTTCCCTTTTTCATATTAATTTTATTACGCTCTGCAGTTTTAATTATTGTTGATTTCCCAGTACCAGTTATAATTGACCTTAAAGTCTTGCATATGGCTAAAGTTACACAATCTCCAGTCGTCAATATCTTGATGGACTTTTTGTTTTTATTTAATCGTCTCAGTGTATTAAATTTCAAATGAGAAGAAACGTTGCGATGTGCTGTTCGTATTTGTTGGTATAGGGTTTCCTAAAATACACACCCTAGCCAACCATTTTCTTCTATGTTTTATCATATTTTATTTTTGTGAAATTTGTAAGTTATTTTAAAATATTATTTTTATTAATTACGTTTAAAATGAAGAATGTACTCAATTAATCACAGTAGCATTTTTTCCCTCATTTTTACGATTCTCTTACCGAGATATTACGTTTTTTTTTCTTTTTAAAAGTAAATTAATAATGTATTTCACTTGAAATTTATTACGTAATATCGTATCAGAAAATTATTTGAAAAAATAGAAAAATGTTTGGTTTTCTTAGCCATCAATATTATGATAAGTATACCTCTCGTGAAATGTTTTGAATTGCCAAGATGATAAAAATCGCTTCGACAATTATGAATTGTTAAATTTTAAGCACTATTCATTGTACCGCTATTTGTGCATTTTTTCCTCCCTTGAATTGAATGTGATTAGATGTTTCCCCACATTTGTGTGAAGCATTTTTTTTGTTTTTGTTTTTGTTATTCTTTTGCACTAAATTATTCAACTTATTAAAAATCGTATTACGTGGAAGAATTTTCATTTACTGGCAATTGCTCAAAAATTGAGAAATGGGAATATTGTTTTGTGTCGGAAACCAAAATAAACAGAAACACCAAAATTCTAAAATGGAAACAGAATCGGGAACAATTAACCAGTTACTTTTAAAATCCATAACGGAAACCTAACACAAACCAAATGATGAATCGTTTCCGATTCCGTTTCTCACTTGAATGATTTTTGATCTGAGAGAAAAAATTTAAAAACATAATTATATCTAAAAATATTGATATATCGATATTTGAACAGGATTTGGATAGTTTTAAATAGGTACGTACAGGAAAATTTAAAAAATAATGAGAACGAGAAGTAAATTAAAATTTTTTGTAAAACCAGGAATCGTAATGAAAACGGAAACCAAAATAATGAAAGAAAACAAAAAATAACTAACACTGGTTAATTTCAGAAACTCGACAAATGGAAACAAAATGGAAAAAATTAGCATAGCGCATTTTTCAATCCCTGCTATTTTTTCGTACTTTTTTTGTTCTTAATTCTTTTTCTTTAAAAAATTTAGCTGACTTGAATTTTTTACGGTAAAGAAATTCGGTGACTGGGTAAATTCAAATTCGAAGAATATGAAATGAAAAGAAAATATGATAGTCTTCTCGGAACTGAATGAGTAACTTTTTTATCTTCTCTGATACCGGATACGTGAAGGCATATACTGCGCTCTTTCCCGTTAAGTAATGATTTACGTTGGAACTGCAATCACTTCCAGACGGAAGATATCTCGAGTCAGAAGTAGTTTTAATCGATGAATCTGACACATCCCGAAATTCTGCCGAGAAATTTCAAAAATAATTTTTTTTTGTCGTCTTGTAGGTAAAGATTTTTGGAAAATTTTCGTTGTAATAATATCTTAAAAGTGAAAAAAGAACAAAATTTTCTCACCCTCGTGACTTGTTAAAAACTAATTTTTATTACATTCTAGGTGGGATGAAAATTTTGAAATTTTTCAGTTGTAGAAAGAAAGAAATATTGTTTCAAATAGCACCGAACACATTTATGACGAAAAATTCACAAGTAAGTTGGCGTTGAAGTCGTGATACGTGTACGTACAGTAGAAAAGATGGCTGGATTTAAAACCATGAATCATTGTTGGGATTCACGGAGATTCCCTCGAAAGATTGCAGTCCAAATTATGACTTTCATTTCAAGGCCTCTCCATCGTCTTTATTTCGGTTCGTCCCTTTGTAATCGGGATGCGCCAACATGTAAGTACCTACAACCCACGATTATTCAGAGAATAATCATTATTATTATGCGAGTAAAATATTTTAATTACGAAATCACAGGATAAATATATCTGGTGATTCTGTTGTCCCCGCCTTCAATGAGTAAAATACAGTTTTCGCGACAAAAATAGTACTGTCATAAAATAAAAACTGTGTAATAGGGGGATAGAATATCAGTTAAGACTTTGCATTTGAAGCCGTGAGTAAAATAAAAATTTTTTTTTAACAGTTCGTTTTCTCTAGTCGTGCAGTTAATTTTGTGAAATAAGAAAAGAAAAATAACTAAAATCAAATAAATATGTCTTTAGAACGAGCAGTTCGCGCTAAAGTAAGTTTACAATCATAAAGTATTAAATTTTAGTTCTTTATATTATTTTAATTTATTTTTCTCAAATTTGCTCAAAAGTGTTGTAATTATGTTGCATTGAATGATATTATTTAGTGACTTGAAGTTTAATTAAAATGTTCGGTTCAAAATGGATGGGAATTATTGGTGAAACTGCGAAATAAGAAATTTGATCCTAGTTTTATAGGCGAAGTGAAAAAAAAAAAAAAAAACAACTGAGTTATCTTCGGTAACTTGAGTTCATGTTAAGAATTAGTTGCTTATTCATAATTTCCCAATATTTTTATGAATTTTAGCGTAATGAAGGGTCTGAAAATTTAAAATTTGTTTAAAATAAAAGTTGTTAAAAATAATTGATCTTATTTTTAAGCTGGAAAATGTTTAAGAAAATTTGATAAATAATTCTCAATTACCTAAACTAAACTAACATGCTTACCTTAGGCGATGAAAAAAATTTTTTCAACGACTTATTTTTACTTTTTCAGAAAGAATTTATTTTCAATAATAAATAGCAAAGACTTTATAAATTTAAGATAAAACTTGCATTAGATGAAGAAAAAATTAACCTAAAAGAAAATTTAATTTTCTTTAAAAAATTGTCTGAAAACAAAGATATAATATATTTTTAGATTTTCTTATATATAGTTTTTTTTTCTCGAAACAAAATTTTCGAAAAATCTCTCCCGTTTATCAAATTGATGTCCTCACAATACAGTGGAAAGCATCACAAAAATTTTCATAAATGTTGAAGTGAAGCAAAAACTTTCTGTTTGATGAATGAAAAAAAAATTCACTCTATTTCATGCAGAAAACACCCACCTGACAAAAATGTTTTTGAAATATAAATTGAAATCTACGAATAGAAAAACAAATCTTCTTACTTCCTTCATCCAAAATGTTTTGGGCTGGGTTTATCTTTGACTATGGAGAATGATGTTTTCACTGGCTGTAAAATGATCGGAAAATGTATAAAGTTTTGTATCCTTCTGTGGGTAATGTAATAATATTTAATATTAAAAATTGGTGTTGACTTCTGCAGTAAGGTCACAAAATGCAGATTAGTCCAGTCAACGAAGGCGGTTTTCAGACCGACCTTTCAGAACAATTTTCTTTTTATTCTTAAGAAATCTTTTTGGAGAAGGTTGGAGATGAATATTTAATTTTTTTGTATCTCTTATAATTTTTGATAAATTTGCCCGTCAAGATTGTACTTTTTTCGAAAAAATTTCAGAAAACAAAAATGACAAATGTACCTGTATCTGAGAAGAGGACGTGAAAACAAGGGAAACTATAATATGTTAATACATTGGCGGGTGGATTTCTCTAAAATTATGAATGATACGAAAACAAAATAAAACGTGTTTATAGAAAATTTTGTGAAATTTATTCTTGTAAATAACAAATTTTGGCTTAGGACGAACCGTTTATGAGATATTTACAAAAAAAACATCGAAAGAAAGGACCCAATTTGCGATGTCCTGGAGTTAGCTCGCCTCATAGATTTGAGGACTTTTGTAGTGGGTACATTCATCTCCAAACACCACCAAATAGATTCTCAAAAAGTCATAAAAAACCGTTCAAAAAGGTCTGTTTAAAATCTGTTTTCGAGCGTTCGTTGACTGGACTAATAAATAGATAAATGATTAATAAATGAAAGTTATTTTCAAAATTGTGGCAAGAATCTATACCTATATATTTTACTAAAATGCAATACAATTTTATTTTTTCTGTAGATCGCCGGCAAACGCGATCCACTACAAGACAAAGAAGCCCAAGAATGGATCGAAACTGTTTTAGGCAAAAAGTTCCCAGCTGGTGTCGCATACGAAGACTACCTTCGCGACGGAACTGTGCTCTGCGAGCTGATCAACAAAATTAAACCAGGCAGTGTGAACAAAATCAATTAC
Source organism: Ericerus pela (assembly GCA_011428145.1). Lineage (NCBI taxonomy): Eukaryota > Metazoa > Arthropoda > Insecta > Hemiptera > Coccidae > Ericerus > Ericerus pela. Next base: position 45,968 of record WOFM01001381.1, read on the forward strand.
TCTGGTGGTGATTTTAAAATGATGGAAAACATTAACAAGTGAGTCGAGTCGTTTCATTGTCTCACAAATAGACGAAAATAAAGTCATCAAGTTTACCTTATGTACTTACCTGCATTAATATGTTCTGTTAAAAAATTTTCAGATTCCAAGCTGCGTGTAAAGCTTATGGTGTAGCTGATCTTGATGTATTCCAAACAGTCGATTTATGGGAACGAAAAGATATCGCTCAAGTTACATGCACACTGTTCGCTCTTGGACGTGAGGTATGTCGTGTAAAAAACCCATTTGTCAAGTACCTACATACATTCATCACTCGTTATCGAATATTGCAATTTTTATGGGCTTATGTTCAGTGAAATTCTTATAAACTGACGAGCTATATTACCCGCAGTTTCACTTGCGTGGAGTCTATTTATCTGTATTTGAATTCTTCCTTTATTTTAACCACCTTTTTGTGGCCTTAGATATTTTACAACAATTGTTTCAATCAAAAATTGGATCAGATCAAAACATGTACTCTGTAATACAACACTAAATAATACCTGTTAAAAAAAATTACATTTACTCCCTTCTTATGTTTTAAAAAGGTCCAAGAATTGATTTAATTCAAAATTGGGCCATAAATTTGCATTCAGCCGCCCAAAAAACATATTTTATTATGTATCCCTTGATAATATGAGGAAAAACTATCTTAACCCCTTTTTGTTGACCCAAATGAAACCAGATTAAAAAAAACGGAACAGAAAGAGAGGGAGAACACAATATCCGCCTCACTAACCAATACCCGACGAAAAAATAGAGGGGAAGACTTTTTTTCAATTCTCTTTTACTCGGTTTCGTTGGTGTTTTCTGTTTTCACGAATGGTAAAAATTAGTAACCTTATCCTCAAAGGTGCTACGAACATCCATGATGGCTATAAACTTTCCTCGGAATAACACAATTTTTTCTTGAAAATTTTGTGCAAATCCGTTCAGCGGTTCTGGACTTATAGTGTTTCCAACAGTTTTTAGCCCCTAGTATTTTATAATATGCGGAGATGGAGATAGACTGTATAGTTTTTAAAGTTTGAAAATTATTTTTGGTTACTACATCAAAACTGCAAAAAATTGGAATAATTTTTTAATTAAGGATTTCATTGTTAATTATAAGCAGTGGAAAAGGGAACTTTTGGTCATTGAACGCGTGCATCTGCAACTCAGTCGATCTTGAAGATAGGAACTGATTTGTGCATTTTCAAAAAATCAGATCTCTTTTCGGCCTGAAAATGCGTAGTTATTTTTTTGAGGGAGAAGAAATAAAGCAGGGACTAATTAGAATCTAGCAGGTCGGAGAAAAAATTGTGAAAAAATTGTTATTTGGTATAATTCTACTGAGATTTGTTTGTAGTCAGAAAAAACAGTCTCAAAATTGAAATTAAAGAAAAATAACACCAGAAACTTCTTATTTTAAAATTATCAAAAATTGTAAAAACTTTTCAGAAGACAAGAATTTGATTATAAAAATTTTCAAACACTTTTGACTCTAAAAATCAAATACAAATAATAAATATTACGATTTAAAAAAAAAATAATTTACATAATAAAAATTTATATCACCGAAAACAGTAGCTGTTAAGTATATTAAAATTCGCTTATTGTGATCCCTGTTGGTGTATTCAGTCGCCTGTAATATGATCAAAATCCTATGGTACCAATCGGTCACACCCTTTTACTCAGAAAATCACTGGGTTATATTGATCGAAAACCCGTTTAATGTGTTCAAATTGGCTGCCTGGACGCTTGAAAGCACATCAATTTTCATTTTTTAAATAAACCTGCAACCTTGTCTCTTCTTTTTTATTTGCTTTATATAACACCGATTTATCCACTCAAAAACACCAAGGATTGATGAAATCTTTTTCAAATTATTTTTTATCAATTACTTTTTTGCTTGATTATTATTATTATTATTATTTTTTTTTTTTTGGTCAAAATTTATGTATTTTTATATGCCTTTTATACAAAATAAATTGTTTTACCTTTAATTTAACTTTTTGGCCCAAAATTTACCCGTTCGTTATGTGTGATCTGACATTTATTGATATCAGTTTATCATTGCCCCAAAGTGATCACAAGTGACTTCAGCTGTATTTCAAAAATGTGAATACAATGCCAGAAAAAAAAGGAATTTTGGCAAAAGATAAATGTTATTTTTCTGGGATTTTTCAAAAAAAATTCCTATTTTTGTTTCACCCATGAAGCATTAAAAAAATGTCTATGCGCCATATTTCGTTAAAAATATATTTTAAATGAAAAAATATATTTTAAATGAAAAAATATATTTATTAAATGTTTCCTAAGTAGAGTGTTTGGTAGAAACAGAAAAGGAAGCTTGGTCCAACATCAGAACATTAGAACTTGGTTATCTTCAACGTAGTCAAAATTTTTTGCTAGAAATTTGGTTCCTAGCCGGTTTTTCAGTATTGATATGATTTTCGATTAAATTGATATCCATATAAGACTTCATCGAGACGTTGGAAAATCTTTCTTTTTTTTTTTTTCAGTATCAATGGAACTGATTTCCTCAAAATAAATTTTGAATTACCAACTTATATTTTTCTATTAATTTTGAAATTCAGTATCTACGTCATCTGATCAATTTGTTTGAATAGGCTATGGAACAACGTTATTCAAAAGATGATAAGATTTTTTCCCGCCGTAAGACTAAGCCATGTTATCTATTTAACCGCTTACGAATTATTTATTTTATTATTTATGTAGATACCTACCTACCTACCTACATGACTAGACCATAAGGAATATAGATTGTCAAAACGTCTATCAAATCTACTTATCCGAATATTTAATCATAAAATTCTTAGAAGCAAATTAAAAGAAAGAAAGGAAGCGTCACATTCCCGTATTTCTTTTGCGAGTAATTCGTTCAGTCGTTAGATGATTTGTTGAAAATCGAAAAATTTAAATTACTTTATTTTTAAAAATCTTTTGGCTAGATACCAACGTTCTTGCCCACAACAACTTTTTTCATAAATATACGTTTTTCGCTGCATAAACGATGGAATATTCTTTCGTTTCTTAAAAATAACTATAGATATAGAAATATGCTAGTAAAATGCCTGTCCAATTTAATCCGTTACATTTGTTGGCCTCGGTTTTTTTTTCTTTCTCGTTTCGTAGTGCGCAGTTCCATAATAACTGTGATGATCATCTTCATTTTTAGGATTTACTCCCAACAAACAACATCTGAATAATGTGAGAAAATATCTATAAACAGACATGTCTAAAATTAACTTCGAAATTTATTTTCGTGGAATTAGAAATATAAACCGTAGGTTATTTTGTTGTTAATGAAGAAATAATTTTAGGCAACAGCCTATATATTTACGTACAAAAAATTAAGACTATAATTCTGCAAGAACTGCAATGGGAAGGGTAAGGACGAAAACAAGAATACCTTACTGTTCACCAAAATTGTGGAAGCTTCTACCTGTAGAAAAACAAAAATTCTCTCTGAATGTCGTCTCTTTTTTTTTATTTTTGTTTTTAGGCATTATTTGTTTATACATTTTGTTAAATTACCAGTTAACAAATGTAGCCATAGAAAAGTTCCAAACTGTCATAGGCTAAAGTGTTTAGGTTCAAATTTATTTTATGTTTAAAAATAGTCGTTAAATTTACGACGAATGTGAAGAAACGTTAAAAATTGTTAAAACCGAATTACAATCAAAAAATTAAACGTACTCTGGGTAGCTTAATGTAATTTTAGAAACTTACTGTTTTCGGCTGATCTTGACCAAGAAAATTTTTGGAGATGCAGAATAAAACGCTATGACGACAAGATTGTGGTCACAAGTAGAATTTCGCTCTCTAATTGTCTCATTAAATACTTCTCCGAAAAAACAAATTTTTACTTCACTTGAAAAAATAATTTATGAATTCTACGAAACACAAAAGAAATTTGAATTTTCCCGTTGAAGAATTTTTAAATAAATTGCCACTCCTTAATTTCATAGGTATACATAGAGTAAAAAAAATTTCAAACGAGTTTACCAAAATTTTTCGTTCAGTTATTCTTTGAAAACTATATTAATAGCATTTATTTCGAACTTACTAGGTATGTTCTTAAAATAAACCCTTAAAACTGAAAAAAAAAAAAAAAACTTAAATACATGAGAAAATTTTTTTTTTATTTACATTTTAACATAACTCCTATGTGAAATTAACAGTTATTCTGTGTAACGAGAATATTGGTGACAAAATAATTTAAATACTCGTAAATGAAAAAGGTTGTATTAAACACAATATAAAACAGTGAAATTGTAAGTTACATAAGAATAATAAGTTTAACATAAATGGTAAAGATGAGAGAGATAAATAGATAGATGGATGGATAGAATGTACATAGTTAAATGAGTTTTTATAGTTAGAAGTTTTGGGAGGAGAATATGGCGATTTCTTGGAGAGTGGAATGGTAGTGATATGATTGGAGAGTTATGACAATACAAGTTTAGATATTATCCAATAGGAGTTTAAGGAAATGACATAAATGGTGATTTTGGGTATTTGCAATATCTGTAGAATGGTTTCATAGAAAAGAGTTGTTATGAAAAGTGTATTTATGTTTGTTTATAAACATAAAATGTAGAACAAATGAGTGATTAAAGGCAAGTAAAGACTTGTTTACATGACATCAATATAATGAGAATTGTTTTAGGTGATTGATATATATGTGAAATATATATAAGAGAGAAATATTATGAATGGTACGAAATTATCATTACATTCTGTTGCCTAGACTTGTGATAAAAGTAAATCGTTCATACCTGGTTTTTAATCTGATTAATCAGTTTTAAGATACGTGTGGCTATTAAGAAGAATAATTATAAAACTTTTAGGTACATTGGGCTTAGAAAGAAGGAGAATATAATAATCATATAGAAGTAATTTTATTCTACAAATTTAATATTGAATGAGCCTTTTCAAAAAATATATGCATTATAAGAAATGAAATTCAATGTTTTTAAGGAAAAAAATATTGTATATTAATTTTATCTATCATCCCCACAACTGATTTTCTTTAATTTTTTTTATGTCTTAGTTTTTAGTTGATATTATCTTTGATTTATTTTTTGTTTTGATCAACTTCCCTTCCTCTTTTCCAAAATGATAACATTATGACTTTGACAAATGTTGATTAAGCTCGATGCCAAACTTCAAACAAAAATAAATAAAATAAAAATATAAATAACATAGGTACTTAACAGTAGATATGTATCGGATTGAGAGATTTTTTTATTCCCCAGTTTCATCATTGACTTTTTTTTTTTTTTCAAATCAGAGGCATTTATAGAGCAAAAAATAAATTGATGTTTTCATTTAAAAATGATTTTTTTGAATAAAGTTTCATAAACGTTCTTGAGAATATAACAATCATGTTTTGAAACGGAGGTAAACTAATAGTGAAATTTCTGACATGAAAATCATGCAGGCTATTGTGAAATTGCACCGCCCCCCAATATTTACAGCATTCGAAACGTTCAGTTTATAGTTAAGAAATTTATAACTACCTTTCTTACTTGGTTCGAGTAAAAGTTTTAAAATTTTGACGGGCCTTCTTATGAAAAATCATTTCTTTTTACCCACGAGGTTTGTAAAAATTTCTGAATATATTATTGGCATTGGGCACCATATTTATTCGTCAATGTTTTCATTTATCATTTCGAGGTCGTATGAAATGAACGTATACTAAATAATTTTCCTTAATCGATCACTTTTTCTCTCATGATTGGTAATTAAAAATTATTTACAACATTTATTTACCCATATATTTTTATACGAAACTACGGTAGTTCATAGGTCGCACTTAACATAGAAAATAAGACTAGAAAGTCAAATTTATATTCAGTATTTTAGAAAAATTTTCTTAAGTCTGGAAAAATTATATGATTTTCGTTAACTACGAGATGAGTCACTCAGAGAGTAGGGTGAATATTTAAGAATTATAAAAACCGTTATTTCAGTTTTGAATTCGTTACATTCGAAATAATTATTTGTGACACAAGTGAAAAAAGTAGTTGATTTTGATACGAGTGTAAATTTTGCAAAATGAGCCTAAAGCGAGTATTGTAAATCACCCGAATATCAATCACTTATTTTGTAAGCGAGTAACATACTATTTTTTGCAATCCCTTACCAAATAATAATGAATACCTAATTTTACTCTTTTTTTTATCAAAATAATCTGCGCGCATCTCACTCGCCCAACTTCCGATAAAATCATTCAAACAATTTTTTGAGAACCAAATAATTAACTCAATAATTTTACTTGCGAAAAAACAGAAAAACAGAGAAAGTAATCGAGCCACGCGAGAAAGTCAACTTGATAAGGCGCATGCGCCCAACAAAATTTTTTCGCGTCGTATTGAAATTTACTACTTTTTGTTCTGTTAAAGAACATTAAAAACGTATTTTTCGGTTGGGTGTTGTAAAAAATATGTGTTCTAGAATAGTCAAAGGGGGCTCATCATCATGATGTAGACAACTTGGGGAAATATAATAAACTGATTTAGCAAAGATGGAGGTAATTTATGATGTTCTGTTCTAAGCCTACGAATGATTATTAATCATAGATTTGCTTGATTATAGAGATTAAAAAAAGTTATCGAAGCAACAGTGGTTTTGTTGATTTTAGTTTCGTCATTTTTAATCGAATTTCATTTTTTGTTATTCGTTACGTGTTTCAGACCTACAGACACCCAGAATGGACCGGACCTTACTTGGGACCCAAACCATCCGAGGAATGCAAAAGAGAATTCTCTGACGACGTGTTAAAAGCTGGTCAAAGTATCATTGGTTTACAAGCTGGCAGCAACAAAGGTGCTACTCAAGCCGGTCAAAATATGGGCGCCAGCCGAAAAATTTTATTAGGAAAATAATTTTAAAAAATAATAAAAAATTAATAATTCCACAATTTCAAATTTCAATCTTTTTCTAATACCAGAGTTTTAACATTTAATGTTGTTTCTCGTTTTTCCTTGCTGGTATGGTTCCATAACTTTTATCTCCATTAATTGGATTTTTTTGAATTTTGATATGTCGAAGACCAAAAGCACGTCTCAAAATGACGTTTCTTGAGTAAGTATGTAATTCCAAGATCAAATGTAGAATAATTTGTAAAGTTAATTTAAAAAAAAAAAAAACCGTTCGTTTGACAATTTTTATACGAGATACCTATCAATGATGTAACTTACACGAATAAATTTATTTATGTTTGGATTAGTTTTTGCAGATTATTGTACATATTATGGAGGTACCTAACTACCTACCGACGTACCTATTTGAATATCTTTATTTATTTGGTGGTTAGAATATTGCAAATGTTTGAAATGAAAGACTAATCCAAGTGCCTCCAAATAATGGTGTTTGAGAAAGTAGTCCCCAGCGATGGATTGCGATTTCAAGAAACTGAATAGTATCTACGAAAGGGGAAATAAATGACCCATTTCTATTCAAAACTGAAAAATTTTTACTAATAGGGTACGGTCTCTTGGATACCCTATATGAAAAAAACTAAATTAAACCAGGTGACTGACGACAGATCTAAGCTCTTCTAAGGTCATACTAAGTTTTAGTTGTTGAGTGGAAGTGTGGATACATATATCAGAAGAGTGCACGAAAGAGAAGCAGATATATTTGCGCAGGCTAAACAATAGTTTACTAAAGAAACCTTTAAATTACAGTGGACAGACCAGCTGGAGCTTTCATATTACTGCTGTTATTGCTTTTATTTTTAAGACCCATTTGACTCTATACACTTTGTATATAATAGGCTAGGCTTATCCATTTTCAGTATTAAAGGCTCGAAGGAAAAATGAAGTGGGTAATTTTTGGTGGCGTAAACTCAACTGCAGATTAATTTTCACAACAGCAGATAGTCATTCAGCTGCAAATCACGAACTACATAATTAGAAAATTTTCAATACCAACGTATTTGTGTAGTTTTGTGCTCCCAAAATTTGTAAGATGAGTCAAAGTTTGATTAAATGCAAGCAGTCAGTTTTGACTAGCTGCCTTCTGTAGTGCGGAGTCTGCTGACTATCCATTTCTCCCCTGGATTTTGTCGAAACACCACAGCTAAGACGTGTAAATTCAATGTCAATTTTCTTTGACTTCACGTTTAATGAAGACGAAAACATAGATATGCAGAGACAGCAACTTCATTGCAAACTACATTTCCAGGTTTTTGAAAAGATTATTGTTTCTCCTAAAAATTGATAATATTTTGGTGCTCATATTGGTAACTTAGTGCTCATTGTTAAGATGGTGCCTCTTTGAAATTTAGGCCTTGCAGGCGAATTAAGTACTTATTTAGCTCAGTGAATTTACTTAAGTGACCTCCTAAACAGACTTAAATTTTCCCCTTAGAATTCAGACTTAAGTGACAAAAATTATGCTTTAAGAATGTGAAAACAGTTCGGCCTGATTCACTCTTGGCTAGTTTTCTAGCAACTAGCCAGCTACTTGGGACCCTATTCTGTCAACAGTTGAAGTCACTACGCCATTTTAGTCAAAGTCAACTTTAGTTCAAATGCTGTCAAAAAACTGTATTGAAATATCTTTAAATTACAGTCTAAATGCTATCTATCAAACTGCTGGCTAAATTCTGACCAAAAGCTGTCGAAATACAGTCAAACTGTTGTCCAAATGCTGTTAAATTGCTGCACAAATTCTGCTTAAATGTTGTCAAAATACTCTCAAACTGATGTACAAATGCTATGAAACTGCTGTTAAACTACTGTCCAAATTCTGTCAAAAAACTCCAATACCATTGAAACACCATCTAAATATGCTGTCCAAATACTATCCAGTTGCTGTTCAAATATTGTCAAACTGCTGTCATACAATGAGGAGGGCAAAAATGGAAAAATAATGAAACTAGAGCAACAAAAATAGGCTAACTGAATTTCTCGTCTGAAATTACTGCATTTTCGCCTAAATATGAGAAAAAATTTTCATTCAAAAATAGCCTAAGACGCTGTAAAATAAATACTTAATGAGGGAGCCATTGAATTTATCGACAAAAATTACCGAATTCTCACTCTCTGAATCATTTAAATTCAAAAAAAAATATTTTTGCCCAAAAAGAGAGCGAGAAGGTGAGATTGAACCTGCAAAATATATATTGCGCGTTGGTAAACCCACGAAAAGTAGAAAATAGTCAACATGTTTTTTAATGAAACGAACAATGACGACGAATATGAGTATATGTTGAAGTACCCACATGCACTATCTACAAATACCAAGGAAACAGGTACTTGCCCATTATTTGGCGCAACTTTTCTTTCAACAGTTAAATTCACTATGCGGTTTTAACCGTTTAAATCAACTTAAACTTGGCAGTTCGCCACATGAGATTCTAATGAGATTCTTACAAGACTCTCCGCCAAGTTAAAGTTGACTTTAAATGACTAAAATGGCGTAGTTACCTCAACTGTTGACAGAATAGGGCTGCAAGTAGCTGGCTAGTTGCTAGAAAACTAGCCAAGTGTGAATCAGGCTGAATTTTTTTCATATTCTTAAAGAATCAATTTAGTGAATTCACTCAATTAAATGTCATTAATAGTTGTATCGATGTTTTTTTCGATTTATCGATACAATCTGACCTTGAAAAAATGAATATTTTCAATTTTTAGAATTTTGATCTCTTTTGATCAATCAGGCAAATTTAACAAAATCGATTTTCTATATTTTTGATTTTCTAAGAAATTAATGGCAAAAATAGGAAATTTTGCGGATTTAAAATTCAATTTTTATTCTTCAATGTGATAAGAGAAAGTAAGAAAAATGAAAAAAGAGAATATTAATCGAGTTTTCAATTTTAAAATTTTGTTTTTTAGTAGTTTTCAACGTTTCTTATTTATACAAAATATAAGATCGATGAATAGATTTTCGATTTTTTAACAGTCGATTATCGATCAGATCTATTAAAAATTGAACGAAAATTTTTTTAAAATTATCACCACAAAGTTGTCTAGCATAAGTGTCTATGTGAGAGTGTATGTATGAAAGTAATCTTAACATTACTGTCTGTGTGTGAGTACTATTGAAAATTACTTTTCAAACGAATAACGAATAACCCAATAAGAGGCGGAGCTACACATTTGCCGACTAGTGACTTTGTTTATGTTAATGTCAGCAGATTCATTCTAGACATACATTTTTTTTTTTTTGTATCTGAAAGAAATAAGATAAAAAAACTAACGCAGCAGCAGCAGCAGCAGCAGTTCCATAAGAAAAAGTAGATTTTTAAAAAATGTAAAAATTAGGTAGTCACTAAAAAGTTATTAATAGATGTAATAAATATTTATTTCTGTTGATTCAAAATTAGGCATTTTATAAGTGTAATAAAAATGAAAATAGTGTTACCGGAAGTTATAGCCAAAACAAAAATGGAAATAGCTATACCGGAAGTACCATATAGCTGATCCGCACCAATATTTATAGAAAATTTTAATATATCATAGTAAATACCCGTTTTAAATTTTGTAGCTATTGGTTGAAAATTAAAAATTTTACAGCCAAAACAAAAATGAAATTGCCATACTGGAAGATTTGGGAATAAAAAAACCGTAAATTAAGGAAAAGTTGAAAATTTTCAGTTTGTAATTTTAACGTTTTCAGTAGGGAATTTTTGATTTTCTCCCTCCCTCAAAAAAAGCTTTCAGTGTGCCACTGTTATCTATTAAAATCTTTATCGAATGACAATAATGATCCGTGGCCTTCAAATTCTGAAATAATTAGCAGTATACGCCCAATTAAGTCATGTAAAGAAAACTATTAAATATAGGTGCTACATTTAACATCTGCATAGTCTCTTGTCAAGCTTATTTCCACATTTCAAAAGCAAGAAATACAATCAATTCATAGAAATTATCATGTATTGACAATAAAGTATAAATACATCCACAAATATATTTATAAGGGCATATCTTTTAATGAAATAATATGGTTAAAAAACTGAAATCTTTTTAAATTACAGAATGGTTTTTTACTCAATTAAAAAATTTAGAAAATAAGTCAGATATTTGGTGATATTTTATGGTATTATTATCTATAGCCTGTCTGTTAGACAGGTACTTCAGCTTGTAGACAACATTCACAACATTTCGTTTTATAGACACCTCCATAAGTGTCTATAAAACTCGATAAAGATCGGTGAGTTACAGAAGTTTATGGAAGTTTATAGAGGTTTATAGACATCGATACTCGATAAACATTATAGATACGTGTGGTAAACGCCTCCCAGTGTTGAAAGTGTTAATTTTTGTGGCTAATAGAACAGACCGTGCCAAATCAGTGAGAGAAATTTTGTTACAACTACTTTTTAATGTTTAACAATTCTTAATATAATACAAGTACCTAATTCTTACAAACGAGTACAAAATCAAATAAATAGCGGTAAAATATTGAGTGGTACGTACACAAAGTTTCTTGAAGAGAATAAAAGGTACAACTAAAAAAAGGTTGAGAACCCCTAGTATAATTAAGAAAATATTTTTTTGGCAAAAACGTAGGAAGGAATCTATATTTTTTATTTTACAAGTTTATCAATCCCTGCGATGTGATATTACATCACACAATCGACATAAACACAATCGTACTTTTATACGGTGTATCGAACCAAATTTTGAGTATTTAAAGTTATAATAAATAATCGGTGCCAACAAAAGAAAAAAAAAAAAAAAAAAAGGAGAAGAAGAAGTCGGAACCTTTGTACTTTAGCGTTGAAAATTTTAAACGAAGGAGGAGAGGAGCATACGATGAAAAATTTGGTTTTGATCATTAATGTCTCGTGTCAGTAAAGTTCACGCAACACCAGCTGAGAAATAACAAAAAACTTATTTCGATGACTGAATTTTCTAAAAATAGTCGTGGTTTTAGGTGCATGGAAAAAAAATTTATACATGTTGAACATAGGCTAGATAGTTAGGTGCCCAGAAAAATAGTTCTTTCATTCATTATCATTTTAAATAACTGAAAGCTATCGGTGTTTTTGTTATCTTGTGCAACACATCAGTGCCGCAGCCAAGGGGCGATTAGGGTGATAAATCTCCCCCTTCGGATTTTTTTGAAGCCGAATTTCCATTATGGTTGTTAATTTCATAACAAATAATCAAATTGTTATGAAAATCAGAAATTCATATCGCAAAATAAACAAAAATTTTTTTTTTTTCAATTTATAAATACTTTTTCTCTACGAAACGAATCCTGCTTGCGGGCCTTATTCAGAAATAGATATTTTTAATTCAGATTTTTTAGTCCCATCGAATGGTTGACCGAAGTCCGTCTGTGGTCCCTCCCACCGAAGAAAAAAAGTTCTTGAAATTCGCCACTGGCCGGTGAAGGGAAAAGGGAGAAATTTTTTCTCATCAAATCTCCCCCTAAGAATATTCTGGCTACGCCACTATGTAGCCTACGAAACATCTGCAAAGCGGATCTAATGCATTCCACCGAAGTTGTTCAAATCTATGTTTTACACTTTCTCAATTCAGTGCAGAACTGCTGGCATAGTGTTGACATCGAAGTTTTGAGAATGTGCGAGGAGTTTCGATGATGTGCGACTACGTTCACGCGAATGTCAAATTTTTTAGCACTTAATTACCTGTAATTTAACAGTCTGACGTCATATCCAAAAGTCGAGTTGCGAAACAAATTCGTGATGGTGTTATCGACATCTCTTATACGAGAATCAACGGAACCATAAATCACGACTATATTATAGTTGGAGACTAATTAATTTGAATCGCATATTTCACATAAACGTATAATGACATCAAGTGAGGAATTTTTTTTTTTTTTTTCAAAGTGACCATATTTAAGGATATAGGTACCTATCTGACTACCTTGGTAACCAACGATGGTTACATTGCATGAAACACGCCTAGTTGTACTTTTGTATCGAGTGTAGACTATATATTATGTAGGTAGGTATACGTTATCGACGAACAAGTGGTCAAGAACCCGTAACCATTGCCAACAACAGCAACGAGTTGCCAAAACTCTCGTCCAACGTTCAAATACCACGTAAAATGAAGCATGAAGATAAATCTTCCGCAAATATGCGAGAATATGCTCGAAGTGTTGGCTGTTCCCGCGTCCTTTCATCTTCTAGTATTTTCACTCTTTATTTCAATTTTTTTTTTTTTTTGCTGGCACCGACACCACACTCGTGCGATTCAACGAACAATAAACCAGACCAAGGCCTCATAAAATTTTCGTAAACCCAATGACAGCAATCCCTTTGTAAGGTTCTACGCGTCTCTTATTTAACTAAACCATTAATAAACCATTAACCAATACCTAAATCTGTCTACAAACGTACGATGCGATGCAAGTTCACAGTCAAAATCAAATTCTTTCAATTGCAATATGAATACCTGATGCATAACTTGATGTAGGATCGGAATGGTAATGTATTTCGTCGGGGAGGTGAGAAGAAGAAAGAACTTATTCGAAGATCACGAAGAAAATGGGTTCTGCTGAGAATTATTTACCTAATTAGAAAATATGTAAAATCAGGCCGGAGGCCAACATGAGACGAACGAAGAAACAGGAATAGAGCTCCAGGCCAAAACAATACAGAAATCAGAACATGGTAACTTGACACGAAAAAGCATTAGCCATCGGCAAAGTTGGACAACAGAACTTTGCTCAGGAACAAACATGGCTGGCAATACTTATTTTTACTAAGCAGTGTACGTATAACTGAATCATGGTGGCGACTCCCTGGGTGAATAATTTTTGAAATTTAAATTTTGCTTTAAATCTATGATTTTTGTTAGAAAAACAAATTTTTTTTTGGTATTGTGGGTCCCCAACCGCCCTGCGTCACTTAGAACTTCCCAAACAATGCACACGTACCTACAACATACCCGTGCACAGGCAGTTTTGTCAGTTAAATTATGAAAATGCTTCACTGCCATACTTTGCACATTCTGCACAGGAGCTGCAACGTGTAACTATTTTTAATTCTCAGCTGTTGTTTTCTCATAGCTAAGCCATCTACAGTAAACATATTTCCATATAAAATTAATTTTCATAAAATTTAAAACAAATAATTTTGTATCCATTTTTTTCATAACTACAGAGAAACCTCCTTCAACAGACATCTCTCAATAGCAGACATCTTTCCACACAGATAGGGTCGTAACTAGGTACGTGCGATCCAGGACCGGCAACTTTTCATTTTTCCATGTGTAGCAAAAAAAAAAAAAATTTTTGGTGCAAATTTTGCACAGAATAAAGAGTAATTGTGTGTAAATGTAATTATTTCCCATGTGTATCGTGGTTCCGCCCACGAGGCTCCGGCGCACAGGCGATGCGCCGGGGTTCTCCCACTACCTCCGGTAGTGGACATACTGGTGTTGAGGCAACGCCAGTTGTGAGAAACATGTACGAGGTACAGGTGTGTGACTCCAACAACATTTTACTGTCTCCTGGACGTTAAACTCATATTATTATATATAAGACTCTACCCACTACATGGTAGCAAGAGCACTGTATATATCCCCTGAATTTTCGTAATTCGCTTTGGGAATAATGAATTTTCGTAATTCGCCTCTAGAATTGTTTCTAGCAAAAGGAATTTTAATAATTCTGAAAACCCAAACACGCTTCCACTCGAAAATTCGTTTTCGCCTAACTCTCAAAATAAAATAAGAAAAATTTCCTCGGAAATAAACTTTTCTTATAATATTATTTAATCCTTACAGATTAACAGAAAAATAATTTCTGTATTCATCTTTAACGCACCTACAATCCTAGAGATTCGTCAATAAAGAATATGGCCTAAATTAAATTAATTTACGACAGTCATTTTCTTTTATTCATCGTAATAATGCGACGAAAAAATTATTATTATAATTTTTCTCGCCGCCCCCAGCATTCTGCTGACGAAATAATTCAGACGAATTTTGTTCCTATTATACAGCCTAATAAAAAGAATTCGTAATAATTCGGCAAAAAAGGCTGACGAGAATATACACGAAATTAATAATTCCGATATTCTCGTTCTAACAACGGAGTTTTTTTTCCCCTTACATATTTTTTTCTATACAAAAATAATAGTCGATGTTTTAGAACACGCACAAACTTGGGCGAAACAATCATCATTTTTTTTCGCTTCAAAAAATATACGATTTCTCGTAAATCAAGGACACGAGCGAACTATAATGACACGCCCCTAAATACGTAAAAAATCGCTGCACCGCAACGAAAAATGGACAATTCTTACGAATAATACATCGTCCTACCGTGATTCGTATAAAAAATACATCGATATCTAGATATCGCCCGCACACATACGTAAGAATTTACGTGAAAAATACGAAACATACCTACACATACGCAAAGTATAGGGTATGCTGCGTCAGCAGCGACAACAATAAGGCAACCGAATTCTGCACGAGGACGAATGTGCGCGCTAAAAATAGATGCGCACATTGTCCTTCCAACTGTTACACTTCAGGTGCATTTACCCAGTTCCAGTGCTGTTCGAATTCTTGTTTTTCTGCCTTCTTTATTTTAATTGTTGTCGTTTTGTTTTCGCGATCCTTTGTTTTGTGTGTTAATTATATATTTTTTTTAATTTTATGCAAATCTCAATTTTCTTTTTTATTATTTGCAACATTTCTTGTTCGTTTCTTGTATCCTACCCTTTTTTTGGTGTAGTGGGCATCGTCCATATTGGAGAAACAGTTGAAATACGAAATCAGTAAGTACTGACCTTTAACAATAATTATTAATTTTTCATAATTCATAATTGTGTTTGCATACCTAGGTATATGACTATTTCATCTTACTGATGTAAAATTTTTTCTTCTATGAAATATTATTGGCAAATGAATTATGCAAATTCGTGATACAAAACAGCCTGTTTTATGATTTTTTTCCTTTAATAATTTTTAAAGCTAAAATATTTTTGCCTCAATGAATAATATTTTGAAAAATAGGCATAAAACTTAATTCAGTGAATTTGTATTATTTCGTGAACCTAAAACGGCCTGTCGCCCCAGGGTCACGCTCAATTTTTTTTTCAAACAAAAAACATTCACTGCTTGACAATTTTCCTAGGAAAAAAACGAAATCTGACTGATTTTACATGAATATTTAGAATTTTTCGAAATTTAGGAAAACATTTCCGGTAATATCCTTATAGCTAATTTCTTTGGCATCATAGGATAATGGTCAGATAAACATACATATTTTTTATGCATAAATAATTTTTTTTATTCTTAGTGAATTGTATCTGGCGTGACTAAAATACGTCTTATCGTACTAGGGTCACACCCGATTTTTTTTTGGACATCTCCAAAATAAATAATTTTTTTTATTCTTAGTGAATTGTATCTGGCGTGATGAAAATACGACTCATCGTACTAGGGTCACGCCCGATTTTTTTTGGATAATTCCAGAATATATAATTTTTCCCGAATTTGGCTAATTCTGTGTATTCGCGAATAAAAAATGTATATTCGCCCCAGGGTCACGCCCGATTCTTTTTCCGAGCCTAAACACTTAGAAAAATTTATGAATTTTGATGAAAAATTACTTCGGTAAAAATTAAACAATTCGTCATCTTTCAATAACAAAAATATATTATTTTTGCGAAAAAAAAAAAAAAAAAAAAAAATTTTTTTTTTGATCCGTAATAGCAAAACCTAGCGTTTTTTCCTTACGCGTAATCAGAGTAGGCAATTTCCGTATACACTCGAAAACATTACGTCCGCTATTCTTTCCGAATTAGAAATTCGTAACATTGACCTACATTTCTTTAGGCCAATGCTCTCGTAACCTAGATTACGTATAAGAATAAAAAATTTTTTTTCTTACAAAAAAAAAAAAATTTTTTTTTGTTGTTTCTTATTTTTCCCCATATTAACGTAAACAAATGTATTTACGATATATGACGAATACTTCGCGTATTTTTTCTGAAAAATTTTTTTTTCTGGCTGTAATGAAAATATTTTTTTTCTTAAATCTCTTAATAGAACATCTATTAACATGTCGCAAGAGATTCAGCCGGACAATCTCCCACCCATCCTCGATGATGAGATCGATCTTAATGATCCATACGCTCTTCTTCACCAGCAAGAAGGTGACAAAGAAATGCCGGACCTTCCTACAGAAGATGAAGATCAGCATCTTCAAACAGATGAAGAGGATAACAATGCTGATCAACCGGGCAATGTTACCACGGAAGGAAATGAATTCCAATCTCTGTCCCCATCAGAATCATACCATTCTGGGACAACGTTCTCGCAGATATCCGAAATAGATAATTTCAGCGCAACCATCGATGACGTAAAAAGTTACTTGATATCTTTGGAGAATCTTCTCCAAAAACCGGTAGATCCTAAGGGTGATAATGAAGAGGTATTGTCAGAAATCTCCGCCATAAATATGTGCATTGATGACCTTCAAAAAATCCCCAAAGGAGTGTCGAAAGAGTCAATTCTTTCAGCAAAAAGTCTTACTAGGAGTTTGGTAGTGAAAAAATCAAGGATTTTGAAAAAATTCCATACCACGGCTTCTAGTCAACAGACTTCAGAATCTGTTTCTGATTCTGCCGCTGATGCTGCTGAGGCCAAGAAAAAAGCTGAAGAGGAGCAACAGCGCCAGCAAAAATCTGAGGAAGAACGCCAGCGAGCAAAAAGAGCAAAAGAAATTGCTCAAGAGTTTCTAGAAACTCGGGCTCAATTTGCCAATATCGCTCAACAGTATAGGAGAGTGGATGAGAAGCTCAAAACACTCGAATATACTGTTGAGTGGGAGCTGAAGATGTCAATGGCTGAGTTCGAGAAGCTCCACCTTCCTCGCGAAGAGACTTCAACAAAGGCTGCGGGATCAAAAACCCAAACCCAACCAATACCTTTGTCATCTGGTCAACAGAAGAATCTCGATTCTGGTAAAACGACGAAGGGACGCCAACAGCCGGTTGTAATTGAAAGTAGGAAAACCATTTCTAATAAACGTAGTTTACAACAAGTGGTTAATGGAAATTCTGCTGAAGTTGAAAGCAACCGTAATCCAAAAAGGATCAGAGGTGAACAATCTCAAACTTCGGCAGAAGTTCCATTACCTACTCAATTGAATGACTGTTCTTCAATTGAAAATGCTTCAATACCTCGTGTATTGGAAACAACTGTTTCGCAAACTAGCATTCCTTTAATAAATATCGATTCTTTCAATCAGATCCCTAAATGTTGGGAACATGAACCACAGATTCAAGTAGAACAAGGTTTTTCGAATCTGAAACCCCCAAAATTTTATCTTGAAAAATGGAACGGGGAGATACTTAGGTATCCAGGGTTCATTAATGGTTTCTTTCTCTATGTTCATCAGAGATAAGATATAGCCATACCCCAAAAAATTAATATTTTACAGGGTGCGCTGCCTAAATTTTTATGTAATAAAATTAGCCATTTTTCACCTGATAAATTGGGATACGACCAGCGCTTAAAATTTCTACATAGTCGTTATGGCAATGAATCTAAAATTCGAGCTGCCTTATGGGAGGAAATTACTGCAATTCCAACAACTACGAATGACATTTCTTCCATTCAAGATGGATTAGATTCTGTTGTAGTTATGATAGAACGCTATCGTATGGTTTGCAAAACAGTTGATGAAGAACAACTCTTCAATATAATTGTTAAAAAATTCCCGCCCAGGTCTTATTTAACTCATTTGAAAACAAATGAAAGAAATGTTAAATATTTATTCGAAGCACTTCGAAATTTTATTTCAATACAAGAACTTCGTGAACCAACTTGTACTTCGGTACCGAAAAAAGTTAATATTAACCAAAATAGTAAGCCTAAAGGCAGACAAAATTTTGCAGTCATTTCAAAAGAAATTGATAAACCTAAAAGAAGAAAGGATAAATCCAATCTTAAAAGAGGGAAAAAACGTCTGAATCTAGATTCAACTGATGATGTTAATTCTTTTCTTTCTTCAGGTGTGTTGGGACCAGTTCTACGAACTTCGAAGGGGAAGGAAATTCCAACCAGCGTGTTGAGGACCAACCCCACTCCCACCCAAGGAAGATGCATCTTCTGTAATGGGCAACATCACAGTCACCTCTGTCTCAGAGTGAACACTTTGGAGGCACGTAAAAAGTTCTACGAGGAGCATCAACTCTGCACTCGTTGTGTTAGGAAACACCCTGGCACAGCGATATGCAGAGTTGCGCCTCCGATCCATTGCAAATGGCTAACGTGCCTTGCAACGGATCACCATAGTAACTTGTGCCCCAAGGTGACCTATCCAGTTACACTTCCGTTAGTCGAAGTTTGGAAGGATAGTCTTATCGCATACAAAGCACAGCTTCCAGATAAGTGTACGTATAATGATTCAATAAATCTTGCACCAGAAACAAATGTTTCATACCAGGGTATTAATTCTTCTGTTTCTTCACAGACCAGAAATGATTCAGTGAATCTGGAACTCACGGTACCAAAATCCAATCAACCCCTAGGAGCTGAAGGATTACCAGTTTTAAGTGAGTCAAAAACTTTTTTTACTAATAATAATACTTCTGCGCATTATTTAACATTCTTGTCGTATGTTCATGCATCACACTTACCAAAACCCGTAAAAATTAATGGATTTTTTGATAGTGGAAGCAAAGAAACATACATTTTCCATACTTATGCAAATAAGTATCTGAAATTGAATTTCTCGGAAAATATAGAATTAATGCGATTTAAAGGTCTTGCTAACCAAAAATCAGAAATTTTTAGATCCCATAAAGTATCTTTCGATCTTCAAAAACCTGATGGAACAACTGTTCCGATTATAGCAAAAACAGTTAGTCATATAGCTGATTCTTTATCTCATCCGGATTTCGTTGAGTTTAAAAAGTTGTACCCTCAATATTCCCATAATGAATTTACAAAAGCAGATCATGAACTTACGATCCATTTGCTTATTGGAAATGATTATATGTGGTCCTTCGTGAGGAAAATTGTACAAATATCTCCTACTTTAACCCTAATTGAAACGGACTTTGGTCATATGTTAGGTGGCACAGTAGTTCCTTTATCTGAAAGTGATGTTTTTATTCCAACATTTTTAACCTCTCCACAGAGTGTCGAAAATTTTTGGAAACTCGATACTTTGGGTATCGAATCCAACAATCTTGTTGAGGCTGAAGCGGAAGCTGAAGCACTTAGATTATTTTACAAAAACGTTCGTTTAGTAAATAATCGTTATCAGATTAGATGGTTGTATAGGTTTAATCCTCCACCATTACAAGATAACTATAGGCTTGCAATCAAAAGATTAGACCAGCAAGTTCCTAAAATGACACAGAACCTCGAGTTCTTCCATCTCTATGATCAGTATTTTCAAACACTGGTTAAATTAGAAATGATCGAACCAATAGAACATGAACGTCCTGGTGAGTTGATACATTATCTTCCTCACAAAGGCATTTATGATCCAACGAAAAGCACACCACTTCGTGTTGTCTTTGACGGTTCAGCAAAATCAAAATCTTCTAATCATTCTCTAAATGATTGCATGTATAAAGGTGCGATTCTTTTGGCAGATCTAGTATCCATTCTCATAAGTTTCCGCAAAAATCCTTTTGCAGTTGTAGCCGACATTCGTAAAGCGTTTCATCAGATCAGCCTTCACCCAGAAGATAGAGATGTAACTCGATTCTTTTGGATGAAAGATCCTCATAAACTTTTAGATCTTAAAAATCTAATTGTTTATCGCTTTTGTCGAGTCCCATTCGGAATTGTAACAGCACCATTTCTCTTGGCTGCAGTCTTATTACATCATTTTCAAATGGTTGATAAGAAATTCCATGATAGTTTTCTTCAACAATTCTATGTGGATAACTTGGCAACTTCCTTGCCAACTTATGAAGCTTTAAAAGAATTGTATGTCAAATCAAACAAGTTGTTTAGTGACATTTCTATGGAACTTGCCCTTTGGGGTACTAATTGTGTTCCGCTAAGAAAGGATTTTGATCCTTCGAGATCTTTGGACAAACCACTAGTCAAAGTATTAGGTTTAGTTTGGGACATGGATAATGATATCATGTACATTCCCACTCCTAAAGCCCTAACTGCTTGTTGGACTAAACGTTTGTTTTTAAAAGTGATGTCCTCCTTTTATGATCCGTTAGGATGGTTTGCTCCAGCTTTTATACCATCTCGATCATTTATAAAAATACTTTGGTCGGAAGGTCTAAAGTGGGATGAACCCATCCCGACTAAATTACAATCAGTAGCATCTGATATCTTAAATGATTTGATGCAATGTACTCATTATTGCCTACCCAGACAATTGTACATAGGGACTTACGACCCCGATACATGTCAATTACATGTATTTACTGATGCCTCTAAAACAGCGTTTTCAATGGTCATCTATATTCGCTTCTATAATAAGAATTTAAACACTTATTCGGTACGCTTTCTGTTAGGAAAATCACGCGTTACCCCCATGAAGCCTATTACAATTCCGAAACTAGAATTGTTAGGTGCCTTAATTGGTGCTAGAGGTTTGCGTACCACTCGCAAACCGATGGACTTGTCAAATTCACCGACATTTTTATGGTCCGACAGTAAGTGCGTTTTGACGTGGTTACTGGAAAGAAAAATTTTACCTCAATTTGTTGCAAATCGAGTATCTGAAATCAAGAGTATTCCAGCCGTAGAATATCGCTACGTTCCGTCAGCTGAAAACCCAGCCGACATTGGATCCAGAGGATCTGTAGTAAATGATTTGGTTACGTCCCTTTGGTGGACAGGACCAGAGTGGTTAAGTCAGGATTGCATCTCATGGCCAAAAACCGATTTGCATGTGATTCAATCACTTCCAGATTTGTCTGAAGATGAATACTCTACTCCAGTATTTTGTACACTTAGAGATTCATTAAACTTTTCCTCAACATTATCTGCTTCAATTCCTGAGATTTCAGATGACATTTTCGATAAACATCGTACAGCAAAGTTGAGAAGAATTGAAAATTCTAAGAAAAGATTTATTCCGCAATTTTTTATAAATTCGCAAACCAATGAATTTGAAATTCAGATACCGGTTTCACAACCGATTCCTTCACAGGAAACGGAAGTGATAACAAACCCATCCTCTCAACCTGTAGATTTGTCAGCTAAATCAGAAAAAGGTTTGAAAACCCAAATAACTTCTTATTCAAATTTCATCCATCCTCCTAGGAATACACCGTTTGGAATTGAAATTGAGAAATTTAATTCTCTGAAAAAGTTAGTTAAAACATTTTCGCAATGTATCAGGGCAATCCGACGTTTTAATCAACGAAGGATTAAGAGGAAACGTTTGTTAACACCCTATGCAATAGTTGGAAATAATTTTCACTTTGCATTACTTTGTTTCATTTATGCGGATCAAAAGAAATATTTTTCGAAATTATTTGAAATACTCCTAGGAGATAATCCGCCCGAACATGTAGCATATGAAAAATTTCATATTTGTTTGGACCCTTCGGGATTATACGTCTGAAAAATTATCTTCCAGAAATTCCTTATGCTAAGGATATGTTATCGCCTATTCTTATGCACCATAAGTCATATTTGACTGAACTAATTTTGATGCATACCCATCTTAAATTAGTACATGCCGGAAATAAATTTACAATGTCTGATTTCCGTAGACACTACTTCGTGCCTAGAGCACTGAAAGTGTTACCGCAAATTTTGAAAAAATCTTGCGTGTTATGTAAGAAATCTGAGAACAGACCGTTCAAGCAACCGACGCATTCGTCACTACCAGATTTTCATCTTATACCATTTACCCATCCTTTTACCTATACAGGTGTGGATATATTTGGTCCTTTCTCTGTATTTGATAATTATTTACCAAAGAGAAAACGTAGGTTGGCTACACCAACTACGCCCATCTATAAAAAATGGGTTTTAGTCTTTACGTGTCTCTCTACAAGAGCCGTTTATTTGATCTCAGTATCATCTTTGACTACCACAGAAATATGGACTGCATTTCTGACCTTTTTTGCAGATAAAGGAACGCCTAAAGCAATCTTATCTGATAATGCCGCACAATTTCAATTACTCTCGGTATATCTACCAGAGTATTGGTCTACCTTTTCAGAAGAAAATGAAGTGAAAGACAATCTAGAATTGAAATGCATTAAATGGCACTTTATACCCGCTAAAGCGCCATGGTATGGAGGCGTATATGAACGCATCATAGGAATTATAAAACAAGTCTTTTTCCGTATACACGGACATAATTCTATCTATGCCCATACTTTTCAAGCTAGCTTGAAGGACATTCAGACTATGGTCAATGAACGTCCATTATGCCCATCTTCGGATGAAGTAGGTCAAAATACTTTGACACCTTCGCATTTTCTTCATGCGAATCTCGGGTCTTTGACAATCCCGATTGGTCAGACAGTAGAGGATAATACCCCTACAGTCAATCAACTCCAGAAATTATGGAAACTTGACCAAGAATATCTTTCCAAACTTTGGTTATCATGGAAAAGGGAATATCTTTTATATCTAAGAGATAGACCACCAAGACCGATACCAAATGCGTATCGCACGGTACCATTTCAACCTGAAATAGGAGACATTGTCCATGTCCTGGACTATATGTCGAAACCGGGAGTATATAAACTCGCGAAAGTCCTAGGACTTGAGAAGTCACATGACGGAAAGGTCCGACATGCGCAAATTCAGTTCTCGAGTAAAAAAGTGTCTACCCGACCTTTAAAATTTTTAGCTCCCTTAGAACTAAGAATAAAGGATACTATAATGAGAAACTAGTTTCAACATTATCCGCAATTTTCAAGATTACCTGACACATGACATATATAGGATAGGTTATTCAGTAATTTCTTATAAATTTAGATGATGACCTACACTGTCTTTAGGGGGAAGCCTAAGTTAGATACTATGTTGATAAAAAGGCATACTTCTAATTTTTGGCACCCACTATTGTTGTCAATGCACCTCACGAAGGATCGCGGGCAATAGGTGACAGAGCGCGCAACTATACCATTCAATGAATGAGCTACCGACTTGCTAACTCCCCTTTCTTCCTTTCCAGAATCCTTCATCTATGGTACCGACTCTTCATAAATTTCTTATTTTTTTTTGCTGTCCGGCAGTCGACGGAAGAGAAGAAAACTTTATTTAACAGAAAAAAGTTCTTTTCTTTGTTGTTTTTCTTTCTCTTTTTTAGAATAATTTAGTATTATTTCCTATTTTTGTACCAACATTTTTTATTTTTTCAATAAAATTGTTTGTTTGTACATGTCATGTATAATTAAAATTTTAGTTTTTCAGGAACAATCTTGGAAGGTGGCCTCCGAAGGCTATCTTCGCACACCGCCCCCAGTATCGTGGTTCCGCCCACGAGGCTCCGGCGCACAGGCGATGCGCCGGGGTTCTCCCACTACCTCCGGTAGTGGACATACTGGTGTTGAGGCAACGCCAGTTGTGAGGAACATGTACGAGGTACAGGTGTGTGACTCCAACAACATTTTACTGTCTCCTGGACGTTAAACTCATATTATTATATATAAGACTCTACCCACTACAATGTGTAGCAAAAGCCACTTGGGAATTTCTCATGTGTAGCGACTGCTACACACGCTACACAAAACTTGCCGGCCATGGTGCGATCCGTGCATTTGCACAAGGTAGCAGAGTGCAAGGGCGCCATACTAACAAAAAAAAAAAAAAACTAATATAATACATCGTCGTTATCTAATACATCATCTGGACAAAAAGAATATCATTCTGATTTAGGTAATGGGAGGGCGTCAAAAAAAGCTAGGTACAGCCCTGCTCACAGACAAAATATGATATGTCCCTGCACATATGTGAAATATAAGACATTAAATACCTCTCGATAGCGGTCCCTTCCCTAATGGACAATGGACAGGGTGAAATGATTTATGATTAAATTTTGCAAAAATGCTGGTAGAAATTGATTTGTTGAATTTTTTTCAAAGTCCACATCATTGTACACTAATAAGTAACAGTAAATAAAATATAGGTATGTATTGTGTAGTGTTGTATGATAGAAATTTTAGAATTACAGAAGCTTTTGCGTATTGAAGTTGTTCCAAATTAATAGTTCTTATTGTTGGGTGAAAATTAGTAACAAATTTTGAAAATAATTACTAGCAAAGATGATGGGACATTTTCCAATGAATTACAAATTCCATGTTACATGAACCTTAGTATAATATAATAAAACCCATACAAAAATAATATGAATACAAAACATTTCTAATTTGGATCAACCTTCAACTTAATAAAATGAAATTGAGAAAATAATTATCTTCTTGATTAGTGTTTACTGATAAGGACTGGAAAAAAAATTCAACAAATAAAAATCTGCAGGGATATTTGCAAAATTTAATCAAAAGTGGGTGAAATTGTCTGGTAAACCAGATTTTTCCTCTGAATAGAGGACAGGCAGGCTTACATTTCACGATTAATTCCCCTGAAAATATTGATTTAGTGTCAAAATTCAACATTATAAGTACAAAAAACTATTGTTGAATTTTGATCAACCAGTTTTTTGTAATCACTAAACATTCATACTTGACTACTGTAACCTTTAATAAAATTATATATATCATTTTTTTTTCATTTTTCATTTTCCCTCCCAATAATGAACACCTCTCAATAGCAGACAAAATGCTTGGCTCCATTCCTGTCTGTTATTGGAAGGTTTTACACCATAGGGGCTGAAATATGGGAGGGTGGTAAAGTATGGCATACTTTTTTTTCAAAATTTACCTAAATTATTTTTTACTTAATTGGAAATCTGAAGATGAATATTGATATAAAGGAAACCAATGAAATTAGCATGATATATATTCCATCACTTTGTAGATTGTAGTCCATATATCATATTTTTGATCTGTACATGCTGTTAGAAAAATTATGCTATGCGATTGTAATTTTTTTTAAATTTTTTTTTCGATGGTTCATTTCTATAATTGGGACATCATGTCAGTCATGTGTATGTTTAAGCAAGAAATATGATATATAGACTACATAGGTACTGATGGAAGATATATCAATATGCTAATTTATTTGGCTATCATAACAGGTCTATTAATTTTCAGCTATCCATTCAAAGATCTGCAGATAATTTTGAAAAAAGTATACTCTTCTTTACACCTCAGTATCTCGATGCCAATGATAGTTATGAAAAAAAAAGGGTTTCAACTTATGTAGGTATGTCAATTTTATGCGGAGGTAGGTACGTAATTTTATTTTAGATTGCTTAGCAATCGAGGAAAATTGAGAAAAATAAGAATAGTCGAACTTGTAACTCTTTTGTGGGAAGTATCTACAGACTATGGAAATCATATTTCATCACCTACTGAGAAGCTCAACTCCAACATATTTCATCTGTAAAACATTTTGTCCTATTGATTCCATAATTATATAAACTTAATTTTAATCCCACTTGACTGGATGTACGTATAGGTACATTATAATACATTAGAAATTACTACAAAACACTGCCTACAACACACAAAACACCTGGCAGAACTCCACTTACACCTTACTTCTGTGTTAGACCTAATTCACACTTGGCTAGTTTTCATGTTACTGGCCAGTTACTTGGAGTACTATTCTGTTAACAGTTAAAAGTTATTTCATTTTAACAAAATCAATTTCCACTTGTTACGTTGTCATGGCAGATTCCAATGAGATTCTTAGAAAATTATTCGCTAAGCTAAAGTTATCTTAAATAGCTAAAAACATAAACTGACTTTTACTGTTAACTAAATAGTAGCCCAAATAGCTTAGTAGCTACAAAAGTAGCCGTGTGCAAATCAGACTTTAAGGAAAATGTGCTATAACAAATCCAGCTAATATACAAACCATTGGCTATTACAAACAGATTTTGGAGCCAAGTGAAGCCAAGAAACTGGCTTCAACAAATTGATTCACCTGTACTTTATTAATTATTTATTTTATACAACAAGCCACTTTTTTCATCCAATATCAATATTCTTTAGTGGTCACTTGTGCTTCTAAAAATACCATATGAGTGATTTAATCAGTACAGAATTGCATTTGAATGACCAGTGAGAGTAAAAATTTATATACTTATTTTTATTGTTGATAATTTATACCGATCAGTTTTTTATATGTAATGGAGGGCTGATTGTCCTAGTTCCTTTTTTCAACTATAAGGTGTTTCGGGAAATGAAATTACTTCAAGATGTACATCTCTATACTTGTGTATGTATGGATACAGTAACATGCAAAACATAGTAATTTCATTCCCCAAAAACGCTATACCTATGTCTGAAAGACAGGCACCCAGTGAAGCAGTATCACTGGGGGGGGGTGTAATAGCCTAATTTTTAGAACATGTTTTTCAAAATGTATGATATTTTTGTTTAATATTGAAAAATTTGTAACAAAGTGCTAAATTTTCAAACAAGCAAAAAAAAAGTTTATTGTGTAATATTCAAATAAGGAAAACCTGGATGAATTTATACACCTGTACACAGAGAAAGACACAAACACACAAATCGGTACCTAAGGTAACTTCTTTATAAATAATTACTTGTTGTACAGTCAAGAAAGTTGCAATTATAGATAATTCTATAATTAATTGGTTTATAAATATAATTTAGCCTGTGATAAATTTTTATCATTAAACATTTTTTAATGTGATAACATTTTTATTTTCGGTACCCAGGTTGCATTTTACATTTGATTGTCATTTTTCCTTCCTTCTTCGCAATGTTTTTTCCAAAATTATCGATAACATATTGAAATATTTTCCCTGTGTTTTGTATTTAATCTTGACATATCGATAGTATTACCAAAATCAATTGGGCAGAAAAGGAAATTCTATGCTAAGAAAACAATTTTGATAGTTTGTGGCAAGATATATCAATTAATTTTTTTAGTTATCAAAATTTGATAATAGAAACAAATGAAAATGTTATCACATTAAACGTAATTCAGCCTACTGATGCTCTCTTTTTTCTTTTCTTTTCATATTCCCCCTTCCCCTAAATTTTTTTATATCCTGAGAACTGATATTTGAGAATAAGAAACAGTTTATATTAGTATTTTTAAAAAGATTCAAAAGACATTGCCACATATAATTATGTAAACAATTTACAGAACCTCTCCTGCTAACAGGCTATTTGAATGATGAAGAAAATTTTTGCTTCAGTTACCTATTATCTTTCATTTTCAAATGTAAACAAAAAGAGTCAAATTTTAAAGTAGTACCCTAAAAAAATACTTGTTTATGTATCACATAATAAAATATAAGAAATCAAACTTTAGCTAATTTTGAAGCCTCAACATCAAATTTGAAATGAGCACCCTAAGAAACTACTCCTATAATGCCTATAATAAAATCAAATGTGAATTAAAAATTATTCCAAATTTTACAACTCCTTTGGATTGAAGAATAAGTTGAATGAAAAAATGAATGTAAAATCTGAAATCAGTAACCTCCAAAAAATACATAATGATGTATCACATAATAAAGTTTATAAACCCAAAATTGGCCCTTTGAGGGTCAAACAATGGGTCAAGTAGAAGAACAAACATCAAATTTGAAATCAGCACTCCAAAAAACATACCTACTCATTGATGTATTACACAAAAACATAAATAAATTCAAAATTTACCTCTCTTAGCCTTCAAGTGGTTAAAGAATTGGTCCAATGAAAAAATGAAGAACAATAGTGTATTAATCGCTACTGAGAGATCAATTAGTATAATTGTTACTTATTAAGTTCTTCTTTTTGGTGGCTAGATAGAGATTATTAGATTATATTAATATTGATAGAAGGAATTAAAACAATCTTTACCTATTTACCATGGAAACAATAGAATGAAGAAGAGAAAACGAGAGGTAATATTATTTGGGATAGAAGGTGAATTATAAATATCATCATAATACATTTGCTGGTACTTCAAGTAAAATTATTATTTCAAGGATACATGTTTGGATGATGACGATGAAGAAGTAGAGGAGGAGGAAGTACATATTGAACATAGATATGGAAGTTTTGAAGCTACCTACATTTCTTCTTCATTAAAGCAGCAATGATGAGAGAATTTAGTGAGCAGAGATTAAAAATTTTCTTATGTCTAGATAATGTAAAAATGTGCGGTGGATTTTGATTTGTTGGATTTTGTCATCATAGATAATTTGTTTTTAGGGCCAGGGTTCAGTGAACATCAGTATTCTGTATTCTCACACGTAATTATTTTTCTCAAAGTTTTATATCCTTTTACTTTTAATTTAATAATTTTTACAACAGTCAATTTTTACAACATCGGTCAAATTTTACAACAAATTTGCAACAAAATTGGTGATGGGGGTTGTCACACCCCCCTACACCCCCCTTTCTGGACCCCTGCTGAAAGAGTCACTACCTAAAGAAATATGTTATAACAAACAAATTTCACAGTCCCTTGGAATTCGTTGTAGCCAATTTCTATACTGTATATTGTATTTTGCATGCAATTTACATGTATTTATACGACTGGAAATCCAGAATTTAATTTGCTGTTCTTTTCTCGCCTTCAGTTTTTATTTTTATCAGTTCACGTTTCAGTCATACCTCCTTTTAATTACAAACAATTCAACTGCGGGTAAAAAAATTGAAAGATTATCTGAAAAAATTCACGTTGCATTCTGAAATCAGCGATACAATATACTTCTCTGAATGACATTTTTGACTGTGATTCAGGCGACTTATAAAGCTCGCATCCCTAAAATCCTTCTATGAGAGAACTGTTCATAATTACAGCGCCGAAAAAATGAAGAAATACGTCTGCGACAGTGTACGTAAACACAAACAGTATCATACATGACTCATCGACTATAATTATGATATGAATGTCTAAAATCACCAGAGACAAGTACCTACTACATTTCGTCTAATGAATCATGGAGACCTTCTGACGTTTTTGCTCGCATTCATCATCGCTATAGTTGTGGACTGAAATTTTTGTCGTTTTGAAACGATATTCAAATTTTTTGCAATTTGTAGCATATACCTATACATTACATGTGGATAAAAATAAATTTCTACGTCAAAATTGAAAATATAGTTAGGCTTTCTGTTCAATATGATCACGTTGCATGAAATGGTAAAGCTTATAATATTAATAAAATGTGAACCTTGTGTCATAATTTAAAAATATTTGAATGGAAATCGTAAATCCAAAATTAGAATTTTTTGACCAGGTATAGCCGCCTATAATGGCTCCATTATCCATGTATCGAGCACATTACGATTTGTGGATAGAATGAACTCATGGAAATGGAGAAAAATAAATCAACTTAATCTTGACATTATATTTTTTAGAAAAAAAAAAAAAAAAAAGTTTTCCAAGGGCACAGTCAGAAGCGGTTACTGTGGGTCAGAATATCCCGGTGGAATTTAAAAACATCCTCTCCATAAGCGAAGCTAGGATACAACATCTGGGGAATTCGAGCTCCCGTCATTTTTTTCTCAAATGAAAATATTAAGTACAGAATTATTTCATATTTTCTCTCAACCTTACATATTTTCAATTTATTTCTGACAGAATTTGGGTAATTTCAACTATTAATCTCTCAGTTTCCGCTGGATATACATTACAATAGTTAAAAGATCAACAATTAATTTGAAAATTCGCCCGAAATCCTTGACAAAAGTTTCGTTTTTTCTGGCAATTTGTAAGGAGCTACTTACGATTATTTATCAAAGTCGAAAAATAAGAAACCAAAATATATTGAATGGTCAAATGCGTAGGCTTATGAGTTTTATAAAATTCTTCTCAAGGTAAAATTCTTTAAATGTTCATCTTAACTTCTTTCTGCTGCACATATTCACGCGATTTTTAATACATAAATATAAAAATCACCAACATTTTCACACTTTCGTTCGCAAATAACGACTTTGTCATACTTGTAATCTTTCAAGATTGATTTATTTTGAAATTTTTTTTACCTATTCCTATTCTCATATTATTAAGATTCTACGCCAGGTCGAGTTTTTAATCTCTTGGGAACAAAAATAAATTATTTAGCCTACTAACTAATAACAATATTACTTTAAAAGTTACAGTTTTTTTATTTCAAGATAACTCTTAAACTACTTCATCGATTCTAACAAAAAAAAATAAAATGGGACCATCCCTCTATCATTTAAAAAAAAGTTCATCAAAATCGGTATTCAGGTTGAGAAATTATGGTGGAACAAACAAAAAAAAAAAAACATACGTACGGATGGAATTTATGACCTCTACCTATTTTTGGAGGCGGTTAAAAATTATTTTATTATAAAATTAATTGGAAGAAGGTAGTATTCAGAAATGGGCAAGATTCAAATTGTTTTAAAATTTTGTTTTAAGAAAACCAGAATGGCCAAGATTAAAAAGTAAATCACAAAAAGCATTAAATCTACATCTGACATCTGCTCAGAAAATTTATGGCGTCGTGAAAAATTAGTTCTTAAATATTTATTATATAATGAGAGTCATTTTATTAATCCAATAGTCGTTTCTGATGCGACAGAAAACTGCAACTGCTTAAAATTTTAGTTCTGAACCAGCAGTTCTGTTAAAATTCGGTTCTCAGTTTTACCCAACAGTTGCAGTTCTGTGCCAATTCTGTGAAGTGGAAAAACTCAAAAAATTGATTTCTCATAGAGAACAATCAGATAACCAACGTTTTTGATAAGAAGAAAATGATGATTCAATTACGATCGCATCTTTAGAAGAAAACTTTTCTTCAGAATTTATTTACAGATAAGGGTTGAGAAAATAATTATATTCTACTTGAGAAAAATAGTTATTTGTGATACAAGTGCAAAAAGTGGATGATTTTGACCCGAGTATCAATCACCTACTTTGCACGTTTATCACACACTATTTTTTTCAACACCCCTCCACTGTCCCCGAAAAAATGACGATGAATTTTTTTTTTTAAATCCGAATAATAATTAATAATTTTATTCACTTTACACTTTCCAAAAAAATTTTTAATTTTTTTAAGAACAAAATTTTTTTTTACTCTTTTTAACCAAGTTTGAAAATACACGTGAAATTACTTTTATTTATAAATTTTTATCAATTTATTATTGAAAATTTGCAACATATAAAAAACTATTGAAAAACAGTCACCTTTTTCCATTTTTTTTTTATGTGAAAGTCGTTGGCTTCTTATTTTTCTTCTATATTCGATGAAAATACGATAAAAAAATACGGTACTTAGTTCTCAGTTTTTTATAAATTCATACGTTTTGTTTGTAATTATTGACGTGCATATACTTTCATAGAATGGTAGGTACATTACACCGAGAATGTTATCATTATATTGCTTCGATTTCATTTTTATGCATTTACTGCGAGGGTGTAGATACAAAATAGATAGTTCGACTGTAAGGGATGAGTCCTTTCTACCACCCCCTTCCACCACAATTCCGCTACCATCAAACAACACACTATTTTTCTGTTGACCTTTTTTTTTCTACAAAGGGAGTTCAGACCGCCAGAAAACTCCACTTATCTACGCCCGCCATTTACTAATACATGACTGTCTACCTCTCATTCAAATGCCAAATTGCACTTTTACATTTTCACGACTGCGTAATGAATTTTCCTCGAACCACATACGACGCTCGACACTTATTTCATAAAATTTTTCTCAAAATTTCGTCATTTTCGGTGAATTAAAATGATCACACCGACTCATTTCTCCGATGCTGTTGTAACTTACCACATTCTTCGTAATCTCTTTTCACGTTCGGTCGTTTCTTGAAAAT
Organism: Ericerus pela; assembly: GCA_011428145.1. Lineage (NCBI taxonomy): Eukaryota > Metazoa > Arthropoda > Insecta > Hemiptera > Coccidae > Ericerus > Ericerus pela. Next base: position 78,819 of record WOFM01001381.1, read on the forward strand.
TCTTTAAATTCCTTCCGCACAGCCTACATTTTTATTAGTCATATATCACAACATTAAACAAATGTAGCAATCAAATTTCATATGGGATCCGGTATCTTGCACAATATTCATATAGGTACTTTAGTCCACTCCAACACTCGCACAAACGTTGCCTAATTTTGACCATTTGCTTTTTTATTATTTCATCTTCCATAAATAAATGTAAACGTTGGCACGTAACGTGATCATTTTTTGATCAAAAATTTCATGAAAATGTACAAAAAAAAACAAAAACAACTACATATATAATTATAAACACACAAAAGCCAAAAAATTACTCGAATTCGTGCGAAAATTCGGTCGTTTTTTTTCCAATTTATAAAAATTCGAGTCTAATCCATCATCGTTTTTTCATCCTGCGTATTAGAATAGTATAAACAAGAAAAAAAAAAAAAAAACATTCTCCCAGAATATTAATGATCTTAAAATATTAGGTCGATTGTGACATAAATGACGAAATAATACCACGGAGAATTTGTTTGTAGGCCACTTAAATTTTTGGTGTATAATCGGATAAATATAATTTTGCTTTCACTCTTCTTTTTTTTTTTCTCTCACTCTTTCTATCTTTGAGTTTAAATAATATTTTCTGGCCCTTAACCAAAAAAACATAAGGCAATATACGAAAGAAAGAGACTGCAAAAGACGAAAAAAAAAACAACAAACTCATTACAACCGACGTAAACAAGGTCAAAATTTCATGTGTTGCTTTATTTACGGCGACATGTAGGCAAATTTAAGACCACGATGGTAACATTCTTGAAAAATTAAATAATAAATTCTTATTTTGCTTTTAGTCACACAACAAATATAAGTTGGCTTTGTTTTTTATGGCAAAGAAGTGCGAAGCAAGTTCTGGGTTCTCGTGCGGCATTTCTACGTGGGTGGCTTCATTCAAAAGGAATTCGTCTCTGAGAATACCAATATTCTTCATATCTGACTTCGGTTTTTGACTAAAAACTTTAAATAGGAAAACTTAAAATTGTTGGAGTGTACGGATATGCAAGGTGTCCGCAACTCAGGTGAGAATCCCTACAATTAAACCTACCAATCATCATCCTCGAAATTAATTTTCAAATTATATTTATACCATCTAATTTTCATACCTACTCTCACCCAATGTCAATACTCACTCATCTTATTTTAAAATTCAACCCATGATATTAATACTTTTAGCATATTTCGAAAAGAAACTTTACAATACAAGAAACCATTAATTTAATTCCAAAAATATCGGATAAAACAACGCTTACCTCAGTAAATATCTTGTAAAGAACTAAAAATACAAAAATATTTGTTTCTTATCTTTACCAAAATTGACTTCGTACATATCCGCTGAATGGTGCCCAAAGAAATCCAAAATTCACCAAGATGAAACTCTTTCTGCAAGAAATAACAGGTTTCAGCAACACTCGAAATATTGACAAAACTCGTGAGTTTTTGAAAACTCGAATTTGAATAACCAGGTACTGTTTCATTACACTTTGGTTATAGCAACGATATTTTTTTGTGAAATATTTCGGTTTTCAATTTTCATCCAAAAATTCTTCAAAGGTTTTTGAAATTTTGCTTTTTCTCCAAACACAGATGAGTTTGAAAAATTTTAAACAATCAGAAATTTTCTGCGCTTTTTGGAAAATTTTGTTTTCCAAAATTTTATAAAATTTTCCAAAAAATAATCTTTCGTTTTTAAATATGGGAAAGTTTTCAATAATTATTTTCTGGTGGCGTACTTTCAAAAATTTAAGTCATCGAAAACACCTGAAATATATTATGTGAAATTCGATAGTAGACTACTTCTCACCTTTATTTTTGTAGTATTAAACAAAAGCCAATTAATAGACAATTGTCTCGGCGACTTTTCACTATTATTTGCCAAAATACTTTAAAACAATACCATAAATGTACTGTGTGACTCTAACTGAAGAATAGTAGATGAGTGAGAAAAAATCCAGTATTCTTGAGATTATACATAGGGATACAAACACCTAGTATATGCCTCAAGTCGCAGAAGACAAAACATTGATTGGTCTCGCCAGTGAGATTCTTCTCGAATGAATTTTGTTTAAATTTTTATCAACACCAGGATTTTTTTTCTTTGTAAGAGTGAGAAAAGATTTGAAAGAGGTGAAAGATAATAGGGGAAGTTCAACGCCAATTGGTCCTAGGCAAGATCAAAAAGGCGACAAATTTCTTTGTTAAACTTTCTAAATTTATTCATAAAAATTTGAACTGTAATCTAATCCAATCCAAAGTGCCCCAAATTCAACCGACATTCTCACGAAGAAGATAATATTTCTTATCGAATTTTAATTTCATATTTCGAGATGATTTTATTTCAGGATTCGAAAAGCTTTTTGAATTTAATTTCATAGTGGAAAAATTTTTTCAAAATTTTTTGGTGAAATGGAAAAAAATTTTGATTTTTGAAAAAAGGGTAAAAAATTTGAAAAATTTTGGAGGCGGAAAGGTTTAATTACCACACTCTGCCTGGTGAAAATTCAGTTTAATTTTAATATTTTAGCATAGCCTCTTCAATGAAAAAGTTCCCCATTTTTCCAAATAGAACAGCCTGCTGTGAAATGGTTCTAAAAGTTCAGAAAAATTTGTAGCTGCAGTGTTTCCGCATTTTTGAGAAAACTATTTAATCCTCAAAGTTCGTCATTTTTGTCGATAAAATTACAGCATGATAGCTATAATCTTGCTTCATTGCTGTAAGAAGTTGAACCAAAAAAGAAAAGAAAAGAAAGAAAAAGAAAAAGAAAGTAAAAAAAGTAAAGTGCAGTGAAAAAAAAAAAGAACAGAGGACGGCAAAGAAAAAAAAAACAAGTTCTACAAAAGTGGATGGAAAAAAATTGGAACGAAAAGTTAGAAGAAAAATGATGAAGGGAAAAACGTTAAAGTCTATTGGGAAATCAGCGGAACACGCATGACAGAGCTGGGCTACTTTTTGTTTTTCTTCTCGCTATCATTTTTCTATTCGCCATTTTCTTTAATTTTAGCAGCTTCCTCGTTTTATCTTCGTACTTATTTTTCTTCTCTCACTTAATCTCTCTCTCTCTCCCTCTCTCACTCTCTTTCTTTCCCATTTCTTTTTTCTTTCTTCCTCCATCCCACTCTTATTCTATTACTTCTCTAATTTTATATGGATTTTAATCGTCCAACTGTAAACATCGAATGTATTTTTAGCAACTGTTTTCTCAATTTCCAGTATGAAATGCTATAATAACATATGAGTTAATTCTTCAAGATATGAACAGAATTCCAGAGTGAGTGATGGAATTTTATCATACCTAGGCAGGCCAGTCGAAGGAAATTACATAAAAGGTTTTTGGCATCAAGTATTTTTCTTAATGAGCTAAAGCCAAGTTGAAAGTCAATCTTGAATCATTTCATATGAAAAAATGCTGTCTGTTTTTTCAGATTTTATAGTCAAGGTCGGTTCAATATAGTGTTTGTTTCCATTGACGTTGTTCCAGTGGCTTGGGTGCTGTCTTGGTTTTTCCATCGCGATATATTCTGACTAACAGGCTAGTTCCTTCCACGCCCTCGGAATTTTTCAATTGTTATAATTTCTCGCAATAATTATACTTACCTACTTAGTTTTTCCTCCTTGCATATTTATTGGTAGAACCAATTTCACAGCGAATTATGTAACTCTGACAATGGCAGATAAGAGATTATTTTACTATCGGTTTTTTCTTATCAGGTTTATTTACTCCATTATGATTTTGTTTGCTGTCGAATTTATTTATGCAGGGTGTTTCTTGGAAAGCCATTGCTCACCAGAACTTAATAGCAGATACAGTACACTGTGGGAACTGCCATACCTTGCCCTTTATGAAATATATTCACCAGTTATAGGTGGCAGTGAGATGGCTGTGTGGTTAAGTTCACCACTTTTAGCTGGTTGATATGTAGGTCTTAGGTTTGATTTACCAAACCAACAAAACCTATATCTGGTGACCCTCAATATGTGCTGGACATGCACGCACCCTAGTAGTACATGGTAGAATTCACAACTCTTCTTCCTAACTTGAGTCACTGATAAATGGCGCCCTAAATAGAGGAAGTAGAACTCATATAGGTAGTGTAAGCCTATGTATATGGGTATGAGAGGTGTTTCTGGCTCCACCTAAGTTCTCACAGCATCTAATGTTGTTCAACTTATGTTGAGTCTTTCTAGCGGGAGTGTGTGGGAACCACCATATCTTGCCCTTTATAAAATACATTCGCAAGTTATAGCCAGGGGTAAGATGGCTGTGTGGTTAAGTTCACCACTTTTAGCTGGCAAATATGTCGGTCCCAGGTTTGATTCCTCGAACCAACAAAACCTACTTACAAATTATGACAAATAAAAATGGCCCGTTTAATAAATGCGCAAGGAGCTAGATATACTGAAAGCATGACATCAGGAAATGTTCCTTAAAATTGTTATTTGACCATGTAAAATCATAATACAAAAAAAATTATTTTCACTTTTGCCCTATCTTGTATAACAATGGTGCTAAGAGTTCCCAAACTTACACAGAAAAAAATTAAAGGTGATCCAATATGATTTGTAAGTGTTAGCCTAATTCTGCAAATTAGTGTGATGTTTATCAAGATAGGGCAAAAGTGAATAAAACTTATTTCGTTCTTCTTGGCGAATACTATGGGTCTACATAAACAGATAAAATTTTGAAGTCAGTTTGTTCATGTCATACTTCTAGGCCTACATACGTACATAGCTCTGTAATGGTTGAGAGAGACACACTCATTTATTAAACTATTTTTAATTGTTTTTAAAGCCACTATCATCTGTTAAAGTTCAGATGGCTTCTCAAGAAACGCCCTGCATTTTCAATGCAAAATTCCTACGTAATTTTGTTAAATTGTAATTTTATGTTGGCTTAAATTTGTTTATTTTAAATGCATTTTAATGTATTTTCTTTAAGCTGATGTTCCATTGTATTTAGGCAGACGAATATATTCACTGACCTAAATACTCCGCAACAACTAACGGCGAATATTTCTTCTAAGTATTCACCGTTACCTCCGACTAATAACCCAATTAATAAGACTAACTAATCAACATAACTGTCAGCACTATTTTGGAATGTACCCGAGGTACCTTTGGTGAACATAAACATTTCTAGGCCCAAAAAGAAGTCACTTGGTAAATTGATTTACGCCAATACTTTACTTGCCTTTCAAGAGAGTCTCTGAGTAGTTACCTACTTCTGAACTCTCTCTGCCGATGTGCTTAAACACCTCAAGATAGTAATCCACCCTATGATGTGGTGTGACACCGTTAGGAATAATATAATTATATGATAAGTATGTACGTATATCTGCGAAGTTGCGAAGTGTTTTAAGTATAAGACATATTGTAATGATGAGATCAAAATCGATTGATTTGTTGTGACGCGTTAATATTCAATTAAATATTGTTTTATAAAAATACATATATATTTTGTGTGTCAATTATGAATCTGGGATAATAGACACAACAGCTGATTAGGCCTATTTAAACATAGGGTGGGCGGTCAATGACACCGAACAAGTAATACCATAATTTTCATTTGGTGATCTGGTTATCCTCTAATGACTTGGCAATTAAAATACATAAAACAATTTTTTCAAAGTATGAGTTTCAATTTTCTTTTCTCTAAAAAAATTTAATTCCAAAATAATTAATTTACTTATGCCCAGAAAAAAGAATTCCAATATAAATAAATAATTTTTTTTCCTCAAAAAATGTTTCAAAACAGATTAGGTACACATTTTATTGTAGTTTCTACCTGAGAAAAAACAGTGGAAACCTCTTAATTGGGACAAATTTGGCGGTACCTTTTTTGTCCCAAATAAGATGTGTTCCATTTAACCATTTAACCAATTCTGAGTATATACATGTAGAAACTAGAAAAAAAAATGGAGTTTAAATTTTTAATAGAAAATTTGAGAACAAATCATTGTTTTGGTCAAACTGTCCAATATTTGTGACAAGACAAAAACGGATGCTTGAGGTTCTTGATGACAGATGATAATAGGTAAGTACTGATTCAGTGTATTCTGGAGCAACTTCCAGAAGGTGCTTGTCCAATTGATTTATGCAAAAACATCTGAAAGACAGGCAAAATAATAATGGAAAACGACAAAAAATATTTGAATCGGGATTATTATCACTTAAATCAGAGAGTTTATCAGGAATTTTCCCATATTTATAAACTGCTTTGTCACAATGAACCGATGTGCTGTAACTAATAAGCGGTCTGATTTTCTTCAGTTTCTGGGTGCTTATCTTGGAACTTTCCTGATTTGTCCCCAATAAGTGGTTTCCACTATATAAGGTAGTTTTAGTTCAAACTCCCACGGTTGTTAAGTGCTGCCTTCATTATATTGTGAGAAGTGGGATACGTGTGTGTGTGTGTGTATGAGTGTACAAGGTCTCACACAATGTTTTACATATCCTGTAGAAGCTTATTTAAAAAAGTTCTGTTTTATGCAGACTTATGAGAAACTGTTCAAATTCTCGTTTAAGTCTTATTTGGAATCATTCTGTCATTTAAGCTTCAGAGTATTTTTCTCTATTTATTGAAATAAGAAAATAATTTATTATGATTAATTTTATTTTTAAAGGATACGTAAACCCATTCTTTGATCCTCATTAGGTTCAAAAGAGGGAGAATGTTTTATTTTCCAAAAGAGAGAGAATGTTTTATTTTAAGATTTTATTGCGTAATATATCAATGGACACGTTTTTTTCAGGTGCTGAATTCAAATGTGATGTTTATTTTATCATTAGACCCATTATTTTGGCCTCATTAGGCTCAAAACGAGAAGAATTTTATATTTTTATGTTTTATTGCGTAATATATCAGTGAACACTTAGCTTATGATAAGGGTCAAAATCCCAAGCATTTTTCAAGCAAAGTTGACACCACGGGCAGCTAGTACATCATATACAAAACATTTAAGTGACTTATATACTGTATTGGTGATCTAAGACCCAGGATTGGCGTTTTTCCGCAGGTCCAATCCCGCCATTACACTGAATGTAATAGTTGTATTTTCTTTGGAAAATGTTCTAACAAGTGTATAAACTCAATGTGACAAACCAACACCAAACAAAAATTCTACAAACGAAAGTCAAATTTAACAAAATTTTACAAATGTTCAAATAAATCCTCATTGGGTGCCACGCAGTACAATAGCCAATTGTACATTTCAGATAAAACAGTTCTGAATTGGGCATTAGTAACATTGTTACAACGCTCCTTAATGGTTGCAGACAAAACTGGTACCTACATTTGCAAAAGGAGCCGATGAGATAATATGGCCCTACAAAAAAATCCAAAAGATTGAGTATGAGCGATTGTGAAGGACGTGAAAGTGGTTCTTCGTGAGTGCCTATGACCCTGCGTGAAAAACTGTGGTGTGTGGTTGCCGAACAGACATTGTGCGAAAGGCTGACATTATGCATGAACCAAAGTTCAGTTCTCACAACCATATCAACTATATCCTGTCACTAATTTATGTTTCTAACAGCTTGAGGTATTATTTTCATCTCATAAATACATTTTATTTGCTACAAGTCACCAAGTCACGATTCACGAACAATTAGAACTTTCGCTGTTTTCGTTCGCATGCAGTCATGGTGTGTCTCACATTTTGAAATTAATGATTGTGATAACACAGCACCTTGCACAGCGAGTCTTTTCAACATCCAGTGAATCTGAATTTCCAGAAAGCGTGATAAACTAGTTGGAAAATTCCAAGTTCAATAAAAATTAGATATAAGGGGATTATTTTGATCTTTGAAGAAATTTATCTTTGCTAATTAGTTGAAGTGTTTTATTTTGACAAACTTAATAAAATTAAGGTTGGGAATAATTTGATATTTTGTGAAAAAATTTGGACATTTTTCTTTTTTGTGTAAAAAATTTTGGAAAAAAGTCTGAAAACAGAGAACTAACTACATACCAAGTAGATAAAGAATATTATAAAAATTGTAGATAAAAAATTACTGAATACTTATTGTTCAAGTAGTAATTACATATGTACCTGTTACTTGAGTAGTTGAAATTTTATTTTAAACTAATTTTATTATTAAATAATCATTACCATAATCTTTGATAAAAAAAATACATTAATTATAAAAAATAAATAACAATAAACAAATCAGCATATAAAAAATAAAAAAAATATAAAATTATCAAAAAAATAAAATATTTTTTCAATGTCGATACTGAAAATTTTTCAAAACAAATTTCAACAGGCAATACCAAAAATAACGATTACTATTTTACACTTATCCTGTAAAATATTTCTAACAAAATAAACCAAAAAATAGCTTTTTATTTTTTTATTATAATTTAATCGAACACGATTTTGTAAAAGACCTGTTAATCAAAGTACTAGTATCGTATATTTAATCGTTGTTTTCCTCTATTTTTTCGTGTTTTTTTCACACTTACGTTCGTAAAAAGCACATGAGCGAGGGTTGTAAAAAAAAAAGTTAAATAATTAACAAACCCTTTTTTCGACCCTTAAACGAGGAATAAATAAAAAGTTTATCTCATGTATACGTACGTAGTATAAAATCTGTTGGCCGTGAGGGAAAAACATTACATGCTTTTGTATGTATATATATATATATATATTATACATATATACGTACACGTTGGAAGGTTTTATCCGAAAGTAAAACATATTTCCCAATAGGAACGGCTAAAATATTGAATTGAATGTTGTAGCAGCGGAACGTTGTCCGGATATAAATGATGACGTCGTTCGCGAACGATTCGTTTGCGTTTTAAGTTATGTTTCACGCGTCAAAACGAATTTTCGTCGATTCTAAAATTAGCGAGTAAAGACTGTAGCTGATAGCATAATGGTACTTTAGGTATGATTGCGAAAAATACATTTTTCAGTTTGTTAAACCTTTTTCCAAACTCTGTGACATAGTGGGGTATTTTTCAATCTATTGATTAATCGTGTGTGAAACCATTTAACCATAAAGGCAGTATTCTTCAAAATAAATAAATAAACAAATAAATTTAGGAGAGTGAAAAAACTGATTTTTAGGTAATTAAGATTAAGACCTTAGCATTTTTAATTAACTTCAAAAAAAGGAGGAGGTTATTAATTGGACCCTTATATAGATTGTTTTTTGTTTGTTCCGGGATAACTTCTCAACCTGGCCACGAATTTTGATGAACTTGTTTTTATTGATAGAAGATGATCCTGTGGTGGTTATTCCGTCATATTTAGGTAGATGAAAATATACGCCAACCTAAATATTCCAAAACAAATAACGGCGAATATTTTTAGTGAAATATTCACCGTTACCTCCAACATGTCCTACTTATTGACAGCTAACAAATATGTAGAAGAACACTAAAGTCAGTATGTTTGTCAGCACAATAAAGTTAAGTATAGTAAGTACATATTTCGACTGAATAAACGTTTTAGGCAGCAAAATGAAGCAACCTGGAAATTTGGTTCAGACCAGGACTTCACTTACCATTCTACTGTGCTGAAGACCAGTACTCCACTGCCTTCACTCAATTAGTCTGAAATGCTTCAAATGCACACAGGTTAAGAGTTCACCCTAGAAGAGACAGGACACTCAGAGGTTGTATATTAATGTTAATTTATATATAAAAGTTAATAAGTATAAGTATTTTATTGTGACTTTATTATTGTGACTTAAAGTAATAAAGCGAAGTAAACAGAAACGGAGTTTACTTTATTATGCAATGTCTTGATTTTATCTGGGCTAAAGACATAATATATAGTGGTCCAATTCAATTTTTTTTTAAACCGATGAAGTAGTTTTTGAGTTATCTTTAAAAAAACTGTTTATTTTAAAGTAATATTTCCACTAACGATAGAAATGAAAAATCATTGAAAAAATTTTTTAACCGAAAAATCTAACCAACTTCAAAAAACAAAAAATGAATAAAAATGCTCTAAAAAGAGAAAAATATTTCTTTTAAAGTTTCTTCAGTACAATCTACTGAAATTAAAATAAAACGAAAATACTTAACGGTAAATTAATAATTTTTTTCAAAAAATAGAATCGACTTATACAAAAAAAAAAAAGCCCTAAAAAGGTAAAAATAATCCTTTTAAAATTTTTCCAGTAAGATGTTCGTCTAGGGACTGGAATTATTGAAACTGACGCTCATTAAAAAGTTTTGTCATAAAATTTAACGGAATTGACTATATTAAGCCTACATGGTAAGGAAAAGAGCATCAATTTCAATAATTCCAGTCCTTCGACGTACATCTTGCAGGAGAATTTTAAAATTATTATTTTTACCTTTTTAACGCATTTTTTTTTAAAAGTCGGTTATATGTTTTTGAAAAAAATTATTAATTTATCAAAAAACGTTTTGGATTTATTTCAGTTGATTTTATAGGTTGCAATAGGGCGTGCGAAAAAAGAAATGTAAATTTGACTCCTAAAACGAAGTTTCATAATTAATATGATTTTAGTATTTTATAGGTTAGGAAGTCAGGTAGTCATCTACGTCATCATTCATATTGTTTTTGTTTGCCTATCTTTTATCGTTTTGGAGTAATATGGAGTTACAAGGAAAAAACTACTTTATGAGGGATATTTTTTTTTATTCAATTTATTAAGATATAGGTTAATTTAAGAACTTGATCGTAGGTATTATTACGAAGAAATTGAAGTATATTTTTCCAATTAAATTTTGTCTATTAATACTTTTTTTTTTTTAACAAAACGTCTTTATGATTTTTTTTCTGACTTCTATCAGAGATTGACCATACGCACTCAGTTCTGATCCACGAATATTCTAAAGATAAAGTCGTATCTTCAATATTCGATCGCTCATATACGAGTGTATAAATCGATATATATCGATAAAAGTTGATACAAATCTGTCGGTCGCGAATTTCAAAAACGTTCCTCTGTAAAATCATTTTTAATGACAAAAATTCTATCGCGTTTTTTCCGTCCAAAACCACAAAATTGTCGGTCAATACAATTCGTCATTTGATGAGAAAACAACTGATAAACCTTTTTGTACCTACAGAGATTAATTCAACTTGAACACCTCAGTACACGTGTTCGAGTATAATTGATACGAAATGTAAAATATCTGCTTGATTGGTTCCTAGCCTAGTTAATTTCACTTAACTTTTATTTATTTTTTTCAACGTTTCAATAAAAGATAACAACATCAAGTTTTAGCTGGTTTTCAAAAAAAAAAAATTTGCGCAGCCAGATTAGCAAGAAAAATTAGATTTTCTTTGTTTAAAAATCACGTATATCACCAACATTCTTCTGATAAAATGATACATAAAATACCTATTTATATATTTGGAAAAAAATTACCAATATCCCACAAATACGATGCATGCGATAAAATATACAGATTAAGTATCATGTTTTCAAAATATTTTATGAATGTGTCAAAAATCATTATTTTTTTTTGAAATAATAAACTATTCCAATTTCAAACGAGCACGATTTTAGGAAATAATTCTATGGTTTTTTTCCTGCAGTGACAAGAATTGTGGATTTATAAAAAAAAATAAAAAATACACTTAGGTATATGAAAAAAAAAAAAATTTCACATTACAAAACGAAGTATTGTGCAGTTGTCTACGTGTTGGTTACGAAAATATTAGCGGAGATTTTAGTATGGGGACTGGGCGAAAATTGAATTTTTTCTGAGATCAGGTTGATTTCAGGTTAAAGCGATTGACGGCTAAAAAATGAATTTTTCAGGACCATTATGAGAAGGGTAAAAGAGGGAAAATCTCGCTGAATAGCTAATAAGTTGGGAACAAATTGATCAATCAAAACCAAAATTGGTGGATCTGGTCCTTATGTAAGAGGTACTTTTTTTTTACCAAATTTCGTGATTATTGAAAGAGAATTGCAAGTTTTATTGAGATAACATGAAAAACTAGCACCTCCAACAGTCCCAGGGAATAAACCATAATACCAATAGGAAATAAATTTTAGATCATGTTAGATATACTTTAAATCAATACCTGTATCGATTTTTGTGACTATAGCTTGAAAATGACTCCCATTAGAGCTATTAATCTCCCAAAAATGCAACAAAATCGACCCTATCATACGTACCGTAAGACCTATTTACACTAAAATCGGTAGGTATTGTTCTTGATTTAGAACACATATGTATACCAAATTTCAGGCCTATCGATTGAAAATGCGACATGTACGCTGTTTAATAAAAAATGCATATAAAGTGACCTGAGACCGATCCAGATCAAAAACAATAGGATTCTTCTTCATATGGATCCAAATAAATGTTTCAAAATTCGAAACTATCCGATAAAAATTACACCTGGAAATGAACTCAACGCAAAAGGGGGTATATTAAAAAAAAATGAATTTTACAAAATAGTACCGAAATTCTCAGAAAATCAAGAAACGAAAAACGCACCCACTTCCATTCTTGTGTCCGAATATTCAGGCAATTTTTTAATAAATTTTGAAAATCTGATTTAATGCCGATGTATGCTGCGGAGATTCCTGGTAAACTTGAGCTGGAATAGTATTGCGTCAGGATATTCAAATTCCAGACGAATTTGCTGGGCTAAAATTTTGAGATTTACTCATGACTTTTTTTTTTTTTTTTTTTGAAAACCTGCTTTTCCAGTAAAACATGCTGCGCGAGGATACTGAAATTCCAGACGAATTTGCTGTGCTATAAATTTAACATTACAGGTAAACTTGCTGGGCTAGTATTTTAGGATTTCTCAAGACTTTTTTTTTTTTTCGTTGTTGAAAACCTGCTTTTCGATTGAACAATTATGATGCGCAAGGAATGTGTGCCAGGATGCTGTGCCAGGATGCTGCGCCAGAATATTGAAATTTTAAACGAATTTGCTTCACTAGAATTTTTAGATTATAGGTTACTTTGCTGGACTAGGATTTCGAGACTTTCTCATAACAATTGTTCTGAAAAGCAACTTTTCCAGCAAAACGTGCTGCGCTAAAATTTTTAAATGAGAAAAAATTTTGAAAATCTGCTTTGTTACCGGAACCTGCCGCACGAGAATTTTGAAATTCCAGACGAATTTACTGCACTAAGTGTTTTGTTTCCATCAAATTATTTTTTATACCCTGCGAGCTTGCGTCAAAAAATGAAAAAATTCCAGCGCAGCGAGCAGCGCAAGAAAATGTAGGTTTTTTTGCCTAAAAACAAAACTAACTACATAAATACTCAAATAAATTAATAAAAATATCAAAATATCGATAATATTTCTCACAATTGCGTGTAAAAATTAATTTTAATATTAATCAAAGAAATTCATAATGAATTCAATAAATCAATCAATATAAGTATCTACCTATCAAAAATACATTAATTTAACACATAAAACATTTAAACTGGTTGAAAACATATTTTGTAATTTGTTGGAATATAATATAATTTGGTGAAATTAAATACAATAAAAAAAACTGAAATATGAAAATTATTTGGGATAATGGAAGGTAAATTAAAATTACGTTTAAAATGAAGTTTGTGAAAGAATAAAGTGTGTTACAAAGTTATAAAACACGTATGAGAGTTATTAAGGGCTACTTTTAAAATATCAATTTAAACCAAGTTCAGAGTTTAAACTGAGTTCAGAGGTAAGACATCGTTTTACAGTCCATTAAACCAAGTTCAACCATCGTGAACCACTGGATTTTCATGAGTTAACTAATGGTTCAAGTGATTCATTGGCTCGTTTATCACGAGATTTTTTTTATTAATCAACTGAAAATTTATAATATGATTGATAAACAGTATATTCAATTCTCAAACATTGTTAAAGTATTATCCTGTTATCAGTTATTTATTTATTTTATTTCGCACGGCAATGTCACAAATTAAATTTCCACCCATGAAAGGTTACTATTTTGTGAAACATCGCAAAAGTTTAAAAAAACATCGATTTAGTTGAACCACAGCTGATGAGTAATTGTAAAATCAAACCAATTTTGAACCATAAATCAAGATTTAGCTGAACCAAAGTTTAAACCTGTATTGTAAAACCAGCCCTAAATAATTGCATCGCAAATAAAATAACAGCAAGACTGATTTCCACACAGCTTTTTTGTTTAATTTGAAATTATCTACTTATCTTAGCAATTATTTAAGAATTTTTCAAATCATTTCTACGTACATGGATGAATTATACGAATTATACGTAGAAATATTATTTCAATAATTTTTATTGTTATAATTATTCATATAAGACGTAGAATAATATTTAAATCGTTCAGTTGTATTTGAAACAAAATTTTGTAGAATTATGGTATATTAGTAGATTATGCGGCATGAGTGGAAAGTATGCGATTACCGATGGCAAAGTATACTATTTTAATGTTAGAGTTAAATAGTTGGTGGCCGCGTAGGTAAGTGTAAACAAAAAAAGAAAAAACCCAAAATGAAATTAAAAACAAATTCAACACCCATCTGTACCTCATCGGTTAATTGTAGGAAAAATTTGTTTTCCGCATAGGTTCATTTTACTTGTTTATTGGACATTGTTGGCCCGCAATTGACTTTTTTCTGACATGAAAACATCGTCTGTATAATGTGTTTTCCAATCATCTAAAATTAAAATAAATTCAATGTCTATAATAAATTTGGTGACTATTGGTTAAAAATTACACATTTTAGGACCCTTCAAACCCCGAAAATGAGACACAATAGGATGCAATAGACGAACCATAAGGCCGATTTTGACCAACTTGTGTGGATCAAAATAATTGTACCAAATTTCGAAACTATGGAAAAAAATTGCCACCTGTCCTGAGTTCAACAGAAATGTGAATATATCATTATGATAAACGTATAGATCCTAATTTTTTAAGACAAAATTCAACGAAAATTATTTAGACAAAATTCAAGGCGCATGCGCCAACTACATACGTTTTGCTGTTTCCATCCTAATATTGAATTGATCAGTGTTGCCAGGCTAGTACAAGCCAAATGAATAACAGCTAATAGTGACAATGGTTTTCTTGGGGTCACGTGACGAAAAACGAATCTACCCTTCTCAACCCTGGGTCTTAATGCAAGATCAATTTTAATATGCAGATTTTCTTCGAAAACCTACATAAAAAAGCCTTGTTGACTCATTTTCCAACAATCAAAAATCTGTCACATTCTACTTCAGAGAAATTTCTTTGAAAGCCTTTTCGAAGCCGAGGAAAAGTTGAAAACAATTAAAAACCACAAATTGCACCGAAGGGAATGGAAAGTATGTCTATTGTGAATAAATTAATTCAATTCTACCAGAATTATGTATTTTTTGGCGTTTTCTTTAAAATTAATTTTGCACGGATCGCACTGCGTAAAAAGTTGAGGGAGTACCAAAAATTTACCTTTTCTTCACTTCATGTATTGATGAGTTGTGTGAGCCTCTGGCGAAGCACAAGAAAGGAAGAATCACTCAATTTGTTTTTGTTAAATTATTCGAAATTCGAAGAAAAGCTGTGTCACTTTCACCACTGCCTACGAACGCTTAATCGTTTAATTTTTGATTTTAAACCGACCAACCTGCCCTTCGGAGCAACATTTTTTCCTGCAAATTTGTGCCAAAAATGTCGAAAATCAATCGGCAAATATATTAATTTAATTCGACTTTTTCATCCTCGTCGGGTACTTGTGCACATATTTCGTCCTATTTCGTTATCAGAGGGAATTATTGAACGACATTCGTCAAAATATACTTTCCACTATAGGTGGAGGTACCTACTAACACAGTGGAAAAAAAATATTGACTTTTCCTCTTTTTCACGCTGAAAATATTCGCTACAAAATCCCTCGAATTCGGATTATTTATTCCCGAATTAAAACCACTTTAAGTATGCATAAGTGTTATGTAAACGAACGAATTTGCCCATCTGCTGCGAATATTTTCGGTTTTTGTTCACCGTTGAGCGTAGATACGTATGGTTCAGTATGCATTCGGTTAATTATACCAAACATTAGCTATACAGAATTCCGCCAGGGATTACGTTACAAAAACATCGTCGTAATTTTAATTTGAATCTTTTTCGATGAGTTTTAATAAAACACAAAAACGGAAGAGGAAAAAAAAAAAAGAAACAAATTAAAATCTACCAACAAAAAAAAAGAAAAAAAAAGTTACCCTCTTCGATAAATCAAAACTTATTTGACTTAGGTAAACTATTAGGCCAATTAAAAACTTAATCAATTATTATTCCGTATTAAAAGAAAGAAGAAAACGTATTAGCACAAGTTTATTATGAACGTAACGTTAATTTCGTAAGCAGACTTAAGAAGACAATAATTTATTTTTTTAAAAGGAAAAAAACAAAATACATTTAGAGTATATTTTTTTATAGAAATTATAAAAATTGGTCTTACAAAACCACAATTGTTTTTTTTTGGGGGGGGGGAGGCAGGCCTGTAACCAGAGTGGGGCTAGGGAGTCGTTACACTCTTGGAAAAGGTTCTTGCCCACTCTAGAAAAAAATCAAAAATTAGATATATGTTGTGGGGACTCACTGGTATGAGGAATAGGGGCACGGACTCCTTAACGACAGTCACCGCCTCAAGTGGCAGGCAAATATTCGTCTTCATGAAATTAAATACACAAAATACGTTCGATCGTAATTACCTGTAAGTACATGCAGGTAATGTACGAGTACCGAATCGTGACACAATAGAATGATGTCACAATCTGTACACAAACCAGCCAATAATCTCTTATCTCAATAGGGGATGATGTAACTGGGCCATTCTCACTGACATACATATTTCTTACGTATGTGTGTTTGTGTACATGCAAATAAGCCAGTATGAAAACCATCCAAACCGTCTCCAAAATCGCCAGTGTTCGCCTTTGTTTTGGCTTACCCATACTTTGTATGAACTGGCTGAACACGCTTAAATTCTGTTGAATTTACCTTCTGGTGAGAATACTTTCTCACAACAAGGTATTCCACATATGTATTTCGCCTTCCAGGCTCCAGCATACGCATTTTTTTAAATTTCTCACTTTTGCGACTATTCAATATGAAAATTTTTTTGTGGCAACTGACATTCACCTTGTGATTTTCATTTTTTATTTGGCATTCAGAATCGTATCAACGTGAAATGAAAATGTGGTTGTCAATTATTCTAAGGTTTTTTTGGTTGATATTGCTCTCCTCTACTCCCATCCACTATATTTATACATAATATTAAATTACGTATAATAATACATAATAAACATACGCAGGCTTGACAATAGAGAAAAAAGGGATTCTGCCGGGTCCGTATGTATCCAGCATTGGAAAAAAAAAAGGAAGAAAATTAAGTAGATTTTCTTGGAAAATCTACTGAAAAATCTCCAAAAATTTTTTCGCTCCCTCCGCTTCGAAATTAACTTTTCTAATATTATTAAACTTCTCAGACGGATAAATTCTAGGTACTGCATTGAACACCGATGTGATTTTCAATTTTTTGGAAAACTCGTAAATTTTTCTCCTGGGGACTCAAATTTTTTCTCTATGGGGCTACATTATAACATGTTATATCTGAGAAAAACATATTTTGCCCTTTCCAATGTGGTGTTCGTTTACCCTCGAATTTGATTCTGGTTATGGGTTGGGAGGAGGCAATTTATCGTCATAACAGATAGATGGGTATCATGGACTTATATTTTCAAAAGAGGACTAACTTTACCAAAAATAATTGGCCAATGCTGGAAAAATTTCATAATTTGCAATACATTTAAGAATAGATAAAGCGTTTGGACCAGAGACAAACAGTTAAAGAGCTACAGATACGGGTCTGACACTATGCCATTTTGTATCCAACCGCTCATAAGTAAATTCATTGATATTTATGTTAAATTTGAGAAATTTTATGGTTTTAAATTTTTCTTATTAATTTTGTAGATCTTTTTCATCGTTTCACTTAAAACCTACATTCGCCCAACAGACTGACGGCCCAAAGAAACAAATCTCTTATCATACACAATTTTATAGGATCTAACTATGCAATCAAAGTTATTAAATATGATTGTAGGAGAACCATTGTCTGTAAAAAGCTGAAATTTTGGTGAAAAATTAACATATATTTGGTAAAAATGTTGTGAAAATTTTGCTGAAATCATATCATTGGGTGAGATAAAGCTGAAATTCTAGAAGGGTTATGATAATAAAACTGTGGATACAAAATGGTATATTATGCCATACTTGTATCTATAAGGCTCTAATATAACTAAGAAATGTCCAATACTCCATATGCGCAGTGGTTTAAAAATATATGAAAAATAGAAGAAAAAAAACAAACTGAGTTATACGTTCTGCACATTCAAAGCCACACATATTTTCTCGTTAAAACAGACATCTCTATACCAATAAAAACACACTATCAAGCTAAAACACTGTGATGGCAACTTTGCCTATGATTGATTGATAAACTCAAAACAATTAGACAAGTTCCAATCAACATTTAATGACTTCAATAACAGATTCTAATGTAACAAAGTACAGATTATACTAATAGTTGTGGACTCACCTAGTGAGCCCTTTAACAACTAATGGTTATAAGAGACTGTGTAACTAAAATAGTTACCACAGATGGTTATTAAAGAAGATGACCGTTCAAAGGTTCTTCATGAAGTGAAGTTTACAGTTCATGTATTCCAATTATATTAACAATGGATTTGCAAGCAGATAAATATAAAATAATGGTGAGAGGTAAATGATGTCATGATTGACCAATGAGATGATTGATTATCCTCCCACTAATTATGCGGCTTAGTGTAAATAGGTCTTCAAGATGATTTGAAAAGATTCCAGGAAATACAGGTATTGTTTTAGGTGATTCATACTTTCTCTCTTTTAATTGTAAAGTGTCAACGTATTCAGTGGTCAAGTAAAGGTTAGACAGGTGCGGACATGAATGTGAAAGTGAGAGAAATATATTGTATGATGCAATAACATTCCAATGTAACGTCTAATTCTGTTTACTGCGTTTCATCATCGTATAGTTGTAAGGGTGATTGACAATTGCATGATGTGAAGATATGAATATGAGTGTTAAGGAGTAGAAATATATCGTTATAGATACATGCGAAATATCAGATCTGGAATTCAAAACATTTTATCTTTGATATGTTCTTGATTAGTCATTGGACATCTCTTTATAACTATACCTATGTTTCCGGTTTGGATACTCATTACTGGTAAACTGTTAGCTGTTTGCACACTGCCAGCTAATTTACAGGAACCAGCGACTTCTGCTACAATAGCCAGGAGCCCAAAGCTTCTGATTTTCAATCAGTAAAAAGTTTTTTATGAGTAAAAATCTCGGCGCTCAGTCTACAATATGGGCTAAATAAGAATTATGATCATCAGATTCACGTAACTCTAACTCTTACAATCATAGTTCTCTATTTTTTTCATTGTTTCGAATCAATTGAGAAATCTCTCACTGTGCTAATCAAAAATTGATTCAATTTTAATTTCTATTTTTGGAATAAGAGTTGCAAAAAAACGTTTTTGCAAAAAAATTAATTAATAGCAGAAATAGTATTTTACTCAACTAGTTAGCCACTCGTGATGATTACAGCACTTGCCTGCAGCTCATGCCACAACTATGCAATACATCGGTAATCACTTATTTTGCTAACTGGTTGATTTCGATATTTTTTTTAAAAAATCCACCCAACAGATGTTATTATTTATTCAATTATATATGTTAACTCCTTTAACTAATAGAATTTCATCAAATAATTAAATAATTAGAGATAAATGAAATATTTTCACTGTGTAAAATAGCCCCTTTTTATGCTGACATCGCACCACTTATGTACATCTGAACGGCATTATAAAGAAATTTCAAAAAACTGCCATTAACAAAAAGCTCTGTTTCTATACTAGGAAAGAAATGAAATTCTTTTCAGAGAAAAATAAACAAAAAGAAGTTAAGAAAAAACTCATTTCTCACTCGTGAAAAAAGGAAAATTTTCTTTGACTGTTCCGAATCGATTTGGAAATCTCCAACTTTGCTCACCGAAATCGATTCAATAATAATTTTCTTTTGATGCGAGTTGAGAAAAATTTTATTGTTTTATCACTACAAACTTGAATACAGGGTTTAAAACAATGAAAAGCTGAATAAGTACGTGACTCGGAGCTATAATAATTGTTCGAGTAAACTTTTATGAGCAAAAATATCAGGAGGTGATTTTTTTCACTAACCCACATTTTTTCTTTGGTTATTAATAAATTTTTGAATAAAAATGCCACCCTTCTCAGTTTCCACCCTGGGCCTGTGCGTAGTGAATCTATAGGCTGTACGTGAAGACGCCTCGTCCAATAATTATGTGTGACAGTAAGCATGACTGGTGTCGGCCATCGGGAAGCTACGAATATTGTCACTAGTAATATCGATATCTGAAAAAAATATCGATACATTATTTCATGTTATAGAGGATGAGGATCGGTGAAGAGACACAAAAAAAGGTTTTACACGAAGTTACGTCCAAGAAGCGAGTGTATTTTTAGAAAGTTACATAATTTAAGTAAAGGTACAATTTAAGCATGATAAACGAGTGTATACGGAAATGGACGAGTGAGCGGCGGAAGTGGTAAATCAGTGTAGCCACGAACAGATATATATAAATTATGTATTCAGTTAATAGTGTGTTCGCAGAGTGAGAGGGGAGAAGGATTGGTGGTCTCAACACATGTCGTAACGGAAGGAGAGACATCGATAGCTTTTCCGTATTTGGTAAAAATATTGATAAACGCGAAATATGGCGAGAATTTCACTATATTAGTTTCAATTTTCAATGTTTTGCGATAGTTTCTTAATTTTTTTCTTAATTTTCTACAAAGTTTAAAAAACAAAAAAAAACAAACAAAAAAAACATGAAAGTATTGAAATTATATCGAGACTTTCGATATTGGTTTAAAAAGATCGATATGAAAAAATATCGGTTTTCGCAATATCAATATATCGGAACAAAAATATTGATAGATAAATATCCACATTACTTGCGTTAGGCACTGCAGTCAAATGGATTTGAAGAGTTTGACTTGGAGGATTTGATTTTTCGTTAATGAAATACCTATATACTCTATCGGCGTAGACGACTACCTCTTCTTGCCACAATCAACACATGAGCACCAACACCATTTAAATTATATTTTTTAAGCTATACCGCAAACGATATAATACACAATTGTCACGAAAGCAGGCGACCGGAAGAAAAGTTGATAATTGTCTACCTACAAGCGAAAAAAATTTGAAATTATTCAACTTTTTCCCATCATCTACGACATGGTCAGTCTGAGACCTTATTTTGGTAAATTTTTTTCCGTCGAAACATAAATTCTTTTCTTTTGGGAGGGGTATGGTCCCTGTTCCCTCCAACTACAGCCACGCCTGCGCGTTATTCGGAAGGAATAATAGCATTTTCCAAAAGTAGGTAAAAATTTGGTGTTGTGAAGGCTCCTGATTGACACGTCTGTCTACGCTATTTATTACAAATGAATATTTATCAAAAGTGTCATGCTGAACTTTTCGGATGATTAAAGAACAACCAAAAAGACAAACAAAACTAAGCCAATCAATACAAGCGTTAGATTTCTCAATTTGAACAACATTTTTAAGTGTTCATTATGCTGCTACATACTCCGGAACCATTAGTTGAAAAAAAACAAAAAACTTAAATCATTAAATGTCAACTGAATCATTAAGTTGGATTGACCACTAAAAATAAAGTCTAAAATTTTGTCGAACTCTGTTCGATACGCAAAAGGATCGGTGTAACTTTGGAACGAAAATAGCTATATCCAATTGTGGTTTTCACTGATGTAAAACACAGAAAAATCAAAATAATCTCAATAAAGAAAACGTTTATGTCACCCTATGTCCTGGCAAATGTAATGGTTCAGTTTTTCTTCTATTGTGCCAGAATTCGTATTGTTTTAAGACAATATTATTGTGGAATACCTTGTCTGAGAGATATTCTCACCAGAAAGAAATTCAACAGAATTTAAGCGTGCTCAGCCACTTCGTACACAAGTACGGGTAAGCCAAAACCAAGGCGAACACTGGCAATTTTAGAGCCGGTTCGGGTGGTTTATATACGGCTTATTTGCACGCACACAAACACACGTACGTAAGATAATACGTACGTCGGTGAGGGTGGCCAGGTCGCATCATCCCCTATCATGATAAGAGATGGCTGGCCAGTTTGTGTACGGATTGTGACATTGTTTGGTAATGTCATGATTTGGTACTCGTACATTACCTGCATGTACTTGCAGGTAATTACGATCGAACGTATTTCATGTGGTTTAACGTCACGAGGACGATTATTAGCCTGCCCTTTGGGGAGGCAACTGTCGTCAAGGGGTCCAACCCCCTTTACCTCATACTGTTGAGTCCCCACAGCTACTCCCCCCAGTTTTTGCGCCGCAAAAATGATCAAAAATGCGCAAGGCCTGGGGGACGTGCGGGTGTCTACTTTTGCCTCTGGTTGGCCTCCCATTTTGCCAGGGCGCTACCTACCGCAGCCCCAACCCACTCGTAGGACTCTCTACGGGCGTTCATTTGTGCCAGGTAATTTACCCGACTGTCCTCTCCCCTACGCCTTGGTGGTACATTTTTTGAACGGGCGTAGGGGTGATGATGAGAGTGAGGGGGCAGTGGACGCTTAAACATTGGCTTCCTTAGCATCGGGGAGTTTGAGTTCTCCGCTGCTAAGGTGGCCATTTTCAGTTTTTTGTTCACAGCCCTCTCAGCCGTGAACAAAAACCTCATCGGCTCCCGTTTCTCCTCTGGTTTTGGCTCCGGCTTCGGTGGTTCTGGAGTCGGAGTCGGCTCTTCGGGGATCAGGGAGGAGAGATGATTGGAGCCAGAGGAGTGGTCATCTACGCTAGGACATCGTTGACTGGAGGAGCTGTGTCCATGAGCAGCTCCTCCTCAATCCGGTCCAGCTCTGTTTTCTGCTCGGTCTTCTGCTGAGTTTGTGAGGACTCAGCAGTTTTTCAGGCAAATTGGAAGGTGGCGGATTTTGGGATGGGAATTGGCAGTGACATAAGAACAGATTTTATTAGGAAAAGGAACCAAAAATATCAGAAAACACGTCCAAGATCAGTGGCGGTTCTGAAGTGGGTGATTTTACTTCAATTTTCAATTTACCATTACAGTTATGTTTTATTATTTTTGTATCTTCTTATCGACATGTAGAGGGGATAGCGCTTAAAATTCTCGGCCGTATGCAAGTTTTCCGGTTAAGTTCTGATCGGTTTAAGCAAAGTTATGCCTGAAATAAACTCAGTGAATATAATTTTCGAATTTTTATTACAAAGGAATCTCCGCTTATGACGTCACAATGTTGAGATTATCTTTGTGTTCAACGGTAAACGCACGTTGCAATGTTTTGTTTCCGTATTGCACGTGGATTTGTTTATTCCTGTCGTTTTCTTTTTGTTGGCATTCCTTGTTCGCTAATCTCCGGAGTTTCTTTTGTCTCACGGAATTCCGATTTTCCTCGCATATTTTTTAGCGGGTTTTAACTTACGTAGCGGATATTACTTTTTTGGGAGTAAATTTTATTTTCTTTGCATTAACCTCTCAGACATGCGAGAAGGGCGGGAATTTTTACATTTTTTGCTGCCAGGGGGCCTGCCTCTTTTTTGTGGACATAAGGAAGCCTCAGGATCGAATGTTTTGGTGGTAACATCGTCCAAAAATCTTACCAACTTTTTTAATGTTTTCTGTTGTGAATTATCTGTTTCACATTTTTAGACAGATTCTTCCATTTTTGTTTGGGAATCTGTCTGGATATTTTCTATGTTTTCCTTCTGCAACCTTTTTATTCTTTTGTCGTCACTTACCATGTATGCAGGCTTCAATCTGTCGATTGAAATTGTTCAAGGTTTGCCTGCAATGAATATCACAAAGTTTTTCTCATCTCATGATACTACTTTGTAAGGACCGGCGTATGGTTTCTCCAGCGCAGATCTCATTTTTTTGTCTCTATCAAATATGTGTGAAGTATTGGCCAAGTGTTTCGAGACGTAAATCTTGGGCTGGCCATGGCAAGCTGCCTGTTTTAGGAAATTATTGGCATCATTTCTTATATTTTGTACCATGATTTTGGGGCTAACTTCTTTTGATTCTGTGAAGAAGTCCCCTAGGAGGCATAGCTCTTCGCCAAATGCTAATTGCGCTGCAGAGTGACCTGTATCGGTTTGTAGGACAGATCAAAGGCCTAAGAGGATGGTAGGAAGTACATCTACCCATCTCTTAATATCATGAGACATGATGGAGGCTTTGAGGGCTCTATGCTTGAGGATGGTAAGCTGTGGTATGACTGTGTTGAACACCAAGCTTATTGGATAGCTCTTTAAAGAGCGAGCTCTCAAATTGGCGACTTTGATCCGTAAATATGACTTCTGGTACGCCATACCTCGCAATCCAGGTATCGTATAACCTTGCAGCTACTGTGGGAGCTGACATCTCGTGTAGAGGGATTGCTTCTGGCCATCGTGTTGCCTTGTATAGTATCGTCAACAGGTATCTGTGTCCTTGAGATGGTGGCAATGGGCCTACCAAGTCCATATGTACAGTTTTAAACCACTCTGTTTGTTTGAAGGATTTGAGGAGCGAGCGAGTGTGTCTCCCTACTTTGGATTCTTGACAGTTCAGGCAACTGCGAGCCCATTTGTTGCAGTCAGACTTCATTTGTGGCCATACATACCTTGCCAAAATTAATTTAGCACTACATTTTGGCCCAGCATGTGACAGATTATGTACACTGCTGAAAGCTAACCTGCGATATTTTACTGGTAGAAATGGCCTATTCTTACCTGTACTGACGTCACTTGTTAATAAAACATCAGTACCGGGAATTTTTTGATGTCTCAATTTGAGAATAGTATCATCGTTCGATATCAACTCTTGCAATTCTGCATCCTTAAGCTGTGCTTTAGCTATTTCAGCATAAGGTAATTGCACAGGAGCCAAGATAGCTTCGATTCTACTCAAGGCATTAGCTGGAGTGTTGAGTTCTCCACTTATATACTGGATGTCGGTAGTCAATTGACCAATATAGTCTAATTGTCGCGCTCTTCTTGGCAATGCCAGTTCTGCTTTTTGTGTGAAGGCATATGTTAGGGGTTTATGGTCAGTATACACAGAAAAACATCTACCCTCTAATTGGTGCCTGAAATGCTTCAACGCAGCAAAAATTCCGAGCAATTCCCTGTCGTATGTCCTATAGTTCTTTTCTGTTTTTGAGAGCTTCCTCGAGAAGAAAGCTAGTGGTAACTTCTTGTTGTCTTTATCCAATTGGTACAGAGTTGCGCCAATAGCAAAATCTGATGCATCGGTACTCACGCATAATGGCAGACTTTTGTCTGGATGAGCCAATAGAGTTGCATTTGCCAGTATATCTTTGATTTTCTCAAAGGCCTGTTCGGCTTCTTCATTCCATTCGAGTGGAGTTTTATCTTTCTTTTTGCTTGTCTTTATTAGTGCAAACAGCTTACTTTGTTCAGCTGCTGCATTCTTCATGCAACGTCTACAGAAGTTCACCATCCCCAAGAAACGCCTAAGTTCAGTGACATTTGAGGGTTTCGGGAAGTTCAGTATTGGCTCTACTTTGGTCTTCAAGAGGGAAATGCCTTTGGTCGAGACTTTGTAGCCGAGAAAGTCAATTCCGGTCTGTGCATATAAGCTTTTACCTACGTTGATAGTAAGCCCGGCAGCGTGTATATGCTGTATGACAGCTCTTACATTCTCCTCGTGCTGTTGCTCACCGCCTTCAGAGCAAATGCAGATATCATCCAGGTGTGCATATGCAAACGGCAATTCCCTAAACAGTCCGTTGATAAATCTCTGGAAAGTTTGTGCTGAGTTGCGAAGTCCAAACGGCATTCGAAGATATTTGAATAGTCCAAAGGGGCTTATAACCGCTGTCTTTGGTACATCCTGGTCGGCCATAAGAATTTGGTGGAATGCCCAGTTGATGTCAATTTTGGTGAGCGTCGTTTTACCCTTCATGTTCGCATTGAAGTCCATTATATTGGGGACTGGGTAGCAATCAGGAACTGTTTTGGCATTTAAGGCCCTGTAGTCTTCAACAATTTGCCACTCTCCACTTACTTTTTTGGTCATGTGGATAGGGGAGCTCCATGAGCTTTTCAAGGGGCGACATATACCCTCCTTGATGATGTGATGGAAGTACTCCCGTGCTGCTTTGATTTTGTCAGGCAGTAACCTTTGTGCTCTAGCATGGCAAGGCGGTCCTTTAGTCTCTATGTAATGAACAGTGTCATGTTTGTATGTAGGATGCCTGCAAATTGATGGTTGAGTGACTCCAGGATAGTCAGACAGGATCCGTAAGAGTTGTCCGTCGACTTTGGTACAGCTGGATATATTTGTGTCCAGTCTGTAAGCTAGTGTTTTGCCATACACACATTGTTTAGATTCACTATCGATCAATTTGCCATTTTTGAGGTCAATGATCAGGCCAAAATGTGCAAGGAAATCTGCACCCAGGATCGGGTTTGGAACATCTGCAACTGTGAAGGACCACGTCATGATTTTCTTGAGTCCGATGTCAACTTTGCTGGTCTCGAGTCCGTAAGCTGGAAGGTTTTGACCATTCACAGTACGGAGGTAGTATTTTGGAGGAAGTACTTTTTGGTTTTTATTTACTGGCAATATACTCAAGTCTTCACCTGAGTCTATTAAGTACCATCTCCTGTTAGTCCTGTCCTTTATGAACAGGCGGCATGAGTGTTTTTCCAAGGGGTCTTTGGCCGCATAGATGGCCCCTTGTTCTAGTTTGACGCTTCCTTGTTGTAGGATTTACCCCACCATTTGCACCTGTTGTTGCATTTGGTGGCCTCCGCGCCAAACCTGTTGTGGAAGAAACAATATTTATCATCCCAACTTAGAGACTGGGTTTTGGGAGATGATGTTCTAGGGGGAGTTGAACTCTGACCCCTGTTACTGGAACTAGATCTGCGGTCTCTGGACCGGGACTGTCGTCCTCTGGTATTGCTGTTGTTGTTGTTGCTTCTTGATTTAGATCGTTGTCGCCAGCTACTATTGGGTTTTGTCGAGCTTTGGCTTTTGTTCCATTTTACTTCATCGATCAACTGAGCTATTTGGGCTCGAAGTTAAGCGAGCTCCAGTCTCTGCAGACACTGCACCGACCACGGGATTTGACCTGGTGTATTCGAGTGCATTATCTGCGGATTTTGCAAGGAAGTCCAAGTCTGTGGATGTATTGATCACGGTCGAACCTACGGCGGCTAGGCATTGCACAACACTTTGGGGAAGTTGTTTGCAAAATTGATTGCCTATGACAGAAGGGGCTACAATATTATCCGCCTTCTCCCTTTATTTTGCCATGAAGATTGAGGGTTTGTCATCCCCCTTCTTCATACCATCCATCACATCATCAATGATTTTGTTCTTTGTTTTTCCGAATACATTTTTTATTTTCTTGACGAACCAGGCATATTTGTCATCTTCTGTCGAAGGGCATTCCATGATGTCCGGAATGTGGCGGATTATCTGCGGTGGCATGCCTCCACAGATATGTAGATACCGCTGGCTCAGTGTAATGTTTTCTGTCTTGAACCTGCCTTCTAATAGAGTCAACCATAAGTCTACCTCATTGGGCAGAAATTCCGGGACCTCTATCCTCCGTCTGTAGAAGTTGGGGTTCTGCCCTGGCTGCAATTGCAAAAGTTGCATAATCTACGCCAAGACTTCGGGTGTCAGCTGTGGCTGACTACTACCTCCCTGCGATGGTTGTGGGTTTTTGGTCGGTGGTGGAACCATTGCTATGTCTTTCTGGTGACAAGCGTATTCCACAGAACTACTACCTTCCTTGCTGGTTGAAAACACTGGCTCCTGTGTTTGTAGGACAGGTGTTTTTGGGTCAGAACTTTGGCTTAAAGTTCGACCACTTCTCAACGTTTTAACTGCGAGTTCTTCTTTATTTATTGCAGTTCCCAGTCGTGCTAATTCTGGGTGTTGAGGACCTTCTTCAGTTTTTGGTAAATTCGTAGAGTGTCGAGTCAAAGTTGGGGAGGTTGGGGGATTAGTCTAACCTTCTTCCTCCAGGTCTACTGTCTTGTTTCTCCTTGTTTATATATTTTAAGGAGAGGGGTTTAAATTCCCACTTCAGCAGACCCTATTTCGACATCCTAAAAGGTGTCTTAGTCTACAAAAAAATATTTTTATTTGCTAAGCAAGCGAGTATCTCGCCAGTGCACCGCGCCAAATTTTTGTAAAAGAGCAACGCGCCTAAGGACACCTCACGACGTAGCCAAAAATCACGTCGGGGTCACCACTGTGGAATACCTTGTTGTCAGAGATATTCTCACCAGAAGGAAATTCAACAGAATTTAAGCGTGCTCAGCCACTTCGTACACAAGTACGGGTAAGCCAAAACCAAGGCGAACACTGGCAATTTTAGAGCCGGTTTGGGTGGTTTATATACGGCTTATTTGCACGCACACAAACACATGTACGTAAGATAATACGTACGTTGGTGAGGGTGGCCAGGTTGCATCATCCCCTATCATGATAAGAGATGGCTGGCCGGTTTATGTACGGATCGTGATATTGTCTGGTGATGTCACGATTCGATACTTGTACATTACCTGCATGTACTTGCAGGTAATTACGATCGAACGTATTTCGTGTGGTTTAACGTCACGAGGACGATTATTAGCCTGCCCTTTGGGGCGGCGACTGTCGTCGAGGGGTCCGAGCCCCTTTACCTCATACCGTTGAGTCCCCACAATTATATTCAATTTGAAATTTTTAGAAATGAAAATAATCCACATATTTACTTATTTTTTCGTTCTAGCTAGATCTGCAAAATTACCGAAGAATTCTTCGTCGCGTAAAAATGAAATAAACTCATCACCATAGTTATGATTTATTTCCAGAAATTATTTGTTTAACAGTAAGAAACTAAATTACGAATTGAATCATCACCAATTCTACAAATAAAACGCAAATTCTGTACGTGTTTTTTATGT
Organism: Ericerus pela; assembly: GCA_011428145.1. Classification (NCBI taxonomy): domain Eukaryota; kingdom Metazoa; phylum Arthropoda; class Insecta; order Hemiptera; family Coccidae; genus Ericerus; species Ericerus pela. The sequence continues at coordinate 107,899 of WOFM01001381.1, forward strand.
ACACACATTTAGAAGAAAAATGACAAAAAAAAAAAAAAATGAAAGAAAAATGCATACTGCACAAAAATTTATATTAACACTATTTACAATCAATGAAAATTCTATATAAATTGATAAAATTGATTTTTTATAGGTTCTAATATTTCTCATCAAATAAGTTTTTTTACGCATTCAATATTTTCGGTTTCCTAAGAATGTTAAATTCAGGTCTATACGTAAATACTGAATCATCAGGATGACAACACATTTCAAAAACATAAGTAGGTACTTAACAGAAAAAACTGATGTTTCATAGTTTAAAAAAAAAATAATTTTCAATTAAAAATAATTGTTTCAGTCTTATCATACGTATGTACTATCGATGAATGTTGATAATTTTTTTTTTTTTACTCTATTTCTTCACTCTCCTTTGTTGTAGGTTTACCAAAATTTTCAAAAAAGATGACTGGCTGCGGCTGCTGTGTGGCCGGTTGCACCCAATAAGTAAGCCGGATTCGCTGCTGCTGCAGCCGCACCTAAGAGGCTGGAAAATGGATGGTGATGATTAAGCGACTGGTGATGATGGTGTTGTTGATGAGAAAATGCTTTTTGGGCGTGATGCATTAGCAGTGCTGAGCCTGAGGATGCTGTACTGTTGCTGATACTACTGCACGAACTTAGTCCTTGAGACGTGGTCGACGTGATTGGCCATTTGTTAATCGTGTTATTGTTATTATTGTTGTTATTGTTGTTGTTGTTGGTTTGCACATTTTCAGAATCTGATATTTTGCCTGTTTAAAGCGGAACAAAGGAACAGAAAAAATTTATTAAAAAGTGCCCATTACCAGTACGCAATGTTAATCGACGACTTTCGATGCAATAATTTTATAATCAATGACTTCAATTTAACGAGAAGTTTGATGTTTGGATTACTCGTTTTGATTGGGCCCTTCTCTTGTAACTCCCGGGCTACCAACAAGAGATGAAATGATTAACAATTTTGAATAGTTTTTATCTTTTTTTTTTTTTTTTTGGTTCTCCTCATTAGTTGGTAACTAAGTTCTACAAAATAACTAGGAAACAATAATGATAAATAAACAAGGCTATCCTTTCAGTTTTGTCGCAAAATTTTTATTTATTTTTTATTTTTTAAATACGGCCATAAGTTTTCCATTCATAGTATGACCGCATCGAGGAAAACTCGGTGAATCAAGTACTCTAAAAGTAAAAACAGAAAACACCACACTAAATAACTAATAACTCGGGAACAAACCAGTTAACTGAAACCAAAATTGGTAAGTCTGGTTCTTGTGTTAGAGGTAATTTTCGTACCATACTTCATGACTATTGGATAAGAATTGCCACACAGACTGAGTTTAGCCTGAACAACAGTCCCATGGCACAAGCCGTATTTTAGCCATATAGACAATCGCAATCAAATTTAAAAGCATTTTAGAACAGTTCTGATTTGAACGTCTGTTTCAAATTTTATGACTAGTGATTGGAATTTATCCATTTTAAAGCCAATTACACTGCCATAAATGCTACATAATCGCACCTACCAGACGTATAACATAAAAGCAATTCGCACCAAATTTGAATTGTGTCCTTAACCTAATATAAACGAAAAAAAACGTACTTATCCTCATCTTTGAGTTCTTCCATAAGCACGAAAATATCGAACATATTTTCAAGCCTTATTGGTACTCCGTAATTAAAATATTACAAACGCAAGAATGAATAATTCACTCCCCTGCTAAAAACAGGCGACAGAATACAATCCTCGTTCATAAATATTGCACGTCTAAGGAACTTCACAAAAGTTTAGCCGCCATAAATTATTGTGTACACCGAGCAATTTGCTACCAAAAACTCTTAACCTAACCAAGGTTAATAGGAAACTTTTCTTCTTCCATAGCGCGCGCATCACACACACACACACACACACACACACACAAAACGCCTATTCTAAAGAAACTACTTGAAAAAAATAAATTTTTTTTTGCTTACTTTCAAATCGTAGGTAATCACATTTACTGCCGCATATAATAGTGAAACGCTTAGCGAAACAAAAATTGTTCCCATTTTTTCCCCCTCGTCGTCTTCTTCTTCCTTTTCATTTCTGTCGTATTCTTTTCTTTTTCTTTCCCCCCTCACTCCGCAAGTATTTCGCATTGATATAGGAAAAGTTTTAGCCTCATAAAAATAGTAGTTTTAAAACGATATCAGTTAATTGCTCGCAATTACATTTGCAGAGCACAATTCCCCCCCCCCATCCACAATATATTATCCCTACCATCCCTACACACACACACACACACACACACACACAACCCAGCACAAACGTAAAAAGACTTTTGTCTGCGCTTTTCACGGACACACACACACACACACACACCTACACAGAAACACTTTTTAAGTGGGAAAAATTCTACAGTAGTGCTAACTACAACGAGTACCATCGTTTAATCTAGAAAATTGCCAGTCTGAGCCATCGTTTATATCAATTAACGTCAGATATTTCTAGGACACACATGTGATACTATAAAACAAGTAGCTCGAACGTACTTTCCATTTGCCCCTCCCCCTCCTTTGCCGCCATTTGGAAAAACCAGTAGACGAGGGATGGTTTTACACTTTTCCCAAAAACCCAAGGAACACGCCGCCGTTCTATCGTATGTATACTTTAAGCTTTTTTTCCTTCTTTCTTCTTCTTCTTCTTCTCTTCTTTTTTCCCCCTTTTTCTCTGCTAAGGTTTTTTCTTCTTAGTCTTTTTCTCGTTCTCTCTTTAGCTGTCTCCCTTTTTTACTCTCCGTTTCGATGTTCCCCCATTATTATTCTTTCTTAGAAAACTTTTCCCTAAACTGTTAAACTATATATTAAATGGTGTAAGTTAAAAACATAAAGTAAAGGGAGAAATAACGTCACTTTAAACTAAACTCTGTAATCTTTCGTGTTTTTCTTGTTGTTGTTGTTTTATTTTTTGCGCTTTGCGACACTAAAAAATACCATTATGTTTGGAAAATACGTTGTTTAGTTCGCTTTTTGCATGACTTTTTTTTTTCCTCAAAAAGGTTGGTATAAGTAATAAATTGTATTTTTTTAAAAAATATTATTTATTTACTCGTATATTTTGAGAGGAAATATACCGTATCGCATTTTCAACTGACTATTGACATATGACCGGATTAATGTTTCTTCGGCCAGAGTCAATTTATAATGCGATATGTTACGTCCGTCTACAGATAAGGAAAAAACAACTTTAATTAATGTGTTATAATATTGCCTTAACGTAGCCGTTCAAAAGAATGACACAGTGGAACTGTATTTTTACCTAAACTAAACCTAAATAGCGTTTCAGAATTATTTTAAAAACTTCAAGGTAAGCTACGAGAAAAATGCTATAAAAACTTCAAACATACAATGCAGTCCATAAATGCGAGGATTAATTTTATCTATGAAAGTTTTGCTAAGGCTCCGGACACAGTACACAAGAACGGTCGCGTCGTGATGGTAATGATGACAATGAAACACCATTTGGAGTTTTTCCATTACATCATTCGTACGTTTACCATAGGTACAGTATATATTCAAAAACATATAGTTATTGATAACAAAACAATTCGAATTATCGGTTCATTATCATCACCACCACATGAGCCTACCTATGCATACAGAGTCTTATTTGTACTAGTCCTGTACATACAGGGTTATTCAGTTTCACTCACCATATGAAATTCCCAGTATAAATACAATTACGACTAAGCCAGGAAAAGTTCCACACTAGTGCACATTGACTCCCACCATAGTCATAGGCGCAAACAGGGTTTCACAATAGGGAGGTAAACAAAATTTGATGACTTTTTTTTGTTTTTTTGGAATTTGGGAAATTTCGCATCTCTGGAACCATCTGTCGCGTATTTAGTACAAAAATTTCCCAAATTTCATAAGTGACAAGCCAAAAAGGAATAGAAAAAAAAATCTGAAAAATTTCTGAGTGGTCAAGGCCTTAGACAACCGAATTTTATGCGCCTATGACCACAGTAGAAATAGTTTCTCGTAGGAAATGGATAAATGAAAAAAAAAAAAAAAAAAAAAAAATTATAAGAAAGAAAGACATCAGCTCAAGGGTCACGGATTCACGCAATGGTGCGAATTAAAGTACATAAAGGACAATTTTAACTCAGTTTCTCTATGCTTTTGTCCTAATCTGTATTCTGTTAAGATAGAGAAATTTTAACTTTTAGGCTTATGTTACATGAGCAGTAGATAAGTGTTGCGCAGTAAAATACTGTGCGACACGAACTCTATTGTATTCTGTTGTATTATTTTGATTGCCTCAGTATGAGAAATGAAGAGTAAAATTTCTTAGGCTTAGGTATATCACACGGGCAGTATGTGTTGCACAATAAAATACTACGCAAAACTAACTCTATTGTATTCCATTGAATTATTTTTACTGCGCAGCACTTACTGCTTACGCAACGTGGGCTTGACAGTACCAGTAAAATCAAAATAATACAATAAAATACTATAGAGTTCGCGCCACGCAGTATTTTATTGCACAACTGCTTGTGTGATACAGGTCTAGGAGAATAAATTAGGAGAAACAGTATAAACTATAGTACAGTCTTTCCCTTTAGGCCAATGTCACACGAGCTGTATTTTCTAGGCAGTAAAATGTGGGATAGTATTTTGTTGGTGATTTTAAAGTGTATCTTGGTAGGATGATATGTAATTAGGTGAAATTCGTTAGCTCACAGTGGCGGACGCAGGATTTGTCTTTGGGAAGGAGTTTTTCAGAAAAGTCATTGAACTTTTTATAAATTTTCAACTATTTTGAAACAGATTTTTTTACTGTATATTTTAAAATTGATAGGATTCCAGAAACACTAATGAAAAATTAACAAATAATAATTTCAAAATCAATGAAAAAATTAGTAATAATCCCAAAAATGACAAAAACTTGAAATGAATAGATATTTTTTTTTTGCTTTTTAAGTGTTCTTTTTAATTTAATTTTTTCTTTGGGAGGGAGGGTCCAAGCCCCCATAGAACCTGCCATCCTTCGCCAGTTACTTCCACAACAAATAAAAAATAAAAAAGCAGAAATAATAATCATTCTTTTAGATATTCACCTGAATACTGCGTATTAATTAGTGCTTGTGTAACCACCCTCGTAGATTTTGATGATGAATCGGTTTCTCATGTTGCATCTTGTGCTGCTGTACTGCCCTGCCCCAGTATATGAGATTCTAGTAATAGAGTTTCATACTGCAAATGTCTGCTGCGCAGTATTTTTACAGCGCAGACGCGCAGCATGTGTGACGTAACACATTGATTTACACAGTAACCATACTGCGCAACATTTTACTGCCTACAAAATACCGCTCGTGTGACATAGGCCTTACTCAGTATTTTAGGTATTAAGTCGAAGAGAATAAAACAGCAAATTTAAACCATCCATAAATATTGTACTTCTACTCACTAAATCGTATTCATACGCACCAAATGGGAATTTTGAATAGAGATTTCCCCAAAAAAATGACGCTTTTTAAATCCGTCACTCCGCCACTGAGACAAAATTAATTTAAAATTGTGATCTATTTATTTAAACCCATAGTATTCGCCACGAGGAACAAAAAAAGTCCGCTTCTTTTTCACCCTATCGTTTGATTAACATGACGCCAATCAAAAGAAAGTATAGGTTAACACGTAGACTCAGGTACTTACCTTCGATTTTTTAGGACAAATATGGAAATTCCAAGTATTCTTGCAAAACAAAATATGATAAAAGTGAAGATAACCTTTTTTGATATTCTTGGCGAATATTATAGGTTTTAGGTGGTCAAGTATCAATTTAAAATTTCCTGATATCATTCTTTTAGTATACGTAACTCCTTAAACATCGAGACGTTATGAAACGTTTTTCATTGGTCATGAGATGTACCTACTATCTGTTATTAGTGTTAAGTTGGCTCCTTAGGAAACACCCAGAATTCTCACGAAAAAATATGACGTAATTAGCACCTCATCTAAGAGGAGATAGAAACAACATGAAGTTCGATACTGATATTATTAGACAAATTTGTTTTCTAAATTAAGTTTGCGTATTGAGCTCAAGTACCTCCGCAATAAACTAAATCTTAAATGTTTAATAACACTTAAATCATGCAGACATTATAATCTCGCCCATAAAGTATAGGTAGATACTTGAATAACCTGTTGGATTATTTTCTATTCCATCTTCCAAGACTTGAGAAGAAATAATATAATGAAAAATTTGCATCCTTAAACCTACAAGAAAAAGAAAAAATGCCGATGGCACGCCAGTCGCAAAGGTACCTACTTAGATATCGTTTAGAATAAACAGAATTTCAAATTAGGTGTATCGCGGGTTGCGTTCATTGTACTACGAATTTTGTACTGTAATGAAAATTTAAAAAAACCATAATTCGGAAACTAACGGGCGTATTTACCCCATCTTTAAACTTGACTGAGATATATACCCACAGTATTTAAACGCCGAATTTTGTCTTGATTTGTAGAGAATTACGCCCTGCCCCATTGTTTAAAAATTTCGAATTCAAACAATCGTCATTTTGAAAGCAATTAACGGATTCCGCCCATTTTGCAGTTTGATTGAGATGTAGACCAAAAGTATACACATGATAAATTTTGCTCGAATTCGTAAATACGCCTTTCAGTTCGTTGAGGAATTTCGTCATATCCTATATATGTATACTTATGTACAAACTTCTGAGGAGATGTTGTTTTTGGGTTCTGGGGACAAAGATCAGAAAAGCTACAGTGAAATTTTCTCGAAGTTGTTTTATGCCATCCTTTTCAATAGGCAGATTCTACGAAATCTACATGAAAGAAAAAACAATACCTATACCTAAGAGTAGATTTTACATGAATTAAAGTTTTTTTCTAAACTAAAACTTTTTTTATTCAGTTAATTTTATTTGGTTTGAGGGACTGCATAGAAAATGTGGGTAATTATTTTCACATATTCTATTGAAAATTTCGAACAAAATTTGAAAACAAAAACAAAAAAAATTACATCTATAAATTCTTCTTCTACATAAATGTACTATACGAGCATATGAATTAATACTAGAGGCACAATTCACTCGTTTTCAGTGAGGCCGCTATCCCCACTTCATTAATGCTATACGCCCCATTTAAAATACATAGGAAATATGCGTTTTTACCCGAATTTTTGGCTATAATTCTCTTATTTAATGAGATAGCTACTGTTTTGTAATGAATGAAATTTTAGAGGAGGTTTCAGAAACTAAAATGAGTTTAAAAACAAGAAGTTTAAGCCCATAGAAGCCTGGAAAATTGAAAAATAAAATGAAATCGTGCATCAAATTGACATAATTTAATGTTAACAGTAAACTTTACCCAAAAGACAATTGATGATAAGGCTCAAAAATAGTGAATTCATAAAAATGAGTACTTGTTACTTATAATTAGTTCTCTTTAGGGTTAAGTTTACCGAGAACATTAAATTAAGACAATTTGATGCACGATTTCATTTTCTTTTTCATTTTCTCGGCTTCTAGGGACTTAAATTTATTATTTTTGAGCTCATTTTATTTCTTGAAAGTTCCTCTAAAATTTCATTTATCTCAAAAAAGTAGCTATCTCGTTAAATAAGATAATTATGGCCAAAAATTCGGGTAAAAACGCATATTTCCATTGTATTTTAAATGTGGCGTATAGGTTTAATAGCTGGCCTCACTGAACGCCCTGTAAAACGTAGCGTATTGTGCTTCTAATATTAATTCATAATATCCTCGTTGGTACTATATTTTAATCATTGATTTTTCACACAGGAAGTAAATACTTTTGATATCTACTTAGGCTACTGTACGTTTCCGAAACTTCATTAAAAATTCATTTGAAGAGAAAACCCCCCAAAAAAAACATATGATTGAAGTGGCTACCCTGACTCCTTCGAAGGTAATTTCTTTATGTGTTTTTAGATGAGATTTGGGAATATGATGGAAGTGTATGAGTTTCGTGAACTTGAATAATAATGGAAATCTAGATTACCTCACATCGATTTTTCTTCCCAATGAAGAAAGTCAAAAACTTTGATTTTTTAGGATACCGTACCAACGATGATATTAATTTCTCATATTTCTTCGAACGAACCAATTCGAAAAAAATTTGATCATAAAATATTTTATCTCCTAATAATCCGACGAAGAATATCACTTCGTATTTTGCAGCCATTAATCACCAATGAGGCCATATATATTCATTGAAATCTGTGCTTCATATAGTAGGCCCATTCTCATCATTCGTAACTGTCAAATAAAATTTTTACAACCTTCGGTTATCCAGACCTATTCGTTAATCAAACATAATCTGAGTAAATTGAAGAAGTGATAAACCTAAAAAGGATAAAAATCAGAAAAAAAGCTGCCTCTACTAGCCTATGTATGAAAACAGAAGTTATTCGACAATAGATATATATTTTTCCTATTTTTCTTTCCTTTTCCTTTTCTATCAGTATAACCAAAATTACATTTCCCACAACTGCCAAAATAAAATATAAACGTTTCCATGTTTTTTCCTCTTCCATTTTAATAAACGATCCAGCACTCAACTAGGGATACACATAAAATAATAAAAAACAGAGCAACAGATACACATCATATTAAGGAAGGAAAAAATACATCAAATATTTTGGACTTTAGGCTTCATATAATAAGCAAACGTAAAAAAAAAAAAAGAAAAGAAAAATATGTTATTGGCCACTTTAGTAAATTTGAGGGAAAAAATCGCTTACAATAATGCAATGCCAATATATTTTTCCTTTCGAACTACCAGTTGAATTTGGTTTTCTCTTTTTTTTTCTCGCCCTTTTTTCCCTATGTCCTTCTCTCTGTCTCCCTCATCCTCCAAATAGGCTTAATTTAGCCTAATATATAATATTTTTATTACCATAGACCACTTACCCGAATTACTGCTAACAGATTTTAAATCGCCATTACTCGACGATAAACTGGTATTTGAATTTGGTGTGGACGGAGTCGATGGTTTCATGTCTTTTGAACAAATTCCATTCGTTTTACTTTCACTTTTTATCGAGTTACACGAAATACCGTCGTTCGACGACGATTGGTTGCTTTTTTGCGACGCCAACCTTTCTTGTTTTCGAAATTTGGCTCGTCTATTTTGAAACCAAACCTACAACATATATCATAACAAAAAATGTCGTATTAATACCAGCATCAGTATTCTGGGCGACGAAGGAGTGTAGCACCTAAGTTTTCGGTTTTCGACAAGTTCTGTTGAGTGGCAGAATTCAGTTCGACCATAAGGTTTTAAAAAGATGTATCCCATCCTATATTATAATACGAGAAAAAATTGTCTGTATGTATGTATGTATGTATGTAAGTATGAACGTGGGTATACAGGGTTATGCATTTCAGCACGCATCATAGGAAAATATCATTATGTTGCGTGCTGAAATGAATAAGCTGTGTTATAAGCATAAGAATGGGACCAAGAGAAGCAACAATTTACACAACATACCAAAATAAGAGATAATGAATAAAATAAAACAAAAACCTGTCCAAAAAAAAGGGTAATAGCAATTTGCACATACCTAAAATTATATTTTTACAAATGATGTTCAAAATTCCCACCCTCAGCAAAAACACAATACCCAAGGCGATCGACAAATTCAGCTTACACAGCTTCCAATTGGGCATAAGTTATGCTTGCCCAGCTCTCATTGATTTTGGCAGTAAAGTTTTCAATTGTGAAGTAGAGTCCAAACTTGTACACAGTAGAAGACATGTGACCCCATAAAAAAAAGTCTATCGGATTCAAATCTGGGGACCTTACTGGCCAAGTGAGTGGTTCTTCATACGTCCCGATTACTTTCCCTGAGAAAGAATTTCTGAGGAAGTCTCTTGCTGGTCCATAATTGTGGGCTGGACAACCATCTTGCATGTACCACAGTTCAGCCTCCCCAGCAGCAGCAACATTCAATCAGAAATCTCATTTTCTAATAAAGTTCGTTATTTTTGTCCAATGAGTGTACCATTGATTACAATTGGCCCAAGTAATGTATGGTTGAGGATGCCAGCCCACAGATTCGGTTTCCGTGGGTATTGTGTGTGACTGGGGTAAATACCCCGAGGATTTGTCTGAGACCAAATACGTACATTTTATCTATTGGGCGCATGATAAAAAGAAAATAAGCTCTCATCTGTAAATACAATATCCTTCCCAAAGTCAGAATACATGTCAACCAATTCCAATGCTTTGGTTGCAAATTGGAGTCTATTCTCACAATTGTGGGAGTTTAACGTCTGCAAGAGATTTGGTTTATAACACTTGTAGCTATATTATTTCAACTTAAGCCAAACTGTGCTTTGAGAGAACCCAGTCATCTGTGCCATCTCTGAGGTACTGGCTCTGGGATTTGCATGGACACCTGCTAGTATTGCCAAGTAACTCTCAGGTTCCTGATGATGGCAAAGCGGAGCTAACTTACCTTCATACTGAACATTGCCAGTAGCCTCAAATCTCTTGAGACATCGCATGACTGTGGAGCAATTTGGTTTAGGATGGGTTGGAAAAGTTTCATGAAATGAATTACACACTCCACAATACGACAGCCCAGCACTATGTTGTTTTACCCACCACACTTTTTCAGATGTTGTGTACATTTTTTTCCACTAATTTCAAGTTTTGCACAACACAGGAGACACATGAATGTAGATACGAGTAAAACTTCATTTCATTCATTCTCATGCCCACATTTTATGTTATCCAGCTCCTCTTATCTTATCTGCAGAGGCTAGTCAGAACCTGAATGTTCCATCTTTCATTAAAATTGTCTCTCACATTGAGGATATGTTCTGTATTTTGTTGCTTCTCTTGGTCCCATTCTTATTCTTATAACCCAGCTTATTCATTTCAGCATGCAACATAATGATATTTTCCTATGTTGCGTGCTGAAATGCATAACCCTGTATATGTAAACACGTTCTGAGGAACTAGACCAATAATGTAGCTGAAAATCATAATTTAGAGGTTTTTAAGTATGAAAAAACAATCTAGATAGATCTCAAGTTTGAGAAAATTCATAGAACGGACATATGAGCATCTCAATCTATCCATCAGCAGCAGGTGATAATAACGAAGAATGAAAAATTGACAAGCGTTTGTGATTAGACAAAGAGGATTTCAGAAAAGGTAGGTATACAAGATGAGAGTAATAAGACTTCCATCTTTTTTGGCATTTTTTAAAAATATAATAAACCATTTGGCTAATCTACTCTGAAAGATACAACATGAAAAAATAAAAATGAAAAAGTAAAATTACAAAAATAAATTTTTATTCAAATGAAGATTTGAACACTGGTCATTAGAATGGTAGTTCATACCAAATACCAAGGAACCACAGAGAAACTTTCAAATTTCCCCCTTTAAACATCACTACATACATTACCACCCTAAAAACACCTATGATAACCTATTATAACCTTTGACTATATAGTACTGGACTAGTAAAGCTCTGTAAGACTAGAGTACTTTTTAATGTTAAGACATATGCTAGAGAAAAAATAGGCAACCTGAGTGTACCTACTGCATATTTTTAACATTTTGCTTGAACTGACCAATTTAGAATACATCTGATAAAGACATACTTAAATTCATAAGGATAGCATACGTAAACACAAAGCAAAGTACGTCAAAAGGTACACTCTGGTTGCCTATGTCTAACCAAAAATTACCTTTCTTTACTGATCCAAAACTATATAGTCAAAGGTTATAACACAAATGAAAAAATATCCTCTGAAGCTGGGGTACACCAAATGAATATTCGCTGTTCGTTCGATCTTTTCCTATATTCACAATGTTAGAAGATGTTCATGACTGTTTGCTCAGGTAGCAAATTACATTCATTCTTTTTGGTTTGTTTGATGATTGTTTACACCAAACAAGAAAGAAAAATGTTCCTTGTTCGCTTGTTCATTTGGTGTACATGCCGCTTGACAACGTTGACCTTTTGAAAAAATGTTGATTAACCCTAAAAGTAATGGAAAGAAGAGGTTTCATTAGTGAATTTTGCTAGGCCTAAATTACGTATGATTATTATAATTTATGACTAATGAAATAATGAGTTAATTAATATTGCCATCTTAATTTCTATAGTATAATAATTAAGAGAACTTTTCCGAAGAGAAGAAATGATGTACATAGACCATGCAATACCATTGGTCTTCGTACTGCATCAATACTCCGAGTTTTGGTCTTGCATCAATGTTCTTAGTCTTGGTCTTGGTCTTAGATGTAGTCTGCGTCATGGTCTTGCACCCTCGATCTTGGCCTTAGTCTCGGTAATTGCATCAATACTCTCAGTCGTGCTTGCATCAATATTCTTGGTCTTGGTCTTGCACAAATAGAGTACTTTTAGTCTTGATCATGTTTTTGCACTCTTTGTCAAGGTCTTGGTCGTGCATTAATATTCTAGGTCTCGGTCACAGTCTGGCAATCTCAATCTTGATCTCGGTCTTTCTAATTTCACCAGTATTTCTTATTCTTGATTATGCGGTCCGGTACCTCGGTCTTGGTATTGCCTCAATATTCTCAGTCTTGGTCATGATTTTGTACCCACCATTTTGGCATTGGTTTTGCATCAATACTCTTAGTTTTGAATTCACTATCTTTAACTTGATCATACATGATTAAATCTAGGTCTTCGACTTTCATTTATACTTTTAGTCTTGGTCCTTGGGAGATTATTACGATTATTGATGGCTAAATTGGACCCAAAATTCATGTCCTTACAAAAATATGAATAAAAAATTTAAATATCAAATATTTTCATAATTACGTTCACCAAGATCTGAGATATTTTACAGTTTATTGGTTCGTTCCTCTTGCATATAGTTGTCTTGGTCTTCATCCTACAAAAAGTGTCTCATCAAGACCAACTTTACTCCTCACTATTTTCATCAGAACCTACACACCGAATCAGAATTTCCGCGTACTTTTTAAGAATTAAAGTTTTTCTCCGAATTCTACTCCGACAAATAGAACTAACTTTTCAGAGAACCAATTCTAAATAGACCGCAGTCTATTATCAATAAGTGCTTAAATTTCCTCCCGGTTTTCCAAACAGAATAGGCAATAGGCCTACACCTTCAAAATTTTTGACACAAATACAATGAAAAAAAAAAAAAAAATCAGAACACACCCTCGTAAACGAAATCATTAGCTTAGTATAGACCTCTATGTTTGAGGCTACAGGCCATCATATGGGTGTGTGTTCATTCGATCGACGATAATACGCATTTTTCCACATTAAAGTGCAACTTATTTGAAAAGAACAGGTGTGAGTGTTTATTCGAACAAACACATGGCTATTTACGGAGGATGTTTATTTAACGGCTAAAGTAAATTCAATGAGCCCCTTGTTTTCGGGGTTGGCGTTTAAACGCGGAGGGATGGTACGAAAATTTAATTCATTGAATATTGAACGAGGGTCGTTTTGTGGGTTAACACTATATCGTCTATACGGTGGTGCTTTAACAATGACATATACGTAGTAGGTATATATATACATAAAGCTTACACTCGTAGACATCCCTTTCGATTGATAAAGACCTGTTCCCTGTTTGTCAAACATAACACCAACTCCATAGTATAGATTATACAGTGTGTACGAGAAAAAAAAAGAAAAAAAAAGAACTTGCCAATCACTTATTTATATGACGCATGCGAAAGTAAACAATTCACCATTCGAAATATATGCCAAATCTAACAACGACGGAACGAAGAAAGTTTTAGTAGAAGGGTAAAGCTGATTGTGAGTGAACTATTTCAGTTTTTCAGTTTTTACTTATGTTAATTTTCTCTCTCTCTCTCTCTCTCTCTCTCTCTCTCTCTCTCTCTCTCTCTCTCATCAACGGTTGTATACCATAGTCAAGTATGTCTTGCATAAAATCATCTTAGCATACTAGTAAAAATTACATCTAATAAAACACTTCTGCATTCCAATATGGTATACTGGATAAACTGATTTTATGATACAAGAAAACTACATACATCATTTCCGTCAAACTTTCAAAATACTAAACTAATATTGTAGGAAAGTGCGCACTCTACAAATTGTAGTTGCAATTTCTTAAGACATTTTAAAATTCGTGAATCCGAATTGACCACATCTGCAGATTGCTTTTCTTTCTCTTTATTTTTGCAACCTTTTCGCTGTAATAGCATTAGTCATATTTTCTAGACAACAATAATTTCATGAATTTTCACAGATTTTGATATTCTCATTTTAATGAGATGACAAATACATTTCTACGTATTACGTCCTACAGCTTTTTTTTGGAACGTACATAACTTTTTTAAACAATTTCTCTTGATCTCAATTTTTTTCTTTATTGCATCCATTGTATCGTTTTGTTATACAGGATGATCCATTCATTACGCCCGACCCCTTGTTTTCCTTTGTTTTTGAAAAAATAAAAAGTGAAATGACCCCTCTTAATTTTTAGCATGGATTTTGAATTTATCATTAGAAATTATTTCTAACCACGGCAATTACCAAAAACTGAAAGTAACTTTGTTTTTTTGAATGATAACCTTCATTTTTCTCTTAAAATTTTAAAACTAGAAAAAATTTCACGAACATTTGACATGTCAAATATCAAAATTAGCTAAGTATTGACAAAGATATGACGTTTGGAAAATCCTTCAAACAGTACAGTTTACAAAGAGCGCAGGCAACACCTTTTACATTACGCTGTTGCTTCCACTGCCACTGTGACAATTAGTGTGCAAATTGGCTGAGGTCAAGCTCCTATTTCTATAATAGTAAGGGAGAAGGAGGATGATTTGGATAAATAACACTTTTTCCAATATTCTAGCAGTACTATCTCTCCAAGGAGAAAAATTATTGGACCTATATGAAGAACATATTTTTTTGCATTTCATATGAGGCTGATGAAAATAATTTTTTGATTGATGGATTTCAATAAATTGATTTTTGAAATTTTTGTTTTAAAACTCCACCTCATGGGGAGATTTTGGACGAACACGTGGGGAGGTTTGGAACAAACCTTTGAGGATATATATATATGATGGAGACGACACAGAACAGTTTTAACATGGGGTTGAGTGTCCAGATTATAAATTCCACATGCTGGCGTACGAAGTACCCCAGACTGAACACCCCAACCAATCAGAATCAAAAATTGGTGCAAAAGTGAGGTACTTGGTACGCCAGTGTTTATAAACAAATGCACATTGCGATATTCTCCTCCAATCAGATATTTAGTTGGAAGTACATGTGTTTGTAGAAGCGCTTTCTATAGGTAGGACACCAAAACTTCCCATGTGTCATCTCCGTTATATATACATCCTCGAAGGGACAAACAAAAAATATCAACAAATAATCTACAAAAAAATAGCAAATATAAAACAAATATTCTTACCTTGTACTGTTTGTAGTCTATTAGTAAGCTATGAATATTTGACCACAGTGTTATACTTAGAGGAGAGATTTTGGGATTTAAGCTCCTTCCAGAGCCCCAAAAAATGGAGGAAAAGGATCATACAATACACAAAGACGTAAGAAGATTAATTAAATCGTTTTCTAATCTTCTACAATTATCAACACCTAATTGCGCACTCCTTCAACATAAATTTTTATAGTAGACTAGAAGTAGTTAATTATACATATTTCTTCAGTCTCCGTATTAAATTTTCATCATTTCAATTAACGCAGTCAAATTTGGCGTATGTTAGAATGGTTGAGAGGAAAGGTGGCATGTTTGGACTATCGAGAAAGGTAGGGATGGAAGTCAAAGAAAGAGAAAATGTAATTTTTCTATTAATATTTCTAAGCCCCTCCAGAGAAAAATCCTGTAAGCTCCTGAAAATGAGAAGAAATGATGAAAAAAAAGAATAATTTTTTCACTTTTATGACAAATACTTGACAAAAAAATAACAAAAATGCCTAAAACAATTGAGGCGTGCAGCAACTAGCGCATGCGCACAGCTACAATTTAGACCTTGCAATGTGTGAGCCTTTCTTAGTAGTAAAATAAGACTAGACATGGTGTACTATAGCCCGTGAACCAAAAAGTGTGTTTGCCCTATGTAATGTAGGGACCAGCCACACATCCTGGTAGGAAGTGGCCACAACAATATTTTTACTTTGTAGTCCATTAATACGGTATGAACCTTCAACCATAAAATATATATTAAAACAAATAATTAATAATTTTTTTCCTCCTCCACCATATAAAAAATTTGTCCAAAACCTCCCTACTAACAGTCTGATGTGTAAAACCATAAACCTCCCCACCCAATTTTTTATTTAATTAGATAATTCATTTAAAATAATTAACTGTAAATTTATCCGAGTACACACGTGCAATATATTCGGGAATGTTTATGCTATCTGCCAAATTTGTTTCAGATTTGTACAGTCTCAGAGTCAAAAGATATTCCTCTTTTATAAAAATTACAAACCAAATTTTTTTCCGTGGCAAAACACTTTTGACTTTTTAATAACGTGCAATCCTTAGCTAGTAGGTAGAGTTACCGACGTACCATAAAAAAATTACCTAATTTAATCCATAATAAGTGCCTAGCTGAAAAACTAACTGTCCAAAACCGCCAACTTTCCGAAACATCCACCCCCTCTTCTATGTTTTCAAAAAACTATTCTTATTTAGCATGACTGCGCGATTGTGTATCGATAACGTACCTGTTACATATACACTATTTATTTTGCATCACTTTCTAATTCTGAGTAAATAACCATATTAAAAATTAAATCCACCGCGCAACTTTATGGCTTCTATTGTCGCCAAAGTACCTACTTACTGTCAATAAAAGCTTATCTCCAAAAACATTTTTTACCTTACTTTATTTCATTCTTTTTTGTGAAAATTAATTACTACAACTTCCCTCTTCACCACGATAAAATCTCACATTTTCATCAAGTACAATTTGAGTAAACCTCCGTTTCCTCCTATTAAAAATTTGTAGTCACGAATACGTACACGTCACACGTGAAACAACGCACGATCGCTACGATTGCAGCGCTAAAGGTTGCTAGAACCGGAACTATCGTATATTTGATCATGGTAGAGACTTCTGAATAAAATATTAATTATAAAAAAAGGTCTGTATAATAATGTTAAATTTTGTATAATTGGTTCCGTTCCGGCGTTTGGGCGTATTTTTTATAATACCTTTAGAAATAGGGTTAAAATTAAATACCTATTTTGTGCTCACTGGCGTAGTTATAATGGACCATTGAATAGGCCATGAAAGTTTTGGAGGTCAGGATAGAGAAAGATATCATTTTTTTTTCTGCTTAGGCAGGCAATTTATCATCTGAACTTATCATCTAATTTATAAAAGTGGCTCCTACGTCCTGTCTAACTGACCCTCTTGGCTACATCAGTATTTCGAATATTGTAAGAAATTTTCAAGCCACGTTCATCTATACGACTCCCAAATATCACGGTATAGCCAAAGAATAAACTTTTCTCGCCAAAACGCTATTGATTATTTAACGCATTCGATTGTGCCCAACACCTATAGTATAGCCTATATATCTACTTATAGTAGCTCAAATAAATGAAATCGAGGCTGAAATTGACGTGATTTCAAACTTATTCGAAACTGCGAAGGAGACGGTTGCGTGCAATTTAACCTCATTCAAAGTAGGTAGGTACGCCTGTATGCAGATCTATATGGTACATAATATATAGGTACCTATATGACAAAAAGCAAAGTCTCTCGTTAGCTGCTCAATTTAACTTGCGTTTCTATAATTCGATAAGCTAGGTACGCCAAATACACGGGCGCCGACATTATTTAGCTTGTCAAAATTGTCTACCTACGTCTGCCTCGGACGGTGTGATTGGCACAAACAAAATATGTCGCACGTCATTTGCCAGACGACAAAACCATAATGTCTGCCGATTAGAATCGTAACGTGTAAAACATTAATTAATGGGGAAAAGAAAGAAAGGGTGGAAAAAAAAAAAGACGAAAGAGACACGATGGTATTTTAATTGCTGCTAATAGAATGGGTAGACGGTTGTTTCCCCTTTTAACGATGTATTAAACCCTAAAATATTTGACACTCTCAAGAAAAAATTCTATGACATTGGTACCGACGTAATCTAACAGAAAAAAAAAAGAAAGAAAAAAAGTCGAATATTATGTTTTAAACCGAATATTAACTTTTTTATTTTTATTTTAGCGTTGCAATTGACTAACTGAATTGATTGAATCTTTTCAATGATCATAGTCAGGTAGTCACTAATTCAGTGAAGTACGTTACGACACTTTTTGAATAGAATAATTAGTTCAACCTAATTCCTTCCTTGTAACGAAAAGAAAAAAATTCCTACAAATTCGACGAGTCTATGACAGGAAGATTTTTTTTTTTGTAACTCATACACCAAAACGAGGTTATTATTGAATCGATTTTGATTAGCAAAGCGAGAGATTCCCAAATCGATTCTGAACAGTTGAAAATGATTTTCATTTCTCCACTAGTGTACAAATTGAGCTTTTTTTCTCAATGGAATTTTTTTTTATTTCTTCCCGGTCCCGTTTACATTTGGGCAAGTAACGCAATGTCAGTGTGAAAATTAGTCGTTTTAATACTGGTTTTTCCATCCTCAGTTAAGAGCTCAGTTAATTTAACTGGCAGATTGCCCTGAGAGTTAAATAGAATTTTAACACTAGTAGCTAACTGTTAAATTTCTTAGCTGGCTATTGAAAAACTGGCCCTTAAACAGTGAAGCCCATAAACAATAGATATTTTTGCAACACTCACCGATAAACTACATTTTTATACGCACCTTGACAAAATATAAAACAGGCGATGTTAGAACCATTTAGAACCTATAAATAAAGTCTTTACTTTATAGGCACATTGGTCTTTACTTTATACACTGTCTTGGGTGCATGGGTCACTTTATACACTGGTCTTTCTGCACATAGCCTACGTAGCCCAGATTGTTCAGAAAGTGATAGTTTGCACCAATGTTTGTCAACTGCCAAAATATTTATTCATCTTATATTTTTTTGGGGGAAAGGGTGTTGTAAAAAATAATGTGTGACACACCTGTATGTAGTAGGTGATTGATACTCGTGTGTTTTGCAACACTCGCTTTTAGCTCGTGCTGAAAAAATCGTATTCAGATCAAAATCACCTACATTACACACTTGTATCACAAATAACTATCTTATGTAAAATTACTAACTTTTATTTGCTCCTTTTCCTCAAGAATTGTCAAAATATGTAGCTGTCTTTCCAAATACTAACTCAACCCAACTTTTACCCTATATTTATTTGGGAGGGAAATACAAATGACACTTCGTGCCCCTTGTATATTCATCGGGGAGTACACTGAACCCTTGTACCTCCTCGTTGTTACGCCAGTAATCTTGAAAACAAGACCAAGATTAAAAATTGACTTTGCATTACTAAGATAAAAACCAAGACCAAGGTTAACGGCATCAATTCAAGACCCAGATCAAAACTAATGTTACCTATTAATTAGGTAAGCATAGGTACTTATGAAGTTCCAAACTGGAACAGCGGTACAGGTTGGGTATAGATTCGCCAGAAAAATTTCTGATGAAAATTTTTCAAGTAGGTATCTTGGTTTTTTATGAAAATCTACTCTTGAAAATTGCGCTCAAAAAATAATTTAGGAGTGAATGTGGGTACATTTAGTCATAAATTTTGGGACAGACATTTATATGGAATACCTTGTCGTGAGAAAGTATTCTCACCAGAAGGTAAATTCAACAGAATTTAAGCGTGTTCAGCCACTTCATACATAAGTATGGGTAAGCCAAAACCAAGGCGAACACTGGCGATTTTAGAGCCGGTTTGGATGGTTTATATACAGCTTATTTACACGCACACAAACACACGTATGTAAAGAATACATACGTTGGTGAGAATGGCCTGGTTACATCATCCCGTATTGTGATAAGAGATGGTTGGCTGGTTTGTGTATGGATTGTGACATCATTCTATTGTGTCACGATTCGGTACTCGTACATTACCTGCATGTACTTGCAGGTAATTACGATCAAACGTAATTTGTGTGTTTAACGTCCTGAAGACGAATATTTTGCCTGCCCTTTGGGGCGACAACTGTCGTCGAAGGGTCCGAGCCCCTATCCCTCATGCGGGTGAGTCCCCATAATTTATTTTATGCTATTTTGAAATTTTACTAATATTTCGTTGCCATCTTATTTCCACTTTATGTTCTAGAATAGCCTACCCATTTAAACAGAATTTTCCGATTATTATTATTATTATTTTTTTTTTTTTGCTAAATTTGGGGTAAAACTGTAAACCGGGACATGAAGCTCAACCGGGCAAGACACCGGGACCGGAACCTCAAACCGAGACCTATGGTAAGCCTACTATTAATTTAATGACTAAAACCAAGAATACCATGGTCTTGGTTTTGTTTGGATTTCGCTCATCGCCAGAGTGAATTACATAATAAACTCATGTGCCTACGTGTCCTCTGCAAAAATATTGTATCTTTTTCAGCAGACAATAAATAGACTACTACACAAATAATAGAAATAGTAATATTCGATAAGCTAATATGACAGGCCTATCAGTTCATAAAGGAACGGGAACCCGCGTCTTTATAAATTTGCAACTTTACGATCATTTTGATTCTAATTGTAGCTTGACACCCTACCGTACATCTCTCCATTATTACCCTATTTTAATATTTAAACCTATCGAGTACACGTACTATTAACCTCCTTCCTCGTCTTCCACACATATGATTACGAAACATAAAAGTTTACATTTTGACGATTATTTAAAATCAGTTCCTTCTTAATAAAGAATATTCTTTGCTCGTTTAAATTCGCCCGCCTCTGTCCTGTCTCCCTCACACAGCATAGTCGAACAGTTGGCCAGTGTTTGTGATCTCTTTATTAAAGCCATAGGCTATACTGTATGTGTATACAGTATAATATGTATGTATAAATGTGCGTTTGGATGTTTTAAGGTACCATGACAGGATAAACCGACGACGGTTCGGACGATTAAGTTTGCAGAATTCACAACCTATAGCGACACCATTTAACAATGAAGAGTTCGACAATATATAGTCACCCTTCTCTGTACCATAGGGTTGTTTTTGTTGTTTTTTTTTCACGCTTTTTCACTTTCAACCTCGAAAAGTACACAATGGCCAGAAGAGATAATCGGCTACAATACGCGCGACACAGATGTTAAATTTGTGACATCTCGGAGAAATCATTCGATTTCAATTTATGAGATTTCCCGGTTATTTATTTTATTGCTTTTACGCGGGCTGGCGGTGTCGCGTTTAATGAACTTGTAACGTTGGTTTTGTGCTGTAAAAAGCTAAAAGACAGAGGTATACTCATATAGATGTGGTAGAGGTGGAAGGTCATGAAACATGAGTATATGTAGATCTGGTGCTACAGTAGGAGCGTTAATAAATGGAACGGTGATCGTAGAGAGTGAAAGAAATCGAAACTTTTTTTTTGCAAAAAGCCTGTTTTGAAGCTCATTGCTGACAAAACTTATTCTCATACTTAGTGAAATAGATATTATAATTATTTTCTTTCAAAAAAATAAAACCGACCTCAAAAAAAATGAGATCTTATTAAGAAAATGAAATAAAAACATGGTTTAAAAAGAAAAAATAATTTCTGAGGGAGTTACAAGCTCAAAGTATTAAGTATTGTGACATCTGACAACCCGGCCTTCCCTTCAGGTCACCACCAAATTACAACTGTCAATATACTTTACAATATGGAATGGCTTACGAATTCTAAGATTATACTAGTAGTAAATCACAGAAGAAAACATCAAATTCAACTTGAAAATAACTTCCCATTCTACGAAATAATACAACACGTCAATCGATTACTTTTACATTATGTGGTGACATGTATATTCGAATCTCGATCATTGGTGAACCAACGGCTTATCTCTTTTGACTGTTCATGACTTTGGTTGAACTGTGAACAGTCAGTCTCGTTTTGTACGTGATGAAATTCGTTTGTCGTAAATATGAAATATTATTCACGACATACTACAGTTTTTGTTCAGACATCAAGTCACCCTTTTTCAAGTTGTTTTTACCACAACTATTCAAAATGTGAACACTGATAGCAGAACTGTACCAGTCTGTTTACACCATTTTTGATTCCAACAACGATTATACTTGGTTGGAATCTGTTGGTTTGCCGAACATTGAGAACCATGAGGCAATAGGATTTTGTGATACCTGCACAACCAGATACTTTTATGTCATATTGTAAGTAATCCTTTACTGTAATAAAAATGTGAGTTGTGCTAATGGGTCAGCCAACTTATTTAATCTGTTTACTCGAAATTGCCCGACATACTTCTTAAGCCTTGGGAGCTTTTGCTGGTAGACTGGTGGCCTAATTGTTTGAGCTGACTTGTGGTCTCGACTCTACGATTTCTCGAGACTTGCTGATATACTTCAAATTGTGATATCAAACCCCTATACTCAGGATGTACGTTTGTTTTCAGATGTCACAGTATAATAAAGGACACATGAAAGACAAAAAACAGCACCGCTTTTGAGACGAAGTATCCTCACTACAATTAAGGAACAATGCAATTTTCATCTCATTTTAATCCACGAAATTCGGTTTGATGTGGTTTCTGAATCAACAGTTATATTTATTCGATCATTTAACTGAATTATTAAAAAAAATTCTAATTATTTGTTAATAAGTTTGAATACGCCAAACAAATTTGAATTTGGTACTGTAAGGATGGGAACAACTATTTCAAAAGTGGTGCCATTTTTTGTAGCAGCGTTTAGATGGGCGTGCGTCCTCTATTAAATTTATTAAAACTCTGTGGTTACACCATCTTTTTTTGATCAAAGATGTAATCACAAAGTATTAAATATAATAAAGATGACGCATGTGAAATGGAAAACAACACCATCTTCACGACTGAAATATCCTCATCTTGAAAATTTTCAATCTCATTTTTATCAATGAGATTTGAGTAGATTATTGTGATTTCTGAATTAATGATTATATTTACTCATTCATTTAATTACTACTTACCGGCTTGAATGAGGGGCAAGCAAATTTAAATTTGGTACCGAATGAGTAGGGACAATAGCTTTGAAAGTGGTGCCATTTTTTGTAATAGTGTTTAGATGAGCGTGCATCCTCTATTATATTTAATATTCAGTTATTTTAACACCATCTTCTTCTTTTTTGAACAAAACTGTTCAAGTTACTGCCAGATTTTAAGCAATGAAGTAGGTAAGTTGATTTTTTGTTTGAAATTCAATGTCAACTGAAGAAGTTTTGTTCAAAAAAGAAAAAGATGGTGTTATAACATCCTTGATTTAAATGAGATGATGTAAAATCCTAAGATATTATTTTTTCCATTTTAGTGCTTTTGTTAGTTTATTTTTTTCATGCATGCTTATATTTTTCAAGCTAGGTTCATTTCCCAGAAAAAAACTGACAGTGGATTCGTAATTGACAACCAAAAGACACCAATTTTCACAGAAATTCGTAGAGTCTTAAATTATATGTTCATAATTTCAAATCTCATATAGATCTGGTACTGATCCGATCATGAAAAAAATTTATTGAGATCGCCTTTGGACTGTCTTCTTTTAAATAAATTCTGATTCTTATTCTGGCCTAGTACTGTACACAGGATTTACATCTAGGTATGGTTATAAAATGATAAAACAATTTCTGATGTGTTTTTTGTATTTGACGATATTTAATTTAGTGGTTTGTTTGTAGCCAGGGGTTGACAATCCTTTTGAATACGACTCAACTCTGGCCCACTATTTTATGAGAGAAACAAATAATTAGATTTCCCACAAATTTTTGACAATTTTTACTGGGTTTTAGAATAAAACCAGGTACTCCCAAATTGATTTTAGCCTGACCCAGATTGAGATAGGCCTTAATCTCAGACCTGACAAGTAATCAGTGTCACACGACATTTTTTGATACCCACCAAGAAAGAAGGTAGCATCAAAACAAACAAAAAATATTGTCTGCATTTATTTGAGGGAGAACCGAAATCAAACCTGCGCACATGCAACCATGACAGTGGCATAAAAAAAGGCGTGCCAGGATCTCCCCTCACATATTTAATGTGTAAACATTCAGCTGAAACACAATAAATATGTATCTAGTGTATATGTGCGTGCATGTATCGCGCCACCAGCTCGCCACGGATGTCTGCTTGCGAGTATGCGTGTGTGTGTGTGTGTGTGTGTGTGATGTGACAAACAGAATTTGAAACTGAATAGTGTGCCGTGCAGTTTTTTTTATGCTATCTCAACTTTTTTGTATCTAATATTTTTTTACACCTGGGAGGAAGTGGACTAGAGAACAAGAATGTTTACACATTAAAAAGTAAACTCATTTGTAAACGCGTACGTGTAAATTCTTACTTTTCACACAATTTCAAAATTCCCTCTTTTTGCACAATTTACATGCACAAACAAATCAAGTTTTCTGATAGGCGTTTCAAAAAAATAAATCATGACACAGATGAAATTAGTTATTTGTAATATAAGTATATAAAGTAGGTGATTTTGATCACAGCGATTTTTTCAGCACAAATTGAAAGCGAATGCAAATCACACGAGCATCAATCACCTACTATATACAGGTGTGTCCCACATTATTTTTTGCAACATCCCCTCCACTTAAAATAAATTGAGGTAAATAAATATTTTTGCAATTGGGAAACATATAAGCGCAAACCATCTCCTACCATTTAACGAGATCTTGTGGCATAATGGTTACAATACTGGCATTCTAATGCAGATGGTAAAGGTTCAAACTTCTGTGGCAAAGAAACTCTTACAAAAAAAAAAAAAAAAAGAAAAATGACCACGAAGGCTGTGTGCAGTAAAAACGTGTGTATAAAGTGACGCATGCGCCCAAGATGATGTATAAAGTAAATACGTTATACATTGGTCCGAAATTGTTCTAAAATTGCCTGCTTTATACATCATCAAGGTGGGTATAAAAATGAAGTTTATAAACGGGTGTTGCAAAAGCATAATTTACACGTTCATTTTATGGAAATCCAGAATATTATATCAACCTCAAACAAGACTGATGATAGAACTTTGGGGAAATCATTTGTAGATTAAAATGAGTGAGTCGAATAGGAGCCTGTAAGTGTAGAAAAAAAGGTTTTTGAACCAAATTTTCAAGCAAAGTTCATTTATTTTCTTCTATTATAAGTACGGTTGAACTTAGCACCCTGTTTTAATGTTCAAACAAAAATACAAAAATGTCTCACACATTTTTAAATATTCAATAGAGTCATTATCATTATTTTTTCTGGCAAAGAAGTCAAAATTTGATTGAAAAATAACCACACTCATTCAGTATGCGCAAAATTAAGACGAAGACCATGGTAGTCTGGGTCTTGGTTTGGTCTTGGTCTTGTACTGTCAAATTTTAGTTTTAATCTGGGTTTTGTTGGCAAAATTCTTTCAGTTGCTATTCACATTCTTCCTCACCAACAACCATAAATGATCAAGTGGGGAGAAAGGAAGAAAATTGAACCACAATTATTGAAAACATCAATTAATACACATTTTTCATTCAAGAATATTAATACAGAGTAACCATCGAATGAATTCATCGTTTTAATAT
Source organism: Ericerus pela (assembly GCA_011428145.1). Classification (NCBI taxonomy): domain Eukaryota; kingdom Metazoa; phylum Arthropoda; class Insecta; order Hemiptera; family Coccidae; genus Ericerus; species Ericerus pela. Next base: position 133,618 of record WOFM01001381.1, read on the forward strand.
AGCGACTATGGTAGGTACTTATTTGTTAGTAATTATAAATTCCAATTTTATCTGAAGGAACTGAGCAAGCCAAAATTGACAAACAGTTGCTAGTCATCCCAGACAAAATTATATCGATCCCAGGAATGTAGATAGCTCCATATTAAGGGGGTGGGGACCGCATCTTCACTGCTGTCTCTTCTGACTTTCTCCCCCAGTCATAAGCGACAAAGACACACTATTTTCAGATGCTACACTTATTTTTTTCTAACTAAGGGGGTCTGAACTATTGAGACTCTTCTTATGAAGGTACGTCTAGGATCAATTGTTCAATGGTACAAATTATATGCTTCTGAAATTGGCAAAATATATGCACTTAAAACAGTAAGTAACTTCAAAAAACATTCCCTTAAAATTGCTAATATGCTAAAATATCTCCGAACAATATGGGTGTCACTTTGAAGTGTAAAACTAGTCTGACAAAAAGACAGATTTATAATAAAAAAAATAACAAAACTTGAAAAATTAATGAACGTTTAATATTTTAATATACTTTATCGCTAGTTAACATGAAATTCAAAAATCTGGCTCAGGAATAGTTTCTTCTTTACTGGAAAAGCTTTAAGCATTCTTGTTCCTAGATTTATCTATTACTTTCAGTGTAATCATTCGAAAAAACTTTTTTTTTTCAGGTTTAAAAAATTATGCTTTTGTACCCAAAATATTTTATTTACGATGGAGTTATCAACGTCTTTGATGCAAACAAACTTCTGTCACGTCATTTTTGACATGTTTTATACTATTTCTCAGCTGTACTTTCGTTATTACAGTTTTTCTTACAAAATTTGCCTGCAAAAACATTACTTGCTTTAGAAAACAGTGAAAAATTTAAAATAAGCCAATGTAAGAAGAGCAATTTTTGAAAAAAATAACATCTATGATGGAATATTCAAAGTAACTAAACTAGTGCACGCGAACCCATTGAAATGACTGTCAACTTCCTACGCAAAGCAGAACATTCCAATAAATATTGTGCTCCGATACCAATTTCAAATGCAAAATACCGCAATATGACCAATTTACGTTTAAAAAGCGCCATATCAGAACACTTCCATTCTGAGTATTTTAATTTACCGCACTCCATGGAAATGCACTGAATCTGACGAGGAAGAAGAATACAACTAATATGGTAGATTTAAAAAAAAGAATTCTGCGATGTTAATGATTTAAATTTGTTAAAAAGTGGTTAAAGATACCAAATAAGCTCTTTTTTCTTTTTCCACTTTTTTTTTGAGTACCAATAGTGAAAAATTTATATACCAGTCCGAGGAACTTGAACTCTTCATTACTTACCATTTCTTTTTCTTACGAAACAGTCTTCAATTTACTGAATTTAGGACATTGGAACTATATTCCTCATCAGTTTTCGACATCCAAGCCCAAAGGACAAACTGAAGATTGGCTCTTTTGGTTATTAGTGTTCTGACAGGGTTCTTTACTTAATAAACTGCCAATCTATAAATTTCTTTTTGTTTACTCCCTCTTCTCATTTCACGGAGTGTATTGGAAGAGATTTCTTCAGGAATCGATAATAATGCATGTCTGTACATTTGCAAATTTATACCAATAAGACATGATCAACGCATTAAATAACATCGTAATAATAATTTAAAATTCAGACTGATATATGAAAAATAAAGTTTGGCTTTTTTTACTCATAACTATTGAAGTATGAAAATCAGAAATTTACCTGCCAAAGATATCTGAAAATCAACTTCGAAAATTTATGGCCACAGTTACTCGACTATTTCTCTAATCAACCCGCTCAATTACACCTAACTGGTCTCTTATATCTCAACACGTTGTAATTATTAATTTTCTGCGCTGCGTGGAGGTTTCATTTTCCCAAATACCAGTACACTACAATCATAAAGGAAAAAACTTTGTACGAAAAATACGTTCTTTACAGCATACGACAGTTCAACGTTAAACGAACCGAATCACAATTGTGACAATTTTTTCGTGCAAATAATTTTCTTTTCTTTTTTAGTTCTTTTCTTCACCACACTTCCTATTGGTGTTCATTTACCAACGTTCATAAAATGGATTACACTTGTTTATTATATAACAAGAAGTGAAAAAAGGCGAAAAAAAAACAACAAAAAAACTATAAAAAGATGAAAGAATCAATTGTTCTCCCTCGTATACGAATATCACTAGGCCTGTATATATATTCCCCAACGGGTATTTTAACCATTACTCTTCCGTTTCTTATCCGGTGAATCGTTCATAATTTAATATTTGTTGACGACCTTCCTTAATTGTAACATCTCTCCCCTCTTGTAAAAAGCACTGTACTTTTTTTTTTTTCGGATACACGATACATGTTAACGAATGTTAAGATGTACCCCACATATAGTCTATCTAGCCTACACACAGATACAAGAGGGGTGAACGATATGCAGAAAGAGGAAAAACATTTTGCAACCGTATAAAATGGTCATTATAATGTAACGTGATAGGGATTTGTATACATTTGTGTTTTTGTTGTTTTTTTTTTTGTGTATTTTATTATGTTTTTTGTCGACTTTAACGTGTAAAATAGATATTAATCGAAATGAAGAGGGTGGCTATCGTTTACAAGTATGGTACAGGTTTTGTTTCTCCCATTCTACAAGCATGTATGGTTCTATTCGTTTTCATAGTTTTTGATTTTTAATCTATTATATGCAGAAGTGTTGATGTAAATGACTTTGTAGACAACAGAAAACAATGTGCATGAATGAAAGTACTGAATATATATATACATATACACACACATACCGTCAATAGCCTTTGTTTTGGAGTTGAATGATTTGTTGATATATGCTGAAGAGGAGAATGGCGAAGATGGAAAAACTGATACCTACATAAAGATAAGTTAATCCAAAATTAAAAATAATAATATTTGATCACTGTGGGGACAATACTCGTATGAGGTTTAGGGGCTCATACCCCTCGATGATAGTTGCTGCTGAAAGGCTGCCCTATTTTCGTCTCTATGACGTTAAACCAAAACATGCACGTACTTTTGTATGTTTATACCTGTACATAAGTACAAGTAAGATACATTATACAGACTATGACAAATTACCTAATAAAGATCTCAGTGATGTCACAGCCCAGTACCAAACACACTGTGTCATTTCTTATCTCCTTACGAAGATAGGAAAGGACATAATGTATGACATAATACCATATGTATCTATATGTATCTACATATGTGTATCTGTAGGCGTGTGCCAAATCCACAATATAAACTCTCAAAACTGGCTACAAAATTGCCAGTGTTTGCTTTGGATTTTGCTCTCCCATACATTCGTGTATGATGTGGTAGAACACGCAAAGCTGTAGATTACCTTCTATGTGTGAATACTTCTCACAACAAGGTTATCCACAATCATATTTACACAAGGATGATAGAAATAATATTGTTCACGCACATGAAGTAATTCAATATTAGGTTTGTTTGCACGCTATCAGTAGACTGTAAATGTTACAGTTTTCTGGTAAACTGTAAACTGGTAAAACTGGTAGATAGAAAAAATATTTTTCTAAAAACACACAAACACCTTTCTGGTAAAACTGGCGCACAGATTACAATAATTGAAATCTTTCTGCCAGTTATGCAATATAACTAAACTGAAGACAAATTTCTTTAAAAATAAAAAGATTTGTAATTAATTGTTTTATCAACCATGAAAAAATTATTTAAATGATTTAGAAAATAAGGAATTTTAACATTGGTTGATCTCAAATTCATTGGATTCTAGTTTTCTGGTAAATTATCAGTATCTCTCAAGCTACTGGCGTCTGAGGTAACTGTATTTACCGGAAAAATGTACAAATACAATGCTAGTTTTACAGTTAACGCGTGCAAACAAAATTCTGTTATTTACTTTTTAACCAGTTTTACCTGAATCTGTGAATATTGGTACTATGCAAACACACCTATTATTCAACTACAAAGTTGTGGTTGGCATGGCGTAGTGGTTAAATGTTCTAGTTTGCAATTGAAAGGTTACAAGTTCAACATTAGCCGCTGCCACATTCCCAGCCTAAAATAGCGGTATTTTAGTTGGGTTTTTTGGTGACTGAAAAATTCAAATGCGGGTAAACCATTGGCAACTGGATCTCAACCATCCCATTTCTCACCTGGCATAAAATATATGCCCCAGTTGATGCTACATAAAGTGGCCACATAGTCAAAGTGTATAAAGAAGAAAAACGAATTTATTAGTGATATCATATTCACGATCTTGCAAAACTTTTATCGAAACTTTTCATGAAGAAACAATAAATTGAACTACATACTGTGTGCTAAAGCTAAATTTTATTTTTTTCAAAGTGAATTATTGGTCGAGCTGGAAGAAACCGGTAATAGTAACTTTTTTGTGGGAGAGGATGGGCGCTGCCCAACTCAACTCCGTACCTCCACCTTCCAAAAGAAACTTCGAAGTAGGTATGCACAGAAATTACTGTCCTCCACTGTATTTACTAACCGTACAATTCTTACACTTGCGTTTTAGTTATTTTTTGCTGAGGAGAATTTTTTTCTCTGACAAATTTACCTGTAGTTACGCCACTGGTTCCAGTCTGTGTCCGAAGTGAAACTATGAATTCTGAATAAAATAAATCAAGCACCAAGAATATGGAGGAGATATTAAAGACATATTACTCAAAATATCAACAAAGGGTCGGGTAAGTGTACCCTCAAAGGGTTAATTGGGGATTTACCCCATAATCATTCTCACAATCACTAAAATTCTCATAAAACAAGCAAACTAGCCGTAAACGTAAGTGTCCACAGCTCCTTTCCTCACTACCTACAATGTGTCGTGAATTTAAGCTTACACTTCTTGGTTAAATGGTAAGTTTCGTACCTATTTGCTGCATAACTGCGAGTAAAGCCGCACGTCAAAGCTAGTAAATAAAAAAATGCAACTATGAAAAAATTTTTTTCTTAGTTTCTTACAAAGTTGTTTCTTTATACTGCGCTGAATGTTAAGTAGTGTTTGTAAATTCCAGCCGACGACCATCTTAATCTTGAATCTCGCCCTTATTCACCACTAATTACCAATAATCCGGTACCCACGTTTAAATTGAGGGCTATAAGCGCTACTAATGAATTACTATGCCGTCGTGGATACGTTCCCTCCCCTGTTAACCGCACCTTTACCAGCACCGGAAAACTACCTCTCAAATACCTACGTTGAAACGAAAGCGTAAACAAAGAAATGCACATCAGAAGCAAAATATTTGACCGATGTTACACAAAAAATATTGTCACAGCCCGCGACGACCCCTTTTTCGTTTTTTCCACAACCCATCCTACGAGAGTCGAGTACTCCACTGAAACCACAGCCAGTTACGAGTACTCCGGAGAATTGCAAAGTGCACAACCCTCTCGTACCGTTTATCGTGTGAACACAAAAACGATTTAACAATTGGGGTCCAGTACATTATGAAAAACATGAAATGAAAAAAAAAAAAAAAAAAAAATTGAAAAAGTGTTGCGGGAGAAGAATGAAACCAATAAAATGGATCCGCGAGAAAGGTGGAAATATGATGTATTCTCGAATATTGCGAAAAATTTTTCCCACACACGCGAAATTGTCTCTTGGGCGTTTTCAATTCCTTTGGGTGTCGATGAAAAATACGTAACTCATTAGTAATGTCAACACAATCGTTCGGGGGAAACAAAAAAGTACCAATCTGTCCCCTAAAAGATCGAACGAATTTCACTATATACGACAAGGTGGAGGAAACCTTACACCAACTTGTTTGATTTATATTCATTCTTTCTGTATTGACCTTTTTTTTTCTCTCTTTTTTTTATTTTTTTTTATTTATTTATTATATCACGCTGGAATTTTTACGTCTGAATTTAGTATAATATTTTACTTTTCACTTGACAAAAAATTTATAATCGATGCGGATGGAACTGAGGGTTGTATCATAACTTATATCTTGGTTACAAGTTATGCGGATAATGTGTTTTAAATATATGTATACCTATGCAGATTATTTTCGAAGGGAGTAGCAAATAAATACAATTTTAATCGAATTTTTTGCGTAGGGGTTGATTGCTTTTCATTTACGAAGGTAGGATAGATTTTTTTTAGAAAGTGATTAAGTACCTACTTGATCAATAGAGACAATGAATGGGAGTGATTGTGAGGTCTTGTTTGTAATTGAACTTTTAGCAAACGAGAATTCTATAATCTACATTTCTTCAAATTGATTTGTTTCCATCGACGATCTTATGCCAAACAAGATAATTCTCATCTAAAGATGATATGGAAAGCCGTTACAATTTTAAGAACAGGTGCGCATTATGGAGCTGACCATTGAAAAAAAAAAAAAAAACTGTGAATACAGAGATTTCCTATACTCACCTCTCGGACAAATCGAAAATGAAGACGGAAATGAAGTATAATCTGCACTAATCATGTCAATATTGTATATGACATTATAACAAATTTGTAACGATTGAGCAGAAATGAAATATGTAGGTAGGTTAGCTAATGAAGTTGTAGGTATTGTCAGTTCGGGAATCGAACCTGGTACCTACATATTTGACAGCTAAAAGCAGTGAACTTAACTGCATGGCCATTCAACCGCAGGCTATAACTGACAAATGTATTTCATGTAGGACAAGATATGGCATTTCCCATAAAGTCATTTTTCAAAGAAAAAAAAGATTTCCGCCTAGAAATTATTTCAGGACTTTCCCATTACCTAATTGAATCATTCGCTTATTAGGGTCATTTTGTTTCAGTCCCAAAGTGATTCTAATAAACATCTACTATCAAATAATAGTTTTGATTTTGAAAAGAGATAATGGACGCTTTACCTGTCAAACATCCCTTTTTTTAAACCAACCACCACACCACACCATGATGCAATATCACATTTCATCCTACAATTGAATCTTATCTCATCCCTCTGCAAATGATTCGAATGAACGATATCATCGGAGAAATAATTCAAATTGAGAAATTTTATTTTCAATTCTTCTGTCTCTCACTCACTCTCTTCTCTCTCCTCATGTTCTCACACTCTATCCCACTTACGCTCTTCCCCCTGCTCCTGCTCACACCTCTACTCCTGCTCTCACCGCTGCACCTACTCTCACTCCCAATCACCACTCATGATCGTCATCATGACTCAAAGCAAGTTTTACTAAATTTAATAATTTTTAATATCAATAAATTTTCTTGCTTCCACTGGGATTCAAACCTGCAACCTCCGGATTGCGATTCCGCACCTTACAAAACTGCGCCAGCATTCACATAATAAAATTTAAATATATCCTATTTTCATTCATTAATACATAGTAGCTGCATGTAGATGTAATATTATTTAATGCATCGATATGTTAGTATATCAATATGTCCACATATCGATGGGTAGGGTATATAAATACATATAGTATATACATATAATGTTTTACAGGTTGGTGAGGTAAGGTGCAATAGAATTTTTGAAAAAGAAAAGAAAGCCAGTTTTGGGGGTTTGAGGGGAAAACACCACCACCCAAAATACAGCACCGTAATCACGTGCCGGGTGACGGTGATTGAGGGAGAAGCAATGTAAAGCTGATGTGTGGTAGCCGCCACAATATATATTCATCTACAATAAATATAGACAAACATAAAATATTCTCCGTATTATAAGACAATTGCCCCTGTAAATATTTGACAGTTACTTTGTCCCTACACTTCTAAAAATGTGTAAACGTTCTAACGGTATATTTGGTAACCTCATTTCACTGGTCCCTCTAATATACTCGAACGATAAATTCCTTCTAATTATCTAATCCCTCCTTCACTCACACATTAAGACACAATGAAAACACATATCTCTGAAAGTGTATATAAACTCATGTTTCCAAAAGAATAATTGTACTTTGTTTTAGTCTCTCGTGGAAAGTTATTCTTTAGTAGAGTTCTTTCAATTTACTATTGAGACTGTATGTTACTGTTCTCTAAATACTTACTTGTACTGTTTTATGTACAAAATATTGTTTTATTATGTTGTAATTTATTAACTGTGTTTTAATTACTTTATTTAAAGACCGAGTCCAGAAGTTATGATCCACTATCGGAATTGTGGATAGTAAATTATTTAATTATTTTAATTCTACAGAGATATTGATATTCATTTTTGGTATTGATACTTCGTGTATGGCGTAACCCATAAAGTGGTCTCATCTAATACTAAAAGATCTCTTTTATGCTGTTACACATCTCAACTTTGTTTTTTGATAAAATTTATCTTCAGGGTTTTAGCCAATATTCATAAGCGTGTTTTTGGCTACGTCAACATCCACGGGCTCGAATTACCAAAATCGAATAGTTTTCGGTGAGAGATCCTTCTGCTGGATTATTCTCACAATAGTGTGAGAACGACATAAACGTTAGGATAACTAGAAAAAAAAACCTTAGCAAAAAAAAAAAAAAATGAACGACAGGAGAATCGTTTGAACCATGCACCATAGGTTACATCTAAAAGAGTTTTATCGACTTGAAAAATTAAAATATCACGTTTCATATTGCGATTTGCTACACCAATTACAGAATGCACGAACAGACAGACCCCCCCCCCGCAACTACTTATCCATTCCAGCACCAACAACAACAACAACAACCGGTACAGAAAATTGACAAAAAAAAAAAAAAAAAAAGCTAAAAAAACAACAACGTAACCATCTAAAAAACTACCATCGATGACCACCACCTCGTAAGCCATCGATTGGCGGTGCGGTAATTTACTCGTACACTAAAAATCATTAATCGCCGCAAAATAATTTGCTTGTAAAAAGGTTTAAAAACGTGCAAAGATAAAAAGGGCGTGCGCGTGTGCCCCCGTTGCAGGGCCGCGTGCGTGAAATCGGCAAAACAACAAAAATATCGTTTTTCCAAAAGGGTAAGTATGGTGTTGTGCGTTACGCGTATGCGTTTGTCTCCTTTTTTCTCTCCCTTCGATACCCTCTTAGACCACTATCGCTCTCGCCCATCGTTCTTTTAGCCGTCTCTTCCAACCAATGCGGACTTGTTATACAATACACACGTAGTCACATACCTAATAACTGTACCACATCGCTCTTCTGTGCGAAAACGTTTTCCACTCGACTCGCATTTGTTGTGCCACTCGATTTGCCGACAAAAATGTACGTAGTAGACGCATGTATTTGGTCGTCATCATCATCATCATCGTCGTCGTCGTCGTCGTCGAATTAGAAAATCGCTTATACGAGTGGCGTACGTCGTGTGTCACGTGCCCTCACCTTTATGCCAAGAACATGGTGTCAGCATATAGATATATACGGTGTTAATCTGATGATTGGTCAAGCTTGTCACCGATTTCAAAGTAGCCTACGGTAACCGTATCGAGTTACTCGAAAATTTGCACAACAAAATTATATCAATTCACATAGAACGAAAATAGAAAAATACGGTGTACCCACCCCTAATTTGGCCGCGAATGGATTCACGAATGTACGCACCCGCTCATCCCGAACCAGTCAACTACGACAAAATTATTGTCGAATAAGAATTTAAAAATTTCGTTCCTTAGAAAATGACGATAACCGCATTTTTACCACGGATTATCAATGAAAAATATGACGTTTTTTTTTTTTTTTTTTTTTTTCATCAACCATTATATTGGCAGTAATTTTTGAACGATCGAGAATTACAAGTTCCCTCAGAAATCGACTATTTTCAAAGACCAGAAGTTTATATCAAAAATTATTAATGACCAAAATTGGTTTCGATATTGCAGAGAGTGCAAGGAAAACGCTTGGGCTACAGAAGCGGACCACGAATGAGAACGACAATGCACGACCAAGACCAAAAAATGTATTAAATGTAAGCACGTGACGAATATTTGGTGTTGAAAAACTTGGATAAAATCAACTGACCAAAATAATCGAACACGTTTCGTTACTTCCGGTAACTTTTATCATTAAAATTTGAATCATTGCAGACGCAAACGAATGAGCCGCTTAAGGTAACATTCGGTGGTTACAACAAAGGTGACATTAGACTATTTCCAAGGGTACAAAGGTTGATGTAAAAAATATCGATAATTTGAAGAAGAAAATAACGGCGAAAGAGAAAATAAAATTTCTCACTTTTTTTTCCGAGACAGAAACAAACAAAAATTAAAAAAACAATTGATAAAAACGGATATAAGTGTATGTGTGCGTGTGTCGCAACACGTGAAAGCAACGCTGAAGTTGGTCATCCGGTGTACTTCAACAAATTGATACGAATAACCATCAATGAGAAGAGCTGATGGACAAGATAATAGTGGATCAGAGATCAATGATGACCAATATGAAGAATGACACATGCAAAATATGTAGTTTGTAACTGGAATTATCGAGATGGAATGAATAACCGTTGTTGAGTTGCGGCCAACAATGTGTTTCCTGATAAGAGGACAGGTTAATTCAAGCAAAACATGTTTTCAGCCATGTAAAAACTGTGGCCGAGAAGAACATATGAGAATTGCATACGAATTGTGGTATACATATTGTGGGGATTAGTCACTACTCTCGTATGAGGTTGTAGGTTTGGCTTGTCGACGACAGTCGTCACCTTGGGTGACAAATAATAATGTATTGTACTTCAAACAAACAATAATGTATTTTCCTTTGTACTTGTCTATCTTTGTAGATAGACAAGCTATGAATCTCGGTTTTTGATAAATTGAGAAATAACGATCTCTGCGAGGTCACAAACCGGTACAGAGATACATTCTCCATACTAATTCATCGTTGCCAGGGTAAAGTACGATGTAATTATCTGCACAATAGCAAATATAAATAATACATAGGTGTGTATGTGTGTGTGTAGGAAGCCGAGTATAAAAGGCCAGAAAATCTTAGACTAAATCGCCAGTGTTTGCTGAGGTCTTGGCTCCCTCATACCTGCTTAGGTATTTAGCTACAAACAGGCAAATTGTTCCGTTGAACACCTGTTGTTGGATTACTTTCCACGATGTAAGGTATTTCACACATATATTTGAACAAATTGCGGCCAAGAAGAATTACATTTTTATATGAAATCAAGGATTTATCGAACAGCGTACAGGTCACAATTTTTAATCGATAGGCTTGAAATTTGTTAAACATATGTGTTCTAGATCAAGGACAATATCTACCAACTTTGTTGTGAATAAGCCTTATGGTACATCTGGTAGGGGTGATTTTGTTGCATTTTTAGCAGATTAATATCTCTAAACGGATTAATTCTTAAGCTATAATCACAAAATTTGGTACAGGCATTGATTTGTTATATATCTAACTTGCTTCTAAATTTGGTTCCTATCGGTATTATAGTTCATTACCTCAAGCTGTTGGAGGGGCCTCCTCCATCAGCCAGGAGAATTACAATTTTATTCGATAATCTGAAAATTATTTTTCTTTTAAGATAAATTTTGCAGTTGAAACCGCTGACCAAACCCAGCCTAATATTTTAAAATTTTCCCATAAACTTCGATTTTGTTATCCCAACCATTATAATCTTGTTTAGCATGTTTCAAAGTGTGGTATTTGAAATTGTGCTCGTTAGAACTTGAAATAATTTTTCATTTCACAAAAAAAAAATAATTTTTGACACAAAAATTAAAAATTAATTCATACAATATTTTGAAAAAATGATACGGAATCATTATATTTTATCGCATGCTTCGTATTTGTATGATGTTAGTAATTTTTTTCTAAAAATATAAATATATACATATATTACTTTATCAGAAGTATGTTGGTGATAGAGGTGATTTTCAAACAAAGAAAATCTACTTTTTCTTACGACGCTTGCTGCGCAAGAGTTTTTTTGTTATTCTCTCAAATCACTCTCCTTTTTTTCACTTTTAACCCCCCGCACTCGATATTCCCTTCACTTGTTACAAAAAGCATAGGGTCTAACCAGCGTGGAAAGGCAATTTCTCACTCGTATGAAGTTTGCACCGCTCGCCTTGCTGCAAATTCACACTCGTGGAATTGCCTACTTTCCGCACTAGTTCGACAATATACTATACTTTCGTGAACTGAATTCATTTTAGCTTTTAAAAAAAACAAAAAAATAAAATGTTATCAAAGTTATTTTGTCTTTAAGAGAGAGGGTGGCTAATGGCTATGCTCGAAATGACAAGAAAATGCAAAACGTATGTTCTAGATTCTTTAATAAGTTTTATTAAAAAGGTTATTACACCCATAATTTAGAGAAAAGAATCGTGGATTTTATACAAAATTGGGTTATGTTTTGATGTATGTATCTATATTCAGCTGTTATAGACAATTGTTGCGATTTAAAATGTAATGCTAAAAAAAATGTCGAATATATATTATTAATTTTTAATAGGTACCACAAATAATGAAATTAGGACATTTATTCTGAATATCACTACTGAAAGTAGCTACCACAAGGAAAGTGGGCCGCAATTCTTGCTTTCATGTGGGCCATGATTAACATTGTCTGGTTAAAAAGTCTAGCAATAACTAATACGAAATTTAGTCATTCGGCCACAACTCACCGTCATCGGAATGAATATAATAACATCATAGGTATGATATAAGGTATGCGTATTTGCGACGTCTTTCTCATTTTATGGAAAAGATATAACAATGAGTAGTTCGTAAAGTATGACTATGTAGTTTTTAGTGCATGGTACAGACTCATAATCGAGAGAGAACATTTCAAAGTGGCTGAATGACGAATGAGATAAAAATACATAAGAATTAGAAGTCATAATTTGTTCTTGATACTAACAATAAAAACAACTTTGCATATGTCTTACCTAGTATAATATATAAAGCCCTACAGATACGAGTCTGGCAATACGCCATTATTTGTATCCTAAAGCTCATAAGTGAATTCATTGATATTTATGCTAAATTTGAGAAATTTTATGGTTTTAAATTTTTTTATTAATTTTATAGATATTTTTCATTGTTTTATTTGAAAACTACGTTCGCCCAACAGACTGATGCGTATTGTCGATCGAATGAACACACACTCATATGATGGCCTGTAGCCTCAAACATAGAGGTCTATACTAAGCTAATGATTTCGTTTACGAGGGTGTGTTCTGATTTTTTTTTTTTTTTCATTGTATTTGTGTCAAAAATTTTGAAGGTGTAGGTCTATTGCCTATTCTGTTTGGAAAACCGTGAGGAAATTTAAGCACTTATTGATAATAGACTGCGGTCTATTTAGAATTGGTACCTCAATTCAAGAAACAAGGAGAAGGATCATAGGACAAACATATCTAAATCCAGAAGCTAAGCGAGGTAAAACCTATTGGAATAGAGGCAAAGCTCTCGGGCCCACCCCATGTTTAAATCAAAAGTAAAGGTGTAATAGGCAGTAACGAATGTTTTCAGTCTTACCTGTACTCTAGCTTCAGTTAATTCTATTTTAATGGCTATTTCTTCTCTGGTATATATGTCAGGGTAATGCGTTTCCTGGAATGCTCGTTCCAGTTCTTTGAGCTGGGCTGAGGTAAAAGTGGTTCGGATACGACGTTGTTTTCGTTTCTCTGTCAGCGCTGAATCGTGTGTGTAAACTTTATAAGGTAAACCACCTGAAAATTAGCAATACAAACAAAATTTAATCGATAATTCTTTATTCATTGCATTAGTAATCTGCGTAAAAAATTTTAAATTCACTTTGCTTCAGTCTCACGAATTTTCACAAAAGTAATAAAGCCCTTAAAAAAAACTATGCAAACAGTGTAGACGCCAACTTTTTAATACGATACGAAAACACCTAATACTCGTTTTTCCTTAGAGGTTAGGATGATCAGTAGAAAATAAAATTAGTAAAAAGTAGAAGTTATGCTGTACACTCTGCCCATGCTAAGACGTATCTGACGTCATAATTAACTTTAGGCATTGCGATAAATTGGGGTAGAAGAGAAGGCATAAATTTACATTGCTATACAATGATAAGTCTCAATTAAAAATATTTTGTAAACAAAAATGTACTTCATGCGGACAAGTGTGGATATGGTTTGTGACATCAGGTACATCTTAGCAAGGACAGAGTATAAATACTAAAAACCTTCCAATAGGTACTTACCTCAAATAAAACTGTGGCATAGCGTTATGAGTGTTAACAAATGGAAATAAAGACTGCGAGGTCATAAACAAAATTATTTAGGAATGGGATAATCTTTCAAATCACAATTCAAAATCAGTAAAAAAAAAGATTTAATCCAATCACAAATTACAGATCACTAGTTCTTTTCTTTTTAGGCATTTGCAATGAAAAATTGTGAGAATTTATTGTTCTGAGGCAAAAAGAATGCCACAATTTAACAAGTGTTGTGAAGTTATCACAATATTTCACAAACATTAGGCGAAAAGAATGGAGCTATTCATAGTGAAATAATTCAATTCAAGAATCAATGATACTGTTAATCATGATACGGTTGAAAACCACCGTCATCTTCAAAAGAAACAATGTTGCAGTTGCAGATAGTTGAGCATAATAAGTATTGTTTACAAATTAAAATTAATAGACCCTAGGGATTACAGGAAATATAAAAAATTATGAATTATGCGTATTCTCAAACAAACAAGTAACCCAGGTGGTTAAGCATGAAGTTATAAATCCGATAGCTCGTATTCTAATCCAGGCAGAGAAGGTGCGCGGGTTGGACAAAACATTGACTTTTTGAGGTGTTATGATTTTTTTAGATTAAAAGGAGAGTTTTTCTCGATTAGGCTTGAAAAATGGATTTTTCGGGGCTAGAAAATTGATCAATAGAAACTAAAATCGGTGGGTCTGGTCCTTGAATTAGAGATAATATTTTTACTGAATTTCGTGAATATTGGACAAAAATTGCAACATTTATTGAGTTTAGCCCCTAGTCAATTTCAACCAAATTTAAAAGCATATTAGAATAGTTTCAAATGAATGTATATGTAGTTTTGTAACTATTGCTTGAAAATTACTCATTTTAGAGCCATTAAACTGCCAAAAATGTAACATAATGGCAGCTACCAGACGTAGCATACAACAAATCCGAATCAAATTTGAGTGGTATTTTCCTTGACTTATGACTAATTTTTGGTCAAAATTTATTGACTACCGAACAAAAATTACGTCCTGTATCGTGTTAACAAAAATTGTATGTACATACCTACATACATACATACATACATAGATTTTTATAAATACATATGAATTTTCGAAAATGATATCAAAATTTTCCTTGGGTCATGTAACAAAAAACGAACTTACTCCCGCCCCTGTGTCCTTCGATGTCCACGAAATTAATAAATAGATTTTCGTAGAAAACCTACTTAAAAATTCCCATTCCTTATGAGATGAGGTAGTTCACTTGAAAGATCAAGATGCCACCAAGATACCGTATTCATGGACAAAGATTTAGGACAAAACTTGTGTTAAAAAGCAACCCTATTAGTAAGTGATAACAGATAAAAATTAAACTCGAATTCAGCGCCCCCTAGATGTTAATACATGAACTACGTTACATTTCGTTCCGTTAATAACTGCAAGAAAATCCTATAAAAAGAGGTAAGCATGCGTGATAAATGGACTACTATGTATACTATACCTACAAATTACAAATAATTTCTGCGAAATTTGTTAAGGAATGGACTGGAAAAGTGTTGAGGAGTTGAGTCAGTGTCATAGACAGCTGTTCTATAAGAGTGGAGAGCTTCAGACAGAGAATAAAGTTTAAAAAGAAGAAAAAATTGGTATTGACAAATTTTTTAGCACCAAGGAAGGGTTTAAAGTTCCTTCCTTATCAACGCCCACGAGTCGAATTGAATTTTTCCTAACACATAATACCATACCTAGATTATCAAGTTCTTTTTTCTAGTCTTGGTCTTACTTTAGCTCAACATTAATTGCCATAATAAAACACTGATCGAGAGAGAATTCGATGTATAGTTTCTCAGTTGTAATGGCATTTTACGCAAAAATTATTAATAACTTTTTTGTTAAAAATTAAGTTCTGCAAATGTTTTTATTAAATTATTTCTGCAATAAAATGAATACGGACGAAGATATACGGAAAAAAATAATTTGGAAGCACATATATTTACTACATGTGCCAAAGTAACATGCGGAGGTGGAGAGCAAAACTTTTGGGATTTTATTTTGGAACTTCATCCCTACTTATTCACGAAGAGAAAAACATTGTTTTCCAATTTTCGTCGAATAAAAAGACAAAAGTGCCTCGACTATAATTCTTGCAGTTTATGAATCACCACAAAGACGTTTATAATTCACGAAATTACTATCCGTTCGCAATGCTGGCTGCAAATAATTATTACTTTGAAAATAGAAAAAAGATATTAAAAATTTCAGCACTCTAATAAATTACATAATTCGACACTTTTAAGTGACAACATACCCGACTGAGTATCACTGAGTAGTTTTTTTTTTACTTTATATATTATATTGATCGCCACCAGTGAGAAGGCACTCCACCAACACACCACCATTCCTTAACCAAAAAGGATAAATCGAAAGAGTGTCGAGGTGGATGAAGGTGGAGTGGAGGTGGTTGAAGGAGAACGGAGACGACGTTTATCGTACATTTTCTTCTCTTGTTGTAAGCAGAGAAATGCGAGTATATAAGAGAGACAAAGAGAGAACTCTTTCGGTGGAAACAATGCGTAGTAGAGAATACGAAGGGGTCGAAAATGGGGGAAAATTTTCATTGAGCTAAACGTCAGCCACGAACCGAAGACGAGTGTCTTTTAACGACTAACTGACTCGAAAAACTCATTCCTTCTCTCTTCGTCTTGCTCTTGTGTAAATAAAAGGGAGTGTTTACTTAATAATGGCGGACATTTTTACCCCGGCAAAAATTCCCTCCTACTTTTAATTCGGCGGTATGCGTCGCGAATTTTAATATAAAACTTTTTTGATTAAAAGTTTTTCGTGATGCTGTAGGTAGGTATGTATCGACGACGGTGATTTTATGGCGGTTTACCTGAGAAACTTGGCGAAAAACGTCCAAAATTAAGTTAATTTTCTAGGGTACCTAGCGAAACTTTTGACGAAAAAAATAAATTTTTATTTTTGTGGAAAGGGAGAGGTGGGGTTTTTTTGGAGGTCAATAAAAATGGGCTAATTGGATATATGCGAGATTTATTAATCTAGCACCAGCGCTGAAAATCAGAAAGTAACGTAAATTTTATGAAAAAATTCCAGCCAACTGTACCATTACCATGATATTTAAAGAAACTTGGGCAATAAATTAGAGCCATTTGTGCAATAGAACATTACGATTAAAATTGATTTAGCTAACAAAATTTTTCAAATAAAAAGTGTAACTTATTCAACATAGAAAAAAGTATGAATTTTCACCCTTTTTTTTTTACTAACAGGCTGCTCGATTTAGAAAAAAGTGGAACTACTTATCTGAAGAGCTTGTTCTATTTATCCGGGAAGAATTTACTAAAGAACTTCTTCAGTCCTCGGGAAGTGCAGAGCTTCTTCACCTGATTCAGGTGTAATTTCTGATATAAAAAATTTTTCTGAGCACGCGATCGTATTTGTACCACATTCATTATATGTCTTAACATTTCTTTTTTATCAGAAAAGTTACTTTAATTGTTTTATTAGAACTTACGAAGTATTAATTTTTTGAATAGAATTCACATAGAAATAAAATCTTGAGTTTAAACTAAGAACTCGCGTTTAAAAGAACTTTTTGATAGTCTAGAACTTGAGTGCAGGACCTGGTTGCCAACCTAACGGACAAAACTGGTAATGTTTTTGAGTTGGTGGCCATGTCCCCATGATCTCTATCAGATTTCTAAAAAATGTGACATCACTGCGGACGAGTGACAAATTTATATTAGGTCTGTTTAGTATTGAAAATTGAGCAGAACTTTCGGCCATTTTTTAATAACAGTCTTTTTGATTTAAAAAAAAGTGTAATTAATCATCTGAAAACAATTTCAGTCTTTTTAGGATAGAACTTGAAAAAACTTGTGTTCTCACAAAGTGTCAAATCGTTTGACCCCACACGATGAGTGTTCTTCAACAAATGGGATCGAACTTATATCGCATTCCCCGGGTGTCCAATCATTTTTCTCTTATCAAAATTGTTTTTTAAATTGTTCCATTTGAGATTTAAATTTTCAAAGTTTCTCCACTTCATAGGATTGACATAGGATTAAAACCCGTAAGGTTGAAGTGTTGAACTGAAAATTAACTTTCCACCGAATTTGTCCAGAACTAGAATTTTTTGAGTGTAGAACTTTCTGGCCAAACTGTACTCAGCTAAGACTATACAAACTTCATTAAGAAGAGCATTTGTTGCCATAATAGGCTAGTTAAATTTTTTTTAAACACTAATTATAGCTATTTTGCAATGGACAGGAAATTAAAGATTAGAGATGAGTAAAGGCTGGTCTTAAAACATTGATGAAGAAAATTGAATTTATTCGAAGTTTATACATTTTTAAAGGATTGATAAGTCGAGAATGTGTTTTCGTAATGAACTAATAACCTATAAGATTCAGATTCAGAAATAAACCAAAATGATGCACCAATTTGGCTCTAAAAGGAGTAGATGAGGGATAAAATGTAAATCACAGGCATAATTCATAATGAATAAGGCAAACGTGATGAAATATTTCAAAACATCTAACCCACGTCCAGATTCTGTAGAAAGGAAAAAAAAACATTATTTTCCATTGAAATACTAAAAAATATGTTCTGCCAAAACTAATTTCATTTATCAAACAGTGGAGTGAAAATAGCAACGTCACAAATTGATAAGCGAGGAACCGGATTTTTGACAGAACAAAAGTTTTTCAAATTGATTTTCAAATTCCTCGTTTCCAAAAATATAAGTGGTCATAAATTTCTGATCGTTTTCGTTATTTTTTCTAAAGTTATCTTTGAATACGTGTTAAAAAAGTGAAGCTGAGAACTGTGTTAAGGAACCGATTTTCATTTATTTTCATTCTACTTCATGGCTTGATAAGTGAAATTGATTTTAGTTCTGCATTTGCTACGATTGCGACGTTGAAATTTTTATTTCATACATTGATAAGGGAAGTTGACTCTGTTTAAGGTTATTCTGGTTGCATTTCTCAATTCCTTCTCCAGACGAAATTATTTCCAACCAAAAGTAGTCTCTAAATCTCTATCAACTTTTTCATTCTAAAATTTTCTAAGCAGAGAACAACAAACAGAAAATAAAACAATACAAACGAATACAAAAGGGAAGTAGTAAATAAATGTGTATCTCTACTTTTTCTTGAGAAACAAACAACAGCCTCACAAACGTTAAATGCGAATTTGATTTGTTTTTATAAAATGTTGAGAAAGTTTTCACATTTGACAAATATCTGGCTATCATCGGCGAAATAGTGATCACATATCATCTTTACACAGCACGGACTGTTGCTGTAACCAAAATCCCTCATTAAACTCTTCGACCTCCCCTCCCTCCTTTACCGCCACCAACGAACCCCCTTCGAAGACACTTTTTTTTTCCAAAAACTCTTTCAAGTAACGAAGCCCAACATTTATCATATTTTAACATTATTTCATTTCTACGTTTACAAGAAGCGTTTGTATTTTCCGTGTAAGTGTGAACTCATATTTCGTTTTTATGATGTAGCTTTATCTCCAACCCTCTCCCCCCTCCTCACGTGTTGCTTCGGTAACAATTTGCCCCAAATGTAACGCTGTATAGCTTTTCACGAAACAGAAAATATCCTTTCTCTCACTTACAATCTTGCGTTTTACGAGTGCGACATGGGTTGCCAAAGGAAAAACTTCCACTTCGCGATGTATAATGAAGCAAAAGGATGAAATTACTTAATTGGAGAACAGATTTTTATGATCCGAAAAATAAAAATGAACTGAATTCGAAAGATCTAAAAAGTAAAAATGCTTGTGCAAGCAATACTTATGATAGAAATTTTCTGTAGATTTTTCATACAGCAAGTAGATAAATTAAAGACAATTAACAATTGTAGATTATTATCTTTCTTGGAGTTGGAAGAGCTGAGTTAAAGAAATATGAAGGCAACAGTTACGTGGAAGCATTGCTGGACTCTCCTAAACCTTTGTAGGGCTTAAGCAGAATTTTGTAGTATGCGATCACAGCGAGAATGAATCAGCAGCTACAGCTATTTTGCCAAATACTCTTCATTTAGGTGAGGGGTTAACATCATCCACTGAACATTGTAATACTGGCAATGATTTGACTGTGGTTTTTTCAAAGATCGTTAAACTCGTCCAACTGAAAAACCACAGATGTTACTAATTGGGTATGGGATGAATAAACTTTATTCGATATAATCAACCACATTGATTTTAGTCTAAGATCAAGACAAGAACCAATACCATACGTACTGTAGCAAGTTCAAAGGCAAAACTTGAAAAAAATATGAAAACAACTATAAAATGTTCACCATCTTGTTCTTTAAATGATTTGCAGATGTTTAATTTTTTCTTTTATTTTTATTTGAACATATAAGTACAGGTCTTTTGGATAAGTTAAGATTACTCTTTTATATTTTTTAAGGCCAATAGTAAATTTAATTTAGCCATCAATAATTAATAATGACCAAAACTAAGGCCAGGAGATTATTGTGCAAAACTAAGAAAAAACCAAAATCAGGATATGACTGTGTACCTGAACAAGACCAAGACAACGAACAGAATAATACCATACTAGTCTTGAATGATACTTGTAGAATTAGTATTACTCTAGAAGTGGTTTGTCCAGTACTTGTATAAAGGTTGTTCACTTTATAACTGCCCTACAGGAAAATACAAGTGAATTTTATTTTTGTAACTTCCAAAGTTGCCATTATTTTCGCAAAGCAATGTGAATAGCTTTCCTGAATCAAAATTTATCAAGAAACGAAACTGTAGACGTTTCCGATTCATACAAACAATATATATTCGCGGAAATAAAGGTGGAACATTTACTTTAATTGGAAAGGGAAGATCTTTGAAAAGGCAGTTATTTCAAATATGTCCCAAAGTGGGAATGTAAACGAACTTTCGAAATTTTAACAATTAACTGTCTACATCAGAAATCATATTTCTACGCATAATACTTGAAATTTACTCAGCTTATTATCATTTATCGTCTTAATTCTCCTTTAGAAGGCGAGTGAATTAAGTTTAGCTCAAGCTCTTCCTTTCTCTAAATTCCAGTCAGATTTCTGGAAGACAAATCAAAAATTTTCTCGTATGATAGGCAAAGAAACCTTACACTAGCGAGAAATACTTATGAGCTTGTTTCAGAAAGCTGATCCGATAGAAATTTTTCTATTATTTTTCTCAATTTTAATTAAACGACCATTAAAACTTTCACTACTTAATATGTCGTTAAATTTTTTTCTCAAAAAAGCTACTCTCATTGCTTTGTAAAAATTAAAAACATCACCAATATTTTTCTATAGGGCAGTGATAAAGAGAACACCCTGTATATCGAAGAATTATTCAAGTATTTAAGTAGTATCATTTACATTCAGCTTCGGCATTATGGTTTTATTTCTGCTTATCACCAGCAATGACCTAAGTAATTTACGAATATCATTTTGTAATCCTCCATTCGATGTTCTCGAGAAAACTAGAAATTAAAAACCATGATTTTAAATTAAAATGTAGTAAGGGTAAAGTTGTAGTCTAGTCTACGTCAAACAAGTTTACATCACAGTGAGATCAAATCTTTAGCCGAGTTACGCTTTTTCACGACGATTTTCAGAAAAACGTTAAGGTAAAAAAAAATTTTAATTTAAAAGAAAAAAAAAGTCCTAGCTAAATCAAAAAATTAGGATCTATGAAAAATAAAACTTTTCTTACTGCGAGATTTTTTTACTGTTCTTGTACAAAAAAAAAAATTATTAATACTTGGTCGCAGTTTATCCCATTTCAGTTCGTTTTTAAAAATAATTAAAATTTTTCAATCATTATTATTTGGAATAAAAGTAAAATGATGTACCTGCTCGTACGAGTATATAAAAGAATTTTTTTTCCTTCTATTACATTTCCCTCTTTTAAAAGAAAAGAAAAAAAAATTGTTTCATCTTGCTTTAGAATTTTCAGAATACAAAATACAATGAACTGTAATAAAACCACAAACTCTTACTTCTCGTAAACACTGAACAGGCCAATTCATTCATTCGTTTGTATCAAAACATTGATTCCAATAAAACTACTTATTCACGGCGCATTGGTTATGCAATTTTGACAACATGAATTTACTAGCGTGCAGACTAGATATTGTACAACGAAAATTTTATCGATATTTTGACGATTATTTTCGATTAATGTAGGAACCGTCGAAAGGGGAGAGGGACTGCTTTGGGGGCGTATACTTCCTCTCGTTGTATTCGATCAAAATTTAATTTATTAAAATTTTCAAGGGATTGGAATAACGGTTGAATGATATTTAATGTCTTGTAGCGTCAAAAAAAGTAGATCAATACGAACGATTACTCGTTAAAATAAATAAATAAATAAATATAAGTAAATAAATGAATAAAAATTATGCATTCAGCAAACAAATAGTTAAGCTGAATAATAAAGCTTAGGCTTTTGGCCTGCCCTTTGGAAAATACAAAATTGACTTTCGGCTTAATTTTTTTCTCCCAAAATTAGTAAATGTATAACGAAACAACACAAAGTAATTTTTTTAACTCAAAATTAATAAATATAATTTGATAATAAAAATAAAAACAATAAATTGTAGTAGACGGATAAATAGCCAAAGGCGAGGGAAAAAATATGACTTTCAGCTGGTTTTTACCTTGAAAAAAATAAAGCTTAGGCTTTCAGATTATAACGGGAAATACCAAAATTGCAGATTTTTTCGGTTTTCAGCTAGCTACAATGCCCTGTTCAAAACGATTGTGAAAATTATTGCATATTTTAGTCACGAAATATTAGCTATAGCTACATAATTACATACATCATTGCATATAGTATTTAGAATTTATTTCATTAAAAATACCTTAAAACTCGACGAAAAAAATATGAAGTATCGAAGACAATTTAATAACTAGAGAGAAGATGCTGGAAACTATGTGTAGCAATAGCATTTTTTCTTGCAATTCGTCCCATTAATGATACATGTTAAATTTATTCTTGATAACCAAGATTACTACTATCAATATACTTTCAAAGCGACACAGTCTTCATTTTGTAATTATTTCAATTTATTCGACCAACTTATTGTTCAATAATAAAGTGAAGTCCAGAATTTTTCTGCTACCTTTGAAATAAATTTTAATTTGGACACTCACAGTTTTAGTCAAAATTCAGTTTAAGGTAACTAAGAAATTCTTTTAGTGAAACGTTGAAGGTTACTTTAAAGTAAAGGTAGGCTTTTTTAAAATCAAACTCTAAAATAGACCTTCAATATTTAACTTGGTAGAGCTCAGTCTCTACCATATGAGGAATGTGGGCAATTACCCATAGTGAAAAATTTTGAAAAGGCTCAAACAATTTTTTGAGAAAGAAACAAAAAAATTAGTTGAGAAAAAGTGAAAAAAAATTAAGGGTACAATTTTTTTTTGCCTATAGCACAGAAATACCTAAATAAGAGGCTCTAGGTCCAATACTGTCTTGTACTTCACAAAAACGAATGAGCATTATTGGAAGGGATTTACACCTTCTACCAAGGGGAAAGAATAAAAAATTAGGAATTTTCTAGCAATTTCGAAGAGGCTGAAAAAATTAATCCATAGTAAGTAGGTAGGTATTTGTAAAGATTTAAACTGTTAGATGTTTGATGCGTCAAATGGTGTAGTTTTTCTCACCTGTTTTTCGATGCATATTTCGAAAATACCTAACCATCCTACATAGAAATTACTTTAAAAATCTTGAAACTGAAAATAGATACCTAATTATAATTTTATTTGATATATTTGAGAACAGTCATAATTAGTTTTTAAAATTTTATAACAAAAATATTTAAAATAAAATACTAATTGAAAATAATTTCTTCTTGAATACCTGCATTAATTTAGCTTAATTTAGAATTTATTAATTTCATATTCTTTTGATAATTTTTAGTTTAAATAATTTATGATTAATTATATTTTCTTTGATTGTTTTAATTAAAGATACATACGTATTTTTCTCATACTTTTACTATATAAAAATCATCGAAACAAATATAATTTTAATATTTAGAAGATAAAGACAAATAATAAGGTTTACTTGAAAAAAATCTTCTAAAAACAGCCTTTGGCCAAGTTAAATGTAAAAACAATGCAAATTAAAAAATTATATCAAAGTTAAATAATCTAATAAGGCAATTAATGTAAGAAAAATAGTGTAGACATTATTTTTCTAAACAAGAGTTTTGATTTTAAATCAACTTGATGCTAACGATTTATTTATTTCTTTGGAAAATTTTAAGCAACGTATTTTCAGTTCATTATGCTTGTTTATTATAAATTTAGAGTTTGTATTTTGGTTTTCGTTTGTCACAAAATATTATTCAGGTTTTCAATAGTATTCATGAATAAAGAACCTAAATAATAAGTTACCTATACAAGAAAATACAAACATTTGAAAATAGTGATCGAAAATAGGTGATTGAAAATATTTCTTACCTTAAAAATTCGTTCGAAATGAGAACAAGCTTAATTTGAAACATTTAAATATAATTTTTCGACACTTATTAGCTCTCCACACCGACAAAATACATGAAGTCGTAATAAATTTTATAGATCAATTCCTAAATGACCATAAAATACTGAACGCTTAAAATCATCCTTAAGCTTTCCAATTCTGAGAATAGGTGACTAATCAAAATAGGTATTGATCTTTTATCAATTACAGAAATCCTTAGATACAATATTATTGCATATATTATTATTTTATTTAAAAATATTTTTAGAAAAATTATGCAATTTATTCAAAGTAGGTATATTCACCATCTCCGCGGACTATTATTATACCCAGAGGAGAATATAGTAGTTTAGCAGACGTAATTATAATTTTATGTTTAGTAACCTAAAAAGACTTCATATCGGAACATATGAAAAAAAATTGTCAATTTCTAGTCGCAGCAAAAAACAAAATTTCCACACTTTCTAATTCATATTTTACAAACATTAGCTTTATTTGCCTCTACTCTTAAATTCAGAGTTCGTATTTTTAATTCATATTACTTCAATTTCTTTCACAATTGTGATATCGACTAGAAGTGAAAGAATCAATTTGGCTAGTTAAATAGAAAAGAAAAATCTGGCCAGGTCTAATGAAAAGACAATGTATATTTAAAAAATTGTTGGTTGTTGATTCACAAATTCATTACCACCAATGGCAAAACGTCCTGGTAACCAAAGAAAATTAATTTTGGTTACTCACGGAAATATCTTTTCAAGATATGGATTTAAATTTCCGAGATTAGCGAGGCAGGTTTGTTGACTGCATTTGTATTTTATATTGCTCGCTGTAGGTATACCTGCAAGGAAATTGCTACTACCTATTAGTTCTACTTTATGTCGATTTCGCAGTTTCTTCTATAGTAGGGCTATTCAAACTACTTCAGGCAATGGCACTACAACAAAGCAACGTTTTTGAGCTAAGTTATGTTTTGTTCTTCTGAGTATTGTTTCTCATGGAGGCAACACATTATAGCGACGTCTATCAAGCGACGTGCCAAATTTCATAACTTCTTAGTGAGTTTTTTGAATTTTGTGAAATTGAGACGAAGTTTCTAAACTAGTTGAGTGACATTTGATATTTTGTCCACACTATATTTGGTATAATCCATTTTAGAACAAAACTGAACAAAAACTCGCTAACATTAGGTTAACTATGATGGGTGATCAAGGAGTATGAATAAACCCATTGCATATCCCTAAGAAACCTAATGTGAATGCTGTTCTCCACAATTTTGGCAAATTTTACACATTTAAATGATATTTCAATCGTCGTATCGTCGTCAATACTCGACTGATTTTAACGCTGCGTGTATAATAAATAGACCACTATGTATAAAATCGCTCATATAGCTGTAATGTACGTCTACAAGGGGTCTAAGGCTCAGTCAAAATCATTCAGCTCAATTTCACAGTCCTCGAAGGTACAAAAGGTTGCATTTCCACATCGTGCCCCACCTTCCACCTCTGAGACATTGGTGATCGGCTTCACGAGTGTAAAAACCGCTCCACAAATACGTACCTTGCAGATTCATCGACGGGAACATGGACGATCGTTGATGGTCTTGGTGCGCTCTCGATCCCATTATCGAACACTGACCCATTGATCCGCCCAACGAGTGGCCCATGGTGGGTCCAGCGTTCGCTGCGTGATTGTAGGTGCGCGCCATTGACGCAGCCGTATACCTGCTATAGGCCTGCGACATTTGGTTGCACGAAGCCAAATCACTGTAGGTGCACGAGCCCAAACCGGTTGGGTCCATGCCTCCGGTCGTTAGCGAGCAGGCGGTCGCGTCGAAATTCGCAGCCGCTTGGTTCAGGTAGCTGTAATCCATGGCGAAAGGTGGGATAGTTGCTGGAGACGACGCGTCAACGATTTTCGACGACTGATAATATTCTTTCGCTATCACTAGCGGCAGCAGCAACAGCAAAACAGCATATCAACGTTTAAAAAATAATGTAAAAACTCGCGAAAAACGAACACTTCATAGTAGATTTTAGATGGAAACAAAAAATAAAATTCGATCACCAAGCCGAAGAAAAAAAAAGAAATTTTTTACACCAAATTTTTCACCACAAATGTTCAATTTAACGAGTGAAGGCAGCTGAAGAGCAGTAATATACGAGCGAGATGATGAAAAAATATATATATATAATAATTCCACCAAAGCACGTAAAAATTGTCACACCAACGATGAGAAAACAGGGTCTAAACGATTAGAACACGAAACCGAATTTTATGTGAAATGTAAAGAACAAAACAAAGTAACACCAGAAAAGAAAAAAAAAAAACGTGGTTTAATCAGCAAAATGAAGAGAGGGTAGTTGTGGTAGACATTGACAAAAAAAATTTTTCACGTATTTATTAAAATAAAAACGTCTCGAAAAAAATTACCTTATTTTCTGGGGAAAAAGAGGGCTTTTTCTTTTCATCATTTTTAGTCGTTTTTTTTTTATTTTATTTTATTTTTTATTTTTTCTACATGAGATAATTTTGATTCGTTAATGTATACAAATAAATAAATAAAAACATACCACTTGAAAGGAAATTTTGATAAAGAGAAAGAGAGAGGGGGAGAGAGTAAGAGAAAAAAGAAGAAAATCTTAAGATAAGAAAAAGAGAAAGACGTGAATTCAGACGGTAAGTAAAAGAAACAGTAAAAGAGAGACAGGCAAAGAGAGAGACAGAGAGACAGCGACAGAAGAGAGGAGAGGAAAAAAAACGTGTAATAATTTAAAACTATTTAACGAAAACGTTTTTCTACGGCGAGTTACCAAATCAAATGATCATCTGTAATTCAATAAGCTCACGTTTATAGAAAACAGGGTGAAAATTTTTCCAAAAACTTTTCGCCAAATGTTAGAGAGAAGGCGAAGTGACTTATAAGGGATAAAAGAGGAGAGAGAAAGAGAGAGGGAGAGAGGCAGCGATAAAGAAATAGAATAGGAGAGATGAGAGACGAGGGAAAAAAAAAAAACACTATACAGGGGAATGATAAAAAGAGAAGAAAAACAACGACAACAACAACAACGATGAGGATGATGAGGGAAAAAAAAGAGTGGAGAGGACGAGGGACGTGTAGGCGGAGCTTAATTTTCGAAAACCCTTTTTCCAGTAGTAGCACCACCATAAAGTTTTTGGTACGTAGCTGTGTATATCACAGCGTAGCGTGTGTACGTACAGTACGTACACTGTCACTGCGACCTACACGAAAGATAAATTCTCCCACTCTACCCCACTACGAATTCCCACCCCTTTCGCCACGGTGATTGTAGGGTGCGCTGGAAACGTTTTTCATTGGTGCGTTTCGCTTTTTCCACCACAATATTCGCTTTCGACGAAGTGAACGTAGAAATTCACGATGCCTGACGCCTGTGTCGTCTTTTTCTTTTTCTTTTTTTTTTCTTTTTTTTTTTTTTTGCCAGCTCCCTTTTCCTTCAAAAATCGTTTCTCTTTTCACGTAACGCAGAGAAATAGAAAGACAAAACACGAGAGAGAGCGAAAAAAATAGAAAGAGAAGTACCAAAAACGTGTATAAAAAATGTGAAAGAAAAAAACAACCAAGAAAACGCCGTGGAGCTACCAGTAGGTACCAAGAAAAAAATGTTGAAATTCTTTTGTTTTTTGACTTAACTTTTTCTTGTATTTTTTTGACTTTTCTTTCACGGCTTATTTTGAGGAAGACTGGAGAAGCGGAAGCCGATTTTTCTTTGCCTGTTGTCCTTTTTTTAGGTTTTATATTAATAGCCAACTCGGGGTAACGTAAGCGAATAATTTTCCACAAATGATAAAGACACTATAATTTTCAGCAACGTAGATTCTCTCTGGAAAACCTGTCATTTTGTCTACTATTCACTCGTTGGAGAAAGTTCATAAATTACTCGGCACGCCAAAGTGTTGCTTGAGTGAGACAGATGCGAAGGTAGTAAATAATTTTTTTCACTTTGAATACTAGCAGAAGAAAGTGAGGAGTAGAAGAGTAGCTCTACGACATGAAAAGGAATAAGACTGAAATCATTTGTTCCAAATATAAAACCGTAAAGGATTTAATCGTTTTACTCAAGTTTCTCGAAAAAAAAAGAAATTTGATAAAAACATACGGTACTGTGGTGGGAATTAAAATATTCCTTCTAATACTGTGGAACCAGCTGCCAAGTTGAAATTTTTTTTTAAATGAGGGACATTTATTCAAAATGTCTTCAGTCATTTTTTTTAATTTTTCAGAATACGCGAAAAACATTCTCATCCGAGTATTAATGTAGATAGATAAATCGAGTTGGCAGTGTTGGCATGACTGAATCTTTGTACAAGTTTTCATCTTGATCTCATCTGTATGATCCATAGCAGGGATTGATTAAAAAAAAAATAGTGATTAAAATCATTTTAGAAAAAAATATAGTCAAAAATCTCAATTATTCTCTCAAATAATCATCATATTAAAAAACTGAGTAGTCCATCATGTTCAGCGTTTCAAATTACATAACTATAACCCTTTTTTGATTAATTTTTCTTTATTGGCGGTTTAACAAGGCTGAAATACAATAAAAATTATTAAAACTTTTAGAAAAGAATACAAAAGATGTTTTTATGTCATAAAAATTGACAATTTAAAAAAAAAAAACGACATTGTTCCAAGTCTTATACTCGGCTTATTTCTTCGACATTCATTTTGAGTAACTCCAGTAAGTCAAAAAAATCTAACAACTCCAAAACTCGGCGTTATAAATTTATTACCAATGATAGTCGCACAATATTTGCATTAAAACCCCCTTATCAGTAGTATCACATTAACACAAGACTTACGTCATTGTTAAAACATGACTTAAGCCATTTAGAAAAACGACACTCTTTTGGAATAAAATTAAAAATTTCTACACAATCTCTCAGCCAGAAGCGTAGAAACGAAGGTAGACAGTGGAATTCGGTTGATTGTAGTTTATACGTCTCTTATCACAGAGTGACAATCGATCAAAAAATTAATTTCTCGAAGCCATTTTGGAAACATGTTCCTAAAAAATGGTCTCTCACTCTCATATTCACTACCCTCTTGCTATTCAGTACTGTAATCTATAGTCCATGCGTTTTTCACGGTGATATTGATGATACGCTCTGATGAAGAAGCATGCTTATTCAGTTTTAACCGACTTCACAAACAAATATTTGAAAAAACTATCAAATATATTGTTTGATTTTCGTTTAAGAGCAGTAATATTTCGTCAATTTTTCGTATTTTCTTCTTCTTGACCTAAGTTTAAAAATAAAAAGTCAAATCCAACAAGTTCCATGAAAATTGGTCCAGTAGTTCTTCAAAAATTTGCGAACAATCATACAAACCTATACATACCAACATACGCATCAAACTGAGAACTTCCTTTTTATTTTGAAGTCGGTTGAAAAGGAGGAGATTATCAATTCAATCCGAGTGTATAAAAAATTATGTTTTTTTTTTAATGTTTATTTTATCATAACTTTCATTTCTGGATACTCATTACGATGAAACTTCTCTTAAATGATAGATAGCGATCCAATGCTGGTCCCATATTACTCTTTATAGAATCACGAACAGATCTTTTGAGTTATCTTTAAAAAACCTGCGTTTCAGAGCAAAAATAATGCCAAATTATTGAAACTAGAAAAAAAAAAGCATTAAGCAGTAGGTAAATAAAATTTTTTTTTCCTCATTCAACAGCAAAAGAACCAAAAAAATTCGCTATGATGGGAAAAGCAACCTGTGGAGACTCACTGGTATGAGGAAAAGGGGCTCGGACCCCTCGACGACAGTCGCCGCCCCAAAGGGCAGGCAAATTATTCGTCTACATGATGTAAAATACACAAATTACGTTCGATCGTAATTACCTGTAAATACATGCAGGTAATGTACGAGTACCAAATCGTTACACAATAAGATGATGTCACAATTCGTACACGAACCAGCCAACCATCTCTTATCTCGATAGGGGATGATGTGACCTGGCCGCTCTCACCAACGTACGTATTATCTTACGTACGTGTTTGTGTGCGTGTAAATAAGCTGTATATAAACCGCCCAAACCGGCTCTAAAATTGCCAGTGTTTGCTTGGGTTTTGGCTTACCCATACTTGTGTATGAAGGGGCTGAACACGCTTAAATTCTGTAGAATTTTCTTCTGGTGAGAATATCTCTCGCGACAAGGTATTCCATAGTGGTGACCCCAACGTGATTTTTGGCTAGGTTGTGAGGTGTCTGGAGGCGCATTGCGCTATACAAAAATTTAGCGCAGTGTGCTGGCAAGAAACTTGCTTGCTCGACAAATATAAAAATTTTTTGCAGACCAAGAAACCTTTGATTGTCGAAGTAGAGTCTACTGAAGTGGGAATTTATGCCCCTCTCTTTAAAATATATAAAAAAGAGAAACCAGACAGTAGACCTGGAGGAAGAAGGTTGGACTCATCCCCCAACCCCCCAACTTCAACTCGACACTCTGAGAATTTATCCAACTTGGAAAAAGGCCCTCAACACCCAGAATTAGCACGACTGGGGACTGCAATAAATAAAGAACAACTAGCAGTCAAAACATTGAGAAGTGGTTGAACTTTAAGCCAAAGTTCTAACCCAAAAACACCTGTCCTACAAACACAGGAGCCAGTGTTTTCACCCAGCAGGGAAGGAAGTAGTACCGTGGAATACACTTGTCATCAGAAAGACATAGCAATGGTCCAGCCACCAACTGGAAATGATAACCCACAACCATCACAGGGAGGTAGTAGTCAGCCACAGCTGACACCCGAAGTCTTGGCACAAATTATGCATCTTTTGCAATTACAGCTAAGGCAAGGCCCCAACTTCTACAGACAAAGGATAGATATCTTGGAATTTCTGCCCAATGAGGTAGATTTGTGGTTGACACTCTTGGAAGGCAGGTTCAAGACCGAAAACATAACACTGAACCAGCAGTACCTCCACATCTGCAGGGGCATGCCTCCGCAGATAATCTGCCACATTCTGGACATCATGGATTGCCCTTCGACAGAAGAGGACAAATATGCCTGGTTTGTCAAGAAGATTAAGAATGTATTTGGAAAGACTAAAAACCAAATCATTGATGATGTGATGGGTGGTATGAAGATGGGGGATGACAAACCCTCAATCTTCATGGCAAAACTGAGACAGAAGGCGGATAATATCGTAGCCCCTTCTGTCATAGGCAACCAATTTTGCAAACAGCTTCCCCAAAGTGTTGTGCAATGCCTAGCCACCGTGGGTTTGACCGTGATAAAAACATCCGCAGACTTGGACTTCCTTGTGAAAGCAGCAGACAATGAGCTGGAATATACCAGGTCAAAGCCTTTGGTAAGTGCAGTGTCTGTAGAGACTGGAGAGATTGCTCAACTTCGAGCTCAAATAGCTCAGTTGACTGATGAAGTAAAACAGAACAAAAGCCAAAGCTCGACAAAATCCAATAGTAGCTGGCAACAAAGATCTAGAAGTAGAAACAACAACAACAACAGTAATAACAATAGCAAAGGGCGACAGTCCTGGTCCAGGGACCGCAGATCTAGTTCCAACAACAGGGGTCAGAGTTCAACTCCCCCAAGAACATCATCTCCCAAAAACAAGTCTTGAAATTGGGATGATAAAAGTTGTTTCTTCCACAACAGGTTTGGCACAGTAGCCACCAAATGTATCAACAGGTGCAAATGGTGGGGTAAATCCTACAACAAGGAAGCGTCAAACTAGAACAAGGGGCCATCTATGCGGCCAAAGACCCCTCGGAAAAACACTCATGCCGCCTGTTCATAAAGGACAGGACTAACAGGAGATGGTACTTAATTGACTCGGGTGCAGACCTGAGCATATTGCCAGTCAACAAAACTCAAAAAGTACTCCCTCCGAAATACTATATCCGTACTGTGAATGGTCAAAACCTTCCAGCTCACGGACTTGGAACTAGCAAAGTTGACATCTGACTCAAGAAAATCATGACGTGGTCCTTCACAGTTGCAGATGTTACAAACCCGATCCTGGGTGCAGATTTCCTTGTACATTTTGGCCTGATCATTGACCTTAAAAATGGCAAATTGATCGATAGTGAATCTAAATATTGTGTGGATGGCAAAATGGTAGCTTACAGACTGGACACAAATATATTCAGCTGTACCAAAGTCAACAGACAACTCTTACAGATCCTGTCTGACTATCCTGGAGTCACTCAACTATCAATTCGCAGGCATCCTACCTATAAACATGACACTGTTCATTACATAGATACTAAAGGACCGCCTTGCCATGCTAGAGCACAAAGGTTACTGCCTGACAAAATCAAAGCAGCACGGGAGTACTTCCATCACATCATCAAGGAGGGTATATGTCGCCCCTTGAAAAGCTCATGGAGCTCCCCTATCCACATGACCAAAAAAGTAAGTGGAGAGTGGCAAATTGTTGAAGACTACAGGGCCTTAAATGCCAAAACAGTTCCTGATTGCTACCCAGTCCCCAATATAATGGACTTCAACGCGTATATGAAGGGTAAAACAATGTTCACAAAAATTGACATCAACTGGGCATTCCACCAAATTCCTATGGCTGACCAAGACATACCAAAGACAACGGTTATAACCCCCTTTGGACTATTCGAATATCTTTGAATGCTGTTTGGACTTTGCAACTTGGCACAAACTTTCCAGAGATTTATTAATGGACTGTTTAGGGAATTGCTGTTTGCATATGCATACTTGGATGATATTTGCATATGCTCTGAAGGCGGTGAGCAACAGCACGAGGAGAATGTAAGAGCCGTCATACAGCAAGTACACGCTGCCGGGATTACTATCATCGTAGGTAAAAGCTTATATGCACAGACTAAAATTGACTTTCTCGGCTACAAAGTCTCGACCGAAGGCATTTCCCCCCTGAAGACCAAGATAGAGCCAATACTGAACTTCCCGAAACCCTCAAATGTCGCTGAACTTAGGCATTTCTTGGGGATGGTGAACTTCTATAGACGTTGTATGAAGAATGCAGCAGCCAAACAAAGTAAGCTGTTTGCACTAATTAAGACAAGTAAAAAGAAAGATAGAACTCCACTCGACTGGAATGAAGAAGCCGAATAGGCCTTTGAGAAAATCAAAGATACACTGGCAAATGCAACTCTATTGGCTCATCCAGACAAAAGTCTGCCATTAAGCGTGAGTATCGATGCCTCTGATTTTGCTATTGGTGCAACCTTGTACCAACTGGTTAAAGACAACAAGAAGTTACCACTAGCTTTCTTCTCGAGGAAGCTCTCAAAAACAGAAAAGAACTATAGCACATATGATAGGGAATTGCACAAAATTTTTGCTGCGTTGAAGAATTTCAGGCACCAATTAGAGGGTAGATGTTTTTCTGTGTATACTGACCATAAACCCCTAACATATGCCTTCACACAAAAAGCAGAACCGGCATCGCCGAGAAGAGTGCGACAATTAGACTATATTAGTCAATTGACTACCGACATTCAGTATATAAGTGGAGAACTTAACACTCCAGCTGATGCCTTAAATAGAATCGAAGCTATCTTGGCTCCTGTCCAATTACCTTATGCTGAAATAGCTAAAGCACAGCTTAAGGATGCAGAATTGCAAGAGTTGTTATCGAACGATGATACTACTCTCAAATTGAGACAGCGAAAAATTCCCGGTACTGATGTTTTATTAACATGTGACATCAGTACAGGTAAGAATAGTCCATTTCTACAGGTAAAATATCGCAGGTTGGCTTTCAACAGTGTACATAATCTGTCACATGCTGGGCCAAAATGTAGTGCTAACTTAATCTCGGCAAGGTTTGTATGGCCACGAATGAAGTCTGACTGCAACAAATGGGCTCGCAGTTGCCTGAACTGTCAAGAATCCAAAGTAGGAAGACACACTCACTCACCCCTCAAATTCTTCAAACAAACAGAGCGGTTTAAAACTGTACATATGGACTTGGTAGGCCCATTGCCACCATCTCAAGGACACAGATACCTGTTAACAATAACAGACAGGGCAACACGATGGCCAGAAGCAATTCCTCTACATGAGATGACAGCTCCAACTGTAGCTGCCAGGTTATACGATACCTGGATTGCGAGGTATGGTGTACCAGAAACCATAATTACAGATCAAGGTTGTCAATTCAAGAGCTCGCTCTTCAAAGAGTTATCAAATAAGCTTGGTGTTCAACACAGTCATACCACAGCTTACCATCCTCAAGCCAATGGCAAAATTGAGAGATGGCATAGAGCTCTCAAAGCCTCTATCATGTCACATGATACAAAGAGATGGGTAGAAATACTTCCTTCCATCCTCTTAGGCCTTCGATCTGCCCTACAAACGGATACAGGTCATTCTGCAGCGCAACTAGCATTCGGCGAAGAGCTACGCCTCCCAGGGGACTTCTTCACAGAATCGAAGGAAGTTAGCCCCGAAATCATGGTACAAAATATAAGAAACAATGCCAATAATTTCCTAAAACAGGCAGCTCGTCATGGCCAGCCAAAGATTTACGTGTCGAAACACTTGGCCAATACTTCACATATATTTGTTAGAGGCGAGAAAATAAGATCTGCGCTGGAGAAACCATACGCCGGTCCTTATAAAGTATTATCATGACATGAAAAGAACTTTGTGATACTCATAGCAGGAGAACCTCGAACAATTTCAATCGACAGATTGAAGCCTGCATACATGGTATGTGACGATAAAAGAATAAAGAGGTTGCAGAGAGATAACGTAGAAAATATCCAGACAGATTCCCAAACAAATACAGAAGAATCTGTCGAAAAAAGTGAGACAACAAACTCCCAACCAATGAAAACACCAAAAATAAAAAAGTCTGTAAAATTTTCGAACAATATTACCACTAAAATCTTTGATCCGGAGGACCCCATATTCCCACAAAAAAGAGGCAGGCCCTTAAGCAGCAGAAAATACAAAAATTCCCATCCTTATCGCAAGTCTGAGAGGTTAATGCGAAGAAAATAAAATTTACTCCCGAAAAAGTAATATCTGGTACGTAAGAATAAACCTGCTAAAAATACGCGACGAAAATTGGAATTCCGTAAGACAAAATAAACTCTGGAGATAAGTAAACGAGGAATGCCAACAAAAAGAAAACGACAAAAATAAACAAAACCACGTGCGATACGTAAATAAACATCGCAACATGCGTTTATTGTCAAACACAAAGATAATCTCAACGTTGTGACGTCACAAGCAGAGATTCCTTTGTGGTAAAATTCGAAAATACATTCTCTGAGTTTATTTCAGGCATAACTTTGCTTAAACCAATCAGAACTTAACCAGAAAACTTGCATACGGCTGAGAATTTTAAGCACCATCCCCTCTACTACTTGATAAGAAGATACGAAAATGCCAAAATGGAAGTGTAATGGTAAATTGAAAATTGCAGTAGATTCACCCATTTTAGAACTGTCCTACTAAACAGACGTGCTTTCTAAAACAATATTTTTGGTTCCTTTTTCCTGCAACCCATTCTAATGTCGCTGCCAACCACCTTCCTAAAATCCGCCACCTCCCAGACTGCTTGGAAAACTGCTGAGCTTTTGAAAACTCAGCAGAAGACCAAACAATCAATGGTGCTGGACCGGATTAAAGAGCAGCTGCTCATGGACACAGCTCCTCCCATAGAAAACATCCTAGCGGAGATGACAACTCCACTTCCCCCAATCATCTCTCCTCCCCAGTCACCATTGGAATCAACTCCAATTCCAAAACTCCCAAAACCAGAGCCAAAACCCATGGAGACTCAGGAACCCATGATGTTCCTCTTCACGGCAGAGAGGGCAGCAAACAAAAAAGCAAAAATGGCTGCCCTGGTATCGGAGAATTCAAACTCTCCGATGCTGAGAAAGCCACTCTTCAAGCGACCTCTGCCCCCTCACTCCCACCACCACCCTTACTCCTATACCAAAAATCAATCACCTATGAGTAGGGGAGAAGGCAGTTGCGCCCAATACCAGGCACGCATCGATGCAAGATGACAATCATACGAATGCGTCGGCGCTGCAGCGGGTAGCGCACTAGCCAAGTGGGAGGCAGACCAGAAGAGGCACTGATAAACCCGCAAGTCCCCCCAGGCTTGCGCAATTTGATCATTTTTGCGGCCCAAAAACTGGGGGGAGTAGCTGTGAGGACTCACTGGTATGAGGAAAAGGGGCTCAGACCCCACAATGACAGTTGCCACCCCAAAGGGCAGGCAAATTATTTGTCTACATGACGTAAAATACACAAATTACGTTTGATCGTAATTACCTGTAAATACTTGCAGGTAATGTACGAGTACCGAATCGTGACACAATAAGATGATGTCACGATTCATACACAAACTGGCCAACCATCTCTTATCTCAATAGGGGATGATGTGACCTGGCCCCTCTCACCAACGTACGTATTATCTTACATACGTGTGTTTGTGTGCGTGTAAATAAGCCGTATATAAACAGCCCAAATTGCTCTAAAATTGCCAGTGTTTGCCTGGGTTTTGGCTTACCCATACTTGTGTATGAAGTGGCTGAACATGCTTAAATTCTGTAGAATTTCCTTCTGGTCAGAATATCTCTCACGACAAGGTATTCCACACAACCTTTTAAAATTTCTCCAGTAAAATCTGGGGACTTAAATTATTGAAATTGACGTTAATTAAAAAATTTAATTATAAAATTAGACAAAACTGATGTACGGCATCAGCAGAAAAAATAAAAACAACCAAACTTGGTAAAAAGGAGCACCAACTTTAATAATTCCAGACCTAGCTGTAGAATTTGAAAATTTTTTACCTCATTTTTATTCGAATATTTGTGTATTTTTAAACTTTTTTCCAAAATTTTGTTCCATGTAAAAAAAAAATATAAATTTTTAAATTTATGTAAAACAAAGAGGATTGATAATGGTAAAAAAAACTCTAGCACAGCAATTTTTCGCTAGAAAACCCAGTTTGAGATGGTAAGGCAGATGAAGATGAAGATTGCGAGAGAGAAAAAAAGCGAGAGAGTTTCCAACAATTTTTCTTCTCCAGTTTTTTCAAAAACCAACTTCCAAGAGATTTCCACTGACATAAGGAAAGTCTATCGCGAAAATTTAAGCCTGATGCCTTTTTTCATTTTTTCATAATCCCAGAAAAACTACTTTTTCAGGAATTTTTTGTTTTCCAGTTTTCTCAGAAACTAATCAACCAATAGACAAAAAACTACTTTCAGACTTGCTCCAGTATAAGAACTATCTCTCGTGAAAATTTCAGCCATATCCACCTGATAGTTTTCTCAAAACAGTGAAACAAAAATTTTAGATGATAGATACGTACATATATGTATATATATACTGAGAAGTCCGAGATCTGGACCTCAAAATAAAAATTATTTTCGACAAACATAAGACAGAATAATGACGTCACAAATTCAGACAAATTTTCGAGAGACAAAATTCGAATTCGGACATTATATTATCCGAATTCGAACTCGTATTCAGATGAAGACATGAAGACAGAAATAAAATCTGATTCTCTTTCAGGCAATTATGATACATTTTATTTCAGCGACAACTTTTCCAAACTCAGACAATTTCAGACAATAATTTGGTTCGATCCGACAGACTGGCGCCATGAGACATATATTAAATGAAGACAAATTGAATAGAAGTAAAAACCCATCGACGGACATGAATGCAGCCAACCTTTTTTATCTCTGTTCCTTCCACACTTTGCTTGCGGTTTGCAGTCATCTAATATATTTTATTATATTTTGCTTTATCAGTCATCCACGTGCGCTTTTTGCCTATTGTATGTCGACGTATATTAATTTCTAATATCTGTAATTTTATTGGCTGTAGACATTTGGTAATTCCTCTCGCTTTTTGTTATCGACATCGCATGTTTGAAGGCAATTAGCAGACAATAAGTGGGGAAATTTCCTTGACAAGAGGAACTGATTTGTGAAGACGAATTCTAATTTCAAATTACTCTCGATTTTGCACTGGCGACACCCGGTACTAGGTTCGTCTTTGCAAATGAGTCCTTCTTGTGTAGGCGGATAGTAGCAGGTCCAAGTCACAAGTCGTACGTTTAAGTCCTCACGTCAGGCAATTTTATAAGTGTACCATCTTCGAATGTAGAAATGATTCAATCTGATCTACCTTGAAGACAACTAGGATGGTAGTTTGTGTTCCAGATAGGTTCAGTTGAAGACAAAGGCAGATTAGGGATGTTCTTTCGTCATGAAGGATCAGTAGTGACGACACACAAGACATTCTTAGTTTCGCCAGTTGTATATCGCACTTCAAGGCGATCTTTTGTAAACACCTACGAGGTGAAGTATCAGTCGACAATACGATCAGATGGAGTTCCTGGCACCTGCTAGGAGGGAAATTTGGTGTGTTGAAGACAACCTTCAGACAAGCTTGGTTCGAGATGACTGCCTTGCTCTGTCACATAAAGGCCGCGTAGAGCCTTCTTTTTTTCGCATAGTGGATTTGACTCCATCTATGTCAGTAATTTTCTCACCTCACCCTCACTTACAACCAAAAGCTCCGAGACCTAAAGTTTCGTATTAGGAGTCTTTTACACAACCAAAACCATCACTCATGAAGACACACAATTAGGTGAAGACACAACAGCTCTCTGATGGTTTCCCCTACTTGTTGTCTGCAATAGCTTTTTTTTTTTCAACTTTTTATTTTTTCCGCTACACACTATGCTTTGTTCCACTTTGTCGACACTATAGTTCTTTTGTAATTATAGTCTTTGACAAAATAATTCTGCTGTTCGTTTTTGTAGGTTTCAAACCTTGTATGGATCGAAACTTCGTTAGGCTTTTCTTTCCACACAACTTAGCTTATTGCTGATTCGTCATATTAATTTGCTGAGGTATGAAGACAAAAGTAAGCTGCGTTTTGCCGTGTCTGATGAAGTCTAATTCAAGTCAAGAAGAATTCAGCCGTAGGACATAGTCAAAGTCAAAAAATAAAATGTCTTGAAGACACAATTCAAGACCCCTCGAGTCAGTGTTTCGGCTGCATGATGCCCTAATTTTAGGACATTGTGACGTCATTAGCATTTAAACACCACTATACATTAAAGGTTGACTTTATGACACGTAACAGGAATCAATTTCGTATGCCTCATAAAATTTTGGCGACTGTGGCAGGAATCGATTTCGGACGCCTCAATACATACACATAAAAAAAATTAGGTCAAAATGAGAAAATGGTAGCAATCGTTATCTTTTCTCATGAAACGGATAATTTTCATGAGCCCCACCCCTAACCCCATAATGATGTCAATTTTAATACCCTGTTTGCAAGAAAACTGGGTAAAAAAAAACTTCTCACAAAAATAGGTTACATCTGAAGCTGGTCCCACACGATACGCATATTTGGCGAACATTTGGCATTCGTCTACATTTGCGCATCGTGTGGGAGAAATGCCAATGCGAATGTTCGGCATTGCCGAACATTTGGCGAACATTCGTCTAGGTTCTGGCAGTTGTCGGTAAATAATTCGCGAGTCAAAGGGATGACGAATATTTGAATGCTTGCAGATGGCTCCTACATGAGGCGTGTGAATAAGTTTGTATATTCATGGTGTAATGTAGGAGCCGCAAAGCAGGGAGGCAAATGTTTCGGAGGAATATTTGCTGAATAACATTCACCGAATACGCGCATCGTGTGGGACCGGCTTGAAATGAATATAATAATGGTATTAAATTCTTATTACCAAGAATGTAATTTTTGAATGGCAAATGAATGAACTCAATTCAGCACTTGTGAATTACATAGCGATATAAACCTGTATAGAAAAAAAAACAATTTTTCAAAATTTAAATTTTGGCCGAATTTTCTTGTTTTTATTGCTGTTTTCTTTTCAAATCAGTTTAAAGCAAATGAATAAGTTAATTAAGATTCGAATAGGCTATCGTTTGAACAAATACTTTTTTTTTCAAACAATATTTTTGGTGTCATGCATATAAATCCTCTGGCAATCTAAAAATTTCAAATCAATTCAAAATCAGAGGGCTGGTAAAATTAAAAATTAACTGGTGGAAATTCTGAGTAATTTAGATATGCAATGTCTAATATCACATAGGTATTATGAATAAGTTAATTATGAACTTATTATGAATATCGAATATTAGTATTTGTGGTAAGTATGGTGATGTGGTTTGGTACTTGGCCTATCAATTAAAAGGCTTGTATACTTTCTGGCATGCCGAGGGTAATGAACATATGCCACCAGAAAACAATTACCTAGACAACAAAAAATCTTAACACTAACCAACTTACCTTGATTTAACGTTTAATTGAAACTTAACATAACCAAACCGCCGTCAAATTCAATATAATGCAATGCTAGGATAGCCAATCTGTATTTTAGAGGTATTCACTACAACCTTCGTCATAGGCACTATGAAAGTTAGAATAAAAATAGCTCTTTGCAGTATTGCAATTTCACAGGGACTACATCTTATTTCTTTCTAAGCCGGTTGAGGCCCATATAGTCGGAGAACACTATTAAATGACATTTACACCGAACTGAGTGAAGACCAAAGTGTACTACTTACATGAATATAACAAAGCATATCAACATACATTATTTTAAGATTGGAATACAACATTTTATTAATCAACATAAACCTTGGGAAACATAATTATCTTCTTCAACTTAATATTCCAGACAGATAGGAACAAACTTTAACTTTTACCAAATTCAACATCATAGGACAAAGTCAGAATGGGAAGTAGTTTCTCTTTTCGATCAAAAATTTGAGGCAAGCTCCAAAATCTCAGTTAGAAGGAGAAACTATCGGATGTTTCAGCCTGGCCGTCTTTGTGATCGAAATAATTAAAAAATTCCGATTGAAGAGGTAATTTGGTTTAGAATAGCCAGAATTTCAAATTACGTGTAGGTACTGCATGTTGCGTTCATTATAGGTTATCAGAATTTTGTACCAGAACGAAAATTTCAAAAAGCCGTAATTCGGAAACTAATGAGCAAATTTAGCCCACCTTTGAGTGTGACTGAGGTGTAGATCCGAAATATGCGCATACCAAATTTTGTCCTGATCCGTGAAGAATTACGCCCTGTCCCATTGTCTGAAGACTTCTAATTCGAGCTTCATTCAAACGCAGCTCAAAATTTTTTTACCATTTCGTAATGGGATTAAAGAGGAAATACATTTTTTCATCTTTTTAGTTTTCTATTTACACTTATTCAGCCTTTACTACTATTGAAGTTTGTTCTGTTATACTTAATTATCACCTGCGGTATACTGCAGGTTGCGGCTGGTAAACTGATAAGCCGTGGCTTCGACCGGGTTTTTCTTATTCCATTGAATTTCTAAAGACCTTTAGAATTGGCCTTTTAGGCTAATTGGCGGATTCCGCCCATCTTTGAACTTGACTTTGAGATTCGGACTCGAGGTATATATAATAATTAAAAAAACACGCCCTCCAGTTTGTTAACAAACTTTGTAATATCCCATTTATACATATATATCTATAGGTAAATTTACAAATAACGTGGCAGACTTTTTTTTATATAACAGGTAATGTGGCGTATTTTTTGCAATGCGGCGGATTTTTCGGTCAGTTTTACCCCTAGTAGGTTTATTGTATTAGGGGGCTAACTATACAAAATCGCATACCTATCACTTTTCAAGTTGCTCCTCTCCCTCAACCCACCAAAATATTGTAAACCATACTTCACAGTTATTTTCCTAATTTTCTCGCTTAGGGGTCAATCCTTCAAAAAATTTTATTTTGAAAAATTTTTTCATAAAATTTTCTATGAATTTGGTTGTCTACACATTTTTCACAGGCGCCATACTTTTAGAATTGAAAACTCAAACATTTTACTGCACAATGTTTTGTTTTTTGGGGGCTGTAAAAGAGGGTAACGTCAACTTGAGATGTGGAAACGTTTATGTTTCATGATGTCCACTACCCAAAAAACAGACTCAAAATTTTCCGTTTAAGTTAACTGGGGTGGCTCTCAATGAAAAAATATCAACGTTAGGAAAAAAAAGAACAAGATATACTCCCACTCTAACACAGCTGAATGAATATAGACAATAAAAAAAAAGTCCGCCACCTTACCTGTTATTTTGTATATGTATAGATGTATGTATAAACTTTTGAGCATGGGTTATTTTGGAAAAATTATAGTGAAATTTTCCCAAAGTCCTAACAAGCTACCCTCGGAAACAGGTAGATTCTTCGAAAGCTATCTAAAAGGCCAATTCTAAAGGTCTTTAGAAATTCAATGGAATAAGAAAAACCCGGTCGAAGCCACGGCTTATCAGTTTACCAGCCGCAACCTGCAGTATACCGCAGGTGATAATTAAGTATAACAGAACAAACTCCAATAGTAGTAAAGGCTGAATAAGTGTAAATAGAAAACTAAAAAGATGAAAAAATGTATTTCCTCTTTAATCCCATTACGAAATGGTAAAAAAACTTTGAGCTGCATTTGAAAGAAACTCAAATTTGAGGATCATAAAGATAAAAATGCTAAACGTTTAGATAATTTCTTTACAGTTGTCTGCGATGGAGGAGGTAATTAAAATTGTTACTAGGTAGGCAGGTAGGAACCCATGTTATTTAGCTTTCACCAAGTTATTTATAAAACTTTTTTTGTTGTTGCTTGTGACAAAGAATGATCAGAACCACGCCACATTTACAAAAACACGTTTCACTATGAATAAACTCATTTGAAGGTTTCAAATGCTGCACATGACGAAATCAGTTAATGAACTGACCCCCCGCCTTAATTTAAATGCCAGTAAGGATAAATTACGACAATTACGTGCTTAGAAAAAGCAGCTTCGTGTTCAAAATTTGTAGATTTAAAAGGAACAAAAATGGCAAGAAAAAGAAAGTCGAAAAATCGAGATGAACCTTTTACCCACTAATCGCGTCACGTCTGAATCGAGATTTTCCACCCAAGTTTTAAAAGACTAATAAAAGCTCGAGTAAAATCAATGCTTCGTTCGTTCGTCGAATTCTAAAACAAAAATTTTCGGCTTTAAAAGGTGGTCTTTCTCTCTTTTCTTTTTCCTTCTTTTTTTCGACTTCTCCCTGCACTATATTTTATTGGTTCATTTCCAGTATTTCTTTTTTCTTCGAGTACCTAATTTTACGGATGAAAAACATGGATAACGTTGTTTCGCTTCTGTATGCAGATAAGAAATAATCTAATATTGACCGTCTCATTTCGTATGGACCTGTTTTAGCATGTTTTTAACCAAAACAAAAACACCGCTATTGAATTTTATAGGTAGGTACCTATGTAACCTTTAATACCAATATAAGGCTATCTCGTCTCAAATATGCAGTGTGATTTCACTTAGGGAGAAAGACTTGAAAAAATTTTTGAGCCAATGTTCGTAAAATTTTTACCCAACATTGAGAAAATTTCCTATGATTGACCCTCAAAAAATTGACTTATCGAAATTTTCAACTTCGTAATATCAGCTTCCCATAACTGCTAGAAACAAAGAATCTTTCGTGGTGGTCACCCCTGGAATATGGTGTATGATTTCAGGTACCACCAATGGTAAATTTGAAATATGCACGGATGTTTCCCCCAGTACTCCGCACCTCACCCAGCAACATTCAAACAAGAACGACAATATTCTAGCATTTTTGGAGAATGTGATATAATTTAGTATTTTAGAATAAAAGTCCAACCTTCATGGCTGAATCTTTGCAGTCCACTGTACAACATTAAGACGCAAATATCAAGTGAAATTTGGTTAAAATGAAAATAAATTGCTCACAGTGTCGATTGTAACAGCTGCGGAAGGGGGGAAGGGCAGTCCACTGGTGACTAGAGGATATAAGGAGATTTCTGGCCTACTAACTTGTCGTAGCCGCGTAATACGTCCGTTGCTTTTTCAACAGATGAATGTAAAAGTCTTGGGTTCGATTCCCAATGACTCCTGAATCTATTTTCCCCGAACAGAACCATTTTCTTGCCTTACCAGCAGATCAGTTTGGGTGCACTTGTGGATACGCAGATATTGCTCCTTTACCAGGGTGCGCATAAATACCCGTATATAACACCTACGTACAAAGATGGCGATGTAGAATTGAATTCTACATCTACACGCATATTCTACGCGTAAAGTATGTAAGTAGAATATCCAATGTCATATAGAATATGTAGAATATGAATAATATGTAGAAAATAATAATGATAAGGTGACAAAGTACCGATAACATTCATAAAGAGTTATCAATTTGTTTATATTCTACTC
Source organism: Ericerus pela (assembly GCA_011428145.1). Lineage (NCBI taxonomy): Eukaryota > Metazoa > Arthropoda > Insecta > Hemiptera > Coccidae > Ericerus > Ericerus pela. The sequence continues at coordinate 178,568 of WOFM01001381.1, forward strand.
GTTTTCTACGTATTCTACATATTCGACGTCAAAAATGTAGAATATCGAATTCTACGCGTAGAATACCATTCCTGCCAACGTATAATTATATCATATCAGGAACACCACCGTACAAACAGTGGAGCCACATTTCCAGATGCATCCTCATTACAATGCCACAACGGATCACCATAGTGACAGTCAATCGTGAATTCGGGTATAGGTAATAGCTATTAATTTATTAGTAGCGTAATTACGTATAATTAAGAGATATGTAGGCTACGTGAAAATTCCATACAGATTTTCTAGTTACAGCACAAACATAACGGGTGCGAAATTTCGACACCGAAACGGGTCACCTTTCTTACCCCCCTTCGTACCATTTCGAGCGAAAGTTTACCACGATAACGCTTCTTCCTTCTAACCACTTTATCGGTTAATCATAATCACCTTCGTACAGCACCACGTATTCAATAAATTCCGACTTGATTCGACCATTTTCCACGTAGGCTACTATTTTCCCACTCGTATTCACTTTCGCTTTTTGCATCGCGCATTTCTCTCTACGGAGACATTTTTCATCGAATAGTGAGAGACTGTGAGAAAGAAAACTCTTCACGCACCGCACAATTAATTAACGCAGCTTCATATTCGACAAAAATGACGATAGCGAAAATGTTTCGGCGAATATTGTCGACTTGTTTTTTCTTTTTCTTTTTTTTTTTTTTTTTTTTTTTTTTTTTTTAAATCGAGATGACGACGAGATGGGAGCATTGAAATGGTCGCTTTCCCACAGAATAAACAAACCCGGATAAAAGGAAAAGTGGCTACCTACACAGTGGATGAACTGTCGACTGTTCTCTAGGGAGTGAGCCATGCACAGCACCAGAATCAGCTACTGCGCTACCACCCACCACCACTATCGCCACCACCACCATCATCATCATCACCGACACTGTCACCACCATCGTTTTATCGTTCTGAAACAACTAAAAGACAAAAACAAAAAAAGACAGAGAAAGAAACAAAAAGTTAAATACAAAATTGGGCGCGCAGATGTTACTTTTTTCTTCCTTTTTTTCCCCTTTTTTTATTTTTTTGGGATAACAAGCCGGTCATTCGGTTAATAAGGAAAAGTTGTTTTTATTTATTTAAGTTGTCGTTTTTTCTTTTAATTTTCTTCCTTTTTTATCTTTTTTTTTTTTTTTTCAAGTAAGTTTTCACACTTGTTTTCTTTTACGTTCTTTTTTTAACAATTTTGATGTTCTTTCGAAAAATGCTACGATGTTAAGTCGAAAATTTTGTAACATTTTGCAAAGGTTTGATTCTAAATACGAGTAGATGAAGGAGAAGGTATATTCTTAAAATTTTCCAAACGAACAATAGTTTTATCGACGGTTACAATAGTTGCGTAAAATAAGTGATTTTGCAACGAATAGGTTTAGTGATGCAAAAATCACGCTCGTAGCAATCATCTGCAACGCACGTAAATACATTTTTTGCAACCTATGCACAAAAGAACGAGTTTTACATGCAGGTACAGCGAATGTAAACAAACGAATTTTTGACCAATCAAGTAGACGATAATTTTACAATCGCTCACGCATCCAAATTTTGCGCAAGAGTGTGTAAAGCACTTTACACACTCATGCGCATCCCAATCCTGCGCGACAGGGTGTAAAATATTCGAACATATAATCATTTTGATATTATTATTTAGTTATTTTGTAAAAAACTATTCGTCAAGTTGCCAATCCAATCAAACACAACATTTCAATTTTCAAAAAAAACATCTCAAATGATTCCTCTGCCTCTAATTAAGTTAGAGAGCTGTGGTTTGTAATGATCGAAAGCGGATAAAATTTTAAAAATTTCCATATAATTTTCTAATTATCTTTAGTTATTTGACAACAAATAAATGAAAAAAATGCAAATTAATGGAAGATTTGCCATATTTTGGAATATAGAAACTTTTTAACCCTTAATTATTCCTCAGTCGCTATTTAAATTAGAGAGCGGAAAATAGTATTTCTGAAAAAAGAAAAAAATTTACCTGAATTTAGTTAATCATCTTTAACAATTTGAAAATAAACAAATAAAAAAACAAAAATTGATAGAAAAAAATTTTTTTTGAAATCCAAAAACCTCTTTTTTTTATTCAATGATTTCTCAGCTCCTGTTTAAGCTAGAAATTTGGAATTAGTACCGCTAGAAAGAGGAAAAAATTTAATTGAAACTACTTTCCTTATAATTTGTTAATAGTTCTTATCTGTTTGAAAATAAACGAACAAAAAAAGCAAAATAATGGAAAACTTGCAGTTTTTGTTTTTTTCAGCTATAATTTCCAAAATTTATTTATTTTATAATTTTTTATTTTATTGGGAGTGGGAGTTGTTGCAACACTTTTGTTTCTGCATTAGTTATAAAAAGTATGGTGTGCAACAAGTGCTTGTGGGCTATTTTAACTCGTGTCAAGTTTGTAGCACTCGCCTTCGGCTCGTCTGCAAATTCTTCACACTCGGTAAAAAAATATCCCACATTACGCACTTGTCACACAATATACTATTTTGTAAGAACTCCGAAAACAAAATTTCTCCAAAAAGATATTTTTTGAAATGGTATCTAAACAGTAGGTACTCAAAAAAAACTGTAAATTTTTCATTTTTTCGTTCGTTTATTCTCAAGTAGCTAAGGATGAATAAAAAATTTGATGGAATTAAATTCAAGTAAATTTCCTCTTCTTTTCAGCCATATCAAATAATGGCTAGGAAATTATTGATTGAAAGAGAGGTTTCTAGATTTTAAAAAAACGGCTGATTTTCTATGAATTTGCCTTTTTTTTCGTTCATTTATTTTTAAACAGCTAAATATTATTAAAAAGTTATATGAAAAATAGATTTTAGAAAATTTTTTCTTTATTTCAGCAATACCAACCCCAGCTCTCAATAGCCGCTGAAAAATCATTGAAAGAAAGACAATAGGTTTCTAGATTTCAAAAACCAGCAAATTTTCCATTAATTAACGTTTTTTCCGTTCTTTATTTTCAAACAACCGAAGATAATTAAAAAATTATATAGAAATTTCGTAAATTTTATCCTCTTTCTAGCAACACCAACTCCAGCTCTCTACCTTAAATAGACGTTTAGGAATCATTGAGCGAAATGAAAGAGGTTTGTTTCAAAATTGAAATGTATTCAATTGAAGTGGCAATTTGAAAATCGATTTTTTACAAATTTAGGAAGTGCTGAAATTTTATAATGTTGGATTAGACATAGTGCATATACGCAGCCAAGACAGTGATTCAATAATCCGAACAAGTCTCAAGCTGTGCATGAGAAAACTTTTTCTTTTCAACATTGACATAAAATCTCCTACTTCACGAATAGTAAATAATATGTGCGAAAACATCTGTTTTTAAGGTAGATGTTGGGTATGTATTGATGTATTGATTTCAACAAGAGACCATTCTTCTTTAACATAACCTTATGGAAGAAGTTACAGTAAAGAAATCCGTTACATAACTTGGTGCATTACATGATACATAAGATACTGATGGACCCAGCCTTAAAGGCTGGCACCTGAATGGACAGCAGTACAATACATTCAAACTCCCTCATTTTTTTCTCTCTAAAGAGTAAAATAGTGTAAAACTATTTCATGCGGGTTGGGAGAGGTGGGCTTGTATCTTTATACTTTTATGAGTTACTCCTAAGGTCACAAGTCACTACTCATATTTTCAGTAGATTAGATATTATATTCTTACAGGCCAACAAAAATTGTAGGCTATAAGCTCTAATGAAGTCTACAGCTGGGATATAAAACTATATCTTGTAGATTGGGAATGGTGCTTATGCATTTTATCTCATTTTGTGTCTCACTCCTTATGTGTTAATGAGACAGCCAAAAGTTGACTAATTTACGAGTATATACAATTGATTTACAAAAAAAAAGGTCCGAGTTTCTCTAGGGACTCATGAAGGATTAACGTGTACACATAATAGTGTGGTAATGAGCATGCACACAACCACACACCTACATGCCAACTAACACACACAAATGAGAGTTACAATATTGTAAGACGTACAAGTTACAAAAATCTGATGATTATAATTCCCATTTTAGCTCCTTCTGCAGACTGATGGCTTAGATGTTTACACATCAATAATTAATATACCTGCACAAATGAAATACAGGCCAAAAATTAGTCAAATCACTGTCACAGCTATTTGAGCAAGGGCTTGAAAATTTGGGATGTAATCCTTTGGCTAACGTTGATGTTATTGGTATCCAAATGCATGTTTTTACTCAATTTTTCGTATTCTTCGTTGAATTTTTAATTTGATTTCTCTTATTTTCATAAACTTTAGCACTGACAGCTCAGAATTTTTAAAATCAGAGTAGTTTATCAGCAGTAATAATAAAGTTAGGTACATACCGTTTAATGGTTTAACGTTTCGTTAAGATACCATTATTAATAACGTTACTCCATAACTGATTCTAGCAACTCAGCCCTAGTTTATACTACCCGTTCCTAGTTCAAAATTATCGAAAAATGAGCAAAATTATTAATCCAGTTTAATACTGTTGCCACTGCAATTACGTGAGGCCATTATCAAGAAAACTAATATTTTCCAACAGTCAATTTCACTTGCACAACCATCAGTTTGAGCTAGTGGGTAAAGTGCGTAAAACTACCTTCAAATTGAATAAAGTCCTACCTAGAGAAAGAGAAAATACAGTTTGAAAAAACAATATTTCAACGTTATTGTTCATAACAACGTAAAAAAAAAAATTCTTAGAAAACATTATTAATTATGCAAGGAAATTTATGGAAAAACATGATATATTTTTAAAAGTCTTGAGCTAATATACCTTTTTCTTTTATCTAAGTACTCTCATCGGTTTTATTTTTCCTCCAATATTCTTCGAGTTACCCTTAATGAGAACCAAATTTTGTGTTTTCTTTGTTAAATCACAAGAATAAAAATATTAAGTTTTTTGATTTTTCTTAACAGTATTTTTATTCGTGATGATTTTCTATCAAATTCTAGCATCAAAATATTATGAACTATGATACGAAAAATAGATACCTAGGTAGATATAAAAAACAAAAATCCACGCAAATGAGGATACAACTCGAGGAAAAGTTTAATGCTATTCTCATTTTTCTCCAAATGTACATAAAATATGAAAAGGAATTCGGAAAATTTTGTCATCATTTATTAAAATAATGGAAAAATAAATGCAGAAAAAGTGAGAAAGTAAGTTACCTACTGAGAAAAAAGTTTGATAAATATATTTCACACATAAAGAAAAAAAAATAGACAGAGATTTTGATGAAAATTTGAAGGGAATTTGTAAAGATAGTTGAAAAATTATGTGCATAAAAAATATTACATGGAGAAGAGTGCTTATTCCAGAGGAAACATCCAGTAAAAAAGAAACATCAAATTAACAATTTAACGTGAATATTGATAACGAGAACATTAAAACATTCAAAGTAACATTGGAAACGGTTACATTTTGAAGAATTTTACATCGCCTATTTGTATTGTAATGAATTCATAGATGATCGCCCCTACGTCGCCCCCTCAAAAAGAGTATGAAGGGAGGGAGATTCCCCTTTGGCTGCTGGATTCAGCCCTATTTCAGAGATTTTCCACGAACATTAAAACACCTATAGGCAGGATCACATAAAAATTTAACAGAAGACATTTTTTTCTCTGTGGCACCCTCCTCACAAGGCTGGATTTTCTTTCACCAAATTTGCTCCCTTCCTTCAGAAAGGATGTATCCGGCTATGTTTTGGTTTCAATCGGATGTACACATTTTTTTGATTAACTAAGTGAATTGGGTCAATGTGCAGGGCATTACAGGTTAATTTGAAAATTTAAAATTTTTTCAAAAGGGTTTTATTTGATTTTCTTGCATCTTGAATTGAGCTTCAATAGTAATTGACCACCTATCCTTTAACTTGGTTTTTCTTTCAGACAATTTATATTCTTGTAGTATCTATAATACTGCAGATATCACACCACTTCCTATTATTAACATAATTCTATTTTACAGACGATAACTTTTGTTGTTATCAGTCAGTCGATATTCAATATACCATCCATTCAATTTCATCATATTAAATTAATATTTTATGCAAATATACTACAATCCTTTTGATTTTTGTTTTGTTTAATTTTCCCCCATACTTTATTCTATGGATATCTATAGCTTAATGCATTATTTTGAAAGAAAAAATCAGCGCTATCTTGCATACCTATTGAATCATTCCCACTTCCGAAGGAAAAATTCCGTCAGAAATGGTATGTGGGAAAACTATTCGAAATCATTTCAACCTTACTACAGCCATTACGAAAAGAGAAGCCCAAAAATTCAATCTAACACGATCTTGTTCTTTCAGTTTAGGTGAACGTGTACAAAGTTGCAAAAATTACACTTCATCCAAATTATGGAAATTTGGCAATACAGTTGAAAAGTTGGGCAATCTGCATTATTTAATGGAACTTGATGGCTATGTCATTACACGTCATGTCAATCAATTGCTGTCCACCAAAGTTCCCCTCAAGCACCAAAGAAGTCACAAGTATCATTCCAGCCTCAGTACTCACCAGAGAAAACCACGCAGCACTTCTCTACTCAATCAACTGCAGCATCAAAATCTCCCACAGCAGATAAATTGCCAAAAGTTAACAAACCAAAGACTTCTTCATTACAAGTTGGGAAGAAGAATGTATCTCCAGCTCAACAAGAACTGACTTGGCATCCTCAACGAATTAAGAAACTAATTAATCGTTCAAACTTGTAAATTTCTAATCCAAATTTTTTTTTATTTTTTTTTAAATTCAACTTTTCATATTCTAATTTCTAAGGCAATTTTTCAGCCAAAAATGGTTTTCTTTACGTAATTTTTTTTTTATTTCCAGTTTTTGTTTTTTTTTTTTTTTTCAAGAGGGAAAGAATTATAATACCTATAATACTATGGAAATCGCGCTACCTCCTATTATTCACGCAATTCTATTTTACAGACGATAACTTTTGGTTGTTGTTATCAGTCAGTCAATATTCAATATACCATCTATTCAATTTCATCACATTAAACGATTATTTTATGCAAATATACTACAATCCGTTTAATTTTTTTTTTGTCTGTTTAATTTTCCACTGTTGCATACTTAATTCTATGTATGTCTATAGCTTAATGCATTATTTTATTTTTTATATTTTCGAAAATTCGCCTTACTTTTCCTTAAAACTCTTTCATATTGCAGGAGTTTGGTTAATTTCATTATGGTCACGACGCTGGCTGGAAAAACTGTCGATTACTTTCCGAATTTTCGACCGCAAATGCCTTTTATTTTTGGTTCAGTAAACCTTCTCTGTCGAATGTTTATTTTTGGTGCGATCCTAAGACCACACAATATCTCGTGCATGTAGGTACGAGACCCTTTTTACCCGATTCGCTTAATCGAATTACAAAATTTACCTGTCCATTGATATCAATATTAAGTTTACGTTGCTACCGAAATTTTCGCATAATTTTTAATTAGCACAAGAAAGAAGAAGAACCGAGGAAAAAGAAAGAAAAAAAAAGGAATACGTTTTTCACTGCAATTTAACGTATTAATTAAGTTTTTCGTTTCGATTGTTTGAGGGTCACATTTTACATGGGGATTGGGCAAAAGGAGGAAGAAATGAGAGAGTCGATTGAAAGAAAAACGAAAACCTCCTGGTAGGCACACATTTTATTCGAAGGGTTGTATGTGGGTGCCTGATACAATATAGCCTCTGACTACTTTACAAAATGACTATAGCAGTTACCTGCGGCGTCGACGACATTTTCTTGTTCATCACCTCTCTTTCTTTCCTTCCCTCTTCCTCTCATTCACCCCCCCCACTCTAATCATTTTCACTCTTCACTTCTTCTCCCTGTTACTCCTTTTCATTGTTCATTTCTCCCAGTCCTTCTATCTCTCTCCTTATCTCCCTTTTAAAAACGAAAAGTACAAATAAAATGATATCTAGAGCTGCTCGAAGTTGTAAGGATCCACTAGATTGTAGAATTACAAAACGGAAGTAAATTTTCGTCCAGCAAAAGAATATATTATTGATACAAATTTATGTTTTGGATGCCAAAAGTTTCAGTACTCCGTTTTCTTCTATCAACTTTCTTCATTTGAAACAATGTAGGTAACAAATTTTTAAAAAACGTTTATGTGCTCAATTTTTTTTAGGGAGAGCCCCCCTTCATTGATTCAAAAGGTAGGGGTGAAGCCGTTTCATCTCTGATCCAGACGACCAACACCCTTTCATCACATTCCCACAGTCAAACCTTTGTTAGATATTATTTCATTTTCAAACCTGCACTTAATTGACAGGGCCATGAGTAGGTATACTTCAATCTCGTAACTTTATGGCGCCCTCTTTTCGTAATATGGGAGCCCAGAGAAATATAAAATTTTGAGGATTCGTTAGTATCATTAACCGCAATATGTTCCAGCTGGTAAAAAACACAGAAAGTTTTAAGAAGGGTTGAAGGAGTAAAAATCCGCAATTTCTCCCCCAAGAGGCTACAGACTTTCATGATAGCTTTAAATCTTCATTTGGATGACAATAATAAGTCAGCAAACCAACATCAAAATTCGTTCAGTAGTTCTCAAGTGATACTTGGACAAGCATTTAACCTATCATTTTTATTAATATAAGTAGATGAGCAAAGTAGGTCGTGCAAGACCTAAACCAAGACTTTGGAACGTTTTAAAGTGTAGGTATTTTTTATGTAGACTGGAAAGTGATGCAAAAGTTCACATCAAATCTATTTGATGAAGATTAAATTCTACCGTAAGTACCTAATTTTCTTTTTCCTTTTTTTTATATCTTGCTATAAGGAACAACCTGTAAGCTAAAGGCAGAGAGAGGAGCAGTTTGAATAAACATAGAACAATTTGTCCCAGTTTTTGACAGTCTATAACCACACAGTTGAGAGGCATAAGGAAAAGACATAATTTTGACAAAACTTAGACTTTTTTTTTTTTTTAAATCAGTGATAAAAGACCTTTGAAAAACTACATACTCAAATCTACGCTTATAAATTTTTCATCACTCACAGTTCTCAAATAAGGCTGAGGAAACATACGAAAATTTTTATACTTCAATATATCAATTTAGAATATAGAAGGGAGTGCAGGGTGAACAGAGACATACAGCTAAAAAGATGTCCAATGCCCAATCAAAAACATGTCAAAGATAAAGAACGTTATAAAACGTTTCAAAGTCCGATATTTGTTACTGCGCATGTGTCATATCTTGAAAGTAGGTATATGTATAATGGTATAGAGACGAATATGCGCAGCTCTGCTGCTCAAAATGTTGAACAAAGTTGACTTGTTGTTATTGATGATGATGAAGATGGTTGAAGATCTTTGTCAAATTTTTGTACCACAGCACATGCAGAGAGTTGGACATCTCTTTAGCTATATGTCTCTGGGGGTAAAGTTCTCCCTTAAGACAAAAATTGCCTAATTTCCAAAAACAAAACTAATTCATCGATACATCTATTAAAAAAATTATGAAATTATGAAATGTAGGTATTTAATCATTTAATTCCATAGATGATCAAACAATGCGCGCACGATTGCACAGAATTCACTAAATGAAAATCCCCCCCCCCCAAAAAAAAAAAATGAAAGTAACCAGTATTCTCCACCACCGCTCCGCAACAAAAAAAACGAAGCTTATTTGAATAAACTATCGTTTTTTCTTGATTTCCAATTTTTTTCGGGGAGCGGTGGTGTTGGTGAGGACTACATATTTTTTGGGCTACTTTGACTTCCCCCACACGTATCCAAACTTACGATTTCACGATCATGAGCCCTACCTCACAAAAATCCGAGATCCTCCACTGGTTTTGATGAAATTCTTTATGAAACGAAGAATTTCCCTTATCACAACCCAGTGGTATAGCCAGGATTTTCTGAGGGAGAGATTTGATGAGAAATAATTTTTTCCTTTCCCTTCACCTCCAGTGGCGAATTTCAATATTTTTTTAGAAGGAGAAGGACCTCAGGCGATCTGCGTGAACCAAAAAATCTGAATTAAAAAATGTCGACCTTCACCTTCCGAGCTAGAGTTGTACGCAGGATTCATCTCGGAGAAGAGGAGAATTCAGAAATTGAAAAAAATTTCTGTGTATTTTGGGATATGAATTTCTGATTTTCATGCCAATTGTCATTATTTGTCATGAAATTAAAAACCATAAAGGTCTCACTCCGTGAAATTCTGTTTTAAAAAAATCCGAAGGTAGGATCTATTCTTTAATCCCCCTGGCTACGCCATTGTCCCAACCATCAGTCTTTCCAGATTATGGACACAGTTTTGAACAATAATGTTTCCAAGAAAAAACACCCATGAAAAATGGACATTAAATACCTACTTCCATTTCAGAGAATAGGTATGTAACTGATTTTTTGCCTATCTTCAACTGCAAGAAAATCTATGCGGTAGCAGCTCTATTCCTATCCACCTATCATTGGCCTTTGATGACTGGAACGTGCACTTGTTTACGCGATGCAACAACCTAAAATCTTTGTTTAGAAAACAGATTCAATAATATTTATTTTGCACTTTTCTACCGATAAACCACCACTCTACCGGCTATTTAATCATCATATCCAGCTGTGCATTGGCACCCTCCCTCCAAAGGATGCGCCAGCACTTGCCGCAGCGACGCAGTCACACGCTGCACCCAGACGATTGCATCGTGAATTGCAGTTTAACGACGTGAAATTCGCGTTCATATACGTTCGGTAATTATTTATTTAAAAAGCCAAAAGTTTCTGCTGACAAAAAGAGAACGTACGTGTACACGAGAGTGAGAGGGAAGCTGTTTAATAAACGAGATTGATATTTTGGTGAGGGTAGTGGTCCTACTACATACAACGAATGAGGATGATGGTATACGTTGTGTAGACATACACACACAAACACACTTTTGATTTGATGCCATCGTCGTTCCATCGGTTCTCCAGGGGGCAGAAAATAGCGAGGAGACGAAGCGAAAAAGAAAGAAAGAACAGAAGATGAAAATTTATATAAAGAAAAACCTACGTACATAGTCGAACGATGACAACACACTGCGGCTAACTTACATTCGTCTATACATGTATGTTATACTGTACAATGTAAGTATACGTATAGATACTGTATAGTGTATACCCCACAACGGCAGTAGATCCAAAGAACGAAAGAAAAAAAATCCCTGAAAGAAAAGCCATATCCATCCGAAGCAATTACCACGCACTTGATGTACGCCACTGGTGACGCGTGGCCAGCACCTCTCATCCGCACATTTAAACCTACTCCCACCCTTCCCTTGCATCAAATGTCACGTGCGCCTCAATTTTCGTTTGTTAACAAAAACCAAAAAAAAAAAAAAACAACAACAATAACAATACAAGAGAAACGAGTGGCACGCTCTGTCCCAGCGTGATGATGCATTACATTGGTTGCTGGTGCCTACAGACATGTGTCTAAGAGAAAGATACATGCATTATACAGGGTGTGTTTTTGAAGTGGATGATGATAATAATATACGGTATATATTGTATAACAATATCGAGGATTGATGTTTCAAATCGATTGCATACAATGCAAATTTCACCAGTTGCGTGCTCAACCGTAGTCACGCCTTCGTGATATAACAGAAATCATCTTCAACCTGGCAGGTACCTCCAATGGTCATTCGAATAGACCTCAGTACTTTAGCACTAAAGTGGACGTTTATTTCGAAAAAAGTGGTATGTATAGGATTTTAATTTTAGACGAGTGGAAAATATGTCATACAGACGATGTTTTTGCGTTAGAAAACAGTAAATTGTAGGCCAGCAATATGTAAGAAACAACAGGGGTGGAAAACGACTATTTTCCGCACCTAGGAGATAAACAAATTTTCCCTACAATTAAATAATAATTTTTCTTTGAACGTAATTACGAAGCCAACAATTATTGAAGTCTAAAATTAAAATAGTATACGCGACAGGATCTTTGACTAGCTTAATGGACTGCTAGAACTGATAAAATCTTGAAGCCAAACAATGCAGGCGCGAAAAATGTACTTTTTGTGAAAACTGAATTTGTATTGAGTTATATTTTCGTGATTCCTAACAATATAAGCAGATACTAGTGAAATATTAGAACGCTATACCAATTTATTGTCTGAAATTAATGAGTGAAACGTTCGAATGATGATTTAAATTAATCAACGAACTCTTCAGAATGTGAAAATGTAAGTTTTAATTCTACAAAATTGTTGATGAATCGCACTCGCTTTAAAGCAGCAAGAAAAAAATTCACATACCTTTAAATACCTACTTAATTGAAAATTGATATTTTCAGCATCATTATAGATTTATAGATAAGTATTCTTCTCAGGAGTAAAAACAGTTTTGTACGTTTAAGTTTCGATTTTTTTTTGTTCTATATTAGTCTTAATCTAGATTTTTAGGTATTCACATGAATCGATGCATCTGAAAAAATCTTTGTTAATAGTTTGGTGGTCGAGCATTAGACTGAGCTCCCAAAATTTAAGAAGCGTTTTCCAAATTTTCAATTATGTATATCATTTTTCTCTTTGAATGTGAAAGAGCATTAAAACATGTTTATAATATTATCCTGAAACAAATGTGTTAAATTCATTGACAATCGTTTTTTGAATAGCGAGTTTGATTCTGATTGTTTTCAATTTTCTTAATCATTTTGGAATTGAATTTCTGAATTCCCGCTAACTTCACTCTGAAAAATAATACAAAAGAAAATGGGCGTTTGGTAGAAAATTTATGCAATAACTCCTTGGAAAATTTACCCAAATTCACAACACTTTATTTACGTAGGTTCTGAATTGTTATACAATCTTTGACAAAAATATGTACCCACGAATTGAGAGTGTGAGTAAACTTGTAAATAAAACTTGAGAGAACAATATTCTTTTAAGTTTCACTACGTGTTTGTACTTTCACTAATCACCAAAGGTCGTTTTTCGTAAAAATAACGCCTGTTAACAGTGCCTTTAGCGGTGTTCCATTTAACCCTATGTATTTCTTATCAGTTCTAGCAGTCCATTAAGCTATATAGTCAAAGGACAGAATTGTATAGTATGCGTTACCTTGGGCGATTACGTCACTCGGCTTCGCCTCACTCCGCAAAATTCGCCCTCCCTAAACACATACTTCCCGCTCTTGTAATCTACTATTTTACCGTACAAATGGGTCGAGATAAACCTCCAAAATAAGTAATGTCGAACAAAAAGTCTCTCGCCTTTGATTTTATTACATCACGTAAGTTTTCCACTCTAATTTGGACAATTTTCATTATATTTAAAAAAAATCTCAGTAAAAAAGTACAACCCACAGTTTTCGGTTAGAATTGAAACCGTTGTTAATTTTAATTTACACGATTAATCCAAATATGAGAGAATGCCAATAAAAATCGTTATTTTTTGGTCACGTTCCAACGGTGGGGCCAAGGCACCACAGTATGAATGTGTGTGAAAGTGAGAAAATTGACACAATAAAAGTACGAATGAGTTATATTTTGTGGATTGTGTAAAAAAAGAATCTCGTTGATGTTGGTGCGAGACTACAAGCCCTACACAAAAAGATTTGTTCGCTGGTGTGAATACCACACTCAAGTCCACGAGTGCATGACATACGCAATGGCCACTGATCAAATGTCGCCATATTAACTTTCATAAGGATTATAATTATGCGATATAATAGCGAAAGCAGTTATAGAGAAAATGAATCATAAAAATTTTACCAAATTAATACAGTCCACTCTGCACTTAATTGGGGCGCATCCGTGATAGACTATTTTGTCCAAATTAAGTGGTCAAATGCCGATGGAACGTCAGTCGAAAAGGTAGATTTCGCCTACAATTTAAACATTATTTAAATTATGTGTATTGTGGGTTGCGTTCGTTATAGATTTTAAGAAATTTGTACCGTAATGAAAACTTCGAAGAGCCGTAATTTAGAAACTAATAATCGAATTCAGTCCATCTTCGGACCTAATCTAGATATAGACTCAATGTATGCATATGAAAAATTTTCATCTCGATCTGTGCTGAATTACGCTCTGCAGTTCGTCCACAAATTTAAAATTTCAAACAGCTACCATTTTGAAACTAATGGGCGGATTTCGCCCATCTTCGAAGTGGACTGAGATATTGATCCAAATCATACACATGCCAAGTTACGTCTTGATCCGTAAAGAAATACACCCTCCAGTTTGTTGAAAATTTTATTATATCCCATAATATACATATAAACTTTTGGGAGGAGGGTGATTTTGGGGTAGAGAAATTTTCCCGATGTTGTGACATGCACCCTCTTTAATAGGTAGATTCTACGAAATCTACTGAAAAATCCAAAAATTTTTTGTGCGTACAATATGTTGTATTCAAGTGCATCATGGGCGTATAACCATTATGGGACAAGGTGGGGCATTTTCCTTATCTCCCTCATAGCAACCAATGCCTATAACAATGGGGGAAAATAGGCTCTATGGTCTAATTACACCACATATATATCGGAAAACCAAAAATTGTTAATAAAGATCAAAAAATTTAGTAAATGAAGTGCTAAATCAATTTTCTGCTGATACACACAATTAATTTTAAAAGAGAAAATCAAAATAAATATCTAATAACTTTGGAACCGACTAACTAATCAAACAAAAATTGGTTGGTTTGATCATTATGTTAAAGGTAATGTTTTAATAAAATACTGTGCCTATTGAACAAAAATTGCAACTTTTATTGAGTCTCACATAAAAAATTAGCCTCTCCAACAGACCCAAGGCATAAACCATAAAGCCAATCACAACCAAATTTGATAGAATGTTAGAATAGTCTTAAATCAATTTGTGTTTCAAATTTTGTGACTATTTGTTGAAAATTATTCATTTTAGAGCCATTACGCTGTCAAAAATGCAACATAATTAGCCACACCTGACATAGCGTAAAACCAGTTAGTACTAAATTTGAATGGTCTTGTTCTTGACTTAGTACAAGTGTTTGATCCAAATTTTGTGACTATGGAATAAAAATGACGTCCTGTACCGTTTTACTTATATGCATACATACAAACATAAATACATACTACTAATTTTCAAAAATGGTGCCAAAAGTTTCCTTGAATTGACAAATGCGCAGAACTTTATGATTTATAAAATAGACAAAGCACAGAAGAGGTTTGCCCGCAACTGTAGGCTACATTTCTAGCTTGAATGTTTTTGTTATTTGTTTTTGAAATAAAATAAAATTAATCCACTTGTGGTCTTGTGACTTATTTATATTTTCACTTCAGTACTGACAACCTTCCTTTCTCCACTACACCATTGATAAAGTTCTGATTACACCCATGAAAGTACAGTACCGTTTCAAAATAAATAAATGAAATTATCCATTGTCTATGTATATATATATATATATATAAATATGGCCCTGAATTTCTGGTAACACTATATAATTCATTGTTTCGGAGGAGACAACTAACTGTTTTTTTCGTGGCTGTGTGTGGCTGTGTGGGTAGTGGTTTAAGTGCGTCAAATGAATAATTGGCGAAATAATATGTTCGTTTCAGAATAACAACCTTTCAATTCCCGATTTTGATGAACATTTTTCTAAATATCAAGAGGGTAATTTCATTCAATTTTTTTTTAGAATCGATGAGATCTTTAAATAAAATATAATTAGTTTCAAAGTAATATTGCCCCAAACAATAGAAACGAAAAATCATTGAAAACAATTTATCCATCAGAAAATCTAACCAACTTCAAGAAAAAAATAAAAACAAAAAATAAATAAATAAAAATAAAAATACTTAAAAAGTGAAAATTAATTCTTCAAAATTTCTCTAATAGGTAAGATCTACTAGCATTAGAATGATACCTAAAAGTATTATGGATTTATAGTAAATTAATGATTTTTACTTTCAAATAGAACTAAATTCAAAAACAAAAAACGATAAAAACTGCGCTAAGAGGATTAAAAAAATCCATTTAAAATTTCTAAAGCAAGATCTAAGTCTAGGGACTGGAATTATTGAGTTCAACGTTAATTTAAAATTTTTGACATAAAATTTGACGGAATTGACATATAAACCCACATGGTTTGGAAAAGAGCATCGACTTTAATAATTCCAGTCCCTAGATCTAAATCTTGCTAGAGAAATTTTAAACGGTTTATTTTTTAAATTTTGGAAATAAAGTTTTTTTGGCCAAAGAGAAGTTTCATTAACCCCTCCAGAACTTTGGCTTTCTCTTTCTGGATTACAGGCAAAATCTCAGCTTTAATCACCGGTTATTACCTTCAGAATGAAATTTTTATCTCTTTCACTTCTCGTCCAACATATCAACTTAGTTATAAGGTTAAGAACCTACGACATAATCTGAGACAGACTCTATTGATACTTACAGATAATCCTTGGTAGCAACACCAACAAGGGCTCGTATATTTTGTAGTCCAGTACGTCACCCCAACATAAGTAAAACTAACTCATAAGACAGTTGGACAACGCTGTGTAGGTCTCCAAGATGAGGCTGTAATTCAGTGTGCGAACAATAAAACTTACATGCACCCATTCAAATCTATTGCATAACTCTATCGTCTCAATTTTTCAAACACCCTGTATGCAAACTCTCCTCCGTCTCACCCCATCGCTAATATCATTCACACGATTCAGCAAACTGAGTTAGTAATGTACCGCACCCGTCCACATTTTTATCGCTTTTTAATCCATTAGTGAAAAATTTTTTCCAACGAATACCGAAACCGTTGCGAACTCATATACACATAAGCGGCAGGCAGCCCGTTGGCAAAAAGTGTCAGTTTTTAGTCGAACCGAATGCGATATGCGCCCGTATTAACAAAAACCACACGAATAAAGGGTGAGCATTTTATCTTTTTCCTTCTTCACCCCTCAACCACGAACCACTGTAGCACCTTTCACATTAGCGTATCTCTCTCAAGCGACGTAAAATTATGATATCAATGAGCGTTGGCAAAAATGACGTTTCTGTGTCATGTACATTAAAAAAAAAACAAAACATGAAACGGTCTTTGGTGGCTGAGTAGTGTTCTAGGGTTAAATACGAAAGCTATTTTGTACATAAAGCTACACGTGGAATTACGTCAAATATAAAACTATAAAGATATTCCGACACCTGATGTACACCTAAAGAGGGGTGGTGGGGCAATTTTGGAGGAATACTGGAATGAATAGAAATCCGAAAAATTAATTGGCGAAACATGAGAGTACTAACAGCTCTATCTTCTAAATTAGCTGCTGTATGCAAATTTCATAGTTTAGTCAATTTAAATTTTCTATTCAATAACTTATTGGCCAAGGGGGAGTAGAGGCTTTAGTATCTTGGAATTTACACAAATGAAAAATGCATCACAAAGTCAGAATGAAGACTTCAGAAAAAAAGATTCTTAATTAATAATAAATTTATTAATTCTCTGTTTTTTATTCTTACTTACTTCACATAAGTTAAATTTTACGCTATTTGATAAGGCAAAATAGTTCTACAAATGGTAATAGTTGTCATGGCTACGCCCACGAGTCCTGTGCACACTAGCGATGCGCAGAGGACTTGACATTACTGGAGATACTGGGCTGAGGCGACGCTAACAGTTGTCTAACAACCAGGTGCGAGCTAAGGTGTGTGATAACGAACATATTTTATTCATCCTTGTGACGTTAAAGGAACTTAATGTAAACTCCTACCACTACATGGTAGCAGGAGCAAAGTGTTTTTCACTGGACCTCGAATTTAATAATTCGTTTTCATCAAAATTTAATTTCGAAACTCAAAAATTAATTTCGAAAAATCGAAATTTAATTTCAAAACTCAAAATATCATTTCAGAAATCGAAAATTATGAGTCCTGTGCGCACTAGCGATGCGCAGAGGACTTGACATGACTGGAGATACTGGGCTGAGGCGACGCTAACAGTTGTCTAACAACCAGGCGCGAGCTAAGTTGTCTGACAACAAACATATTTTATTCGTCCTTGTGACGTTAAACAAATTTAATGTAAACTCCTACCACTACAATAATTCCGCATAAAATCTGTTAAAAGTTTTTTAACAGTTCAATGCTTCAATCACATTACGGTTTTAATTTATGTAAATTCAAATTCTGTGAAGTTAAAAAACTTAAAAACTAGATATCTCAAATAGAACAATTCAAATAACTTATTTGATAAGAAAATAATGATGAGGTACACCCCGGGCGATATAAATATGATCAATTTTTTTTAACAGAACCTTCCATCAGAATTCACTCATTTAAATAAGATTTTTTTTAGATCCATCCTAGAAAGTGGAACAGTCTCTCCACCTCCAGAGAACTAATTCTACAGATTTCTTTATTGAAAAGACTGTTATTAAAAAATGCTGAAAGTTCCGCACTTTTTTTCTTATTGAACATACTAATTATTATAACTTACATATATTCTGCCCTCCCCTTAAAATCAAAAATCGGAAAAATTCACGAATTTTCAGTCAAAAGGGAAAACGCGCGCCAACAAAAAGATTTGACGTCTCCATTTTGTATGTTTGCCTGACCAATTTCAGTCTGAGATATAAATTTTTCTGGTTTTCCGTCATTTATCGAACTAACGTTTTCCCCTAAAATTAACACAGTCAAAATCAATAATCAGTTAATATCATTAATAACACCCAAATTTACATTAATTCCTAGGCAAACACGAAGAATCTGGAAAATTCGATCATAATTCACCGAATTATCGTATTTGGCTGAAATTATCAAGTCAATTACGTAAATAGTTCATGAAATTGATTGCTTTAGCCTAAGGTATAGTTGGAGGTTAGGTGAAATCGACAATTTTTTTAATAAAATTTATCTTATGACTGAAGGGGTAGCTTGAGAGGTTGAAAATTTTACAAATAATTTAATTTTCCATAATTTACGTTTTTGACTAAGCATTTATAAAATTGCCTAAGGTGCCCACACTTCCCAGTTATTTTCACTTTTCACTTGATATTTCAATTTTTCAGTTATTATCGATGCCACTCTTTGACTATATAGTACTGGATAGTAAATAAAGATGATTTCTGGTTAGACATGCCGGCGCTAAATAGGCAACCAGAGCGTACCTTTTGACCTATTTTGCTTTGTGTTTATGCACGGGATGTCTTTATCAGATGTATTATAAATTGATGAGTTCAAGCAAAACGTCGAAAATACGCAAAAGGTACGCTAGGGTTGCCTACTGTTTTGCCGGGATGTCTTGACATTAAAAAATAAATTGGTCTTTTGGAACTTCACTGGTCCAGTACTATATGGTCAAAGATACTACTTCAAAGGTTTTCAGGGAAAAAGAATAACATTCTAAAAC
Source organism: Ericerus pela (assembly GCA_011428145.1). NCBI lineage: Eukaryota > Metazoa > Arthropoda > Insecta > Hemiptera > Coccidae > Ericerus > Ericerus pela. The sequence continues at coordinate 197,982 of WOFM01001381.1, forward strand.
AACTGCATTTTCAGGTAGGTATTTTCGTTTTTGCTCAGTTATTTTTGTAAATTCACGAATTTTCAATATAGACTAATTCACGTTTTAGCTTAAATTATTTATGTAAATAAGTCAACAAAAACCAGTCAAAAACTTTAATTCCATAATTCTCCAACTCTCAGAAAAATTTTCATTTCAGTACAACGAATTTCGCCCAGGCTTTTACATAAAATTCGTATCAATGGAGAATATCAAGTCTTTTTGGCTGCATTTTCCCTTCTGATACGAAATTTTTGTAAGAATCCGATTTATATAACTGACTGCAATATATACAAAATGATATCACATTTTATGGAAATCTAGTAAAGATGCAGGGAACATTGCAGCCAACTCAAAATCATTACCAATTTTGATCATATTTCAGTTCTGTGTGAATTTCGCGAAATAACAATAACCAGGGGTTCTTCTAATTGGGTAGGGTGGAGAAGTATCTCACTCTCGACTCAATTTCAGCTGGTAAAATCGTGATGGGTTGAGGATAATCGTGCCGATGGCTTTTTTTTTTTTTGCTTGCTTATTTTATTCTTCTGAAAGTTAGCAATTTTTTTATAAAACTGTCGGCTAAATTGAAAATTTCACCTTTCTTGGATAAAATGCATCGAAAACCGAAGAGCCACAAACAATAACTCAAAAAACCAATATTTCCAAATAGACGAAAAAACTTTTGTAACAGGAATGCTATGAGACAGAAACTGATATTAATAACGCGATAATTTCTTTAGGAGATGACGTTTTATTTAAGCCTACTTGACTACACTTGAAGAGCTGACTCAGAAAATCGGATAATTTTGAGAAATGAATTCTTTTTGAGATTGAAATTACGAAGCAAATCAAAGAATAGCTAATGCATAATAAAATTATGATTGATTTTATACTCATACAAGCTTCATTACCCGCACTATGGGAAGGTGTTATGAACTATTTAACCAAAGTAGTCCAAACTACAACTTTCAGTAAAAACTTTTCAAACTGATAACAGTGCCCGGTTTTTTCAGTTAAATATAACCCTAAAGGAGAACTGAGAAATAACTTTTAAAAAAATAGATCCAGAACCAGAATGAAAACACTCAGTGAAAACTTTCTAATTTGATAACGGTTACCAGTATTTTCAGTTTTCACTTCTCAGAGCTGACAATATGTACAAGTTTAATAAATAAAACAGATCAGAACTCATTTTCAACAGAACAGGTTTATAACTAAAATTTAGGCTGAAAACTTTTTTATTTGATTACACTTCCAGTTGTTTGTGTTTTCACTTAGCAGAACTGACGCAGTAACATCCTAAAATAAAACTGCGGGAACTAACATTCAAACAAAAAGGTCTAAAATCATAAAAAACAGAAAGAACTTTTTAACTTTGTGGGGACATTACTCGTATGAGGTTTTAGGGGCTCGCACCCCTCGACGACAGTCGCCGCCCAAAGGCTGGCAATAATCGTCTTTATGACGTTAAACTAATACACACGAATGCGTTTGTATGTTCGTACCTGTACGTACGTACAGGTAAGATACATCGTACGAGTTGAGATCAATTACCTGATAACGATCTCGGTAATGTCACGACTCGGTACCAAACGCACTGCGTTGTTTCTTATCATCTCAACGGAGACAGGAAACGACGCAACGTATGACATAATTACGTATACATACGTACGTATGTGTGTCCGTGTGCGTGTGCCAAATTCGGTATATAAACTCTCAGAACCGGCTCAAAAATCGCCAGTGTTCGCCGAGGATTTGGCTCTCCCATACTTATTCGTATGAAGTGGCAGAACACGCAAATACTGTTGAAGACCTTCTAGTGTGAATATCTCTCACGACAAGGTATTCCACAGTGGTGACCCCGACGTGATTTTTTGGCTACGTCGTGGGTGTCTAGAGGCGCGTTGCGCTATTTCTAAAAAGAGGCGTGGTGCGCTGGGGAGTTACTCGCTTGTAATACAAATAATTTTTACAAGACCTAGACACCTTAGGCTGTCGAAGCAGAGGTCTTTACTTTGAAAGTGGGAAATTACACCCCCCCTTCCAAATATATTTGCCGGAAGGGAACCAAGACAAGTAGACCTGGAGGAACAAAGTTGCCCTCATCCGCCAACTCCTCCAGCTTCGACCAGAGACTCTGAAGTCTTTGAGACTCCGGAGAAGAAAAAACAGATCCGGAGGCCAGAAGCCTTGCGTTTGGGAGCTGTAGTTAACCCGAACGAAACAACAGCTCGAACACTCAGAAGTGGTCGTCAATTGAGCCAAGACTCCGACCCTTCGACCCCAGACCGACAACCCACGGAGTCTGGAAGACTCTTCGTAGAAAGCACAAATAGAGAAGTCCAGCACACAATGCCCAATGGAAACACAAACCCGAACCCATCATCAAACCAACCAGGAGCAGGTGGAAGTGGTCAGCCACAGCTGACCCCCGAAGTACTCGCACAGCTGTTACAGCTGTTGCAATTGCAAACATTGCAGAACCCTGCCATCCAAAGACGGAGGATAGAGATTCCGGAGATCCTACCCAATGAAGTTGAATTATGGTTAACTCTCCTCGAGGGTCGTTTTAAGATAGAGAATCTGCAAAACGACCAAAAATATTCACACATTTGCAGCGGCATGCCCGCAGAAATCATACGCCGCATTCCGGATATCATGGAATGCCCTCCGGCGGAAGCAGATAAATACAGTTGGTTCTGCAAGAAAATAAGAAATGTGTTTGGTAAGACTCAAAACCAAATCATTGATGATGTAATGGGCGGAATGAAGATTGGAGATGACAAACCCTCCACCTTCATGGCCAAACTCAGACAAAAGGCCGATAATATAGTGTCACCGTCAGTTATTGGGAACCAGTTCTGCAAGCAACTTCCCCAACATGTTGTGCAGTGTCTGGCAGCCATAGGTACCACGGTAATCAACAATTCCGAGGACCTAGACTTCTTAGCGAAGAGTGCAGATAGTGCACTGGAACATTCGAGATCAACATCCTCGATCAGTGCAGTATCAACAGAGACCAGAGAACTAGCTCAGCTTCGAGCCCAGATAGCTCAGCTGACTAGTGAAATTAAGAAGAAGAGTAACAATAATAGTCCAAGAAATGGTAGAAACAACAACCGCTCGAAAAGCAGGAGCAACAACAGAAGTAACGACAGAAAATCCAGGTCCAGAGACCGAAAGAGCAATTCTACCAGGGGTCAGAGTCCAACTCCCCCAAGAAGAACATCGTCCCCCAAACCCCGGTCTCAAAACTGGGACGATAAATCCTGCTTCTTTCATAATCGGTTTGGCGCAGAGGCCACCAAGTGCAACAACAGATGCCAATGGTGGGGTAAATCATACAATAAGACGTCAAACTAGAAAGAGGGGTCGTCTATGCGGCTGAAGATCCCTCGAAAAAGTACTCACGCCGCCTGTTCATCAAGGACAGGACAAATAGGAGACGTTACCTAATTGACTCAGGTGCTGACTTGAGCATTTTGCCAGTAGATAAAAACCAAAAGGCATTTCCTCCGAAATACTACCTCCGAACTGTGAATGGTCAAAACCTTCCAGCTTACGGAATAGAATCCAGCAAAGTAAGCATCGGTTTGCGAAGAGACATGACGTGGTCCTTCACAATTGCGGACGTTCCAACTCCGATCCTGGGTGCAGATTTCCTCGTGCACTACGGTCTGGTCATCGACCTCAAAAATGGAAAAATCATAGACAACAATACTGGTCTATGGGTGGAAGGCAAAATGCTAGCGTACCAACTGGACACCAATATATTCAGTTGCACGAAAGTCGACGAACAATTCCTACGGATTCTGTCAGACTATCCTGGAGTCACTCAACCATCGATTCGCAGGCATCCGACCTATAAACATGATACCATTCATTATATAGAAACCAAAGGACCGCCTTGCCATGCTAGAGCCCGCAGGTTACTGCCTGATAAACTCAAAGCAGCACGGGAATACTATGATCGCATAATAGGAGAAGGCATATGCCGCCCCTCAAAAAGTTCATGGAGTTCCCCAATCCACATGACCAAAAAAGCCAGTGGAGAGTGGCGAATTGTTGGAGACTACAGGGCCTTAAATGCCAAAACAGTTCCTGATCGCTATCCAGTCCCAAATATAATGGACTTCAATGCGAATATGAAGGGTAAAACGATGTTCACAAAAATCGACATCAACTGGGTATTCCACCAAATTCCAATGGCCGAACAGGACATCCCAAAGACAGCGGTCATAACCCCCTTTGGGTTATTCGAATACCTTCGAATGCCGTTTGGACTCCGCAATTCTGCACAAACTTTCCAAAGATTCATCAATGGACTGTTTATGGATTTGCCATTTGCCTATGCATATTTGGATGACATATGCATTTGCTCAGAAGGCGGTGAGCAACAGCACGAGAAGAATGTAAGAACCATCGTACAACGTATACACGCTGCTGGACTTACTATCAATGTTGGAAAAAGTTTATACAAACAATCCAGGATTGACTTTCTCGGCTATCAAGTCTCGACCGAAGGCATTTCCCCTCTGAAGACCAAGGTAGAGCCCATATTGAAATTCCCGAAACCTTCAAATGTTGCAGAACTCAGAAGCTTCTTGGGGATGGTGAATTTCTACAGACGTTGCATTAAAAATGCTGCAGCCGAACAAAGTAAGCTGTTTGCATTAATAAAAACAAACAAAAAGAAAGACAAAACTCCACTCGACTGGACAGAAGAAGCTGAAAAAGCCTTCGAAAACATAAAAGAAACACTGGCAAATGCAACTCTACTAGCTCACCCAGACGAAAGTCTGCCGTTAGTTGTCGCAACTGATGCGTCCGACTTTGCTATTGGTGCAACACTGTCCCAAAAGGACAATAACAAGAAGTTACCGCTCGCTTTCTTCTCCAGAAAGCTATCAAAAACCGAGAAGAACTACAGCAGATACAACAGGGAGTTACTGGGAATATTCGCTGCGCTGAAGCATTTCAGGCACCAATTAGAGGGTAGATGTTTCACTGTGTATACAGATCATAAACCCCTAACACATGCCTTCACGCAAAAGACAGAACCAGCTTCCCCGAGAAGAGCTCGACAATTGGACTACATAGGACAGTTGACTACGGACATCCAGTATATAAGTGGAGAACTCAACACTCCAGCTGATGCTCTTAGTAGGATCGAAGCTATCTCGGCACCGTCTCAATTACCTTACGCTGAAATAGCTAAAGAACAGTTAAGGGATGCAGAATTGCAAGAACTGTTGTCGAACGACGACACAGCTCTCAAATTGAGACAAAGGAAAATCCCTGGTACTAATGTTTTACTCACATGCGACATTAGTACAGGCAAGAATAGGCCATTCCTGCCGACAAAGTATCGCAAATTGGCATTCAGTAGTGTGCACAATCTATCGCACCCTGGACCAAGATGCACTGCTGGACTAGTATCATCAAGATTTGTTTGGCCTCGGATGAAGTCCGACTGCAACAAATGGGCTCGCAGTTGCCTGAATTGCCAAGAGTCCAAAGTAGGAAGACATACTCGGTCGCCTCTCAAATCTTTTAAACAAACGGAGCGGTTCAAAACAATACACATAGACTTGGTGGGTCCATTACCCCCATCCCAAGGACACAGATACCTGTTGACGATGATCGATAGAGCAACTCGATGGCCAGAGGCAGTTCCTCTCCATGAGATGACAGCTCCCACGGTAGCTGCCAGGTTATACGACACCTGGATTGCCCGCTATGGCGTACCTGAAGTCATCATCACAGACCAGGGTCGTCAATTCGAAAGCTCGCTCTTTCAAGAGCTGTCTAAGAAGCTTGGTGTACAACACAATCACACCACAGCTTACCATCCTCAAGCAAATGGAAAAGTTGAGCGATGGCACAGAGCTTTGAAAGCCTCCATTATGGGTTGCGACACCAAGAGATGGGTTGACATATTACCAACCATCCTCTTGGGCCTTCGATCTGCTCTTCAAACGGACACGGGTCACTCTGCAGCGCAGTTAGCGCTCGGCGAAGAGCTACGCCTACCAGGGGACTTTTTCACCCATTCGAAAGAAATCAGCCCCGAAACGCTCGTCCAAGACATACGGACTGACGCCAACAACTTTCTGAACCAGGCAGCTCGTCATGGCCAACCAAAGGTTTATGTCTCCAAACACTTGGCCACAACATCTCATGTGTTTGTTAGAGACGAAAAAATAAGATCTTCGTTGGAGAAACCATACGCCGGTCCTTATAAGGTTGTATCAAGAGATGACAAGAATTTCGTGATACTAATCGCAGGTGAACAAAAAACGATTTCAATTGACAGATTGAAACCTGCGTACCTTATAAACGACGACAAGAAAATGCTCCAAAGAGCAACAAGGAAGACGACACACAAGGAAATAATAGAGGAAGAACAGACTGAACAGTCCGAAACAACACAACCACGAAAAGTTGAGGACAATCCAGTCGAAAAAGGTGATAAATCACAAAAATGACCAGAAAGAAAAATAAAAATAAAGAAAACGGTGAAGTTCAATGACGAGATCGTCAAAATACAATACGATCCGTCGGCCCCCTTGTGCCCACAAAAAAGAGGCAGGCCCCTTGGCAGCAGAAAGCAGAAAAACCAAATTCCAACTCGAAAATCCGAGAGATTGGCACGGAGAAACTAAAAATATTCACAAAAGTTAATATCCGTAGCGGAAAATACAAACCCGCATAAAAAGACGTACGAGAATCTGGGAATATTCGTAACAAAAGAAATTCTTCAGATAAGCAGAGAAAAAGTGCGTACAATAAAAATACGACACGAATAAACAAATCCACGTGCAATACGGAAGAAAAACATTGCAACGTGTTTCTATTGACAAACAATACCGATAACAAAATAGTCAATAGATCGTGACGTCACAAACGAAGAGTGCATTCCTTTGTGAAATACAAAATTCAAAGTACGAAAATTCAAACACGCTTAACTCTGCTTGTACTTAAACAAATTTAACCGGAAAACTTTTAAGCTAAAGAATATTTAATGCACTATCCCCTCCGAACATGTCTGAAATAAGATAACGACTTGGAATAAAGCTGCGATCGAAAATATTCTCGCAAAGTTTTTCACTCGCCTTTCGACTGTCGACCAGAACACGCCGAAAATTTTTCGTAATTTTTTCTCTCTTTCTTTCTTAATTTTGTACCTTGTTTTATTCCTTCCTCATGTCGTCCTCATCCAACACTCCGTTCTCGAACCAGCCTTTCAATTCGTAGTCCCGCCTGCACCTCAGCCTATCAAGACGAAGGAACAGACGGAACACGAAAAGGAATTGGAGCAAATCAAAAACGAACTGCTCATGGATACGACTTCGGCGGCGGATATTGTTAAAATAATGTTCACCCCCCTTCCTCCGTTGATTTCGCCGCCAAAATCGCCGGAAAGGGCACCAGGAGTGGCAAACCCACCTCCGGAGTCCTTAGCCTTAGCGAAGATGGAGACTAAACAACCCCAGGTGGAAGAGGTTCGCATTCCACGCCCTCCCCCCGCCGCTAGTCTAGCCTACAAGCCATCTGGGAGTTCAAACTCCCCGATGTATCGAAGGCCAAGACTGCTACTACTCACAGATCCCCATCTGTCCAACCGTTCCTGACCCTATGACCACCCGGCTCCACACCAATGACCGCCAAGAAGAAGGGGACAGACAAGCAGTGACGCCTACCAGGCCCGATTAGACGCTAGGAAGCAGTCCTACGAATGCGTCGGGGCCGCGGTAGGGTCTGCCCTCGCTAAGTGGGAGCAGGACCAGAGACAGTAGACTCGATAAGTCCCCCCAGGCACGCGACTTATCATTTTCGCGGCGCGAAAACTGGGGGGAGTAGCTGTGGGGACATTACTCGTATGAGGTTTTAGGGGCTCGCACCCCTCGACGACAGTCGCCGCCCAAAGGCTGGCAATAATCGTCTTTATGACGTTAAACTAATACACACGAATGCGTTTGTATGTTCGTACCTGTACGTACGTACAGGTAAGATACATCGTACGAGTTGAGATCAATTACCTGATAACGATCTCGGTAATGTCACGACTCGGTACCAAACGCACTGCGTCGTTTCTTATCATCTCGACGGAGACAGGAAACGACGCAACGTATGACATAATTACGTATACATACGTACGTATGTGTGTCCGTGTGCGTGTGCCAAATTCGGTATATAAACTCTCAGAACCGGCTCAAAAATCGCCAGTGTTCGCCGAGGATTTGGCTCTCCCATACTTATTCGTATGAAGTGGCAGAACACGCAAATACTGTTGAAGACCTTCTAGTGTGAATATCTCTCACGACAAGGTATTCCACAAACTTTATTATAGATCTATTTTTTGAGTTTTCAATTCTTAGAACTGACAATACAACCCTACAAGAAAAGTGAGAGCTAACTTTCAACAGAAAAGGTTTAGAACTAAAAGTATTGGTAAAATATTTTGAACCTATAATTCCAGCCCTCAGAATGGAGCTTTTGAAACGAAACTCCTCAGAAACCATCTAGTATTAGGAACATATTTTGGGCCAAAATTATTAGAGAATCTGTCAAGTGGGAGAGACATGATGCAGTGACAAAAAAAAGCAACTTCAATTTTTAATATAAATAGAATAGATAAATAGAAGAAATTATTGGCATCACTTACACAACTTACTGACGTTGTGACGTTTTTTGAGCTGAATAACTACAATTTTAAAATTGTAAAACAGGTAACAGCTACTGCACAACATGGGCAGCAAGGAGGGGGTAAAAGCAGCCGCATTTAGCATTCAAATTACTGAATCCACAAAACCCGTATAAGAAAATGTCGTTTTCTCTCTCGTTCACGTCGTCGGGTCCAATTGCGGACGACTTTTTCTTAGTAGGCACCATACGGCTAGAATGTTCCACTGTTGTTTACATGGCTAATGAACACGTTACATCCTTCATAAACAATTTCACCCGAGAATTCAACTAAATTGTACACTGAAATTTAACAACAACCTCAATGTACGTATTTCCCCATTTCCTCTCTCACATAAAGTCAACCCATCTTTATCATATTTTTCAACGTTTATTTTCGTAAACACTGTTACGATCAAGGAAGAAAAGATAAAATTAAAAGTGACAATTAATAAAAAGTAAACCGAGAAGAGAAAACGCATTTTTTTAGAAGTTACCTATTAATGATGTGGCATTAAAAAATGTAAATGAAAAAACGATGAAAAACACTAAAACAAACCTAAAAAAAATTTTATCCAAAAATCGAACCAACTTCAGAAAGAAAAAAATGCATAAAAATAGAAAAATAACCATTTCAAAATTTCTCCAGCAAGATGATTTCAACTGGAATTATTTAAGTCAAGGCTCTTATCCTCTATCATGTCGGGTAGTATATCAATCACTTGGTCGATTTTATAAAAAGAATGTAATGGATATTTCAGACTGAAAATGATTAATAAACTCAAAACACTGAGAAAATTACAGTACTTTTTTAATGACTTAAAAGCAACATTTGTATGGTACAAATTACTATTTCTAGTTTAACACTGTAGATTCAGAAGACTGAGTCTCTCAATGTTTGCTGGTTATAATAGGAGTGCTATACCACTAAATTTGGATTAATTAAGTTAACTACGAATTTGGTATCTGATTAGTACGTCGCGTCAAATGAGAGTGGTGTGAGATGACCATTATGGGATGATGTCATAATTGATTAATAATATGATGGATGATCTTACTCTAATTATTTACTTCATGCAAAGTAGTTCTTCTGGATGATACTGGAAGAACACCTAGAAGATGATGGTAGGTCAGAAAATTTTGAAGGTTGTTGATGAGTATGGTCTATGGCGCCTATCTAGAATGTTGGGTGTGAGTGACAGTGTCAGAGTACGGCGCAATTGCATTACTGCAGAGCGCCTAAGTTACATCCACACAACTTAATGGAATGTATTTCACAATGTGGGTGACCATTTATTGGTGTGACGATATATGAATATAAAAGTTGTCGAGTAGAATTATATTTTTACACACCCGACTAATTCAATATTTAATTCCAGTTGATCTTATAGTACAAATTTAATAAAGATTATCAGGTTATTTTTCTCATTTACTATATTTTTATTTATTATACGATTTTATTTAAGTTATATTATGCGTGAGAACATACACCATAGTTCAGGTTAGAACTGCATTAATTTAGCGCTGTAATCGGGCTATGTAATGTGTGTCTGTGTAAGTGTGCTAGGTTTCACACAATGTTTTACAATTGTAAAAAGCGTACATAAAAACATAATTCTTATGTAAATTTAAAAGTTTTTAAAAGCTTATATTCTACTTATTACTGCGATTTTAAAATATACCAATATTGCAGCCAACCTTCCACAACAAAATAATGTTTATTTTAAAATAGGTAGGCTACTTATCAAACTCAAAATTATTTCAGCAATTTAAACAAAAAAAAAAAAATTAATATGGGACTACCACTGGATCATCCAAAGCTGGTTTTAATGGATGATTTCAGGTATAATTCCTCCGTACCAAAAAAAAAAAAAAGAGGTTAATTTAAAAGAAAATTATTCTGTTTTTCAAATCTTGCATCAATAAAATACATAAAAAATTGTTATTCATGAATTGTAAAACGTTATTCTATTCCACCTACTAGAGGAAATTCTAAAACTGAGTCTGGATCACATTCTATCATTTCAAAAAAAGTTCATCAAAATCGGTGCTTAGGGTGAGAAGTTATGCTGGAACAAATATTTAAAAAAATAATAATTATACGTTTTGAATCATTGATAACTTCCCCCTTTTCTTAAAAATTGTTTAAAAAAAAGAACAAAAAAAAAACAGAACTTCAATGGAGTAAAATAATACAAAAGTTCAAATCTAAAGGTATCCTCATAAATTAATGGGTAGACATCATATTATAGGGGACCAATTACACTAAAAGAGGTTTTAAGATAATAAAAACAAAACTGTTATATTCGACCAGAATTGGAACTGCGAACTCAAAATTTGGATGATACGAAAGTCATATCAACCCCCTTACATCCTGAAAAAACTGAGCGTCTCCACATCGTTTTGAAGCTTCGGAATAAATACCTTTTAATTAAAAGCTCATAGTAAAAAAATGATTGAAAATCACCGATCGCTGTTTCAATAACTGCCACAAACTACCGACATACAGATTGTAAAATATTCCTGAAAGCATTCTATTTTGTTCCCCGTTTATCATAAATTTGGAATGAATCTCTTTCAAAAGATTATACACCATATCGTGAGGATGTGATAATTTTTTGAAAAGGATCCATTCCGGAATGGATATCTTTCAAAATATTTCTGACCTCAAAAAGTAATTTTGCAAAATTAATTTCTCAGAATTTTTCCCCAGGTAAATTTTAAAAAAGAGTAATGTTTTCTCATAAAAGTATACTTACAGGTCGTCTTCATCAAATTTTTGGAAAAATGTTAATTTATGTCCATTAAATATAATTATTACAAATACTTGATGATGTGCTTCCAAAAATAAGAATTAAATTTCAAGAAACCCGTTTAAACTGAACCTACCTATATTATTTTACAAACTCCAGCTTATATGATTTGAGAGAGCATGTCACAAAAACTTGCAGAGAATTTCCTCTCTGCAATATATCAACGACATGTAACGATCAAAAACTAGCATTTAAAACTTATCTCGCACCATCAGATTAAATTTCTATAAAAATGTAACAAAATTACGAATCAGATAAAAAATATTTTCGAAACACGTTGACGAAAGTCAAAAATTAAAACAGCTAGAAAATTTTAATCATCTCTCGTTTTTCAAAATTCAAAATTTGGCGGTGAATTGTGAAGCAAGAAAAGTAGCGACAAAAAGGTTTCACTTTAGACAAGATCTCTTCTAAAAACAACCAAAACTTTAATGTTCAAAAATCTCAAGCAAATTTGAATTACATTACAATATTATTTTTCTCACCGATCAGAGCGATGTTCACAGCGAAATATATTTTAAAACTGTAAATATCAAAACCAAATCATGTGATAAATAAGCAAGACTAACATTCCAAAACAATTCATTAATTTAAAAGTACATTTTTTTGAACCGAATAATTTTTATCTATAGTTACTTCTAGAGAACATTAAAATATATGCTTCGAGGTATTAATATTGAATTAATAAATTGTCCAATGTTCAAGAATGAATTAATTATCTACTTTGAAAGATTTCAAACATTGATTTTCAATTGTAAAATGGAGTTCGTTTCATTTTAGTTTTTCAAAAATAGAATTTTTTCACGTCTAAAAACTAAATTTTTCAAGTATCGCCAGCATAGAGCTAGTAAATGTAATTTCAAAATTAGTGGAAAGTATGACGAAACGAAAATAAACAAATATTACGTCACAGACATAATTTAAATTATTTTTCTGAGGCCAATTTGTACCAAATGTAATAATTTTTAAATTAAATTCTAAAGTTGGGCCAGTTCTTGGGTGAATAATGAATTGGAGATTTTTTAGAGCTGAACAGCAGAAGAAATTCTAATTATATTCATTCTACCTGCCCTGCTGAACAAAACTATTTCCACTCAAATGGAATTAATGATTTGCGAGTTTAGTATCCTAATCAATTATTGAACATATTCGTCAAGGAAGTAAGTATATTATTCAGAAAGTTTTCAACGTACCCACGAAAAATGGCAATTTGGATGTACTGACAGTCACGTCATGTATATTTTCAAACAGTAATTTTGTGATGCGACGACACGGGAAGATATGCAGATAAAGAGCCAGGCCATGAGAGAAATTTTTCATTAGCAACCAGTGCTTGCTTCAAACTACAAATAAATAAATAAATAAAATGAGAAAACAACGCAATAAGAAAGAATACGACTAAAGACAGTAAGTAAGGTCGAAAATAATTTCAGGAAAATCTTCATTCAACAGCAATAATAGAATTCAATAAATAAAAACCTTTTCTTTTTTTTTTATGTTGTCTTCATTTCCAGGCCTCATCTAATGAAAAAGCAAAATAAAACATTTAATCACTTAATCGAAATGGACTATCAAAGTAAATTTGCTTCTCCACAAAAGGTAGTTAATTTTTCTTCTTTTTTTTTCTCGCAAAAGAAACTGCATTTATTGGTCGTAAAGTAAGCACAGTGAAATATTCTGGAATGATAACACAAAATGTAAAATTATGAATTTGCAAGGTCTTTTTTCTGTAAAGATGATTCTGATATAAACATTTGTGCAGGAAAGGATAAACTATAACTCGTTAGGTAACATCTGGGCGGAGGAAATCTTCATTTAGAGAAACTGACAGTTTTTTTTCAACGATTGGCTATACAATTTCAAGATGTTCTGTAGAGAACAAAATTAACATTTTTTCAAGCAGATTTTTGACTGGTATGTATATAAGTATAGGTAAAATATATTAATATTACTAACGAAAATTGAGAGAATGTCAGTGTACATTTTCTCGAATAAGAAAATTAAATAAATACAAATAATTTCAACTCGAAACAAATTATTTTTTTATACATACGAAATTTTACCTAATCAGTTAAAGCAAATCTTATTTTTTGAATACAATGAGGGTTCACGCTTTTCTACTCTGCAACAACTGCAACACGAAAATAAAAGGTGAAAGTTGTATCTTTAATCGAATCAATCGTATGTTATCGCTCCTTTTTTTCAAAGTCGAAAGCCTAAAACACAATAAACTCTCAATAAAAATTCTTTGAAAGAAAGTAATGACTAGAATAACAAAATATTTTAATAGTGGAAGAATACAAGATCAAAAATATACGTTGTTCAGGAAATAGAAACTGTTATCTGTTTTTTAATGTGTCAAGCACGTGAAACAAAAAAGTTCACCTCAAAAAAAGAACAACTTGCTAAATTTTCTATTAATTTCATATTTTTCATTATTTTTTGTTTTAAAAACCGACAATGCCAAACGAAAGAAAAGAGAAGGATATTGTGCTTAAAAAACATTCATAAAATATTTTAAACAGACCAAAATTTTTGATGCAATAATTTTTCATTTCGCTCAGTAAACACGTCAGTTGAAAAGATTATTAAAACTTATACTTCCTTCAATATAAGCCACAACAGGTGTCTTGAAATTTTTTCTAAAATGCAATAAAAATTACACAAAATGACTATGAAGTTTTCACATACCACTATTTTTTACTCGTCTCATCGAGTACTATGACCAATTGCAAAGTTTAGCAGTCGATTTCTGGTGTATTAAAATTATTCCTACCAAAGAAATGTTATGCAATTTCGTGTACACTCATACACAAAACGTAGAGCGTATCATCTACGCAGGTATTTGATTACTAATTCTAATCAGGCACTAGCAAGTAGCAATCAGTTCAGTTTGACAGCCGTTTTGTGAAACACCCTGTATACGTATGCAGATCAATGTTCTTTTCAACACAATGATTTTTATCTGCAATTAGCTTAGGTACCTAGTCAAATTCCACATAAAAACTGATTCCATAATATTTGATATTAATTCGATGCGCAGCCCGGGCGTGACGTCAAATTTCGTGCCATTTTTTTTATTTAGATAATACGATAAATGTCGCAATTTTCCTTCCGTATGGGTAAAATTTGGTACACAGACAGGTTCTATGACGCAGATGAATTCTATCAATTGTGATTTTAATTGATTTATTTGTTACTGGTGATTTAGGGTGATTTTTTTTGGCGCGTTATTTAAAGCTCACTAGCTGTTCCACTCCCTCTCTACCACAAGTCTGTTCAATGAGAGTTGATCCCAGAAATGAAACGCAACTCGTAACTACTGTACAATTTTACATGCATTATTTACACATTATTGCCAGTTAGAGTAGGCGGGAATACGAATTATAAGATTACCACACGTGAAAATGTGAATATTTGGCAATGTTATTTTATGGCATAACGATTATCTTTCGTTGGACGGACTATAATAATACGATGAGAATCAACATTGGCACACAGTTGTGCGGATATGGTCTAACTTTCATGCATAACTGCTTGAGGCGGCAATACAGAAGGCAACTTGGATTCATTAACAAAAAATTACACTAAATCAGACTAAGTCGACAATAACTTGAAAACTTAAACTCCAAAGAAAAAATTTATAGATTTCATTTACATTACAGCAGAAGTTTCTAAAACGTAGTCCGTAAACTCCTAGGGGTCAGTAGGATATGGTCAACGGGTTCGCGGCGAATTCCCAATTCCAAAAAAAAAATTTTAATACACATCGTGGAAGGTTTCTGGGGTTTCCTCATATATTTTCAGAATAGCGATCTATATTTGGGTGTCCGTGATTGAAAGCTAACTGAGAACCACTGTATTGAAGAACCGATTTATACGTATCAAATTTATTTTTTATTAAAAGAAAATTACACCCGGTATCATGTTAACAAGAAAGAGCCAGAAAATGGTACCTAATTGGATGCCACACGCAAACCATAAGTCAAATTCGCATAAAATTCGCGAAGGGTTCATCATAAATACACACAGAGTCTAAATATATCTACTAAAAAATTTTTCCTTTATCGGATGAAAACTATGATAGCTGTTATCGTGTAAACAAGAATTTACATAACCATCACTTGAAAAATTATAGCATCCACAATTTTGGTCTCATTAAAAAAATAGCATGCGTCATATTTTTTATGCAGAAGGTTCTTTCGTCTAGCACTGGCCGTTTTTGTAAAAAAGAGAAAAAGTTATTTGATAAAAATCTTAATTTTGCATAAAATTTGTTTTAATAAAAAATTTAGCATTTCGATTTTTAAGATAGCCTACGCTTTCTTATTTCCTTTTCCTGAAATCCTGACACTTCAAAGAACACATTCAATCAAAATTAACTTTATGAATAATATTGTTCAATAGCAAAAGTCTAATATTCCTTTTTCACAATCGGCAGATTGCATGACTGGATACAATTATTAATTGGAAAGGAAATAACCAGAAATAAAAATCCACCTAAATAAAAAAATTAGGTTAATTTAAAATAAAAGACAATTTGTGTGAACAAGAAGCTCAATATGTTCTTATATTCGATTAAATTTTATGTTTAAAAAATTTGGAAGGAATTGTCCGTATTACAGCGATGACAAAGTCATTTACAATTTCTACAGATACGAGACGTTCTTCAAATTAATCGAAAACTGCGCCTATAGTATACAATTTCGCAGAAAACCTTTGATAATATTCGATAAATTTTATAGTAGGTAAACACATTCTCAAACAATAGGCACAGAATCTGAGGGTGAAGCAGTGTCCTGCAAAGAGTCTCCTGTAAAAATGGCCCCCAACCGAGACCTCACAATGAAGTACATAACACACGGTGAAAATAAAATTTACCAAAAACAGCCACATTTCTGATCTCACGATATTTTTTTCTGGCAGTATGCATCCAAATTTACGTTGATTTTGCCAACAAATTTTCTAACTGTGTGTACTTGTGTACGTATTAAGCATAAATCAAACATTGACCCTGTTAAGTTTTCCTTCCACCGAAATCGTACTCGTCCTTGCGAAATTTTTTCTTTTTTCCGTTTCTTCAAATTCGACGAATTTCGAGCTAATTTCCATCTACATTTATCAGTATTTTTTTGGCTCATCGGCTGAAACAGAAAAAGAAAACTAGTTCTTAGACGATGAAACATAAATTTGGCTAAATAAGTATAAAGAGAAATTTTTGTCAATCAACTATACGTAGGCTATAGGTGAGATAATTGATACGTACCTAGACCTTAATGGTATTTACAGTTTGGCATTCATTTTCGAAACTTAACCGTAATTTTTTTTTTTTTCTTTCAAATCAAAAGAGCCGTTTGTATTGATCGCTACATGGACTAAGTAAGGATGTTTGTAATTGTAAGGACTTGGCATTCATTCTATAATTCAAAATCTGCATAGATTGAAAAAAAAACATTCTGTATAATTTCCATCGATAACTATGGTCGACACGATAAAACACTTCAATAACTTACAATGCATCAATATATCTTATTAAAACGTTCGTTATACGTTATTTTGAAGAAATCGAGAACATTAGTACGATCAAACTGAAGTAAAAATTAAAATTTACATTGCTCACTGCATGGTAAAAAATTGGTAATAAAAATTCATTAAGAATGAAGAAAAACAAAAAATGTCGATATTTTTTCTATCTATATTGAGGAATTTTTAATACAGACTTGATTGGTTTCATGCAAGACAAATTCTTATACGTCAAGGTTGAAAATTTAAATACATTGGATGCTCTTAAATATCGTAAGAAACGAATTTTTGGATAATCGTTTGTCAAGAATTTTTATTTACACTACCTTTATCTAGAAAGCACTGTACTGAGGTGAAAATCTGAACTGCATCAAATGACAGGCAATAATATCATATAACATACCAATCTGTTTTGATTTTTTTCTAATCATTTTCTATTTAATTTTGCGTTTAAAAATTCGACGAAGAAATTCTAAATTTTGATTTGGTGAAGTTTGACAAAGCACACTGATGCCGCAATTAATCCTAAAGCTCTTTCATCCTTATGGCTCAGGCTAATATTGATAGGTACTCCTCGAAAATCGATCTATATCTTAATTTCTGTAATATTTTTACATCTGTGGCAAGAAGTTAAAGAGAATGACTGGACCGACTTTCATAACTGAGGTGTCAAAAGCAAGGTCTCACAATGTAGATGGGCCATCTGATAAAAAAAAGTCCACAGCTCCTCTTGGGAAAAATTGTGGATTTTGACCCTCTCACCTCTCAAAACATGTTTCATCATTTTTTTTCCAAACATAATAATATATACAAACCAAGGTTTAAAAGTGAACATTTACTTATGAGGGAAGTTTTCAAAACGAGCGTAGTACGTGAGCAATTCCTAAGTCATGTAAACTCACTTTTGAACTTTGTTAAGGAAGATATTTCATATAATTAATGATCAGAAAGTAACAAAATGGTAAAATTCTATCATAATGATGAGTCTTTCACAAAAATTATAAAAAATTGAAGAAAATATCAACCTCCTCATTGTGGCAGATTTACGTTTCATTCAGAACAAGTAACCTCTACCTCGATGAAAAGTGAAAGTGCTTCCACGTAAAAAAATGCTTCATGTTTTTACATGGATGTACGTTCATTTACATTGAGATTACATTCATTAATTTGATATAAGCTACTTTTCACACGCAAAATACCACGGTAAACATTGCTTTTCTAACCATGTATTATATAAACATATTTCCCTTAATGATTTTAAGAAATCTACAAAATTTCATACTTCTGTGTTCGTCCCTTCTTGAGATATGGAGCGCCATACAGTTACATAATTGAGACGTAAGTATAATAGTTATACTGTATACGTGGCCCACTCAAATAATTGATTTGTAAATAAAATTAAGGAGAAGGAAGAAAACAGAAGGGGAGAATGAGGGATGGAAGAGTCAGTTTACATAAAGGAATGTTACTCTCAGCAAGTGGGTTGTCTCAAGGAAGGTTTCAACCTTAATGAAAGTATGTATAGCTTCCCTGGAAGCAAATTTTTAGATTTTCCTCTAAGTACATCCCTCACTTCTTTCATTTATAAACAGAAAAAGATAAATAAAAAACTGCTGGATGTCTCATTCTTTGGATGGCTCTCTTTTTCTCATTGGGGCCTTCTCTTAGGAGAAATATAAAGTCTCAAATCAAATTGAAACGTGAAGACGGAGCCCACATGAGACTAGTTTATGTTTATTTTTACTGTTTTAATATAATTAGAATATTATGAAGAATATTATTTTGAAATGGATATAAAAATTATTAAAAAGATTCTAAAAAGAATTTCTGAATGATATTATTGGTATTTGACAGTAAGGATTATCGAAGGTGCTGAACCAGAAATGTACACATTTGTAGAAAAGATCATAAGGAACGTGCACAAAAAGTTGAAAGGAATGTGCATAAAAACGCGTATGAAGGGCACACAAAAATACATAAGGAAAGCACACAAAGAACACAAAAAAAGCACCCACTGTGAATCCTCAACTGATACCACATTTTTGGGGGTTTCTAATTTTTTATAATTGAAAATTTACTCCAAGTACACTCTTTTTTTGCATATGCAGACATTTTTTCAAAAACCAAATTTTTTTTTTGTGCTGTAAATAAATTTTCAAGTTTTTATCGCAAGTGGCGATCTATTTAAACTTCGATCATTTAGTGCTAGATACCCAAGTAAACACACAAATCCATACCAACAATAACACCTAAAGCCCTAAAATGGACAAAAGTTTCACTCGATTTCACTTGATTCACAGGAACGTATTCATATAGCTTTAAATTCACAGCACTGAGAAACTGAAAACAGACAAAAAAACACCTACAGTGCATGCTCAAAAACCTTTGTCCATTTTAGGGCTTTAGAATGATGGCTCGTTTCATTAACATTATAGTGAGATAGGGCTACTGGGTATCTAGTACTAAATAATCGAAGTATTTAATATTTTATTTCTTTTAAAAATTTAAACTGAAAAGGCTAAAATTCTTTCAAAATTTGATTGCGGGTAATTTATAATATGGCTATATAAATTCACTAACCAAAAATTTATCGAGTTATATTCAAAATTTTACAGCTATCATAAATATTTTATTATGCTTTTTAACATTATGAGTTATGATTGATACGGCAAAAAAGACCAGCGCTAAAACTTTTAGCATTCTGCTAATGTTAACTATATGCCCAATAAAAGTGCATATGTGACTTGAACATTAACAGAATGAATATAGATGGAAAAGGATATTGCATATATATTTATTACGCGTACAAAATTGACCCTTCTAATTCAAGGAAACTGAGTACGGTACACCTAACATCATCCGAATGCATGAAACACAGGTCATGAAATGAAATTTTTTTTTTTAAATGAGAGAATTTATCTCTAGCAATTGCAAAACTTCTCGATAGTCTGATACGAGGATGAATAAATATGAAGGTAAATATTTTAGAATATTACCATTACTTAAAGGAATTCTTTTCGAACTATAATCACTTGATCGGTTACAAGTTCCACACGGATACGCAAAAATTTTCTCTGGAAGTTCTACTACTGAAAATTTAAACTAAACAAACAATATTTCAATTATTATGGGTAGGTGTATTTATGTTTTTCTTTTTTTTAGCAGAATTTTGACATCTTTAGTAAGGGGGTGTGTATTTTCGACTAAAAAATCGTATAGGTTTCAACTTATTTGTCATCCTTAATAGAACACAAGAGAAACTAACATTTTTTCATAAAGAAGACAAAAGAAAACCCAACTGTAAATATAATATATGAAAAATATTCAATTCTGCTGGCTTGGTAGTGTAATCTTATTTTATTATAATATTCAAGTTTAAAAATCATGAACAAACGAACATTTATCTGGTCGAAATGAGATCTTTCTGGAGTCGTAAAACTCATTACGTGATTACAATTTTTACCTTAATAATTTAAAATAATTACAGGAAGAATCAAACCGTTTCTTAAAAATTTAGAATGACACTCAGTTCAACATAGTCACAGCAATATATGCCCTTAATTTTATTTCTCAATATTATTATATTAATTTATTATTAAACTATACCCATCCGATCATCTTAAAAGGTTCCATTGTTGCAAAATTTAACATCAATATACGCTACGTTCTTTTTGACTTCTTTCGATCGTATCGCAGAGGTAGTATTTATTAAAATTCTACTCAAAAATTGCATACTGGTGAACAATTTCATCGTCCGTAACTTATACTTACCTACTTATTTCACCATTAATTTTGGTGTCAAAGCCGTCTATTTTTCTCTGGAGGAAAACAGCATATTCTATCCATACTTCTTGATAGGTAGTCTTCTTTTCGCTTCGGATTTCATTGCTGCAATAACAACCGTCAGGCCATGATCGACGTCGTCCTTCACAATTCAATTTTAGGATATCGTTCTCACAAACCGTAAGTAAAGTTGAATAGAAATCTACATATACTACGTGCAGTTGCAGTATACCTTTAATGTCATCGAACTCACCGCTGAAAATATAAACCAGGAAAAAGAAACACACGTAGTTAAAAATGGGTCTCTAATTTAAACCTGCGTTAAAATAATAGCACTTACCAATAATTGACGATTTTATTATCGTAGAGCACCCATTATTAAAAGGATATCCAGGTACATTATAAACTTGGGTAACGTTATTTTTTTTATTTATTTTTTTTTGCGAAAGCTCGGCTGTTTAATTGTTCAGATGTTCACAGTTAGTTAAATCAGAGCTGTAAGTAATCGGTACGAGCGTAACTGCATGCGTTTGATGCACAGAAATAGTAGTATAATGACTTAATGACTCATATAGTACGATTTTCCGGCGAAAGCGAGAAACTGTAAAATCAAACGAGATTCGAGTGTAAAGAATATTAAACGAGACGTACAAAGTTGCCAAAATGCAAGAAATGCAAGAAAGATTAAATTATATTAATAGCTATGGTAGGTATAGAATTTTTAATGAACAAAGAATGAACAAGTATGAGATCGAGATGGTACGAAATTGTGTAGATCTTTTTACAAATGGAAACTGTTATCAGTTTACTCTCTAGCTCTGTTTTTTGTAGAGAAAGGCGAACTTTTTTGGCACGTTTTGATAACACGCTGTTCAATTTTGGAAAGTATAATAGTAGGATCTATTCATGCATACGTTCATTTTGTAATATAAAAAGATGTTCTGAATCTGAAACCTGGGGGATGAAAAAATTGAATTCCCACTCTCGAAGTTTCAAGCATGCTCTCGAGCTTCAATAGAGGTTACTGAAAACCTGTAGAATTTTATTTCACGTTAATAACTACGCGAGACACTTTTTGGCTAAAGGCCTAAAGGGGTTGATAGAAATTTCTTCTCGTTCAACGATTTCGTGAATGAAATATTAGGCAAAAGGATGATTCACCACTCCACGTATAATAGGTATTTTGTTTTACGATATGGAATGCTGATGAAGAATTAACAGATACGAACGTCAGACAATGAACAAGGCCACCCAACTACAATCCTCCAACCGGTTATCCTGAGCCAAGATCCAAAATTTTGACTCACAGCCAAAATTTTTTAAAAGGGAGGAAGACGGTTAAAGTTTTAATTTTATAATTCCTTATAAAATAAATTTAAAAACGTTAAAGAACCTTTGTAAAATCTAAATTCGATACGGTCGTTCACGTAATTTTCAGTGAATTCTGAGTAAGGGAGGGGGCAAAGTCTAAATCCTTTATGACTATCGTTTTGTCCAACCGTCGACTGAATGGTTACGATAGTATAAAATTATATACTTAGTACTTATTAATGGGTCCAGCCAAATTATTGCAATTCCATTTCATCGAACATCTCAGTATGAGATTATGAGCTTCATTTCCAGTATTTTCTCTTATATAGATAAGGTTCAAGATCTGAAAGTGAAACAAAAAGAATTATGAATAATTTTTGAGAGTTTAAAAAAGAATAATTGAATACGCAAAAAACCCTTAGCAACCATCAGCGGTCTTGCATGTTGCCATCACTTTTCTAGTTTTATGCGCAAACAAAGGTACATTAGCTTCAGCTTTTCAATTGTTTCTAATTCAATTAAAATATTTTTTCATTCTCATCCAATTTGGAAAGATGGAGATAAAGTTAATGCTACGATAGCAGGTTTTCAATGATCATATTCAGTAGACGTACCGATACAGAATCCTAACAATGCTGCTTTTAAACTGTATAACCTTAAGAAAAGAACTGATTCGTTGAGATATTTGGAAAAATCATTGACTACATATACTATCGGAAATATCAATGTTATTTAATTTTATTGTCGAAGTGTACAAAAATTTTTTCATTTCAATTGATGATTTCAAAAAAGATTACATAATGAGAAATAATAAAAAAATATATAACAATGTTGTAGAATTATTCATAAGGGTTTTTGAAAAAACAGAAAATTTGTAAAAACTTATCAACAAAATTCTTCATTACGTAAACACTACCATGCCTGACAGATTAATATTTCTGCAGACAAAAATTCCCTGTATAGATTCCTTATATTTACATTCATATTATTACATTATCCTTATTTCTATGAACGAAATTAGAACATTCTCTTAATATGGATCCACTTTTTTTTTGAAAAAATGAGAGGAAGCTACTCCAATTTGAAACCAAAAACAAAATTTGTAAATCCTAATGTAGAATTGAGCAGAAAACGTACGCTGGTGATGAGACAGTTTTCTTCCTAGATATTTTCTCTAATATTACACACGTTGAAATGCTGTATAATCTTCCACAACGTTGAATCGAACTCACGAAAAATCAATCCTTATTTTAAATAACTCAATTAACTTTTTTTACAAAACAGAAACCTTTTTGTGTGTAGGTTTCGTGACTTCATTTTGTCATACTCTTGATAATTTCTCTGTTTCTTCATTTTGTGTCAAAGATTAAAGAGCACCACCCAAACTCAATTTAAAGTTTTGTGTGACAATAAAAATTCAAAAGAAAACAAACAAAATGGTATTTTAAATTGAATGCTTTATTCAGCCTGGAAAAAACTACACGATTCTTTTTCAATACCTAATATTACATTTTCAAATGCTTATTGTCGATAAAAGTTAATTTTCACGAACGCGGAATATAAAATGCGACAAAAATTTGTGAGCAAATACATTCAGTCAACTTAAACAGAGAAAAAAAAAGAAAACACAAAAAAAAAACATTATTTTAATTCATGATATTTGGAATCCCGATTTTCATATCAACTATATTAATATCACAGGTTATATACACAATTAAAAAATAACATGATCTGTCAAACCATTAATAATTTCTTTTACTTTACAAAGAAAAAAAAAAAAAAAAAAGAAAAAAGCATTGTACTTAACAGATAAACACATTATACAACTCTACATTTTAATTATTATTTTTTTACTGCTTCAAATCACTAAGGAGTCACAAATTTTAGATCATCAAAATAATTGAGAAAAAAAAAAACTTTTCTTCAACAATATTATTTAACAAAGTTCCTTCTCATAAAAATGAGATACGAGATTTTTTTTCTTCGATGTATTTCGTAATACATACCTGAGAATTAAAAATAAAGGTAACCATAAATTAAAGAAATAATATTTTTGTATAAAGTGATAGCAAATCTATGCACTTTTTCACTAATTTCCGATACAACGAGAAATAAGACGTATCGGAATTTAATAAATTCCTAATTATAATAAGCGTAATTTTTAATTATTTTTCATTAATTAATATTACAAAAATAACAATAATACGGCATGGAAAGAAAAAAAAAAGATCTATTTACCATTAAAGTTTTTTTTCCTTTTTTTCCTCTTTTGTTTGACTAAGGTAATATTAAAAAAAAAAAAAAATTTACAAGTATAACATAATCTTGGAGAACCCTTATGATACGATAAGCGTAAACTTTTCCAATATCGAATATTCGACCGGGGGAGGGTAAGACAAAAATCATTATATTTATGCACAGCTTTCATTCAGCATCAGTCTCATTCCATCAATTTTCTCCTGTTTATACAAAAAAAAAAAAAATTTATACTATAATAATAGGCTAATAATAGGTAATGATAAAAGTAACTTTCCATCATTAACCTCCCCCATGGTATCTCAATATAAAAAGAGTTTCATCTTAAACAATGATGACCCCACCCCCTTCCGTTCTCGTCGATAAAATTCTTTATTACATAACAAGCAAAATCAAAATTTTACATAATATGACACGATTAAAGTACGGAATAGAGAAAAAAGGAAGTAAAATACGCTTTGAACAGAGAAAAAACTACATAAAAATTTCAATATAAATGTATGCTGTCAACAACGAGAATTAAAAAATAAAATTTTCATTTAGCCTTAAGCTAAAGTTGAATCTTTATGAGGAAAAATGATTCATGCCATTGATCCTTACAAAAATATTATCAGTCTTCGTAACAAACGGTTCATAGTCAAGTTATTCAGTTTTTTCTTTTTCTTTTTAATTGGAGTCATTAGACGAAAAGGATGTAGCGATACACCAAAAAAGTTAAATATTAGTTCAGCAGAACGATACTTTTAGATTATGGAGTCAAAAGTAATGATTACTACAGGAAATAAAATAAAGTTAACTCTATTTCAAAATCGATAAATATGGTGAGAAATTATTTAATTCACACAAGTTTTGAAAAATTCCAATGATTTGGAACACGAAATCATACTTCAATGTATCGGTAAAAAATTAAGTTTAAAAAAAAATGCAATCAGTACATAATTTCATATTTTAATTTACGTTATTATTATATTGGTTGCAGATCGCATTAGTTACGATATACACTTTTTTTTTTTTTTTTTCAAACTCAAAAATATTACAAATTTTCGATTTTCTGCTCAATAAATTTATATATTAAGGGATGAAAAAAAAAAGTTATACGTAAATCAATAAACGAATACAAAAACAAAAATAATGGCAGAAAAAAAAACAAAATAACAAAAAGAAACAAACAAAAAATACATGAATAAATGAGAGGGAAAAATAAAAAGGGAACAGAAAAAACATTGAAAGGTATATAAGAGGAGAGGTGGGGGTGTGGGTTTTTGTGTACAAAAACAAAACAAAATTGTACTTAAATGTTGACAAAACAACAAAAAAAAAAAAAAAAAGGTTTTATAAAAAATAAAGATAATATAGAATTTTTTTGTTTTTTTGTTTTTTTGTTTAAAATTCTACATCTTGCACATCGGTAGGCGTTAACTGTTGCGTTTCTTCGTGATCGGCCGGATTATTTGGTATCATTTTGTTGTCGACATCCATTTTGTCGACGCCGCTGGTTGATGCACAGCTTACTGGTGCCACCTTCATTGTCGTATCGTTTTCGGTTACAGAGCTTTCTTCTTTGGCAACGATCCACTCTATACGGTTGACAACCTCCTTCACCAGCTCCACGGAAGAATTGGTAAGGGCACACACTCGTCTCAGAACTCGACAATCGATTTTGAATTTAAGCCCTTTGATGGCGGCGATAATGCAGGCAGTTGCGACCGTTGATGGCTTCAGATGTATGAAATCGCATTCTGTAACACAAAATAATGAAATACTGAATTAGGCGGAGAATAATTGCACAAAAAAAAAAGGCTAATAGCTGCAATGAAGTACAATTAGTTCGGAAAGGAGTTTCACAGAAGGGATTTGTAACTATAGTTTCAATGTCTTGTAGTAAATTTCTGTTTTTCATCAACATAATTAGAGGGCCCCCTTCTCATTCTCGGTTAACGTCGATTTCATTGTGGAATTTTCAAGTCTGGATGCACGATAATATGTTGTTTGTGTACGTTTTTTTTACTTTCTTATTAACTTTTTGAATTTGTCGATGTTAAAGAACAGTTTTCAAAGAATTTCTCACATTTCACTCGATGACTGTAGTCGTTATACCTACACACTCGCAAAAGTTTATTTATAATAATTGACAAGAGTTCAACGTGTTCAACGTGAAACGAGGTGACAAACTGTGGATTTTAAATAAATTTATGCGATTTTAACATATTTGGGATTTTTTATAACTAGTTTTAGTTGATAAAATTTCTTTGAAAAATAAATAATAAAATTTTCAATTTTTCAACATTTTTTACCGAAAAATTCAATCTCTAGTAGTAGAAAACGTCTAAACCAAGGCCAGTTTTAATTGGGGGATTTTGGTTATAATCCCCTTCCAGATCGAAAAAAAGGGCAATTTAAAACACACTTATTCGGTTTTCCAAATTTTACATCTATGAAATATGTGAAAAATTGTTAACCCCTGCCACGAAAATTCATGAATATTATAAAATATAATTTAACCTACTCCCTAGAAAAAATCCTGAAACCGGTCTTGCGCGGAACACCAATCATTGATTGGTCACGTTCATTAGTTGCATACAAAAATAAAAATAAAAAAAATAGCGTAACTGGAAGAAACCTCCGTTTATGTATTTTGTTGCCGCATATTTCAGGGCATCATCGAGAAATCCTCCATCCTAAGTGACGAATACAGTTATCGGGTTGGTTCATCGGAAATTTTCAGTGACTACGTTAAAGCTGTACCACGAATAACGAGTCATATATAGTATTAATCAGAGTGCTTTTAAAAATATTCAGCATAAAAAAATAATCGAAGGATAGTTTTTTTTTTTTCTTCCATAAAATAATAGAATTATCTCTCCTTAAGCGAAACAATTTGCTAAAAACATGTTCATTTTCTCAAGTTTTAACCGCAGAGAAGCCACAAACAAAAGAATCCTCACATCCAAACATTTTTCTTCGAAACTTCGAATAAAATCTTGTATAGTATTTGATCACGAATTGTGATGCAACGAGAGCTCTATGAGTAATAATTTTTGGATCCAATTATCAGTTTATTCACATCAAAAAATCTAATACATAAGTACTGATTTCACAATAACATTATAAGAGACCAAAAACATGATTACGAATTATATGTATTAGGATACTAAAGGCACAATACGCCACGTTTTGGCCGGACACCTCTAATCTATAAACCTACCCAACCCATTGAAAAGCATTGCGAGTATCGGACAGGTTTCGAATTTTTGAAGGTATTTATCTTAGAACAAAAGATGTACCTGTTCGTCGTAAATGAAATTTTAGAGGAAGCTTATAAAAGTAAAATTAGCCAAAGAAAAAGAAATATAGCCATTAGAAGCTGAGAAAATTAAGAATGTGCATCAAATTGGCTAAATCTAATGTTAGATATAGGTCAACTTTATTCTAAAGACAAGACAACTAATTATAACTACACATTTTCACAAATTCGCTGCTTTTGAGCCTTATCATTAGTGATACGAGTAACATCACAGATGTATACAGTATATGTATGACCTATAGATACCTAACTTGCCTGTTTTTGCTACGCTGAACACTCACCCTCATAGCGTGTCATGATGTTAGATCAATTCCCTTGCCGGTTGGAAAGAAATTGAAGAAATTGTGTACAATGCATTTCTTATGCATAAAAGGCTATTTTCAAATAAGTGCTGAATGTTTATTAATGCCTGTTCTGATGTCATATTTGATGTGGATGTTTTATCAGCCTTGAAGATTGAAATCAGGATGCCAAATATTGTTACAGGGTAAAAAATGAATTTTCCTGTAATTTCTGATGAAGTATTTTATACTCAAAACTTATACAAGTCCTTATCAGTTCTATATTCTACTTACTGATTACAATTTATTTACTCTGGTGAGGTAAGGGCTTCGAGGATATATATATATATATATATATATATGATGGAGATGAAACAAAAGTGGTTTTGGTGTCGCACCTATGGATAGAGCTGCCAGCATCACATGCATTTCTTTATAAACATCGGCGTACAAATTACCCCATTCCCAATGATCTGATTATTCCGATTGGTCGATGTAAATTGATGTGGGGTATTTCATACGCCAATGTATACAGTCAAGCTCCGTGTTGATATTAAAGACAGTCAATCCCATTGTAAAACAGTAGCGTGTTGTCTCCATCATGTATATATCCTCAAAAGGCAAGAGGAAGTGTAGGTTGCTGAAAACAAGGAAGTTAGGTATCTAGGTTACATGACATATAGCGCATACATCTGTGAATAACAGTAAATTAAATCACTTTAATATCTTCTTCAATTTTATTGGCTTCTAATGGCTCAAACTTCTTGTTGTAAAGCTTATTTTAATCCCTGAGGCCTCTTCTAAAATTTCATTTATGACGAGAAAGTAGCTATCTCTTCAAATAAAAGAATTATGAGCAAAAATTCGGGTAAAAAAGCATATTTTCCCATGCATTTTAAATAGTAGCTCTCAGTTTGATGGAGTGGGGATAGTAACCTCACTGAAAAATACCTAATTATGCATCTCTTATATAATTTAAGAGACATATTTCAACTTTGATGAATTCGTTATAGGCTACTCGAAACTTATGGTAGCAGCTAAATATTTGTGAAGAAATTATCCAGAAAGAAAAATATCACAGCTTCAATCAATAGCAGAGGTGGAATAGGCGGAACTTGAATGAGTATTTAGTATTTATTTGCAGTAAACAGCGGTTAAAATTCGGATGGCAATTCGTCTCGCATAGAATAATTTTTGAAATTCTCACATAACCTATTCGACCATAAAATGCATAATCTGAACTTAGTCTTGTTATTATTATTACTAATACTGATTTGATTTATCTAACGGTATCTGCGCATCTCGAGTGCTATAATGTAAAAATATCACTATAAACACACAATCCACAGAAGTCGAATTTATTGCAGGTTATTCAGGTCAAATAATTGTATTGTAATTTGGTTGTCCAGAGTTGGATACTCACCATTATAGAGCGAATATTATTAAGAATTTATAACTGTCGTGAAAAAGGTACTTATATACTACACATATAATTACGTGTGTGTATGTATGGAAAAGACTGTTAGCAAACACCTACAATAATGCAAATTATGCACCCAAACACACCGCCCCAACCCACGCTGCATAAGTACCCGTAGAAAACGTTTAAAAGTTCGATAACAGTAACAGGTGACCCCACGTACAACACGCGTACACACACACATACACACATGGAATAGGCTTGTCTCTTTCACCGTAACGTCTTTCGATGTACACACATTCTGCATACGGTGTCAAAAAGTCGGTGCACAACTTACATGCCAACAATACAATCACATATACACACATCCACATACACATACACATACACATACACACAATTTATAACGTATTTTCTACGCAGTAATGCCAAAAACAATGCGCATCGTATAAAGGAAATATACGAACAATGACCCACACACCGAGTAAGGGCATTAACAAACTACGTATATTATTGACACACAGCACACATACTATTCTGTACGCGCATGAAGTATCGACTTCGAAACGAATAATAAACTGTATAGATATACTCCCAGCTTCTCCAGCATAATTTCCAAACATCGAACAAATACTTGTGCCACAAGCCACCACAAACGTGACGTGCAACGGTTCCACGACAGTAGCAACACCAACAGCAGCAGACAGTATGCTCCACTTTGAGGTTCTTATACTTTACCCTCAGCCTTCTCCTGCTTCTGCTGGATCATCTACCACAATAACGTCTTACGTACGTTTAACTAATTACAGTTCGATTATAATCGTTTATAAAAATGTTTCGACCGTCGTCCGTTGTTGCATTAGCCAAACAAAAGGGAGGAAAGACAAAAAAAAATTATTATCTTCTTCTTTGAGCCACGTAGCCATGTTATCTGTTGTACGCGTGCCTGGTTCTCTCTTCGAATGGTTTATTTCACTTCCCTCGTTTCTCCAACCCTTACATACTCATTCTGTACTCTCTCGCTCTCGCTCTCTCTCTTTCTCACTCTCTCTATTTCTTCCAACATTTTCAAACCTTTCTTAACATTTTATACAGTTGTTGCACAAGTCGTTCGACCAAAAAAATAAATTACCTTATGGCAGAGAAAGGAGGCCGACGATTTTTTTTTTTAAGGTAGCAAAAGTACATCTTTTTTTTGGTACAAAGGGCAACAAACGTTATGCCTGTGTATACTATCCGTAGTATCCACTCCACCCTTACCATATGGCGTAATACTCAAGAAAAAAAACAAAAAAAAAAACCGAAAGGTACGAGAACTTTGGAGAGAGAGACAAAGAGAGAAAAAAACTACTACAAACTTATCCAAAAAGTGTATTAAATAAAATACGTACATTCACTCGCACACATTGTTCCATAAAAGTGCTGACCTTGATTCGATTCGTTTACCCCTTTTTTTCTTTTTCTTTACACACCACATACATCAAAGGAAATTCGCTTTGTCCCATCTGGTTTCAGTATCTTGACCCGTTATCGACGTTCTTTTTTTCCTTCTTTTTCTTTCTTTTCATTTTATCATTTTTCGAGACGTTGCACGTGCTTAAACACCATCCCCATGAGCTTCTGTGGAAAACAATTTCATCCAATATTATTTTATCTTCATTTCCGTTGACTGCCAATGGTGAAAAGTTACACATAAGTAATAAATACTATTTTAACGACTGAAAATTGAAGAGAATAATTTTTTTTTCAATTTTTCTTTTTGCGCATTTGTTTGACAAACGTTGTCAGCGTTCGTGCAGTTCACATTATTACATCTATCCATACCACCTGGTCGTTTAATTTTTTCTTTTTTTTTTTTCATAATAAACTTAGTAAGTATGCAATATTCAATAATTTTTTTATTTTTAATATTTTGGAAAGAACGCGAATGATAAGTTTAATTTAGCCATTAATGATGGAAAAAATTTTATAAGTAAGATCAAGATCTGACTATGCATCTTAGCCCACAGTAAGAGACACAAGGTAGCTGTAATACTGTTAAACCAAAAAGTTCAAAAACTGTTATGATTTAGTCGAGAAAATAAAAGTCGGAGAAATCCAGAAAAATGCAACCAAACCAAAATATGAAAAAAAAAAAAAATGTTTCTTACATAATCTACTTGAAAAAGTCATGTATCCCTTACCTCAGGGGTAAAAAAATGTTAAAACAAAAAAAAATTCACCGCTGTTCTTATAGTCCAGTCAAATCAACATCAAAATGAGGGGAAAAAAATTAGCATACAAACTTCAACGATACAGATTGTTGGGTGAGTCTCCTGGAATAACATACTGAAAGTTGCATCCTCCCAACCTCTTAAATTTTTGTGGAGGAGGTGTTTATTCACCAAAATTTGGTTTTTCACGTTTTTCTCCGCAAATTTTGATTTTGTGATAAAAACAGATCACTATAAAACTGTTCAATGTAAAATTTCCTACAAAAAAAGTCGCATGTAGTTTTTTGCCCGACGCCCCTCTTCCCCTCCACAGAGTCTTGAAAACAATCATTCTTCAATGAATAGGTTCAAAATCATTGTATGGGAGATATAACTCATAATATTATCATACTATGTAGATAATTAATGAACCCAATACATATTTTCTACACATCAACTCTCTTCCATAACTCCTTACCATCCTCTCCACCTTTACAGTTTTTTATTCGATGCCCCCCTTCCTCTAAAGAGAGTGAATTTGGTTGTTTTCAAAATTCTCTAGAAGGAAAAGGAGGCATCTAGAAAAAAATTGCATGCGACTTTTTCGTACGAAGTGGTTATAAAAGGGGGTGGATTGTTAGAAAATTAGTATTAGATTAGGAATTATCTAAATGGTACGATAATAATAAGTTACATCTCCCATATAATGCTATCGAACATATTTAGAGAAGAATGGTTGTTTTCAAGATTTTCCGAAGTGAAAGGGAGGCGCCGGGCATAAAATTTCATGCTGAACAATTTCACAAAACCAACCGAAAAATTCAAGAAATGCGGAGGGAGCAATTTTTAATAAGTTAATCTACGGAACCCACCCAATAACCCTGTATGGTTCAAGTTTATGGGTTAATTTTTTTATTATTTTTGTAGGATTTGACTAAACTATTAGCTGAATCTGAAAATTTAATCCTTCTGACATTCATCGTGTAATTTTAGAGGTCGAAATATACGGAAATATGTTGCAGAAAAACAGATGCGCTACATTTACCCAAAGTGAAGATGGCTATATTAGAAAACCAATTAGCAAGTTTATCTTCAACTCCTCCCCCCCTAATCAATGAGAAGATTAAATTTTGTAAACAAAAATTAAATTATCTCGACGTTGAATTCGAAAAAATCCACATTATTGGTGATTACTCAGCGCCTGAAGGGCTCATGGTACCTACACGAGAGGTATTCGACACAGCTTATGAATCGTTTGCTTTCATGCGGTTTAGGATTTCAGAACCATCCAGAACACAGTTTTTGCAATTTGCAAATGTGCAAGCCAATGAACCCATTTTCGCTTCTTCGAATCCTTTACGACGCCATCAAAAAATATTCAATCCTCGTTCGGCGAATAACCTTGATTCATTACATGTAGACAAATTTCCGCTTTATGCAGACTTTGTATTGGTCATAACCGCTTGCGTACTGGTTTTCTGCGTTTTGGTCATGCTTCCATTACCAAACTGCCCTTGATGCAAAGAAAGCGCAGTAATAGCCAATGCAAATACGTAGCCCTATACCAAATAGTAATCGCATGGAACATCCTACATACTCGTGGCTAGGTGGAGAAAAAGTAAATTCGTAAAATGTTTTCAACTTAATGAACAAATAAACACACACATCGAGGGCACTCCAATTCACATTATTTTCAGAAGCGAAATTTTTTTTACAACATCGAATCAACAGAACAATCAACTGTGAGTGGATACTTTAAGCTTTTTATCGATGGCTTCTTGATTTTCATTCTGGCTCTGCTGCATAATGCATTTCGTATTTTTTCAACTACCAATAAACTTTTCAATGAGATAAAATCTCCATAATTCAATTTAAAAGTGAATTTTTCTAATCAATAGTTGAGCATCGAGTCGAATAGCAAATTTCGACCATTTGTGGCTAATCACTGAACTACTTGCCAAAAATGACCGACTCCGAAGATAAAATGAAATCATTTTCACTAGTCAGATCAAACTGCCCATCTTTGGCGGATGAACGCGAGTTTTCCCATAGCAGAACATACCCAATCAAACAGAAAACTCGAGGAACATTCATAGCTGACCAGCAGTCCAGCAGCCATTGAACTGAACGACTAACTTTCAATAAGATGAGTCATTTTAATGAGCTGAATTTCCCACCTCTGGGGATGCACGAAAATTACCTTATCAATAACCGAGCACAAAATCAAACAATAAACTTGAAAATGTTTATTTCGCATGAAGTTGAAGCCAAAAAAAATAAAATAAAATAAAAGCTTTTCTTTTAAAAATTCGTTTTTAACCAAAACTTCTTTTAAAGAGTCAAATTGCCCATCTCTCAAGATAAACCTAAATTTTCCAATCGATAACAGAGAACCAGCACCCAATCAAAGAGCAAACGTAAAACGTGTGTGTATTATGGCTGAATACTGAACTAACTTCTAATATCGACAGAATCCCACAAAACGGAGTCATTCTAACGAATCGAACTGCCCATTCCTTGTGATGAATGCGAATTTTCTAATAACAGAGCACGTAGTCGACGAGTAAACTTGAACACATTTGAGGCTGACCCCTGAACTAATAATTCAAATAATGACTGACTACCGCCAGATTAGTCGCCTATAAAATCAGTAGATTTTTTTAAAACCGGAGGAAAAAAATTCAGTAGATTTCAAAAAAATTCCGTAGACTTGTAATTTTGTAAATTAGAAAGCTAGCAATGTT
Organism: Ericerus pela; assembly: GCA_011428145.1. NCBI lineage: Eukaryota > Metazoa > Arthropoda > Insecta > Hemiptera > Coccidae > Ericerus > Ericerus pela. Next base: position 232,315 of record WOFM01001381.1, read on the forward strand.
TTCAATGCCCAAACTTTTTTCCCTGTTTTTTTTTCATATTTCCACTGCATATTTCTTACTCATATTTGCAGCATTTGTGGATTGTGCTGTATATTGTACCTCTTTACTTCTCTTTTTCAGATCACACTACTTCCTAATTTTTATTATTTTTTTTAGATCAACCTTCCTCTCAGTCTCACTCCAATTTACATTAATATTAATACATACTGTGTATTTGTATCTTTTTTAGCCCAATATTTTGATCACTTTGAAATCAGGGTCTGCTATTTCAATTACTCTGGACGCTTCTTCATTTTCATTACCTTCATAAAATTAAACGATGATATTTTTTGTTCAAAATATTCAAAATATTATATAAATAAAAAGATTTCTCCAAACTCCAAAGAATAGCACCCGGTATTAAATTAAATTAATGGTATTATCTCGAAGAATTTTTTCAATTTTGAAAAACAAATATCCCGTTTACACAGAGTTCAGCATTATCAATAGTCCACGTTTGTGACTTCCTCTACACAGATGTTCATGTTCACAGTACCTAGTACTTATTTCAATTTTCAATTTCCCTCTGTTACCTATAAATTAATAAGAATGATTGTTGATTAAATGATTTTAATAAAAATGATAACAAATAAAGCTTGTTGTCGATTGTCGTACATATTATTACAAGTACCCGTACCCAATACCTAATTCAACATTCAGTTATCACATTATCACTTTAGTAATTTAACTCGTAAGAGTAATTAATTTCGATGCCATTGAAAAAAATATCTGTTCTCACTTCTCATAGTTTTTTACCATTCATTTCTAGAACATATTTTAAAATTCCGTATATTCTAGAAAAATTCAGTAGATTGGTAAAATTCCGTAGAAAAAACAGTATTTTATTTTTTAGAAGTAAAATTCCGTAGGTCTGGCAGTACTGGACTACAAGTCCGTGGCTCTTCGAAGTAGTTCTGACAAGGGGGGTGGGTAAAATTTCCAATTGGCCAACTTTTCTCCAAGAAAATTGCGAACTTTCGAAAAATTAATAAATTATCAAGCCAAAAAAAAAAAGTCATCAGTTACACGATTTTGCCAACTGAGATCGAGCCAGGGGAGATGAGACAACCCCCAAACTCTCCGCTTTAAGAACCTCTGCTCCCAATGAATTGAGTTATTTTAACGAGTCAAACTGCCCCTCTCCCACCAAACGTGGCATCGAATTTCCTACTCCAAAGAAGAGTGCACCAAGTACGCTGTACACGGCCCAAATTTAAATTTCAGCGGCTGACCACACAATTCAATCCACATTGCCTAAATTTCGTCGACGACGAACGATGGGACGGCACCGTACTGTTGGTTCATTCACACGCCTTCACCCTTAAACATCTGCAGCAATTATTTGCGGTCACCACATACACAAGAGAGCACACGATGCACACCCAATGTACTCGCGGGTGTATCCATCTCGTGCGGTGGCGGCTACTAAATTCAGTCATTCAGTGTGTCCTCTGCCAGGCCAGCACGTTCCACTCACACCTGTACCACAATTGAAACACGTTCCCACTCACAGTCACACACTCACACACACACACACACACACACACACACCATCGTCTCTAACGAACTTTCCATTTATCGAAGAAATTGTGGAAAAACTCCAGCTTACCCTATAGGGCCTTCAGGGGTAAGTGTTCTGTAAATTATCTTTAAATTATGCCGATATACCATAAACAGGTCAATGCTTCGTGCATTAAGTATATCGTAAACTAATTACACCCAGGGTGTACGACATTAGGTCTCCTCAACGTACGGCAATGGTGTACTTGTACATACATACGTATATACATATATAAAAAATATATACTGTATATATAGACTGCATGTAATTACGCTATAGACGGGGGTCCGGGCTACTTCAACCACTTTTTTTTTCTTACTTGTATTCGGCAGGTGGTAAACGTCGCGTAGATTAGCTAAAGATAAATTTTGATACGAAAGAAAGGAAAAAAATTAAGAGAGAAGACAGACAGACAGACAGACAGACAGACAGACAGACAGACAGACAGACCGACTGGCAGACAGAGATAGGGCCTATAGCTTCAGTTTAGTCTAGGGAGGAGGGTTGAACGTGCGCATGTACCGTACGTACCTATACGCAGAGTGCGTATTTTCGAAGTTAGGTACCTATACATTGCAATCTGCTCTTTTTTTCCACACAGTAAAAACGCCAATTGCATCGTTTCGATAGTGCACCTGGACGTGATGATGAAGAGAATAGAAAGGCAGCAAAACAGAGAGCGAGAAAAAGAGAGAGAGAGAGAGTGAGAGAGTGTGTGAGGGGGAAAAACAACCACCTATCGAAAACAGATCGACAATCGTGATACGTACACACAGGCCAACAAAGTACAAAACCGTATTTACTATCCAGACTTTTTGACTATATCCATACGTGTACACGGGCACAAAAATTATTATACATATATAGTAAATTACATAGGGGAGGAATTGACGGAGGAAACGAGTGGCGAAAAAATAAAATAAAGAAATATGCGATCGAGGTAGATAAAAATGCCGGAACCCTTCGAGCAGATTAGATTCTTTTACTACACCACTACACCGTAAATCCGGATTTCATGTTCGAAATTTGTTTCCGCGTGATTCCAAATGACCGTAACCTTAAATAACGTATGGGGTGTTAAAAATTTTAACTATCGTACATCAACCCCTCGTCCGCATTGTCGAAAAAAAATAATGATACGAAGTGGACAAGAATTGCTAGGGGGAAGAAAAATGGTGCTCACAATAAATTGGCAACAACAAAACATGTAAAAATTTAGTTTGAAAATGTAGCAGAACGTAGACATACTGACACTGATATCGACACTTTTTGGTAAAATAATCAAGGAACGCAAAAAAACACAAGAAACAACAATTACAACAGCAGCAGCAAACGGAACTCGCAACTGTCAACAAAATATGGAAAAAATTTAGGCCATGAAGATGTAGCAAAATGTGGAAATACTGGCACTAATACCGACAGATTTTGGTAAAATAATCAAGGAACGCAAAAAAACACAAAAAACAACAGCCACTGCAAAGGAAGCTCACAATTGGTAACAACAAAATATGAGAGAAAATTTAGGCTTGAAATACAGCAAAATGCGGAAATACTGAGCATCGACAGATTTTAGTCGAATAATTATATTCATTTCGCTATTCATCCATTTTGAAATGTGCGAAATATAACATGTCTGCCTGCACCGACTAAAATCCAACACTCTAATTCGACGATGAAAATATCATTTTCTTAAAAAAGTATCTTCCATTTTTTCGTTTCTTCTGTTTTAATGGTTTATTTATTCAAATTTACAATCCACACGCGCCAATGACAGAAGAGGTCAAATGATAAAAAAAAAAATTTAACAAAAAATTAACTACGAGAGAATAACAAAATAAAGTAGCTAGGTATGTAGTCTAATTGAAAACCCCTAGAAAAAAAAAAAAAAAAAAAAAAAAAACTTATTGACTGAAACAAAACTACCCATCTTTATATCACTGAGACGAGTTTAATTGAGAAAAAGTAAAAATCACATAAAGTCGAAATTGTTGCAAAACTGCACCGCTAAAGAATCACGTGCATCACTCACTATTGAGGAAAAACACTCACAGGCATCTAAATCAAATGATAGAGTTATAGGAGGAGTATTTGTATTAATCATTCCTTCACCGGAGTATGCGGTAAATTTAGGCCTTCTCTCCCATCCCGCAATTGACTGTTTCGTTCATATTTGTTCAATTTTTAACCTAAGGTATATGTGAAATCTCAAATTTTCTAATAATCAGAAAAAATGGGTTTCACCTTAAAACAATAATATCCAAGTTGTTTAGTGTACTTAAGTGAACTACCTAAATAGGGGAAAAAACAAATGTACTTAATAGCTTTGATATTTTTGAAATGTAATTTTTCCTACTTAAGAATGACCATGAAAGCAAAAACTTAGTCTGGTCAGGAAATCACTTGAATGAATTCAGTATGTATTTAAGTGAACACTAAATGGTGACTCAGAATATGGCCCATTACGCAGACTTCTATTCAGGTATCCCGTTAGTAAGCTATTTTTATAATGCATAAGTCATCAAAAGAGTGTTGGAAATCTACTTGATAAAGGATGGTTTGTATTTGCTGATTTATTCTCTTTTATCAAACACTTAAGAAGTTGACTAAAAGAGAAAACCCAATGTTTTGGTTAATACAATTTCTCTTGAATTATATTTTCTAAAGGTTAAAATTTTCTATTACGGAATACAGTTTAAGATAAGCAAGCACAGAAAATGTGTTTAAACTCTGCTTAAGACAACTCATGCAACAGGGAAAGTTAGATTTTATTTTAAACGAAATTCTTTCAGTAATTCTCTAGTTTCCTCATAATAGGGTTCTCATACCACCAAAACAAAACTCCAACGGTGCCGTACTGTTAGTAAAGTACTCGATTTTCAACCCCCCTCCTTTCTTTGAAATGAAAACAAAGTCCCTGTTGAGAGGTTGAGGGTACTTGAAATTTCAAGGAGCAAGAGCAGGCAAAATGTGCAGCAAATAATTCTTCACTCGCACGTACGGATGTAACTCGACGAGATAAACAGAGAAACAGTGCTGCAAAAATTGGTCTACTTTAAAAATTGAAGGGGTTACAGAGAACATAAATTCGGTATTTCTACGAACTTAGTAGCCCATGGTAGCTTCTTCAATTATGAAAATGAACAATTTTTTCTGTAGTACGTCTTTGGAGTTACATCCATAGATACGGTACATGTCAAAGTCTTTAAACCACTGACATCGGTTCCGTTAGGATTATATATGTATACGATGATGTATATATGTATATAAAATCTTCACGTGTCACGTAAGTTGTATTTTTGTTTACATCGAACTTGACTGACTAGTAGCGATCTTAAAGACTTTGGGTATATGTGTAGGAGAAAAGTTTTGCTGTACATTTTGCCTACCATTGTCCCTTAAAATTTCAATATACTTAAGCAACACGTTAATACCACCTTCGTGTTTTTCATACCAGGTTCCATCGATACTTCAAGTATTATCAACCTTTTACCAGAAACTCGTGTAGCTTTTTATTTTGGCGTTTTACGCTATAAATCCATTTAGTGGCAATGTTACACTGGACATGATTCAAGTAGGTTTTCAGCAGCAACACATCTATTCGCAAAGATGCAGACATACACGCAGAAAACGCAGCAAATGTTGAAAACATGCTGATAAAGGGAGTGAATAATTTATCGTCTCACTGAAAGGTTTTCATTTGCACAAGCCCAATATATTCCCAAAAACGTCATTGCAGTCCAATAACTTCCAAAAGTCTCATACAATGAAGTATTTTCCACGAGTAATCACTCGAACCACGAACACTTCCAAATGAATTAACCTCAGTCCATCAAAAATGTAAAAAAAAAAAGAGAACTCTCACAGCCATCCGGAAACTGAAACCTGAGAGTGTATACAGCAATACAGGGTCAACCAAAATTATAATCGATGGCTGTTTTTCCAGTAAAATTACCGATGACGAATTCATGATGTGGTATGTTTGTACGAAAATATGTTACGTGTGTGTGTGTGTGACATTCGGAAGTGATAATAATAGGTTCTTTCTCCAATACGGGTCTCAACCACAACCCTCTTTTCCTAATTTCTTACATCTCGTAAATAAATGTTAAAAAAAAAAAAAAATGTGGGTCGTAAAAATGAATATATATTTTTTCACTTCATAATAAGAAAAAAAAAAAAAGGGTTTAAAGACCGATTTAATCAATTTAGTGAAACAATTTTTCAATAGGTGGGAGTGTTATTTCCTTTTTCGGGGTATACAGGGGACCACATGTAAATGAAAAACTCGACGACCACCACCACCAAAACATTAAAGTGAGATTAAATTTAGGAGCCAGTACATAGATTAAGGCAGACAAGGGTTCAGAGTGAGAAAGAGACAGACAGACAGACTGACGTACAGAAAAGGGTTTTAGTGACGGAATGAGAAAGCTCAGACTTCAGATTTTTTTTTTTTTTTTTTCATCTCACGTCGTCGTCGTGGGAAAACGTATTTAGGTATGTTCATCAGTATGTCACACACTCACACAAACGAAAAATAATTCGAGGAAGTAGGCGGATTTGATTTTGAAAGAAAAGAAAGAAAAAAAAATTAGGCCACAATTGAGTATGCACTGCTATTTTCTTTTTACGCCAGGAGAGACGTCTCGCATGCTAGAGAGACTAACGTATTAAGGGTGGTGGGGAAATCGGCGAGGGGCCGAAAGGGAAAGAGGTGAAAAAATTTATATTCGTCATTTTTCGATAAATACCGTACGATTTTTTATTTTTATTTTTTTCATATTGAAATTCAACGATCGTTTTTATTTTGTCGGCGCAGTCTGCACTCTGTAGGATTGTTGTGTCTGTAAGAGCACGGCGGCGGTGGTGTAAGACTGGTATATAGTTGAAGTGGAGTGAAGGTGGTGTGGAGGATCCATCGGATGGTATCGATTTCCAAGTAGGTTAAACAGTACTCGGTCGAACAAAAGTCTGAACAACTTTTTCTCCACGTGAGACTACATTGGGCGCTATACGGCAGTGTTGGCGTTTCGAATTGAAAGGTAGATCGGCATTTCAAAGTATAATATTATTGAGAAAACAAAAAAAATATATGTATATTGTAACTAATCAAAAACCGAATCCCAAAGACTCTAGTAACTAATTGTCGAATAGTTTAATAGCATATGTACGACAAATCCGCCCAAACAAACAATTAATCTTTTATTAAAATAAAAACGGTTTTACAGAGTTTTATAATTTATACAACTACGTGAATAAGGGGCTCAGAACTTGACCCTCCCTTCAAGAGTGAAAGAAACAATCGCTAAAATACAATAACTGTTAAGTTACGAAATTGAAGTCAGCAGATATCTGTAACAGTGGCATCGAGGGCATGTCCATTTTGAAAGTAATTATTTTATTTTTTATGTTTCCTGTCCTATCCTTTCAGTTGTTGTACTCATTCGCGCTGACCAACCGTGAAAATGAATTTTGAATAAATGCTTATCGAACTCAAAAAATATATCATTTATGGGAATCAAAAAAGGAAAAAGTCCAATAAAAAAATCCAAAACAACTGGATAATTTCAAATAATTAAAGTACAGGCATGTGGATTCAAAGATATTCTAAAGTCCAAATGATATAATCATTAAATATCTGGTGTCTGACCAGCAGGAACGTATTTACACTTACAAATAGAGGTAGAATGGGTGAAAATACAAAAACATTAGTGCTATTTTGTTCAATTTAGTATTTTTATAGAATTATGAAGAGATAAGGAAGAATGGATGAGTCATACATGTTTCCAACACTGTCACAATTTTCGAAAGTTCAAGAAATTTTTAGAAAAGGCGATGATCTTTAGATTAGTACATATATTGAAAACTCTCTTACGTGTTTGAACAAAGATTGAAAATCCTGAAAATGCCTGAACCACCCAGCACCACCCAAAAACTCTTACCTTTAGATAATAATAAGTTTATGTATATGAGAATACGTATAAGTAGGCTACTTATGCACAAAAAAATCATCCTTTACGACTCGCGAGTAATAAATTAAAATTTTACTAACCACTCTCACGACTGAAAACAGACTCATAAACGTCAACTCAAAAGTCACAGAACAGACTAGTTAGAACTTACGGCTTGAGTAAAAGTGGTTATCTGTGACCAACCACACACCACAAAGCTGTATTTCAATCGTTTGACACGATTTTTGGTACAGTTGAGGACAATGGGCATAATAGAAAAACGTTCATTTGAAAAGGATGCAAATGAAGCCAAATGTCAGACATAATTAAAACACACACACTCAACACAATATCGCGCTTAGGTCAAGTACACACGTACCAGTCAATAATATCAAGTCCAGACTAGATACTGGGCAGAACGCAAAAAGAAAGAAACGATAGATGTTAATAAACTTTGCACCGAAAAAATGTTCTCTTTTAAGTATCTTGGGCACCGACTGAAATTATGCAGATCTGAATGGGATTTGCTATATATACGACCAAATTCATATCATAAAGAAACAGAACAAAATGAAACACATCAACAATGCAGTTTACCTATAACTCCTATGCCAAATTTAATAAACAAAAACACAATAAATACGAGAATTTCCATTCAACTCTCCGTAGGCTACAACCCGAAGCCACTATCCATACCGAAAAGGAAAGAAATCAAAAATACCACGGAAAAAAAAAAAAAAATTCCCTATCTTCGATCATTCTGGTGATTTAATGTTCCACAATTTTCGTTAAATTGACAGCAAAAAAGATAAGATTCTTCGATCTGATGTTCCTTTTTTTATTTTTTGTTTATTTAACGTAAAACTGAAAAAAATGCAACCGGCAACGAGTTTTGGGGGGTCGTTAATTAAAATTTTGCGGATGCATTCGAACATCTCGTCTCCTGCGAAACCAATAAAGGTGCACAATATTCTGGTTATGGGGATGAGGTAGTGCGTTTTTTCTCGCTGTCTCCATTTCTCTTTCATTTATTTATTTATTTTTGGTTTGTTTGATAAATGCGAATGAGCACGAGCCGAACAAGCTGCCGGCGTTGTCCGTGGGCAAGACAAAGAAAGAGATTACAACAAATATTCGAGAAGAAGAAGGAAAAAAGTACTAAAAAAGAAAAGAAAAAAGACAGGAACAGGCATGTTAACAAGGCATTAGCAACGGCAAAACGACAGTAATGTTATTTAAACTGGGATCGAAGGTAAAGAGCCACCACATTGCAGATGTTTGTAACTTCCTCAACGTTATTATTACCTCTTTTTTATTTATTTATTTATTTATTTTTTTTTTTAAATGAGTGCGTAAACGTTGTAGAATAAGAAGTTCAAATGCACCTTTCTCTCAGTCGTATTCATACACAAGTTCAAAGAACCCAAAAAACCGATGTACACCTAAATACACGATTTGCACCTCGTGCACACACAGTACATTCTTTTTTCTTTTCTTTTTTTTTTTCATTAAAAAAGTTCCAATACATAATAACAATTTTTGTTTTTATTTTTATTTTTTGCACCAATTTAGCTACTTCTAATTACTTCATAGGCATATACAACCGATGATCATCAATTGATTAGGTAGGATTCGCGGGTCGCAAGCGAATCCCAGAGCTAAGTATAATTGAAGCCAAGTGAGTCACCCAGAACGACCCCGTCCCGATTCTCCGAAAGTTTACTTAGGCTATATCACTTGGGTTAGAAGTGGAACTTTACACTTCAATGAACATATCCGAGGATGTACCACACAAAAAATAATGAAAAATCTGCCTAATCAATCATTTTTGGGTTACAGCTGGGGCCAAGTGAAGGGTTCACTCCAAAAATGAACTGTAAACTTAAACTCAATTCCTCACAAAACATACCTGACGATGTATCACTCAATTTTTTGAGAAAAAAATCATCTTAATTCCTTTTTGGTGTTACAAAGGGTCCAATGAATGGTTTAATCCAAAAATGAACAGAAAATTGGCAACTCAAAAAACGTATTCGACGATGAATCACTCAATTTTCTAAAAATAAATCATCCTAACCCTTTTTTTTGGGGGGGGGGAATTACAAGAGGCCCAACGAATGACTTAATCCAAAAAAGAACTGAAAACCCAAACTCAGCCCCACAAAAAACGTCAGCGACGATGTATCAATTAATTTTTAAGAAAAAAATATCCTAATTCTTGCCTATTGAAATTCGGAATCCAATTGAAAAAATTCATATTTCCGAACAATTAAAACACTCGCGCGACGACGGTTCGAATCTCGATGCCTAGAGGAACAACTTTTTTTTTTCTTAATAGATTAAATTTAAGAAATCGAAATTCATCAAGACAAGGAGCACAGTTACAAACTATTATGCAAATTTTCATCAACTTTGGTTCGGCCATCTAAGAGCAACGGCGTCATCGCAAAGTTGTCCAGTGAATGGGTATAAAAGGAAGCTTCGCTTCAAATAAGGCTATAATTTTAATAATTTCACATCCTGCATGATCCTCAAATTTCTTCCACGTCGACAACCCGAAGGCTACCCAAACAGTATAACACAATTAAACGAAACACGTGTACAAAACAAACATAAAAAAAAAGCAAACATAGCACCATCATCGGTCACTTATGAAACTCTCATTTTTCAAACAGAGTGCCACAACTTTTCATCGTATAAAGGAATTATTAGTGACTACAGCCTCATTAGCCCATTAAACAGACCTTCTGTTTTAGTTTCTAGAAAAAAGCTCCCGCAAATAGGTACCTTTCTCACGGCTCAAAATATGGGCACATCTTTTTTCTAGACTCTGTAGAACATCGACTTTTAGTTCCTTACGTTGGTGTGTAAGAAACAACAAATGCAAGGTGCATTGAACTACGACATTTGGTTTTCGCATAAATGCGGATGCGGAATTTTCTACCACCTTTTGTACGGTAATAATTGGTACCTGTATGCTATGACGAGTGTCTGAAGACATACTGGCAGGTACAAGTTACGTCCATCTATTCGTCAGGTATATTAAGGGTGTACGTGGAAGAATGGAAAATGAATAACTTCCATCAATGAGACCCGTGTAATGCCTTGACGTCAAAGAGGACTGACAGACAGAGTCACAGTATTTGAAAAAATTGTCAGTTTTCGATCGATTTGAGGCAGAGTACACGAGGCAATTCATCATTTCCCGAATAAGCATAAGTTATGCAACCATTCTGAACCGAAAATATATGTTTTCCAAAACGAAAACAAAAAATTACGTTTTCACGGATAATTTTATCATTGTTTAGAGGAGGGGAGGAGGTAATTATTTTGAGGAGCCTCTAAGAGGCCTAACATTTGCTGGTCTTTTGCTCTTGAAGACATAAAAACAAGAGAAATGATGAAAAATGACTGTAATATTCAAATTGAGATGTAAGGTATTCTAATAACCACAGCAATCAAACTACCGAAGTAAATAACTGAATTTTTAAACGTAGATCGACTTTAAATTTTTTTGAAACATAAAAAGCACGTATATTTCATTGATTCGCGTTATGAAGGGCACGAATAAAGGCTACGAGAAATTCGTTTCGAAAATGTTAACGCCACCCTTTGATAATTAAAAAATGTAAGAATTTTCATAAATGCAAATCCGTGCGTAAAGATGCAGCAAATGAGAAACATTAGCGAAAACATCTCTTTAGAGGTACAATGGCTGCATTTTTTCCTTCGGTTCTTCGAAAATACACAGATTATGCTTTTACAAAAGTTATTTCTTGACGAATGATTGTACATGTGATAAGAAGAGGAGAGCATTTTGCAGTTAATTTACCATTCCCATGTACGTTGATGATGAAATACTTTAATCAAGTAATTCAGGAATTGGGTCAGAACAGCAGAAGTTCAAAGAACACATTAACACACGTTTCTTCATTACGAAAAGTTCTTAAAATGTCGGTGGAAAGTTCAGGAATATTATGTACATTATAATTTCATACAGTCTACTTTGTGAACAATTGATGAATTATGAATCGAAATAAAGCAATAATTTGCGGCAAACCAATCATTTTTAAATATTTCTACGATACATTAAAAATATCTACGACATTCAGTTTAAATTTTAATTTAGAGGATCAGAACACAATAGGAAAACTTTCGAAGAACTTATGAATGTTAAGTTGTAAAGATGAAAAAACTTTTTTTGTGTTAGTAACTTCAACTTATTCAGAATAAAACGCGTTTGTTTGTTTGTTTATTGTTTTTCTATCACAAAATACTTAACAATCTTAACATCATTCCATCCATCAACCCACAATATAATGGCTCTGTTCTTTATGAAGTGAAATGCGAAATTTTCAGATATTTTTAATAATGGGCTGTTTTATTTGTAAAAAGGCATAACTATGGTTTTCCGAAGAGACATCTTTAGAATCATAGGGTTGAACAGAATTCTCGAGAATGCAGAACTTAAATGCAGCACTTTTTTGTCACACAGAACAGAGCGAAACCAAAATAAAATAGTCTCTAAATACTCGCGCACGACGCCTCTAACACACCAATTAAAACTTGTATCAAGTATCCTTACGCCCATTCACACACTATCTGATAACTTTTGAAGCAATTTCCCTCATTAACCCATCACATATAACCATGACACCCAACGAACAAAGTCTACCTGACATTTTATCGTTCACTAAACTTTGAACTCTTCGAAACATATTTTTGGCTTGGCTTTTTTTTTTTCTCTCATTCTCAAATCCATGAAATAGACATGCGGATTACTTTGACAGCTATATTTTCATTGAAGACTAACCTAATGTCTAAACGTATAGATAACTTCTCTGAGCAGATAAGTAAGTTATACGTAGGTATACACTAGCATATCATGGCTCTAAATGTGTAAATATTTTCATAATCGTCGTATATAAATGTTGCATGATGATACATATACACATATAATTTCAAACGTTGCTACAGTTTTATAAAAAAGTTTTTTTTATTTTTTTTTTTTTTTTAAGTGGGTAAAGGATGTACGCTCGATATACAACGACAAAAAAAATTAAAACTACGATTTGTTATCAATGTTCCGTTATTTTTACGTGAGATTACAAAATTTTTACAAATGAGAAAAAATTAAAACCACTAAAAAGTACGAAAAAACTTTTTTGAACAACTGAAATTTTCAAATATCGCAAATTATTTGAATTAAAATCCTCTTTTGGATTTGCACATGTTGAATCGATCATTTTTTTTCCTAACTTATTTTGTTTGAAAAACACTGATCAAACTCAAGCATTTTCCTCTTGAGCTTATTTTTAAACACCAGAACCGTCATTCCATTGCAGGTTTCGGGGTCAATTTTCAAGAACTCTCAACATCCTCCAAAACTTTGTGGAACACTTCTTTTTACTAAGGCTCGGGAAAAATGTACTCAACCAAGTTTCGTAACGACAGAGCCTATACGATACTGATTGATTCTAAAAAAAATTTAAGAAACTTTCATCCAGTCTGAGGCAAATAAATCACACTGACGAGTGAAAAATATTCATGAAAGCATACTTCATCATAAAAGAGACGTTAGAATATTGACCAAATTTTAATTTCACCAGTAAATACTTTTTCAGCTTTTCCAACATTTTTAAGTTGCGCTGGTTGCATACATGCCCCATAAATTTCAAGGATTAATATCATCTCCACGATTCTGCACCACTGGCTTAAACTAATTTGGGCTGCATATATTTGCTTCTTAATTTTTCGAGGAAGCCCTAGTAAACTTCGTAGATCTCAATGAAGAAAAAATGTATAATTTTTCGATAAAAATTTCTAAATTGGGGGAAAAGGAACGCAAATTTTTGCATTTTTCGGAAAAATAATTTTGTACGCAGAACCAAAATGAAGGCCTCCAAATTTATAAACATCACTTAAGCTTTTTAGAAAGTTCTATTTATTTTTTCATTAATTCATTTACTGAAGTTTAGATCAAATGGAGGAAAAAACAAGGGTGTCTTAATGATCAGTTTCTCATTCAAAATAGGTTTCTTTAACTAACTCGTACGTACACAGAGTCCAAATGAGACAATTTCAATGTCCCGAAAAATGAACATTTCAGCATATACATCAATTTTTCGATAAATGTCCGTAGATTTTCATGCAGTGCTGTAAGAGTGTGGATAAAAGGGGTCCTGGATGTCTGAAACCCCTCCAAAGACAAAAGAAAAGGAAGCTGACAACTAAAAAATGGTGTCTGTAATGGTGGTGGTAGTTTTACCAAGGCGAGGGAGAGGGGAGCCAGAATGGACATCAGAGAACATGAAGCACCCTCCACTGTCCACTCTTACGATGAAACTTATGTGGCGAATCTTCAACTGAATGCAGGTAGGTTTCGGAGTCATTTGCAGCTAAACTTCATGTCTTTCACTTTTTTTTTTTTTTTTATCTGGCATCATACATAGCTACTGGTAGACATTAAATCAAGTTGGGGCTGAAATTGTCCAAAAAACGAGAAATATACAAATAAAATCCTAAAATATTTACATTTCATCAGGTCCTAAGCAATTCAAGTGAATACACAATATTTTCTCTATGAATTTTGAAAGAAATAAATTTTTTTTCCCCAACCTCATTTATCAAGCTGTAAAATTCAATCTATCTGCTATAAATGCAGAAATAAAATTGTCGTTCGAACAAATAGAGTAAAAAAAATTGTTTTTACTAAAATTCTATTTCAATTTATTCGACCAGATGAAAATTTTATTGGTTGTTACTCACAATTAGTTTTTACATTTAGAACATTTTCTTCATTAAGAAGAAAAGACAAAAAAAAATTGAATGATTTGCATACATATACAGTCGCACTGAAAATTTTTCGCAAAATTGTTTCGTGAAAAAATTTAAGCACCATTCATTGCCAATTCAGTTTACGTATTTTTCGCCATTTCCTGTGCCTCGGCATTTACAGGCGAACAAATTTGCGTATGTAAATCACGCATTCCAGCTTTGCCAGTCATTTGGCAGCAATAGGGTTGGAAAAATATTAAAAAAAAAAAAAATGATTTAATGGTCATCGGCACTCAAAAGAACGAAGGAAAAAAAGAAGAAAAAACGATCGCTTATACATCAGCAAGTAAATCAATTTTTTCATTTGTTGTTTCTTCTTTTCTTTTTCTTTTTTTTTTTGTTTTATTCTATCTTTCTTTTCCTTTTTCTTATTGGACAAAGAAACCCTGCAGATAATAATTAAATTTTGCTTCGCTTACTCAATGGAATACCGTAGCACTGGCGAAGAACATGGAGTAACTCTTAACTATAAAATTATTCGGATGACTGACCCATAGTTATATCTGGCATAAGAAGGACACCTTTATGGGTAGATATATGATCGTTTCAATATATACGCGCCAAGGACACCATAGAAAACCAATGTCGAATAAATCTCATTCATATTATTTTTTATTAAATTCACCAAACGCTAATGGAAGGAGGAGTTAAATTTATGAATGTGGTGAAAAGAAAAATGAATAGCTCGCAGCAATGAGAATAATTTTCGTAGAAATAGTAAATTGAATATTTTCAAAATCTGCGAATACGGTAGAAGAGCCCGAGTTTTAGAATAAATGGCTAATCGAAGAATATTAAGTTTTCACAACAACATATTTAGACTACATTCCATTTACTGGAGTGGATTGTTACCTGCTATGCAGTGAAAAACATACAACAGAGTGGGGGAAAAAAACCCATGCTACATGGCTACACGATGTTGCAATAAGGTTTATGCTCCATTTATTAGTGATAGTGATAGATTAATTATACAAATTAATAAAATTAATTAATTGGATATTTATGTATCTCAACTTCCAAGGTGATATCACTGGTATCATTTCATAAACATTGTCAGATTAAAAGTTTAAAATAAACATTAGTGACATCGGACAACGTGCAAAAATCTTTGGAAAACGAAAATCCATAAAAAAAAAGAAAAAAAGCAATTTTAATAAAGTTTTTAACACTTCGTGCAAAAACCTTAATGAACAGGAAATTCGATTGTATTTAATACGATGAGGTTTTATGCACTTTGAATCACAGTTAACGAAAAATAGCTGACAGATCATTTACAAAATTAGTCACCATTTATCGGTGAAAAACTAAAAGCTATACACTACCAGTAATAAATTTGAACTTGGCTAATTTTTCGAATAAAACTCATAGAAAGCGAGAATAAATTTACATTGGAGCCAATTAAATAATTTTCAATACGAAACAAGGGTTTAGATGACGGGGAGTGTGTGTCCTGGAGCTCTAAATCCTCCTTTAAAAAAAATAAAAAGCTTGAAACTTAAAAATTGCGCGTATTTGTCGATGGTGTTGATGTTTGATGTTTAGGATAGGTAGGGGATCGGACAGGGCTCAGAGATGACGTAGATCCTCTTACGATGAAGCTATTTACGCCCTTACCAAGTAAATAAGCAACAATTTTACCAACTGAAAGTTATATGAGAATTTTCCACTGTTTTAATCGTAATTCTATCCGATTTGAATCAAATTGGGCTCGTTTGAATTCATAAATCGATGATAATTGAATGTAACCAGAATTTTGTAGAACCAAGTTTGAGTCCAGTAAAATTAGGAAATAATTCGAAAAAAAATTGCAACAGACTAAAATTTGGTACACATGTGTCCCCTTCATCATCCTGAACAATATACTAAAAGTCCATCCGGGGTGAGCGTCCCCCCCTAAGCCGTTAAAATGGTGACCCACATCAACTTTTCACGTTTATGTCACCAAATTTTCGTTTGAGTAAAAACAATATCAAACAAAATGTGAAGAAAATTAAAAAATCTATAATAAAGTACCAATTGTATTCTACTTTATTTTTTTAGGCGCATAGTTTTTTCAAACATCAGTTTAAAATATCTTTTTTTTCTGTTAAAATGTACTTATTTAATGTATAGCAATCACATGCAACATAATGGATCTATACTAATGCAGTACGTGGGTTGAGTTTTTCAATAATTTTATTCACAGTGTGTAGATAGACACCTAAATGAAATTCTCTCCCTTACTAAATTTCAGCACCAACTCCCTACTGATATTTTATAACATTTTTTTAAGATATACAGTTGTATATACTCCTAGTCTATATTAGTAGGCGAGGTGGTGCTGAAATTTGGTACGAGAAAGAACTTCACTCCAGTGTCTATCTATACACTGTGAATAAAATTAGCCTATTGAATTAATAGTACAGATGCATCATGTTGAATGTGATTACTGTATTAAATAAGTATTAATAGAAAAATAAGTACGTATTTTCAACGGTGATCTATGCAAAAACTAAGCATCTGATAAAAAAAAAAATTTGAATACTATTTTTATAGATTTTTTAGTCTTTTTAAATTCTGTTCAAATAATTTTTCGCTCCGGTGAAAATTAAGAGACATAAATGTGAAAATCTACTGTTCACCACCCTTTCAACCCCCTAGGGAACGATGCTCGCAGCAGACGCGTCTGGTCTTCTAGTATGCTGTTTAGGGCGATAAAATTGACAAATGTACAAAATTTTAGCTCGTTGCAACTTTTTTCTGACAAAGTCATTTTTAGAGCTAAAGTGACTGGACTATTAGGGAGACGTAGATTTGAAAAAGAGACATACCCCGTCATCTTCATCAATATAATTCAAGTCATACCGATAGCTTCCAGTTCCACTAATCGGTTACATTTGGAGTCATTGCTCGACAAATCGAATATCAAAATGCAAATATTCATGAGAAAAACAAGACCTGAAATTGGAACACACATACAAGTAAAAAAGACTGAACTTGGAGTAGGTACGGTCTTCGAAAAAAAAATAAAAATAGATTTGGAAATCAGATCTGGTTTGATAAACGTACCTTAAAATATTTTAAACATTTGCAAAAATTATACTAAAAAAAAAAAAAATTTAACCAGCATAAGAATACTTTAATGGCGACCCATTCATGCAACTCTTCCAGACACTTTTTTCATAATTTATACCTACCAAAAGTACATTTGTCAAGGGAATGCAACGTCATTTTCATACAATGTAAGAAAGTATTTTGAACAGGCAGACATTGAAAACGTTCGATCTCATTAATATTCGAATCAACAATATCCAAATAAAATAGTTAGACAAGGCATGATGCCAAGGAGCCATTTCTTTGGCCACAGCTATACGTTCGTCAAAGCGTCAAGGTGAAGATGAACACAAAATTGACGCATTCCGAAAGGAATTAAGGGTAAAAGTCTGGCGTTCTACCATTTTTAACTTTCCTCAAATAGAGAGATAAATGGCTGTAATGCTGTACGACGTTTTTTTCTTTTTCAACTACTAAAACCCGCAAGGTATCTGGAATTATTAGAGCTCATGGTATCCGAATGCAACGATCTAACATTCGAAAACGTCGCAAAATGTATAACCTGCAGTGCTAAATGATTTTATAAATTGTGAAAACCACTAAGCAATATATTTAATAGGGGATACCCTCTCAGAGACATATCGTTCCCTTTACGAGAAAATATTTCGCATTTATTTTCTTTTGAATTACTCCAATTTTGTTTTAAAAACAAGGCTCAACAAAATCACACACTATTCAATAAATGAGACACTTAATGCGTATTTTCTCCAAAATTCACACAATTTATTTTCATCGATTGGTTCTAAATAGAAAAAAGTAGCGAATAGAGCGAGCGTTATAGCCTCCTCAGCCACAGAAAAAAGTCCTCAAGACCTTAACGACAGAAACACGGAACGACTTTATGGATTTTTTCAATAATAAAAAGCATTTTTAGCAAATTTTCGCTAGAAAGCCAGAAGCTGAAGATTCTTCGTTTCTTTAATTTCCAAAATACTGAAACAATCCCACCCTTTTGAGGAAACGCTAGCACGAATGTTGCGACGGTATTACTTTAAAACACAGATTGCCAAGTTTCGTGTTAAATAATATGGTAATTATAAAATATCTCGATAAATTTTGTTTTTTTCCTTTTCACTCATGACCAATGGCGGGAGACCAAAGTACTGAATACGACTAATCGATATTTTCGAATAAATATATAGGTCTGAAATACTGCGAATACAAAATATAGGTTTTTTTTTCTCTTATAATTTCAATAAAATTCAATTCACTGTTTTGTTTTGGAATTCACAATTTTCATCACGGTCACTGCTCGTAATTTTTTTCCCTCAACAAACAAATAACTACACATTTATAGAAATTTTTCAACATTTTTTATTCCGATTGAATTGCGCTCCAATAACGGCGGGGCTGGGATATAGTGATGGGGTATTAGAAAAATATATATTCCTCAGCTTTTTTTTTTTTTTAACCTGACCCTTCAGGTTTTAGCGATGGGTCCCCAGCCAAAAAACGACAGGAAAGAGCGACCCAAAAGTAGCGCGTATATAAGACCACACATTATAATAAAGACACTGATTGTATATCGCTACACGTCTTATCGGTATTATTCGTTCATGTTAAGGAATTTGCAACATCCAAAGAGTTCATCTTGATCACTTCTTTAAGAAGTGGTATCTTATAATATTACAGTGAGAGTGAGAAAGAGGAAGAGAGAGAGGGGGCTAAAACCTGAAGGGTCAGGTATTTTACATTTTAGCCATCAGGCTCAAAGTAATAACATCCCGGGGGGTGGAGGGGGCGGAGCCCCCTCCCGAGGCGCGAAGCGCCGAGTTTTTTTTTTTTTGCAGTCTCTCAATCCGAAGGAACAGCTTAATGTGAGATTATGTACTGAACGCACGGTAGGTAGTGGGTTTGTCCCGAGCCCCTCTTCTCCTATTCCTACGCCACGGAGTGTCAATGGCCCACAAAAGGCTTACCCGAAGAAAAAACAAAGATCTCTTGGCTCTTTTTGAAAATCCACTAGCCCCTCAAACGAGCAACCGCTACACAAGACATAATACCACATAGCACAACACACAAATAAAACTCGATTAAATCGGTTCGATTATATGCTCCCAATTTTTTCCGATTCACTTTTCAACCTTTCATACAAATGAGCCTTACCTACCTTAAAATCGTAATTTAGCCGTATTGTATTTACACCAAATAATAATAATAAGAAGAAGAAGAAAGAAAAAAAAGGTTCCTCATAGATATTCGCCAAAATTGAAATACTATAGTCAGAAGGGTATTTTACTGATGATGTAACGATATCTTATCCCTAAAGTACAGTAAACGTGTGTGTCTAAATATATATGTATATCATACGTACGCACACACACCCAAATAATACGAGAAAAGAGACCGTTGCACCAGCAAACGTCTCCACCACTTCGTGAGGGGTTAATTTCAGCCGTCTGGTCCAGGTGTGTTATCTGCATTTTTAAAGAGAGTTTGACATCCTACGCTGCAGACAACTGCTCTACAAATACACGCACACAGACACACGCAAACGAAATTATGTCTATAACCTTTGGAAACGGATTTTCCGTAAAATGAAACGAAAGGGAAAACATCGAAGTAGAAAAGAGAGTAACAATGAAAGAAAGAGAGAGTAAGCGAGAGGGGTAGACAGAAGAAGAAAAGAACAGAACAGAAAAGAAAAGGCGGAGTACGTCACCTTTTCAAGATCTTTTACGTTTTTTCTTTTTTTTTCTTCTTTTTTTCTTGTAAAAAGATTTTTCTCTTTCGTTTTTAGGGTGTCGCAGAATTTATAAGATTTTTTTTCTCGTATTGTTCTTTTTCGTTTACCTTACACGTGCCAACAGTCTTAACCGTCTTCGCATTCATATACGTAATCTCAATTTTTGTAGAATCGGGTGAAGGGGAAAAGGGGAAAAATAGGAAGGAATCAGGAGGGATTGCATTCCTATAACGTTTTTATATTTATCGGGCGGTATGATATTTTTTTTATACATTTTCTTATTCTTTCTTCTTTTTTTTTTTTTTTTTTTTTTTTTGCTTCTTTCTTTTACGTATGTCTGAGTTTAAAGTGTACATATATATTATTATATATATGCAGACTATATTATGGTCTGTACATACGCCAGCAGACAAGGAGGGAGGTGCACAGATTTTTTTTTCTCGCTTTTGTGCATAAGATCCACGCGACACACGCTGCATTGTGCGCTACGAAATGATTGTAAAAGTTTTCAGCACACGCCAGCAGTCCAAGGAGCAGCGATACAACGAAAAATAAGAAGGAAATGGAAAAGAAGCTGGAATGAGAGAGAGAAAAAAGTGTAACAACATGCTGCTATATAAAAATGATCATCGCTGATCAAATGCACCCAAAATTTATATCGTATCGTTCCACCCCAACCAAAGCTAATAAATATCCACGCGTAGGAACTGAAAATCGACATACAGATGCAATTGTACAAAGCATGTTAAATTTTAGTGCCGTAGTAAATATAAATGGCCGGAGGTATTTTTTTTACAATTATTTATAATAATAACTTCTGTAAAATGTATCCGAACATTTTATCTTCCACGTACACGTAGTGACGTTTTAAGAAGACTGAGCAAGGTGTGAAATTAGTCAATAAATATAGCGATGCATGTGATGTTGCACAATCAGGAGTTATGAGTAAAACAAAAACTCCCATATTCACTCTCCAAAAAATTTTTTCAACTCTTATATAAAACTATTTACTCCCGAATTTAATATCTTCAAATCAACCCGACTGAATCGATTTCAGCCCATTTAGAAAAATGATTCACTCCAATTGAATCTGATAGAATTTTTTTTTTTTCTCAAAATTTTTGTGATTATAGGTCTATAGAAGAAAAACAAACAATAAGAGGGTAGGAGAAAAGAAAAATGCACCAATAAAAATCAAAATATGGGGAGGGCAGAAAGAAAAACAGCAATCAGGCAGAACAAAAATAGATAAATATGTGCTGATAATCCAATTTGCTTTGTCCTCGAAGGAGTCAATAATTCCAACTTTTAAGGAATCACTCACTCGCTCCCTCACTCTTTTAGTAAATCACTCCCAATCGATCCTGATTCAATCTTAGAAGAGTTGATTGAATCCAACTCACCAGCTCACTCGATCTCTGATAAAAAAAACTAAAAAATCTCACGATTCAATCCTCTACTTCGAATCGATTCCAACCTCAGTGCACAATATAGGGCATAGGCTAATTTTGTAATAGATCATCGCACTAGATTATAGTATTTCGCCAGCTTGAACAGAAAATTTGAAAATCTTGAACTGGATTCGTGTGAAATTTCAGAACCCCTTTTAAACTATAGGAATTTTCTCAAAAAATACGAACGTCATTAGCGAGTATTTTAGTTCGAAGAATATAAAATTAAACACAAGTATACATGGGTTCGAATGAACACAGTTGGTAAAAACAGACTTTCTCGATGAAGAGAACAATATAAACTGTAAATTTGATCTCAAAAATTTGATTTATTCTTCAAAATTTGTCCTTACAGAGGTGAAAAAATGAATGACATTGTCGTATAAACCATGTTGTACTTTTTTAACGCGAATTATCTAGAATAAAACCTGGTAACAGGTCGTCATTACGTGACACATGTGCATCAAAAATTGAACTGTCAACCCTAATAAAAAATTTGGAGAAATTCTTCGTCAAATTTAGCTCGCTTCATTTAATCAGGACTTACCACACATGAAGTGCGACCGTTCTTTCACACGCAGATGAAATCGAAATAATATATTACACAGTCTCAAAGGAAAGGGAAACCCTAAATACTACACAGATCTGCGAATAATCTGCAAGGACATGGAGCAACTCTGTACCTACGTACAAACTTTTTTTTTCAAACAAATAAAACCGGTTTAAAAAAGTAAATCAACATTAAAAAAATGAACTTAAAAAAGCACTAAAAATGATAAAATAATATTTTTGAGGATGTAACACAACAATCTCTTTTCGCTCGAGAATGTTATATAATACCAACTACCTTATTTTTTGGAAAAAACTGTTCAAGAATTTTTGCTTAAAATTTAGCACCGACTTGAGTCGTTACGTTTAAAAAATAAGAAGTGGTGTTTTATAACATGCTCGATCAAAAAGAAATGGTGTAACATCCTCAGACTTTTTTTTTTTTTACTTTTTAGTGCTTTTTTTAGTTCATTATTTCAATGTTGGCTTTTCTTTTTTCAAGTCGGTTTAATTTTTTTGAGAAAAACTTATTTTTCAATTTTTAGTTTCAATTTTCTAAATATAAAAAAAAAAAAGGAGCCCAATATAAAATTCGCAATCCGCATACATACCTACCAAGTTT
This sequence comes from Ericerus pela, assembly GCA_011428145.1. Lineage (NCBI taxonomy): Eukaryota > Metazoa > Arthropoda > Insecta > Hemiptera > Coccidae > Ericerus > Ericerus pela. Next base: position 255,104 of record WOFM01001381.1, read on the forward strand.
CCCTTAGATTGGCATAATTCAGAATTTAAAATCCACCATACTGGATCGGCAATTTTTAATTTATAAAATCTGACAGCGAATTCGTAATCAGTAATCAAAAAAACTTTCAAGATACTAGTTTTCATAGAAATTGGTGGAATTTTAAATTTTAGATCCATAATTTCGAATCCAGTATTAATCCGATCATAACGAAAATTTAATGAGACTCTCTTTCAAATGAATCTTGAATCATCAAAACGAATTCAGCCGTTTCTCAGTAATCGGTATACGTATATAGAACAAAATATATACACTCGACAAACATAGAACCGACTCCTTTTTTTAAATCGGTCAAAAATGGTAAAGTTGAATTTCTCCAAGGAGTAATCAATACAATAAATTCAAAACTGTCATGTCCTAATTGCGGATGCATTCAACATTATCTTCAAAATTCAGTTTCGTCGACGATTTTTAAATATAATTAAGTAGCATCCAACAAAGATGGAGGAATTAAGCACATTATTTAAGTCTAGTTTCTACCTTAGATTTGAAAAAAAAAAAAGCCGGACGTATACAAATAGATTGTGTGTAAGTGATGGTGATGTAGTAGCGAGGGAGGGGGTTAGAGGAGACGTCAGATACGATGTGGAGCGCCTAACACTGTTTAATGCAAGTCTACAGCAAAATAACAACAAAACCATTTAACCACTGAAACAGGCTTAAATGAACAAGAATCACGACAGACGACTTATTTTTTAGTAATTTTAGTCTCATGTGAAGTTTAGACAAACTAAATTCCTCAACTTCATTCTTAGAACAATGTTTTGGCACTGGCAGAGGATGATACGTAATGCAAATTTTTATGAAATGACACTTAGTGAATATCTTTGTAACCTACAAATCTATGAGAACCACACAACTCTATCAAGGAAAGAAAAACATCTTGCCACGAATAAATGAATGACGAGGGGAAACACACATCTACTACGAATAGTACAAAATAAATAACATTGGAATGGCTTTGGGAAATTAAAAAGAAAAAAATCGATTGACCTGAAAACTGTGACACATTAAAACCGGTGTAGACTGTGTAGACACACTTTTGACCACAATTTCCAAATCAACTCAACTCTATTTGAATGCGCAAAGACATACACCAGCCAGCTAAAAAACAGATGGCAAATTGAACAGAAAACGTGCAAAATTTTCAAATAAACTTAATTGAACCCGATCATCGTTCACATAATTATGATCACATGTTACTCCTGCAATCAAACCACACAAAATAAATAACGAAATACACGTCATACTCGAGATCAGGTTTTCCTTTTCAATTAAGTTAAAAAGAGAGGGAAAAAATAAAGAAGCAAACCAAGTAATTTCTCCCTACAATCGTACCTATATATGAATATGTAAAATTTCAAGAGATTCAAGAACCTGTCCACCAGCTCCTTTTCACATACACATACAGACACAAAACACTCGGAGAAGGGAGGTAAAAAAAAAGGGGTGCTCTCTTTTCTACACATTTGCAGACGCGACATGTATGCAAAATTCCATGATACGTGACGAGACACTTTTCCATAATTACCAGACTGTGTGGTTCCAGTAGCCTCCCAAACGTAAAATGTAACAACTTGTCAGCCAGCCTCCGCCTCTTTTCATAACGTCTTTTCTACTCGTTTTACAAGGCAGCAAAGTGACCCCTACCTTCTACGTCCCCAACGAGTACCAACATGATGAGACAGAATCTTGTTCAAAGGTCAACGAATGCAGACTTAATATTCAAAATAAAAGAAGAAAATGGCTATTTACGTGTCGGTCAAAGCTATTTCGTGATGTAGTCTGCTAAATCAAAGGAAGCAAAGGGAAAAAGGAAAAAAACGGTCCAGACGATCCCTTACTAGAAGCCGTTGCAAAATTTACAGACATAGACGAGGGTAATATAAAAGTAAAAGAGAGACCAAACAAAAAAAAAAACGTACAACTGTAACACCCCCCTTATTTTTCCAAATTTGGAACGACGCTCTTCATTATGGGAACTGGATCTGGTGTGCATTTCGTTTTTTTCTCCTTCCATCATCTTTGCATCGAAAAACTCTGTTTAAATCTCATTACACGAAGAGGTAGAAAAGGAAAAAAAGACACAGATAGGGTGAGATACTTCCAGCCAGTTACAATTCTAGCGTTTAAATGAAAAGAAAAAAAGTTTCAAATAACAATTACAATCTTCACCCTTTAAACAGAAAAGAAAAGAAAAAAAAAACTTGACTAGCTTTACGAAGACTAATAAATAGGAGTACAAAATAAAAAAACCAGTAGTCTACGTGGCGAGTGATTAAAAAACGTTCTGAATTAAAAGAATATCACCGACAAATGAGCTGCGCAATTTCAAAGCAAAAACAACAACACAACACTTCGAGGGGGTTGCTAAATTGGTTCACGTGAGAGTACTTTTTGATTTTTACTTAGCGGTTTACATCGGCGAAAAGATAAAAAACTCTAGCACAGCAGCCGCTCTAGTAAAAAATTTATGTTTTTAAAAATCAACCAATTTCATTAACCAAAACAGATAACAAGTTAGTATAGATAATAAAGTACCTGCTTCACCGAGTTTTCCTCGGATGTGAAAAATTGAAAAAATTTAGTAAATTTGTATCAAGCTGTGGAATTTCAGCAACGTATTTATATAAATATCTCGAGAATTAAGATCGCAATATTAAACTCATTCATTAGTCATGAATCATAATAATCATACGCGGCCTAGGCCTAACAAAATTTGCTAATAAAACTTTTCCCATCCGTTACTTTTAGAGTTAATCACAAAATTTCATCATTAACTGTTTTCACTTCTGCTGATGGATAGAATGAGATACTCGTATCTCTGTTCAACAAATTTTCTCAAAGCTAAGACCTATCTAAATCGTTTTCTCATCCTCAAAAATCACTATCATGTATTTTCAGCTACTTTTTTGGCCTAGTTCTTTAGAACGTGATACCCACATACATACATACATACATACATACATACACACACACACATACATACATACATACATACATATACACACACATACACATACATACATACATACATACATACATACATACATACATACATACATACATACATACATACATACAACATAATTATTGCTCATATTATAGTATAGGATAGGATGGGATAGAACAGAATAATGATTGTACTGAATTTCGTGGGTATTGATTGAAAATTATCCATTTTAATGTGCAAAGTTGGAATAAAATCGGACATATCGGAAGTGCCGTCCGGCTGATCCGCACCAAAATCAACACATCTAGTCTTCGAGTTAGTAATAATGTTTGTACCAAAATTCGTGACTGTCAGACCAAAATTTCCACCTGTACCTTATTGACAAGAAAATCTGTATTATACTCGATTATGAATTTGAGCTTTCAGTGCCAAAAATATCCTTGGTTCGTAAAACGAAAAATGTACCCAACCCTAACCCTAAGTCGTTTCAAGAGATTAAAATTAACATTTAGATTTTCAAAGAAAACCTACATAAAAACCGAAATAAGACTGCAAAAGCAAACGATTTAAAATATTGCAAATTTTTGCATTAATGGGTCCTATTAATGAAAAAGAGGAGAAGCAGCACACACCGACGACGAAGACGAAGGGTCGAAATTTTTCTACATCAAAAATACCATAGCAGATGGGAAGCGACAACATTATTGGAAATCACTCGGCTAGTACCCAAGTTTTTAGCAACCCTGCTAAGAGTAAAGGAGGAGAAAAAAAAAGAATAAAAATGATTTTCGCACTCATTGTTATTTAGGTACGTAGTAGACTGGCTATATACGTAAAACCCTTATTGTGTTCCGGTAGCCGGATCTTTCCTTCGAAAAAATGGTATTCAGGTTCGACTGTGTGTACACTAAATTATGTATACATACGTGTATATTCTACAACACTATATCGAGAGAAAAATCCAGAAAGAGAAAGAGAGACGGCGAGTTAAAGACAAGAGAAAAACTTATAATATTCCAGTCTTACAAAACATTTTCCTACAGAGCATGTCTGGGGGTAGAGGATAATAATTGTCGAATTTCGAGTACCGACTAGACGAAAAATATGTCGCAATTGATTTTTTTATTTTTCACAGACCCCTTTATTTTCGCTCACTCACTCATCCTTTATGGGTCTTTCTTTCTCTGTATGGTGCAAACCAAGATCCGACGACAAGTCTATCTTTTTCACAATAAAAGAAAGAAAAAAAAACGTTACTAACCTCGCGAAATGCGAGTATTATTAAGAGCACCATTTTCTTTTTTTCTTTCTTTTTTTTTTTTTTTTCATGTCCTTGATTTTTCGACATCGTCATTTTCACGTGTAATTTACCTCTCGCCAGTCGGTATAGCAGCCTTTGAATCGAACGCGAATATTGCAAAGATGGAGAAAAAAAATCATGGGGTTATAACGATAAACCTCTTTCACCAATTAAGTAAGAGAGAGCGGAAACTCGGTCGAGATAAATGCTAATTTACAGAATTTTTTTTTTTTTTCCGTTTCAGTAGAGAAAATCTGTTGGTTTGGAAACCGCAAGCAATTTGCATCGAGTGATTGAAATTTAGCCAATTTAGGTATTATACTCTATGGGGTGGTGATCAGTGAAGGAAGGCTACTCAATTGTACGGAAGATTGAGTTGATGACGAATTAGAATCGTAGGGAGGAAGTACTTTACCACATAAAATTTGGCATGGTCCCTTTTCTTCATAACCACAGCTCACAGCGGGGCATTTTCTTTTTGAACGTGTAAAAGGTAACTTCGAGGACGCGATGGAGCGACGATAGACCATTATGGACAGAAGTTAGCTCCGAAGCCTTTTTGAAATCACTGATGACCAGTTAAGCCAAAAGATAGCGTTAGAACGTCGAAGGATATGTGATTCAGAGGTGGGAAAAGTTCTGCGTAAAATTACTTATTGCCAATATTTGCTACTGATAATGAGAAAAAAAGAGCTAAGTGATGAAACCTGTAAGTCGGTGATAATATACAATGGATATATGAAAACTGAGTAGAAAAATTCGAATAAACACTAAGGTAGCGATATGGACTATCTATAGAGTTGGCACTTATAGAAGCCACTCATAGCAACCTATAACGTCCGATCTGTATCAGTACTTATCGACAAATCGATACTGACAGGTTATCGATGTCATATTAATTAATTTATGATTTTTCTCTATCAACTACTGTAAGAAATTCATCAACGCATCCATTCATACTGTAATAAATTCAAAAATATAAAAGCTTATCAGGATCCATGATATGGTTCAAAGAAAACCATTTTATTCATGGATAAAGTCTGTTCTATATGCAAAAAAGTGCGAAACTTTTCATACTTTTGAAAAACCGTCTGTTCGATTTGGAAACTCTAGTCTTTCGAACAGACAATTCAATTTTTCAGGACAAAACTCTTGAAATTTTTTCTCAAAGAAACGACGAATTTTTACTCACAACTCTGCGAGTAAGTTTACCGATGAAAAGTTCTCTTCCAAAGACGTGACCGTCCTGTACGTCTCATCATTTTCTTGGCAAAAAATAAAAAAGTTTTTGTTTTAACTGTTCTATATTTGAGATACTAATTTTTTGAATTAATTCACTTTACAGAACTAAAACGGTAGGGTAGAACTGAGAACTAACCTTCAACGGAAATAGTGCAGAACTCTTCTTATTTTTTTTCTCTTTGCAAGTTTAATAAAACTTAATATATGGCAAAAAGCTAATTATCTTGAGAAAAAATTTTAGACTGCACTCATACGCCAAAAACAGAACACAGAAGTCATTTCAAATTCTACATACGAATTCATAGAAGCAATAAATTTCTTATTTCCAGATCCAGATAATGAGTCGTTGGAATACGAGAAACCAAAGAGCATCTTTTCCAACACCCAAAGTAACTACCCTGTAAATCTTAAGAATAATAATATCCAACATGAAAGTTGGTACTTTTTTCACTAAAGCACTGCCGATGGCATTTAAGTATTTTATGACAGTAATTTAGTCAACTCCATAAACAGTTTACAACTTTAAGTCAGTTTTTTTCAATTAAATCAGCGAATCAGTTCGGTTCAAGGTGGGAGAGTACGTAAGTGGCCGCTTTTTTCGAACAACAACCACAGACGTTTCTCCACAAACCAAAAAATATTCAAGTTTTTTCAAAAAGTTGAGAATCAAAAAAGGCCAAAGGAAATTCGAAATGAAAAATAGATACCAAATATAGTACAAAACATCCACACATAAAGATAAATCACGATAACCAACAAAAAAAAATAATTATACACTTCGTATAGGCTTAAGAAATTGTACATTAAGATAGGAAAAGTAAATATTATTTTACTCGTGGGAATGACACGGTTGACAACTTTCCGTTACCCAAGATCCCGCATACTCGAAATAAAAACAAAAAAAAAAAATTGGGTGAAATTTTTCGAGTACTTGCTAAGTGAAGGTGTAAAAATGCAACAAAGCGTAACATAATTTCACAACTTTGTGAGAACATTTCAAGGTATAGGTGAACAGAATTGTATACAGGGAGTTTTCGGGAAAAAAGATAAAATTAAAAAAAAATGGTTTAGGTGAACAGAACAGTATACAGGGAGTTTTCGGGGAAAAAGATAAAATTTTAAAAAAATGGTTTAGGTGAACAGAACAGTATACAGGGAATTTTCGGGGAAAAAGATAAAATTTAAAAAAATGAAGTTCCAGATAAGATACAAACAAGTTATGTATTAATTTTATACTCAACACTAGAGCTTTGGCTTTGTGATATGAAAACAATAAGGTTAAGTACTATACAGGGGCGAAATTGAAAAAAGCAGAAGGGGGCTAAACCTGTAAAACAAAAAAAAAAAAAAAAAAAAAACAGTAAATACGCATTGTTCCGAAAAAAAAAAAGAAATTGATTAATTATTTTCAAAATGACCGTGACATCAATGCTCAGTTCTTCAATGTGAAAAAAAAACTATCGTCGTTTATAAAAACTATATAGCAGAGATAAAAAAAAAAAAAAGAAAAAAGAAAAAAAAGCGCACAAGAATTTAAAAGAAGAATACGCTGTACATTTCCCATATATTATGAAATAAAGATGGTTTTTGAGAATTTCTCATTGAACATCGAAATTTTAATTTTTGTAACTTTCTTCAACATTTTCCACCACTTTTCTCAGTTGATTCAAGTGAGCTTTCGAATTCAAAAGCGTACCTTCATATAAATTCTACCTCTACGAAACTAACAGCGCCGCTTCTCTTCACTACCCCCAACTACTAACTCTCTTCCAACCCCGCACAGATCGGTATGTGTACTCTTTGATGGCTGGCTCCCTACACTGCGGTAGTTGCTGGGCGGTTGTTACGTGTCCCTGCGCTCGATATGCTCTTTAATTGGATTCATCAAAAAAATAAATCTATGCTTTTGATAAATTTATAAGCATATTCTTGTACCACGAACTTCTCTGCAGACAGTTGACGAATAAGCTTAAAAATTTTGGACAGTGTTTAGTTCAAATTCAAATTAATTTTCACATAGGAAGCGAGTCAAAAGATGATTTAAATATCATAATAGAACAATATATACATATATATTTTCAATCATGATCACTAAAAACTGCAAGTACATTTTTTATAATCTTTTATTTCAGGGAAAATAGAAATTTTATTCTGGAAAATTGCTAGTTTGTTTTTTTCACTAATCTTCATAGATGAATGTTCTAAATAACATACTAAAAGTCTCAACACTCACCTATCTTGCCTCAGTGGAAATATTGGAAAATATAACCCGCATACCAGTTTTTTTTTACATTTTCTTACAAAATATGAACTATAGGGAAAAAATGGTTGAGTAAAATATTGAACATTATATTTACAATAAAAAAGGTTCTTATCGATTTTTATGTATGACCCTCTATGCCTCTTAAAAGTGAGCCTGAAAATACTATTTTTTGTATTCGTAGCGTTAAAAGCAAACATACCTGCAAAAAACTGTATTTTACCAGTAAAAACAGAATAAAACAGATTATACGTGCTATTTTCCCAGGACTATTTTTAGAATTCTCTTTTTTTTTTCAATGGTTGATGGCGTTGCAATTTTGGAAGGTCTTTTTCAAATTTTATAATCCAATTAAAAATGAAAGAAAAACTGCGCTGAAATTGAGTGACTAGGAATAGAATTTCTTTCTAAAATGTTCTGAAGTTACTGCGTAAGGTATCTAATCTACAGTTAGTTTTTTACATACGTAAGTAATATTGCAGAGTTAGTGACCAACAAATTAAATTCACAACTTATATCTTTGTTCCAAACTGCTGCCAATCAATGTGAACTTGAAACTGATTAAAAACTGCTAGAAAAACCTTATTATTCTACCCATATCAGTTAACATTTTATGAAAAATTTGCATTTCATTTAAGGGTGCAATAACGATAACAATTTCAACTTTCAAGGCAGAGATATACTTTTGTTTTTTGGAAGGTTGTACGTATAGGATTTTATCATCTTTGCTGAGGACAAAATTCGAATCCCGCCTTTTCTGAACTTTTTTAATAAAAATTTTGAGGGGATATTATTGTTAATGAAATAAAAGAATCCATTTCCTACATACTCTGAACAAATATTTAGTAGCAAGTATGCTCCAAGACTGATCTGAACCTACTTTCTCTTTCTAAACGAAGTGTACAGTGTAGACTCAGTATTTGGTAGGGGCAAAAGTTGACCTTTTCTGAAGAATATTTCATTTTTGAATAACAATACATTGTATCCTCTTTCTTCAAGAGGAATCAAGTTACATAAAATTGAACTGAAGTTAAATTTAAAATTATTGAAATAGTTGAAGTAAAATGTCATTATTGTACGTAAAAAACTTTTGATGTAATATGTCAACATTATTATAATACATTTCTTCCTGTTTCTTGATGTATTTAATATGAATCTTCAGAAATATGAATGAGCAGACGAAGTCCACGGGTGCAGCTAATAAATGATAAGTTAATAAAAAATAAATAAAACCTTACAAAATGTTCTGAAGCAAAAATTGAAACTTTTGAAAAACAGTTGAAGGGATAAAATCAACCCTCACCTTTGACCACACAAACACACCAAACAAGGCAAGGTGGTTTACATCACAGTTCTCATCAGTATTCTCCTAGGATGGCTAAATGTTTATGAAAAGCCTTGAAAAGCATGGAAATATATGAATTTTTTATCCTAATTTTCTTAAAACAAGAGAGCTTTTTTCTCAACTTGAATGAAATTATAGAGGAAGCTTCGAGAAAAAGGCGTGTGAGGGTCCCATTCAGCTGAAACATGATAAATATGTATCTAGCTTGTATGTGCGCATGCATGTAACGCACCACCAGCTTGCCACAAATGTCTACTTGTGAGTGTGTGTATGTGTGTTATGTGACGAACAGAATTTGAAACTGAACAGTGTGCCGTGCAGTTTTTTTATGCAATCTCAACTTTTTTGTATCTAATATTTTTTTTACACCCGGGAGGAAGCAGACTAGAGAGCAAGAATGTTTACATATTAATAAAATAATCTAAATGTGACATCATCACAGTTGATTTTGGTTTCAACAGTGGGCATCCATAATATTATGATCAAAGGTGCCCACAAAGGTGGAGGCCCATGCATTTTCAATTTTGAGACCTTACGATTGTAACGCATAAAAATTATATCCAATATAAGGCTAATACATCATGGAACATAATTTAATTATGATGGCAGATCCATCATTTCCTTCGTACCCTAGGGACATAGCTCCAGTCGAGTATTCAACCAACACACATAGTTAGCATTTACTCAGCATTTACTTGATCCACGACATCAGTCACATGATGTCGTAACATCACGCCTTGAAATTTTGTAGCCCAATTGGAAATCACCTTGAATACATAAGCTGAGCTAAGTTAAGTATGTGTATTTTTCTACTCGTACATACCTCCGAGTACTTGGCATTTTTCCCACAGGTGAGATGACAAAATCTGCGCTCGAAAGTCTACCAACTGCAGAAGCACGAGCGACCGTACACGAGTAGGTACCTTATGTACACACGATAAATAAATTGAATTACACCGACACAGACTGGGCACAGTCTTCAAGGTTTCTCCAGCGATTCATTAATGATTTTTTTTTAAGGAATTTATTTTTTGTTTTCTTTGAATCGAATGTAAGTAAAACTGCTCGTCGTTGAGGAGTCCGAAAAACGAATATACAAAAAAAAAAAAAAAAAAAAAATTCGAACCTTATCAATTCTGAAGAGACCACGTTCCATCATCAGAAGTACTAATTCAAATCTGCACAAGTATCACATTACATCTTGAATACCGTTTCAACATTCCACAGTAAAAATGAGAAAGAGTGAACCAGAAGTAGAAAAAAAAAAGAGGGTTCATTCATACGAATACACGCTAATCTTCATCGTCACATATTGTTCAACGATTTCGGTCAATAAATCTCTTCGGTAATTCAAATACATAATATTATAATACACGAAATGGAGAGCGAGAGAGAGAGAGAGATACGAAAAAATTAAAAGTGCAATATAAAATGGCGGAAAGGCGACGAATAAGAGAGAAAAATTAAATAGTATAGGGGAATTTTTTTTTCTGTCTTTTTTCTGCACGACCACACATATACAAGACGAGTATTATTATATGTGAAAAATAAAGATGCCCTATGCCCTTCATTCGTCAGACGACGAGTACATGACTGCGTACGCTAATACAATAATGAAGAGAGAATAAGACCGATTAACGAGATGATTTATTGTCGATGAAGAAGACTGAAGACGAAGACGAAGGAGAAAAAAGCCGACGACTAGCTACTAAATTATGACAACGAGTAATGACCACTGCCCTTTGCGACCGCAAAAGGCTAATCCCAGTAATCCAATGATGTTATGGCATCCTGAAACCAACGGACGGCAGCACTGTGACAAAAGTTCTTCATTAAATTTAAATTCATAAGCTTCTAAAGATGTTGTTTAACAATGTTTTAAAACATCTTTTGGGGTGGGCAACGCAGCAGCATAATGGAAAAAACTGATTCCATCATCTGAGTCAACAATAGAAAACCAGATCTATAAATCGTCTTCAGCTCGACTAGGTTTGATAGGATAATTGATAAAACGGTGATTTTTTTTTTTTTTTTTTTGTTTCCCCTCAACTCAACCAACTGAGATGAGCCGTATTACGTCCTCAACTAAATATAGGCCACATGGTACACGAAGATATTCAACCGTTTTAAGAATACTTCAAAATTGCCGAGTTCAAAAAATAATTTATCAAAAAAATAATTTTTTTTATTTTTTTTTATTCATTTATTTTCAAAAAAATAAAATAAAAAGGTTCACTAAATATGAACAAACGATAAAAATGAAAATTTATTCATAAGCACCAGGTGAAAAATGCAATAACCATTACTACAAAGATTGCGAATTTGTGACAATACGTACACTAACAGAAACTAATTTTATGATATTTAACATTTTATTTTGGTTTTTCGCTTTCTGTCACAAATTTTCTATATTTATGGAAACGATTATCATATTTTTCGTACCGCTCGTATCAAAATCTTACTCTCTGCAATTTTTTACAAACATAATTTACTTCAAATTTATAGTCAAAAATAGACCACTTGAATTTCATCATATTTTTCAATATCATTAGCTGTATCTCGCAGTATTGTGGATCGAACAGCCCGATATTGGAATAAAATAATCATAAATTACGGAGAAAAACTGTTACCTGCCCATTTCATGTGGTATTTATCTTTCTTTTTTTCTTTTTTTTTGTCCGGAAAAAAATCGTGAAAATAAATTTTCCACAGGAAAATCGAAATTTACTCGATGAAACAGTATCCCAGAACAAGTATAACGACTTTTGTACCACAACAGTGTACAAAGAACTTTCAGTGATAGCCATTTGCAACTAAATAACGAGTTTTTCATAATTTTTTATTTGAAATTCGGAGCATTTCAGCCAATTAAATCGAATAAATTAAAATCATGGACAGAAAATAGTTAAATTTGCAAAATGTAGAATAACATCGAGCTCATCTACAAACATTCCAGTTATTGAAACGAATGAATAATTCGGCGTATTTTCAACATCCTATATTTTACATAGCTCACACACAAGTAGCTTCAAACTAAACAATATTAAAAACGACCATTTTTGAAAAAAATTTCTGATCTTTTGTGAAAGAAAAATTCTAAATTTTAGAAAAACATTTCGCGAGTATCTATAATTTAAAATTTTTTTTCTTTTTCAAAGCAAAAAACAAAACGAGAAGTGATAAGATTTGAGAATAATTTTATACACCCTTAAATAGGTACTTGAAATTACTAAATGAGAATAAACAATACAATTAATAAAGCAGTAAGAAGTTGTGCTGTAGTTCCAATATTAATTTTTTTATACTGTAGTAAAACTGCAGGTAAGACTAAGGCGCGAGAGCCTTGATTCTTCGAATTATACTATCCCTCGACGCCTTACGTTTCGGAGTAGACTACATCACATACGGTTTTCTCTCTAACTGCAACGATTCTTAAGCGTAAAACCAATCATGAACGGTGACTCAGCTTTTGCTGATTGAGGTGCTTTCGTCATGGAAAATAAATAATTCAACCTATTCAAAAATTAATCGATAATTTTAGACCAATAAATTACTAATGGGTACAATATTTAAATTCATCTCTAAATTCATCGATAGTTTTACACAACAAATTAATAGGAAAAATTATCCAAGTAGCTATCCGAGGTTACAAACGAATTCGACTTGACTATATCAATATTCATCGGGAATATTTTAGGCTAAAAACAGATACGTGCATTCGTTTAAAAGAAATGTTAGTGTTCAAACATATATGATAAGTAGTGACAAATCTAACGGATATTAGCACATCAAATTACAACAGGGCCTTTTGCCAAAAAGGAATTTTGGCCTTTCATAGCCTCATAAAAAATCATAAAGTCCTGCATCTTGTAGTTAAAATGGGCCAGCCCCTAAGATTTTCTTCTTGAATCTGCCACTGGTGATGGTATATTTAATAAAAATTTTCAATGCCTAATTCTATTCTTACTCCACTCCTAATCTTTGAAGACCATCCCTTTCCACATATGCGTCAATATTTTTCTACATTTATTAGCAGTAAATCGACTTACATCAAGCAAACATAATTCGACAGATAAAACAGAAAGTTTTTGTCTCATAATGCAGTAGGATGAGCCAAAGAAGTTGAACTGAGCTTTAGAGCAGACTTGAGAAATAGAAGAGTAGCATAATAAAAGCCCAGAGCTTATATATAGGTACACCAACTGAATAATAATTTCGAAAATTAACTATATTCGTGAATACTGGAAATTGTACGAACATATTTTTCTTAATGAACAGTTCTTAGGCAATGATGAGGTCGATTCTGTGATTTTAGGTCAAGAATACACGAGAGCAAATTTGAAAAAATATTTCAGACATCAGCTGACGTGAAATTGCTTAAAAGAGATAACAAAAAAAGGCCGAAATCTCATTCGGAAACTGATACCATGACAATACATAGCCTACGTTTTTGTTTTTGCCAGCTATGTGATGCAATGATGATTGAATTTCACACCCCAGAAATAAGAAAATACATGTTTTAGGCTACAAGATAGGCGAGTACCTATAATAACCAGCGACTTACAGTCACAAATCTATAACCTAAACAAGCTTTTCAACAAAGAACACTCGAAGTTCACAGTTTAGGACACGCACCTGGTCACCTTACAATAAAAGAAAACTTTCCAAAAAAAAAAAAAAAAAAAAAAAAAAAAAACCTGATCTTCATTCATAACATTAGAAAGACAGATAAACAGACAGACATAAACTGAGTGAGAATGTGAGCGAGTTCATCGACTGTAATCTATCATAGGCATGCATTTTGTCAAGTTTTCCCAAAAAAAGGGGTTCGTTACCATGATTTGTGTTCCGATTACGGACGTCCCCTACGATAAGTTCATCGTCTCGCAGCCCCAAAGTGGCAGAGAAAAAAAAAGGAAAAAAAATGCCCTTCGAAAAGCTGTATAACGCATTAGGGCTTTTTAAAAAACCGTTTAAGGCTTCAGCAAGGTAGGTAATAATTTTTCATAGTGTCACGTTCAATTGATTTAATTCTTTTTTAGGTAATTTACAACTAGCTTCGTATTTTTTTTTTTTTTTTCTTCTTTCATTTAGGAACCATAGTTATCAACAGGTATAGGAATATCCATATAACATAAAAAGAAGGTATATGAAAACAGTATGTTGAATGTATATATCTTCACACAGGTCCAGAAGTAGTGAAAGGGTTAACTAGTATTGTAAAACGAGGCCGTTATTAGATGTTTACTTTTTTGTTTCCCTTTTTTTTTCCTTTCCCTCTCACTCGTTCTCTCTTGTTTTTTCTCCGTCTCTCTTCCTCTTTTCCTTCATTTCGACGAAATGCCGTCCCATAAGGGTAGAACCGGATATGCGAGAATTTTATGCAAATCTTATCGACCCATTTGGGAAACAGTTACTTCTTTTTTTACGGAGAATTAGAGCGTATAATTTTTTCTTTCTTTTTTATTTTTTTTCAAATACTGTTCGAAGTTAGAATACTATAGAAATGCTAAAAACTTTTTTTTTTTTTTTTTTTTGTTACCGAATAGAAAATAATAGGCATTCGTTGAATTCTACTGTCACCAAACTGTGTAGAAATAAACGAGCAGTTTTTCTTTTTTCTTTTACAAACCATGTCTCACCTTCATTTAAAAAAATCGAGTTTTGTACGACCATTTTACAATATAAGTTTGTACGAAGATATGGATGACGAGTGCACGAAGCAAATGTGATTGCTGCCAAGTCGTAATGGTGTATACGGGGTTTTTGTGCGACAAAATCGGCTTCAACTGCCAAAGGTTGAAGACGTCTTGTTCGTGGGTAAGGAAAAAAAAGTTGGAAGTTCAATAGACTCGGTTGAATTTGGGAAACTTATCCATAAGAATGAAACTGGTTCAGGAAGATTAATCGATGGCTAGATTTGTACAAGGCTGGGTGAAAGAAAATGACGAGAAACTTGTTACGAATGACACATATACATTTGAAAAAAAGGCCAAGAACTATAAGTTTTTAACCTTAGAAATTTGGAAAATTTTGAGAATTAAATGTTTTTAAATTAAAGCTATTCATTTAAGAGAAAATATTTTTGTCAATTCTTCAACGTAGAAGATAGGCGAAGAAAATCTCTTTTTGATCTTAAAAACTTTCAAGTTCTTATTTCATCAATGAAAAACGTGAATTAAAAGTACCAAACAAAAGACCATAAAAGTTGAATTTTTGTTCACAAATATCTGAACACAGCATTTCGACAAAAATTCCTCCGAATGAAACGTTTAAAATATCAAATGAGACTCTGTATAAGAATTTATGAGGTCAAATTTTAGTAAAGAAGAATGGGACCCAATGTTCAGCTTGGTCATTTTAATATTGTCTCGAATTTTAATAAATTGTAATTTTTAAACTTCCAACAGCTCTTCCAACAAAAGTTATCAAAACTGTACCAAAGTCGAGACACATTCGAGTTGATTCGTGCATCAATACCTTGAGTTACCACAAGTTGCTTTTAGAATTTATTATATTAGTGGATTTAAAAATATATATATATATATATCAATAGCTTTTCTGATATTCGAATACAATGGTTGCATAAAATAGGTAAGAAATTAAATTGGCAAAACATACAAACGGTCAGTGCAGAAGAGGAGCACTCATGCGACAAATTTAAAAGAGTTGAAACCCTGCAGGCTCTCCTTAAGAGAAAAAATTACATAACCTCAATGATAGCTAAATATGCGAAAAATACCCTCATGGTGAGGGCAGAGGTCACCTATAAGTAGAAACCGTAGATGCAACTAAGGGATCTTTATCATAATAACAAAATAATTGAAAATCGAAAAATAGATTTTCCTCGATTTCTCGAGCTAATTATCAGACGAGAACTTGGATGAATATCCAGGCAGTCATCCACAAAAATTGAAATAAATCCAAAATTCCAACGCACCAAAAACAGTCATCGGGCATGTTATTTTTTCAAGTTTCAAAGGTTCCTTTTCGAAAAATTCGACGCAATATAAACCAGTATATCCGAGTGCCAGGTTGCAAACACGCCACAAAATATCATCTTACAAATTTTCCGATTATATATTTTCATTTATCAACCAACGATGCGGAACCGAACAAACGAATTGTCACAACACCTGAATTACTCCAAACAACTAAACCAACAAGACACATATATACCTATATATATATACGGTAAATCTACATAAATACATAAATTTTTTCTTCTTAAACAAAAACATAAAAATACCCTGGGCCATAAACCGAACACGAGTTTGTTATTTATCTGTCAAAATCGTGCAATGACGTCCTCATCGTGTCGTCACACATTTAAAAACAAAAACAAAACAAAAATTCTTTAAAAAAAAAAAAAAAAATCAACATTATTTGTTTACACATAATTTCGACGTAATTTAAAGAAAAATATTGCATACAGTATTTTAATTTGCATCATTTGTAAAGGCAGGCGGACAAAAATCAGCTTTTGAGACCATTTGTTAAAATTTTCAACGACAAAAACCACCACCACAATATCGCATCGAACAAAATGAAAAAACTGGTTTGCTTCCAAACTCGACAAAGTGTGCACAAGTTTGGCCGATACGGAAACACTTAATCATTTATATGCCTTCAACTAAGTCAAGGTAACAATTATTTTTGTTTCATTCTTAAATATAAAGAGTCGATTACAATCGGAAGCATTAATTCCGTCCACTTTCTCTTAATCGTCTGACTGCTTAAATAAACGATAAATTGATACGGAATTTTTGTGTTATTTTTTTCACCCTCAATCATAAGGGATGAATGGAGATATTTTTATAGGCGACAACCAGAAAAACAAGCTGTTTCGACGGCTGAAAACGTTTATTATTGGGGACGGGGAGAGTTCAACTATTTGTCCTCTTCTACTATTTTTTTTCCACATTTTGTTTTATTTGGTCTTAAATTACTCATCGGAAGCAATCGATACATGATCTACGGTTTAGAAAGATACATAAAAAAAGAAAAGAAACCTCCAGTCGAAGACTAAATGGACTAGTATCATTAATCGGTGATAATAAAATAGATCTTTGACGAACGATATGCAGCTCATTAATACGTTATGCTTTCGGATGAGAATTTCCCACCCGAATGCAAATGAAGACAATAGATATGTTCTAAGAAACGAATACGTGCATAGTGTACGTATACATATATAGGTATAATATTATGTAATGGACATTCAAAAGTAACTCAAATTATTTTTTCTCAAAAAAAAAAACAAAAAAAAAAACAAAAACAAAAACGAACGACCAAAAGAATTCGGATTAAATTCAAGATAAAATAAAGTGATTCTAATTAGTGTTTCTTGGGTCGGCATTTGAAAATGTCTGGATGTTAAAAAATGATCGTCAATGGATACATGAGGTAAGGGATAGAGAAACGAATGAAAATGTATTATAATCTATCAATAAGGACCAGTTCTAATAGCTAAAATTTTTCCTTCGATTCGTGGTAATAACTCTTCATGCATGTTAAATAAATCATTATTTAGTGTACATAGAATTTCCCTAATCTCACCCCCTTAAAAAAAAAAACTAGTCCTGCAGTGTGTTCAAGCTTCAAATACCAAAACTTGATTGTGTGATACTACAAAGTACTGGGCAATTAAAAATTTACTTTATGAATGTAATTTCATGAATTTATGAAAAATTTCAAATTTTTTGATTTTCTCATATTAACCAACTTTGCTTCCGAAAATTTTTAATAAACTCCTGAACTACTGGTGATATATAGAACAAATACATAAATTGAAAGAGGATTAAATTTTTTTCAAACTAATGCAGGCTCTTGCTTTCAAATCCACAATGAATAGAAAAAATGTATTTTCAATAGTTCAAAAACAAAATTTAATTAATTTTTTTTTGCTTTATTTAAAAATTCTCAATTTAATTTTTTCTCAAATAATAAACACTGGGCGTTAGGTTTCTCCAAAGAAAAAATTTTCTTAAGGAATGAGATTTTCAATGTTATATCATTATTTATAATGGCTTTCATTATTAATGAAAAAAACATTAGCAAAAAAAAACTTATGGATGTTAGACAAATTTTAATTAAAAATCAACCGTTTGAGGAAAAAAATGTTTAGTCATGTTCTCGAATGCAAAAAATACATACAAAAATTTTTTGGTGAAAGGAGCGAGCGAAATTTTTTGTCATTTTCTTACACACCTCCTTGCGAGGAAAATTTGGGGCGGCGAAATGAAATTAGCTCCGGGCGACAAAACTGTTGATTCGCTCCAGTATACCTTACAATAGTGTAAATGAAATGAAATGAAAAAAGTTCAAATTGAACAAAACATGAATAAATTTATTTCCACAAACATAGTCATGGGAATAAGAAATAAAACTAATTATGATTATCGCAAATTTTTCACAGATAATTTCTGCAATTTTTTTTTGTAGAATTTTAATAGTTGTGTTCATTTTTTTGTTCTAATAATGTATCATAGAAATTAATATAACGACCGATTAAAAATCTTATTCCATAAAGAATCTTTTCCAGAAGGAACCCTAACTGATGTGAAGCTCTATATTGCTTGGGAAAAAATTTGGTTAATAATTTTAATTTTAAGCAAAAATTGTCTAAATGTTTTTTATTTGAAAAAATTAAAACGTCATTTTTCTCAACTGAATTAAGGATAAATGAAAATTTAGTTCTCTTTTGGTTGGTGTGATAAATTTTGTTTAACCACCGATAATTTTTGACAGGGTCGGAATCTAAAAAAATCAGAAGATAATGAAATTTCTTAAAAATATCCAAGAATTCAAATTAATTGCTAAAGCACATTTTTCGTTGCAAATAACATGTAGAATAACCCCACAAATTCATCATCGAAAAATTAATTATTGTAAAAATTGAAGGTAGCCTACTGAATGGAATGCACAATTTTTCTTTACCAAGTTTGGTACTCGAACATCAAATTAGTGAAAATTTCGATAAGTACAATAAATTTGCCAGCGTGTTCCCTCTCTACCTAATACACCATTAGATAAGATAATGCATTGAACGAGAATTAAGAGCCGAAACAACGAATGAAAATAAAACTCGAATGAAAATTTCGTATCTACATCTCGAATCTACGACAACCCTAAATAATAAACAGAGGCCCCAATACGGAACTCGCCAACATTGTAAATGTTAACGCCTTCGTCTATACACAAAGCATTTCATAAATTGGGTCACAAATGAAAAATTGTACTTTCAGTAAACTATTGTTTTTTTTTTTTTTGGTTTTTTTAAATGAAATATGTTCTCCGTCTCTCTCTCGAGTCCCTCGTCTCTTCTTAAGAGCAGAAATTTCAAAGTTTGAAAAAAAAGTAGAGATTGAATTTTTTGTACTAGTGTTTTATCAAATGTAATTTTTTTATTTTATTTGAGACACAAAAATTTTTTCCTCATGGACACGATAGATCTCAAAACCTTCCCCAAAAAAATGAATAAGTTTTTACAAAATGTAGATTCAGAAGCAGAATAATTTAGAAGAAAATATCAGGGTAAAAATTTGACATTCTTATTAATTTTTTTTGTTTTTTTCTCAACATTTTATTTTCCCATGAGAAATTGAAGTATTTATTATTGGATTACACATTCAGTACCTACCAATATTAAATTTTAGACAAAAAAAATATTTTGTATTTTTTTAAATGTTCGAATTTCATTATCATTTTAATAAAGCAGTAAGTTGTAGTTACTGATTGCCACACCAAGAAAAAATCTTATCAATAGTTCCTGTAAAGATAAAATTACTATTCTAAAAATAGTTATTTTTTCAAAATTTAAATTTAAATTAATCCTGTTCAAGGAATCTTATGTCCAGTGAGCAGCTAGAAAACTCGATCCACTTTTAATAGTATTGATTTTCATTTTTCACATGTTGAACAAAATTTCAAATGCATTCATTCGACCAATCAAATAATTATAAGCCCTTTTTCTACACATTTTCACAATAGATGCAGCATATTCATGGGTAACTGAAGACACGAGTCAATCTGTAGCCTTTCACTCACACATGCAATGAAGATTATGGAAAACAAGGAGGTCCGTCAGCAGTATTTTCTTGTCATATTTTCATGATTTGTTGCATTTCGTCCAACCGTGTATGAATTTGTCACTCAAAAATGGAACAAAATCGGTTTTGGGCACCGCACAATTCTGCAGATTTTCTTAAAAAACTACTTCTTTTACAAGTTTGGCTCACTTTAATCACCGAAGCAAAACTTGCACACACCTACGTTAATTAGCTGGGCTCAACATGAAAAAAAATCAACCTTGGGCTTATATTACTTCCATTTTTGGTCAAAATGATCAAATTTTGCCCTCAGAAGATCCGTCCGATTTGGTAAAAAATGCGAAACTAATGGAAGAACGAAACTAGTTCTCTGAGATGGCAGTTTTGTTTGTCAGAGTCAAACTCGAAAAAAACATTGGTTCACAAGAAGAACGAAATTTCCAGACAAAATTTGTTGAGAATCACACTCTTTCTTACCTCACACCTAATTCTTTCTCATACGCGGTAACACTAATTTGTACCTTAAACTTCTATACACTGTTCTCGTATTTGTCTCGCACTCCGTACTTATCAAAAAAGTTCCTTTTAATTAGTCCATTGGGAGAATTTTTCAAGTTTTCCGACCCAACACAAAACTAAAACCTTAGAGTTGAACTGAGAACTATTTTCTAACTGGACTTGTCGTAATCCTATAAATCAAAAGCAACACTTTTTCGCCACATCAAACCAAAGTAATTCATACACATGATAACAATGATTCAAAATGGACTAATTAAACGAAAAAATAATAATAATAGTCCGCATCACCGACTACATAAAATATGACGAAAGAACAGCCCGATAATGAACTAATGAGACGTGTGCGCTTCGAACACACACGCTTTTTAACCTATTTCTATATTCAGGCCATAACTTTTTACATCATTTTTCCAAATAAACTATTTTTCAACTCTCTCCCTCCCCAAAAAAAAATTATTGAGGGGAAAAAAACAAAACGAAAAAACCTTAAAAAGTACACCTAAAGAGAGCCGAAACAATACAAAGAGTACAGGGAACATGCCAGATGCTCTGATTAATTCTCTAACGCCTGTCATTTTACCTAAAAAAAAAAAAATTGCCGCTTTATATCAGTGTTGGAGAAGAAAAAAGGGAAAAGGAAAAAAAAAGACCAGGTGTATCGATAGTTACTATGTATCAAAATGCTTAGTGCTTACTACGTAGTTGTAGTATAGCTGGTAGTACTAGTAGCAATAATAGCAGCCGAGGTGGTAGTGAAACCCATAGTATTGGATTCGAGTCATTGAATGCATGGACAATGTGCATGTATGCATACTTTTCCTATATGTGTATACAGAGTGGAGGTACCTACCATTACAAAAGCATTTTTACAAATAATACCGGTAGCACGTGGTACGTGGCTGAAGAAAATAAGGTTTCCTGAACTACCGTGCTCACAACCTGGACTTCAAAAACCTCATCATCGCAAACGTATGTACGTGTATCGTCCGTCGACACAGTCGGTCCAGAGAGAGACAGACAGACAGACAGAGAATGAGAGAGAAAGAAAAAAGGGTGTTATATTATTTAACGCAGGCAGCTGGGTACTTGGTATATATAGTTACACATATATATACATATATAATATATATACGTACATACGTACATACGTACAACCTACGTATAAAAGTACATACTTACACAAATATTAAAAAAAGTAAACCACTCTCCCCAAAAAGCGCCTTCAATAAGCGAGGGTAGAGGAGGAGGGCAATGGAGAGGGCGAAATATAAGCTCTTAGAAAATGACAGCTGAGAGTCACTGCTAGTTAACAACACGTCGATCATTAAAAAAATAAGGTAAGATAAAGTACCCTTCTCTCTCACTCTTTAGCCTTTACTATTTCCATAAGAATATTTAAAATAAGCTTTGTCTTTTTATCGTAGTGCACCCTCCCGCATCCACCATGTTTTTCCTAATTGTGCAAGCAATGACCGGAGGTGGTAATTCGTTTTCTACTTTTTTACACAAGTTTTTTTTCCCTTCTCTCTTTTGAGGCATTTTTTTTTCCATCTCTGTTGGTCTATTTTATTTTTATTTTTTTCTTCTAAATAGATTTGAACGTAGCTCGCGGTTTTAGAAACCTGCAGAGGTGAATCGAGTAGCGGATGACAGAAGTTTTATGCCCTTTGCAGGAGGTGCAAGGCACGCGCACACGGGAGCTACTAACTGTAAAATATGTATAGGTGCAGATGCTTCGAGTCATGAAAAAGTCAGCAATACAAGTTTTTGTAAAAGGGTAAAGAGCGAGGATTCATATTTGAATTGGATAAAAAACAAGTACTAATACAATGAAAACTTGAATATTACTGCAGCAACTTCTCGACCTAAATTTATTACACAAATTATGTACAGTTGAAGGCGTTCAACACTTTGTTATCTGGTAGCATTTCTGTACAATGAAACACTCATCATTAGTTCAATTAATGGAGAAGAGACTATTTTTGTAATTTACCAATGACTGGATAGTCACTCAATAACGTGAGACAAGAAACAATCCTCCTTTTCATCCCTTTCACCCAAAAACAAAAATTAAAAACAAATATTCAATTATTTTCAAGAATTTCAGTTACTAAAAAATGGACAAAGTGCTTAATATACAGCTACAGGAGAAGAATCACATGAAGCCTGAAGGCAATAATTTTATAATTTAAAAAAAACTCAAGTTGTTAAATTACAGCATATATTCCAAAAAATTATAAAAAACTAATCTCCACATACAAAAAAAAAAAAAAAAAAAAAAAACTGATAATAAAAAATCTTTTACTTTTTTAATATTACAACTTACTCTATAAAACTTTCTTCGACAATTTTCCAACCATACGAACGTTTCAATTTCAATTTTCAAGAAAAATAATAATTACATTAGAAGATGGGAAATGCACAAGCTTTTTTCGTATTTTTTAAAAACCAATAACAGTTCCACCCAAATAATTTCAGGACAAAGTGAAGAACCACGAATTTAACGAGAATATATACGATTCTTCAACTTTTAGCAGCTTCAAAAGAATTTTAAACAAAAAATTTTAAATAAAATGTTTTAGAAACGTTACTGATGGTGAAAAATTTTCGATACTCACAGATTGACAACCTTTTAAAACTGAAAATTTATGCAAAATTCAAAGAAAACAATTGAATATTTGGTATAAACTGTACTAAAAAATTAAATTTCAACAATTTAAAAGAATACCAATTTTCAAAACTTCAATAATAAATTACATTTGCAGCTAGGTACAAAAAGAATTTGAAGGAAACAATATTAATTTAAAATAAAAAGAATTAAAAAATGAACCACATACGTCCGAGATAACATAAAATTTGAATTTTTCACTCCTTAAACCTTCAACTAAGGGCGAAATTCAAAATTCAAAAAACAAAAACACGAATTCGTACAAATTCCACGGTGGTTGTTTACACTCGAGCCTAAAAAATCTAATTCCAAAATTTATTTTATCCAGGAGGTTTTTTTGATTCCCTAACCACATCCTGAATGAACCCCTTTACAGACGGTTTTCAAAGCGACAATTTTATTTGCTATAATATCTTGCTTAAAAATGAGAAAATCGCATTTATTTGATCGAAATTCATTTGAATTCAACATAATCAAAGCATTTCATCTCCTTTTCTCTCTCCTTCCATACTTTTAACTAAAATATATAATTATATATATTTTTTTTTTCAAAGCAATATACAAATGCAGGTATATAAACTCATCGAGCAGCCACACATCGCTCGAAACGAAAGGTTCGGTTAAAAGTCCAGACAAGACGAAAAAAATTAAAGCGTGTAATTTATGTTGCATAAATCAAACACTTGCAGGCGTTCATCCGCTTTTTCTACGAATTATCATTCCACACACATTACATATAATACGTACCACTTTCAACACACACAGCATACAAATACGCATCAAGTAATAAAAATCGAAACATACATAGTGTTTGGAAGAGGGTTCTTGGGTGGTGGAGGAAAAAAAAAAGACTACTCTCTCAGAGTGGATGAAAATTATTACAATTCATAAAATGACGGCGATCACGGAGGCCGGGATTTTTCACGCATTCCTCTGTAATAAGTTTTTAAGTACCCGGGAAAGGTAATAAACCTAAAAGGGTAACGATCGCGTTAAAAAATATGCTAAATATTTAGCTACAGCATATATATAGTATGCACATATATGTATAGGATGCAAGCAGAATCGAACTGACAAATATGTTCTCGTCGTCGACGTCAAATAAAAGCCATATACAGCAAAAACAAAAACAGACACAAACACACATTTACACTCAGTCTTACATGGAAACACGTACACACGAATATGGATATCAGCCATGGCTCGACAAGAAAGGAAAATTGCCCAGCCAATTTCTCTCCCACTCTTAATTCGTTGCAATTTTCAAATTTACTGTACGAAACACGTCATCGATTCGAAAAAAGACGACACATTTTTCATATTTAGGGTACTTTGTTAAGTCTACATTATTTCAGACTCTGGTGTTTACGTAAACTGTGTGTGTCTACGTAAAATTTTCTCTTCAACCCACTTCAAAAAAAAAAAAAAATTACATGATGAAATATTTGGAAAACTATAAAAAAAAACGCAGTACACGATAACCTCGAAAATTGTACCCATTTATTATGCATAATATCGTACGTACATTCGATAATGTAAATCTTCTGCAAGTGTTGCACCAATGCAACCAAATATTAAAATGTCAAAAAAAAAATTGTAAAACTGGCGTTCAATTTTTCTGCATAACTTTTGCCGCACTCATACGGATGATTAACAAAAAACAGCTTTCCACAACTTCAGTCAAACATCCATTAATGGTATTGAGTCTACGGAGAAGTTAAGAGAGAAAATCAACAACTGTTGCACACAAACTTTCTTATACAAAGAGAATTCAGGAAAATGAGAAGAACATTTAAAATGTTGTCCGAGATCAAGATAGTTGAAGAGAGCTGAAAAACGAACATATGTGTATAGATAAATATTGGATGTCTAGTGAATGGTTGAGAACACTAAAGAGATTTCGATACAGCATGGTACGAGAAGTATAAAGATGGTATTAACATGTTGCTTATTTCGAAATTTTCAGAGGCAAGGGTAAAAATTTGTAACCTTTTAGCCACTTCAATTTTGAAAATAAACAATTTTTGCAAAAGCACTTTTTCGCTCAACACGTCGGACTACATAAATATAGAACACCCCATGAAGCGTTTTAGAAGAATTTCGAAACATACGGAAACTATACAGAAAAATTTTTCTGCTCACTCCGTTCGCACTGATACCTCCACTTGAAAATGTCCTAATCTGAAATACCTCAGTAAATTAAACACTCTCTCCCCTCTCTTCGCCGTTGAATATTAGGTACCCTATAAAATTTCAAGGAATCAGCAACTGTGGCTACATACATAAATATGCGTTAAAACATTATTGTTGTACACTTTGTCAACAACTGCTCCTTAAAATTGTAACATAGGCAACACTTGAATCGAAATCTCCGATAACATCACCCAACCACCAGACACCCTGTATATCCAAAATGAAATGTCATATTAATTAATGGCTGATCTCAGGATAGATGTAATGAGCGAGTATTTCAAATTACTTTCGGCCTTCACTACAATAACTTTATTTCACGAAAACGCAATTTTTAACCAAAAATACCTTTTTTTTTTTTTACACACATTTCTAACTGGACACAGGACTTCATTTCTTTGCCATACTTACAGGGATGACAGGCGAGAAAACGATGAAAAGAAAACCGGATATAACAACGATATTGTGATACTGTCTATGTGTTAACGTAACGACATTGTTGTTCTTTTACCATTTTATAGCTGGTTTCTCTTTCATAGAGGAAAGGTAAAAATGAGCATACAAATAAAACCTCATTCATATAAATCATTTCCAAAAAGTGTATGATAAGGAAATATACGAAACGAGTTGCGTTGGTGTCATTAAAAGTTTTTTCGAACTACCTGTAAACTGAAAAAGGTATTAATTGTCACTTTCTGCTACCCGGGAGTGCAATGACCTTACAACTACAATCATTTCTTAGCAGTCTATATATCTCGAAATAAAAGTACAAAATCTGTTTGAAAAATGAAATTTTTGTTAATAGGTTGAAGATTTATTTTTTCCTTCGACCACCACTCACTCCATGCAACAGTGGAAGATCTCTATATTTAACAAGACAGAAAAAGTTTCAGAACGATAAATCGGTTTTCAGGAAAAATAGATCAGAATTTACCTTCCTAACCGCACTTGAAAGGTTACATTTTACTTAATTATACGTGGAACGGCTAATTATTACATTTGGGGTTTTCAACAAACAAATGGAACATAATTTATGTTGTTTTTTCGGCTCATTCATACTTGTACTCAATAAAACACACAAATTTTCGAAATTTTGAGGAAGGTTTAGTAAATTTTGGCTCCCCATTCACACACACACACATATATATATGTATATATATATACACATACACCTCGATCTTATGACTGTAAATAAAACCAACCCTTGTATCTTCACATCTTTTTAGCTAGTAACTGATTAAAATATCAGATTGAATATGAAGATTTTGCATCGTATCAATGTGATTTCCTCGTTGTATATTGAATTGAAATAAACAGTTTTAAAGGCTGTCGGATTAACAAATACATATTTGACATAATATTTTTGGGTTTCCTTTCCAAACTAATAAATATAACCAGTAAGCAGTACGAATGTAAGCAAAATAACTTACCAGTATAACATAAATGTAACAGAATCAGCGTATGCCTGCGAATCATTTGGTCATGCCGGCTCCATCTGATCCTTTGTAAAATGTGGTCAACGAAGTCGAATGCGGTAATGGCGAGTAAATCCCACTTCAGTTTCTCAACTAAAAGTAATTCTTGGGCCTGTGAAATAAAAATAAAAATAATTAAAATCTGCGTACGAATTTACAGACTGATTTTAACGATGTAAGTATTTACTGATCGAGTCTTAGGCAGTAATAATTCCTACATTTAATTTATTTGGTCGTCTCGAATTTTGGACATTGAGGTACGAAAATGGACCTGATTAGGCTCCAAGTTGTACTTTCCTTTCATAAATACCTCGGATTTTTTTCCGTTGCCGACCAAAAACGCAAATGAAATTTAAAATAAAACATAAGAACGCTACCAAAAGCGCTAAAAAGAAAGCGCGAATAAAATTATGAAGGTTGAGAACAAAAGCGCAAATATATTCTCGTATATTTATAAGTATAGGCTATTACACGATGTTTCACTCAATAAAATACAAAAAATTTTCCTAATCAAACATTTGTAGGTCGCGAAAGGTTGAATGGTTCAATCAAACAATGGGCATTAGCCAAAATTTAAGCTCAGTTTCCCAAAAAAACATAACCAATGATGTATCGCTTACTTTTTCTGCGAAAAAGAAAAAATTCTAACCCCTTGTCTCCCGGAGTACCAAATCTGAATTGAAAAATCAAAAGTTCCAAATAATAAACACTCGTCGAAGAATAATTTAAATCCTGGTAAAAGAATAATTTTTTTTTTTTTTAACATATAGATCTAATTTATAGAATCAGGCTTCAGTTTGAAACTGTTATCTTTCAGTTTTCATAAATTTTGGTTAGGCCATCTTAGAGTAGACAATTTTGTGTTCCTCAAAACTTGGGAAATAAAAGATTGAAGTCAGCTGGCGTTGTTTAACAAACATTTGCTCTGCGCTGTCCTTACGTTAACACACTGTTTTAAAATTGAAAATCAGGGTACTTTTGGTTTCTTTTATTGGTACTTTTAGTTTATTTTGTTCGTTAAACAATTGCGCTATTAACCTGTCATTTTGATGCGTTTGCGCTATTGGACGACACCGTTTCTTCCTGCACTAAATTTCTATGATAAGAAATGGACTAAAAGTCTCGCTCCCATCACCTTACTTGCCTCCACAACAAATGCATAAGATAAGCCTCCAAATCAGTTTTTCACACATATCTCCGTCAATAGTGATTTTATCGTTAAAATAGCTCTGTAAAACAATGGTCAGCTCTCATTTCTCTATAGAAAAAGTTCTTATCGATTTTCATGTATAACGCATACAACACTGAGAAAATGCTGATTAAAAGCATTCCTTTTTTATCACTTTTTAACAAACGAGAAGTTGCATTGATGCAATAACTCGCTGCAAACAGCAATTGTTTTCATCCTCATTTTGCACCCGTTCAGTACATTCTACGTGATTATTGATACTGACTTTATTCAAAGAAAACTGAATAGCGAACTTACATTAATTGAGATATTTTCACGATACGCTCAATATCGACGTAAATATACGCGAAAAACTCAACATGGAGCACATTTTTTACAGTTAGCCACGATGGTGAATGGGGTGGGCGAAACTTTTAGCACATTATTTCAGAGATTCGCTACCAATCAATCCTGTAGAGGAAAATTTCAGCAGAAATTTTATGAAATAAACAATCATTAGTACCAGTACAACCGATCTATTCTCAAAGGAAAAAAAAAAAAAACAAGAAACAAGGCTTGATTTGGGACGCCCTCAAAACATTTTTATCCGTTTCCAATAAACATAAGTGTTATTAACGTTATGACGAAAATTGCATTATATAGATATTAAAAAAGGTTTCATTACACAAACATGCTTAAAGATTAAGGCATTTTCACAGAAAATTAGACAATATTTTCTTAATTTTCATCGTCAATATAGTTAGACTTACTCATTGCTGTATAATCAAAATTCAGAGAGGCAGGATATAATTTTATCATCATATCACTTCCTCGGTCGAATACGCTAACTAAAACGTAATTTTCCCATTAAATCGTCATCAAAGATATATCTGCAGTTAGAGCAAACTGGTTAAGGAAAACATGTTAAAAATATATGCCTGGTGAATGCTCCCTTCTCCAAACGAAACCCAACTATGGCTGATCCTCGCATTTGTCGGACTGTATTGAATTTTTAAATCTCGTAATTTTCCTTTCACCATCGCAGCAGCGTACATAAATGGATTTTTATCATCATTTTAGTAGACAGCCCATAACAAGGTCACTTTCACTTTCCAAAGGAAGTCAACAATTCGTTCTCAAGGTACTTACGACGACGTGTATTCAAGGACAACATTTTACAACACAGAGGAAAAGTTTCGAATCAAGAAGAAGAATATCTACCATATTCGAGGAAACTGTCATAAACCTATGGCATATAAATGTATGAACAAGCTCCTGTTAATCGCTATATTTCAAACCATTTGCTATGGTGAGAATTTCCGTCATTTCTTGATAAAAATGGAAGAAAAAGCGAGCTTAGGAAATAAAAATATACACGGTAAAAATTTACACATCAACATATGTCCAAGGATTATCTCTCTTATACACAGGTAAATACCGTATACTATACATGTATATATATACACTGTATATATGCCTTCTCCTACTTCTATCCGGGAAGTGGCAAAAGGATAAGAAAAACAACAACAAAAAAAATTACTAAAGTAACTACAAAATGCGTATTATTCAATAAAAGGAGAGAAGAAACACCTTGGAGAAATTACTAACTGAATAACTATTATAGTATTTTTGTGGTGTCTGTATAATTCGAATTCTTCCGAATGGAACGGAGGTGACTTTTCCTATACTTATACTAGTTTGAGTAACAGATGACGAAAAATAATAAGATGTGCGGAAGTAAAGTTCATTAGACCGTGAAAGGGTTGATGGTACCAAAAGGTTTTTTCAAGGTATACACGAATAATTTTCCTCTTTTTTTTTTTTTTTTTTAGATTATACATACTTTTAATGTATACGAAGCGTCATAGAAACAATTATCTTATTTCTTAATTAGACGTAGTACTGAAGTATGAAAAGAAATACACCAATGTTCGGAAGGGTACTGCTGATCAAGATCTATACTTGCATTGGAATTCGATGAGAAATCGATTATCCAATACAGATAAAGACATAACTGATCAGCAAAAACAAGCAAACCTCCCTCCGTCCCATCACAACCGCTCCTAACAGAATGCAAAGCAAACTAAAAGTTTTAGAGCAGGTATTCTGTTTTCTCAATTTCATTTCCACCTGTACGGGGTTGAAACTCGGAAGACACATAATGTGAGAAAAATTCATCCATGTGCGACTTATTATACAGAAAAACAAACGTACGAAAATATATTCAATTACGCATCTACGGTCACGTTCTCACAACCCCTAATATCATTTATCGTCTTCGAAATTTTTGACCAAAAAAATTTTTTTATGTCACGCGAAGCCCATTGACGTGTGGCTCTTCTCTCCATATGTGATGATACGCTTATTGCCCAACATCGGTTTTTGGCTGTACACGTAAATAAGGTGGATGTTTTTTCCACTATTCTTTTTTTTTTTTTTTTTTTTTTTTTTTTTTTTACTTTTGATGGGAAATTTGGACATACGGTGTCGTCGGATGAAATCTTCCGGATGATTTTTTTTCATTATATTTTCACGTTTCACCACTTTTTTTTTCTTCTTCCTTCTTTGTCATCCAAATGAAAAGTAGCTCGTATATAATTTTCTTTCAGTCAAATAGGGGTGTAAATTCGACGGAAACAAAATGACTATACACGATGTAACGAATGCAAAATTATAGTTTTATACTTTTTTTTTTTTTTCAATTTTTCACAATGTTCCGGTCATTTCATACCATGTTTTTCACTTTTATTTTATTTTTATTTTTTCCACTATTCTTTCTTTCTCGATTGTTGTATTCTCTTTTAGACTTTTACACATGAACGCGGGTAACCGCAAAACATACTTTTGGAATGGATGGGTGATTGCCTGAAGGAGAATGAGAAATGATGATCGAAGACACAAGGGGTAGTGAACCTAGGCACAGTGAAATAGTTGTTGCTGCCATAACACAATTAGGTGATGTGTGTGAATGGTTCTTTCACGAAACCGATTGTACGTGAAGGAATTTTCTATATTTTGTGGGCGTATTGGAAATTGTAGGTCGCAGATGGAACTGAAAAAACTCCCTCAAGGGTTGTTCGAAAGATATCTCTAGTTTTGAAACGAGTCACAAAACATCCAGCGACTAGTTTCAATTCTCAAACACCTACTACTTCTACTTTGAAGCACTTCTACACCAAAATTTGAAGTAAGACTTTCTGTTGAACAATAATAGAACATACATAAATGCTAGGACTAATAAAGCCGATTTCATGGAGTTCAGAGTACCGGAATTCGACTTTCAGCTTCTAATCCCTCCCTCACAAATTATTTTTAAAATAAAAATCAAATTATAGAAATATATTTAACAATTTTTTTTTGTAATAATTTGAGATAAAAATGACAGAACTTCGAGACTCTTAAGAAATTTTTTCTTAGCTTCACCTTTTCTGTCCATTAACTTCACTTCGAAATACTAATTTTTCAATTTGAAATCGCAGAATTTTTTTAATGCAATAAAAAATGAATTTTTGCATTCATTCACCTCAGCTTTTTCACTCTTTTGGCTATTTCGTTCACTCAGATTTTTTCTCACATTCTACTGAAGCTCAGTTGGACCAACTTTTAACTGCGGGATGAACTAAGTTAAACAGATAAGACGCATGGTAAAATAAAATCAAACTCTACTCATCGGCAGTTCAACTATTACTATCAAGTACAACCAGCACTGAATGAAAAAAAAAAAAAAAATACATTATATAATAAAAGAAAATCAAATCATTAAAAACGAAACCCAAACTGTGTTCACTCGCCCTTTAATCCGCGAATGATTTTGTAAAATACGTATGACAAACCACGAAGCAGACCAAGACAATGTAATACGTGTGTCATCGGTTGCATAACCTTTGCCTGAATCGCCCATCTCGTAAATCGATGTAATTTGGTTAATAATATCAATAAACCGGAAAACATTAACCCATTAAAATACATGCTGAGGAAGAAGGACTCGATATACTAACGTACAGAGTAAAAAATTATCAAAACAGGAGGGAAGAGGAAGGAAAATGAGAAATAAAGTAAGATTTCTGCTTTTGAAAATGGCCAAAAAACCAATTACAGACTATCGTACGAATTATTGCAAAACTGCTTTTTCGCCTTCGAGAAACTCTTCAAAATAAAAGTCAAAATGGGAACAAGGCCTATAAAATACAAAACTAATGTCTGCTTCAAAAGTATCCACGTTAGGTAGCTCTTTTTCTGATTAGATATATTGTATCGTATTTTTTTGAAGTAATACATATAAGTTGTTCGAATTTTTCGTAAAATAATTCGTAATTTCCTACCTAAATTACAGATGCATGTACCTGCTAGGTACCTATTCCATAAATGAAATACAATTTGATCACATTTTAAAGTAGTAGGCTGTACGCCTGCATCTTAATCAAAGCATACGCATATAATCGAAGCATAATAGTGATGCTTACAGCCTAATGCAGTTTATTTTTCTATAATAAAAAACAAATTAAATATTTTTACGTAACCTTCCTCCACATGAGTTTAATACGTATTCATCTCAGAGATAAAATTTTAAAATGATATTTTCACATATAAATCATAGCCTTCACGTTTTCATCGAACTTTTCGATTCCTATCTATGTGCCCGTTTAAAATTTAATTCTACAGGCGTACGCAGCGACAGCTCTATTTATTCTATCTTTTAAATGAACAGAAGGCTAACTGGGGAGGAAAAAGAAACCACTACACCTTCACTACGGCATGGCCAAAATTTTAATAATCACCAACCGACTACAATGCACTTTTTATCGCATAATTTCACGCTAATTATACACCAATGGGCGTAGGTCTTTACTCTAAAAAAGCTGACGCACGAATGATATCTTCTTTCTTTTCGTTTTCTTTCTCTCTTTCTCACTTATCTCTTATATTATATAGTATGCACCCGGTGCCCTAAGGCAAGCGGTTCCAACGTAAATAAGGTCGTTGCATCCCAACTGCACTCTGCTGCACGTAGGCAGCAGACACGTGCCCTCTAACTTGACTTTTTAATATAGGTAAGTAAAATGAGAAAAAGAAAGGAGAGAGACAGAAGAAAAAAACAACCACCGTATGAACAATTTTGTCTATCTCTAGCTTCTTCTAGCTCTCTGTACATTTATAATTATCGTATCACTCTATCAAACACATCGTATCGTACACTTTTCATAAAAGAACATACCACTCTCTATCGATATATAAACAAAAGACGAATCACGAGAAAAGGCATATAAGAAAGTTACGAAGGAAGGTGGTGGGAGGGGAAGGAATTCCAAGAGGAACACCAGTCTTAATTATCTTTATGCGTAAAGAATACGTCCGTAAGTGCATTAATATTTCTTTCTTATACACCATAATACATCCGTCAATTTAGCGACCCAACTTTCTATTATTTAGATCAAAAGGTGCGTACAGAATCAAACCAGACGTGCGTACGTAAGCAGATGTACATTCGATTCTTTTTTATTTTTTTTCCCCCAAATCAATTACGCATCCTTTAAACAAAGAAAATCTATATAGGTTGAGAATTTCGAGGAGAAAAAAAAAACAAAAAAAAACAAGTAGCAGCAGAAAATATTGAGTATGAACTACTGGCCCACAAAAACTATGCTGCATCTATTCTTACTGCAACTGCAAGGATTACGAGAAAAGCGTAACACTGAAACAAATTACGTCAAAATGCATCCTACGAAAAAATTTTTAAACTCGTTGTACGTCCGTCGGAAATAGAAAATATAAAAAAGAGAAGGAAAAAAAGTCAAAATTAATTTCTTCGGTAATAATATTACGTAAAGAAAAATCTCACTACGATTTTTTTGATTTTTTTATGCCTTCTTTCTTCATCTCTTTAAAACGATTAACACACGTTAAGGAAAAACATTTTAATAAACAATCCTACTTTTTAATTATCCTTTTGTTTATCCGGTCTTGTCTCCTTTTTCCTATAACTATTTTACCAACTATAATATATACTGAACCCCCGGTATACGGGCTTTTTTTTCGAGAAAATGGAAGTCTCTCCTCTCAATCAGTCAACTTCCTCTCAGACAAGAGTTGTAATAGAAATAGGCCAGAAGTCAACAGACGATTTTAAGCGGGTTTCTTTTTTTTTCTTTTCTTCCTTTCTTTTTGAAATTTTCAATTAACGTTTTTATTGTCGAACAAAAACCAAGTTAATTGTTTTAAATAATATAGCTACATAATAATTATTAATGTTAACGTGAATGATTATTGGTGTACAAACCTTTGAACACGAGTTGGAAATAATATTGGAAACACTTAAGTACTAAAAGAAAAAAAAAAAATCGAATTCAATGCCAAAATCTTATATCTACAAACGAATTATGAGGAAAAAGTGAAATTCGTTTACAGTTTTCATATTTCTTCAACATTTTTTCACTAAAAAAAGCTCATCAAAGTTTGAGTACCTAGTTTAAAAGAGTTATTTGTGATACAAGTGCGAAAAGTAGGTTATTCGGCTCGCTTAGTAAATTTCACTCTTGTAGAAAAATCACCTAATTCGCACGCGTGCCACACATAATTTTTTGTAATACCCCTCTTCCCCCCAAAAAAAAATTACTAAAAAAACATTGTCTTCGAACTGAATGATAATTAACAATTTCACTTTTTTTTACTAAATAATTACGATACCCGATTCCAACTCCCTTTCGTTCCTTAAAAAAAATTCAAGGTACATAAAACAATTATTAATGTTTCTAAAATACAATGATAATTTTAATTTTTCTTTAAATTGTTGCCTCTCCACTCCACAAAATGGTTACATGTGAGAAGCAAATCAATTTTACTGGAACAAGATCATAAATTAACTAACTAACTATTAGTACTGGACCAGCAAAGCTCCGTAAGACCAGCGTACCTTTTAATGTCAAGACACGTCGGTGTAAAAGTAGGCAACTCGAGTACTTCGGGTGTACTTTCGTCGTTTTGCTTGAGTTCACCAATTTAGAATAAATCTGATAAAGATATTCCTTAAATTCACAAGGATAGCGTACATAAACGTAGAGTAAAGTATGTCAGAAGGTATACAATGGTTTCCTATTTAGCGCCGGCATGTTTAACCAGAAATTATCGTTCTTACTATACGTATAGTCAAAGTAATTTTTTTACTTTTAATTTTTCTTAGAAAAAGAAAACAAATAGACTATTTTTAACAAAAAATCGAACCGTTCAAGAAAGTCAACTTGCAAATGCGTATGCGCTTAATTATACTTTTTCACGTCAAACTGAAATTCCCTACTCTTTGTACAGTAAAAGCGAACAAAGAAAAACGTATTTTTCGATTGAATGTTGCAAAAATAGAGTTTTACAAGCAAACATAGGAAAACTCGTTAATACTCAAATTAAAACTTGTTTTCAATGCCTTTTGAACCAAAATCTGTAGTCTACTTGTCTTGGCTACGCCATTAAGTGAGAGCTGAAAATATATACCTACCTATTCAAGGCGTATAAATGGAAAGAATTACAAAATAAACAAAACGATCAAAGGGAGACGAACATAACCAAATAAGTGCATCAACATATAGTATAGACATATTTCTCAATTTATAATAGAGGGCATAAAACAGATATAGGCGAACAATCTACGGCGTAAGAATCCTCACTGGCTTTAACCTTTTCCACAACCCATAAACTCACAAACAATTACAATATAAATCCTTATTCTAGCAGATCAATTTTTTAATGTTTCAAGAAAAGTGAAACTAACAATTAACAAAGATTATAAACATATTTAGTTAACACTTTATTGAAAATGCAGGACATTTTTATTGAATTTTTTAAAGCAGAAACTCATATTCGAAGCTAATCGTTTGAAACATCACCAAGATATCAATTTAGTATTTTGAAAAATCTACTCATCTATCAAGCGAAAATACTGTCATACAAATATTAATCCATTTATGTACGAATGTATTTTTATTAATTCATTTAACAAGATGGGCCCCAGTTTAATTGTCGTTCGTATTTAGTCTTTTTGAAATAAAAATTGAAAACTTATTTGTAATTTTAATCTAGAATTCACGATGTGCAAAGTTTAGAAGTGCAATATTTTTAAAATACTTTTTCACCTAGCGAGACGAGTATTCACTAAATTTTGAAAAATTTTCAGCAATTAATTCATGTCAGAATATAAGTACATTTTCATTAATCCAGATCACAATTTATAAAATAACCAAATAATTTTGGATTAAATTCGAATAATGAGCAAGTAGCTAATATTTTAAACGAACAAGAGATCGTAAGAAAAATAATAATATACGACTGTCTGAAGCTTAGCTATTTTGGACGAATTTTACATTAAATTTTCGACGAGCCAAGTAAAAAACTTAAAGTTTTTAATGTTTTTTTGCCAAACTACCAATTAACTCTATTTTTTTGGAAATACTTATGCAAAATTTTATGCAAACTTAACGAAAAACAACGCAAATTCTAGTGAAATTCGAGGTTTTTCTGGATACATACAGTTGGCTTTCGATCTATTCTTATTCTCAAGCCAAATGGAAACTCTTAATCTGAGCATCTTTAAACTGCCTAATCACAATCAAGCTACATCCTCAACAAATCTAATTTCAAACAAAAAAAAAAAAAATATCTAAAATAAAATTATTCCTGAAGATTTTAAAGATTGAAGGAATTCAATACTCCAAAGCCTTCTCATCACATATAAGTAAGTGGTGCACATGATGCCTTTTTAAGAATGCTGACGTAAAATACAGTCGTCAGCAAAAACAGAACATGCACTAACAAACAAAAATAGACTCCACGAGTCATTCCGCATTAAGAGAAGCCGGTTTTCATCCATAAACACCCACCTAATACCGAGGTATACGTCACTTCGCAAATAATTTTATCGCAATGTAATTTGGCAACACTGCATAGCGATTATCTAATTACCTAGACAGTTTGGCACAAAAAACATAACATTAACACTACCAGAGGAGACCAGACAAATCGACTATGTTCTTCGACTATCCCCCAAGCTGTACGTTCCCACGATAATTAAAAAACACCACAACAGAGACGGAGAAAGAAAAAAAGTAGATCTGTGTGTTCCTCCGTCTTGTCTAGGACCAGTATTTATTATTTAAGATTAAAAAAGTAAACGACCATCACCGGATTCGATTCTCAACCACACTCAATTAGCCTTAAGACCGGTTGACATCGTAATGCCGAAACATTAAAAATATAAACACATATACACATAACTACACAAACACAAACACACGCACAAAACTACAGCCTATGCCAATAGAAAAAAAAAAAAAAAAACATTCAATTATTTCTTTTACGGAAATTCTGATCACCGCCTTTTTGAAATTTTTTTTCTTCTTTGTAACCTGTTCCGGTAGATTAATGAGAAGAGGGACAAAAACTACCCCTCCCCCCACGACAAATATGGTAGGGGAGAAAGAATATTACGAAAATTCGTAATAATTTACTAGATGAAGAAAAATTTCATGGCACTGGGTTACTTTCGCCAAACCTGAAAAATACGGCACACACTCTAATCATCATCATCATCATCATTACCATCATCACCATGTTAAAAAGTGAATCGACGAATTACATATCAGAAAACCTAGAAGAAGGTCATTGGTCTTGGTGCCCTTCTTTCAGCGCTCCCTAATTGAGCCCCATACCATATGATCATCTGTTTTTTTAGCGAACACGAAGCAGCGGATTTTGCAGACAACGCACCAAATCAAAGAAAATTCTACAGAAAATTAAAAGCAATTTAACGATGACCCGTGCCCCTCTCCTCGTCCCGTCTTACCGGAAATAGACGCGAAAAATTTCTTTTTACAACTCCCTTCTTTTTTTCAGTCGTATTTATAGCCGATTTTTCAGCCAACATCTTTTTTTCATCGTATATAAAATTTGCTACGAAAAAATTACCAGACGTTTACACATACACGCGCACACACACACACACACACACACACACAAAACTAGTTTTTTTTCGGCAGCCATCTTTTTTTTTCTGCAAATTCAACGGTAAAATGTTAAGCAGCACGTGAACCGAGCGTTAAGCGTATATTTTCGCGAAAAAATGACGGAAAAATTGCGTGAGGAGGGGTATTTAATGTGAATGCAAAGAGAGGTAGATAAATGAGGCTTAAATTTTTTGAATGTCATACTTATGTTTTACATGACCTGATAATACTGATAACGTTTAACAATATTTAATTTTATATGTACTAAAAAAAAAATGGCATCCTTTTTCAGTGAACTGAGGGATGCTTCAAGATTTAAGGGAGGACACCCAACAGAATGAAAATCGAAATACTAGCTGGAAAGACTGGTGAATAGAACTGATCCAATTATCTCTCAACGATTAACGTAAATTTTCACAAATAATTTCGTATTTACATTTATTTTTTTTAGGCTAAAATGAGAAAAAATAATGAAAACGACGAAGTTTTGATAATTTTATAGTTTAAAAGAATGTTTTCCCGATGAAGTCTGCATTGAACTAAATTTAGGGAAATATTCGGGGCGAAAAGAAAAACGTTGAATATCATTTTTCAAAGATCTGTTATTAGAGAAGTTTCCTATGAAGAATAAAAAGCCATGGATGCAGAGAGGGGAAAGCATAAAGTGATAAGATTAGGTATATGTCCTTAAATTTCTGAAGTTATCGTTATGTCACGCTTTCTCTCATAAAACGAAAAAGTTTTTTTTAGGAACTGGCCACACTTATTTCAATTTATTCTCAGACGAAATTTTTTTGTTTACCTTCCAAAATTTCTGCTTCTCCCCCGAAAAAATCGCCTCGTTTCTAACCATCTAACTTCAGAAGTCACACCACAATTTACCATTTAATATTACAAGATGCGAGATTTTCCAGTAATATCAAGCTATTAGATAATAATTATCAACTAGAAGAATGCAACATAAAACCCATTTGAACAGAACCGAAAAACGAGTTGATTTTTCGTTGTTTTACTGTTCCATTAAAAATTTTACCTTTATTCCACTTTTCTTCCATCGAATAAACGTACCTAAATATTTCTTTAAAGGTCGGACACATGTTTGATACAGCGAAAATTGGCTACATCTATAGCTCTAGTTCTGCACAACTTCTGTTAGAAGTTAGTTCTAAGTATGTCTTTATTTCCTCTGCGTAAGTTATAGGAAGTGGAAAAATTCAAAAAATTTATATCTCAAATGGAATTATATAAACGCACGTTTTAATAGGAAGAAAATGATAAGATAGCCCAGGGCATATCACAAAAAACATATATCTTACATGTACAGAACAGAACTTTTCATCAGAATTAAAGTATACTGCTGGTTCCGGCTGAAAATAAGATAAGATTATTGGCTTTGACCGGGGTTTTTCTGATTTCACTCATTTTATGAAGACCTTCAGGATTTGTTTTCTTTTGTTATTCTGATAACAAAGATGACCAATTTTAAAGTGCCGATAATCTCTCTCACTGATCAAAGTTTTGGGGTTTTCCTGGAACTTTGATCCACGAGAGAAATTAATTCTGATTATAGATTTGTCCGAATAAGTAATTGTTCATTTTACTATCAAATTTTCATTCTCTAATGTTAAAGTTCAATATGTAATAAATTTGTATCGTTCCGGATTTATAGGTTAGCCAAGATTTGTGAAGATCAATCGGTTGTGTAAATATATCTGTTATTTAATTATGTACGATATTATTTGTTTATTACGCGTCAGATTTCCTTTCATTGAGTATATTATTTCAACTATGTCTTCCGGCTAATGTTGAGCAGTCACCGGCTAACTCTAGATCTTGGGAGGAACTAAGACTTGATTACTGTGTGGGATTTAAAGTAACACAGTGGAAACCTCTTAATAGCGACATATTGGGTAGTACCATTTTTACCCGTAATAAGCAGTGTCCTAATTAAATGATGTCGAGCGTTCAAATAAAAAAAATAAAAAAATTAATGATGATTTTCAGTATTGGACTTCTAGTACAGTCACACTAAAAACAGTTAAATTATTGAATAATAATTATATTATACATACCAACATATATTTATAAGAAAAAAAAAGAAGATAATTGGGCGTTTTGGATGGAAGATTATTGTAGGAGGTACTTTTTCACAACCTAAACTGAAACTAATAGACAACATGAAATTATAAAAGATAGGGAAAATGATTACAATAAATACTAACATATTATACTACCACTAATGAACTGAAATAAGATTATAATCACTTTCAATAATAGTTCAAGTGCAATTTTTTTGTGTCTATAGACTTCTTTTGTCCTAATAAATTGATAAGTGGTCAGATTTCCTGTAGTTTTATTTAATTTGTTTTGGAATTTTCTAGATTTGTCCCAGTTAAGAGGTTGTCCCCTTTATCCGGTGTTCCCAATAAACGGTTTCCACTGTACTGTGAATAGCTTCCTCAGTTAATTTTTACATGGTGTATCCACAGGGGTTATAGTGAATACTTTCAAACTACAGGCTGACTATCCTGGCATCGACTAAAGTTGTTTAAGGTAAACTTCTGTATGGTTCAATAAGAAATTCGGAAGATTTTTACAAGTTCTATACCGGAAAATCGAAAAGCTTCTTCCGGAGAACAAGTTAGGTACTTTTCTTCACCGAATAGCTTGGTAAAGGATACTACTGTTGTTGTTCCCGAAGTGCCAAGACCATTTAGCAAAAAATATGAACTTTATCTCATCGTGTAAAAGACTGGAGTGAACATTTTGCCAGCACACATCACTAAATGAAGAGAACATTTCCGAATTCCAACCAAAATGTTCACAATTTTTCAGGCTTTCGAATGATGAAATATCTCACCCCTTAAGCGTTCCCCGACTATGTTTTTTAACACTTTTTCTTCTCGACAATGAACTACATAACTCTTCACTGTGAAACAATGACGTAGGGATAGTAATAACACAAACAAAAAGACGACGAGAATGAGTTGGCGGAGGAGGAAGGGGTAAAAAAAGCGGCATAAGGCAAATATACGATATCACGCGGTGAATAGGCAAGACCGATTCGTTATCCTCTGAAGTTCGGAAAAAAAAAGAAGAAAACACGACATAGCCTACCCCATCTCACCAGTCTGGAGACTGCTCTCATGGGTCTCTCTTAACCCTCTTCGTCGTCGTCCTCGTCGTCATCGTTTACCACCGACACAGTCAGCTCACTCTTATTTCGGCCCCGATTAAAAAGAAATTCCAAAGGTAGCTTGCCAGACTGACATACACACGAACATGAAGTTTATTCCTCTTTTCTCTCCCTGCCACTGTCTCTCTGTCGCACATATTTATAACACTAAAGCAATAATAAGGACGGGCCCAATTCCGAAACATAGAACCCTGCGTTAAATTCTCCACCATCGGACCGGTGTACACACACTACAATGGCATGCAAGCATGGTGGAAAACAAAAAAAAAAAAAAAAAAAAAAAAACACCTCAAGCTCCCCCAGAAGATGAAAAAAGAAGTAAAACTTCGATATAT
The DNA here is from genome assembly GCA_011428145.1 of Ericerus pela. Classification (NCBI taxonomy): domain Eukaryota; kingdom Metazoa; phylum Arthropoda; class Insecta; order Hemiptera; family Coccidae; genus Ericerus; species Ericerus pela. Next base: position 296,831 of record WOFM01001381.1, read on the forward strand.
GTTTTTTTTTTCCTATTCTCTTTCAATACGCCACAACAAGTTCCCATTGTATTGAAAGAGAGGACCTTCTCACCCTGTGGTACCTAGTACTTCATTTAGTAGACGGAAAATGACAAAAAAAAAAAAAAAAAAGTCTCGCCAGTTACACGAATGTGGGAAAATATGAGAAAATATTTTTATGGAAACATTGTACGTGATGTTGATAACCGCTACAAAACCGTATGAGCTACAGAGCTAGCTGTACCTACAGCATTCGGCAATTCATAGAAATGAACTTTTATTATTATTACCATCGTTTCGTGGACACGAGAAAGGAGACGTGTTTTTTTTATTTTCCCACCTCGATAGCTAGAAATCGGTTACCGACACTCCAAATAAATGCACAAAGTAAAGCAACAAATACTTTCGACCATATTTTGCATGCGTTTACACAAAAATGTTGCATTTTATGGCAATTTTAACGGAAAAAATACGTGGCAGAAGTATGCGGCAAAGCTATCGTCTAAATGTCTAATTCATAAAGCTTTATAAACACAAATGCGACAAATACCATGAGCAAGTGAAACCATAGATTTGGAGAAAAAAAAAAAAAAACACTGAATAGACATGGAGAAAAAGAAACTTAATGGACGACGATCCTTTACATTTTGATATGAATTTTGAATCTCTTCGTGAATTTGCCAATGCTGTAATTTTTCGGTATTTTTACCTCCATATTAGTTTTTTTTTTTTTTTTTTTTTTTTTTTTTTTTTTTTTTTTTTTTAACAAAAGGTAGTTAAGGAAATAGCTACGGGGACATGGGAGGAAACATCCCTAAAAAAAACCTTTATTCAGTTGGATAAACTGTGTCGGTTGTTTTTTAGCAGACTAAATCGCACCGACTGAGTATCAGAGTTGGTGTCGCTCTGTGTTTCAAAAAAAAATTTCAACTGACAATTTTAAACGTTTTAGTTGGAAAGTTTCATCTCCCCCCATCGCCATAAAAGTCTTTCGCTACGCCTCCGAAGGTATGAGTTATTCAATGATATGGGTTCACAGTGCGTGTAATGCCATATTTGACATTCAGTTTTGTAAGCTTGACGATTCGATGCAATGCAAATGCAGTGTGTGAGTGATTTTGAGTCAGCTTCAGACGATTTCAAGGCAATATCGAAACATAAAGCAACACTGAGATTTTACGATACGTGTTTGAGACTGCAAAAACTTCTAATACAATTGAAGAGATGATTTTAAACAGAAAAAAATGTGTAATATAATAGAATACGTTAAAGAAATTTCTTGAAAAACAATCCAATTACCATAATGCAGCGTAACCACTACACATGGATATCAGTTTTCCGATCATTTTCTGTCTTTAGTTGCATTCGAAATAATCTCTCAGACGTACTTTAATCACATGCACAGATAAGCACATACACAACATCCTTACCTTCACCTCGATACCAAATCGAAAAAACGTAAAAGAAGTGACACCGACCTCATTTCTTAATTAGTAACTGGCTTCAGCCAAACAATAAGAACACGATTCATTCATTCGTCGCTTATTAACTTATATATTTTATTATACAAAATTACTAAAGAACCAGAAGACATACATTTTCGGTCATATCTTTCTTATCATAATAATTATGTCTCACACAATCAGCTAGATGGTAAAAATTAATAGCAATTCGTTCCCATCAGTAAACGTTGGTTCTGATTTTTTTTTAAAGTTATTTTCGTATCAAAAGTGAGTGAGGTCCAGTTTCCATTTCCGCGTGCAGTATCGATAATATTTTTTCCTACAATTTTTTCGTGAGTATTTTTCCATTTAGAAAGGAATCGTATTACCATGCAGCATGACCGAAAAATTCACATGTTGGAGTATAAAAATATGCTCCAATGAAGTGAATGAGCGACCGAGAAAGCCTAAATGTAACTTTTTTACAAGAAAAATAAGTAGACTCGTTAATATTAAATGAAAAATTTTTAAGTCATTAGAATTAATTTAATAACAAAAAAAAAGTATTTTCAACTGCGAAGTTATGAAAAACATTATTTGCAAACGCACCGCAAAGGACCAAGCATACAACAAAAGCAAAAAGGATAAATATACGAAAATTATTATAAGAGTAATTTGAATTGCAGCATTTCTGATGGCTCCACCGACAAACTATACAAAGACTGAGAGAATTCAAACAGCTGACCATGTGATTAAGCTTTCCAAAAGAATTTTAAATATAAACTTCGGGTGACGGATTTCACATGTTTTTCTAAATTTCAATTTTGGCAAGTCAGAAAAAAAAAATAGAGTTAGTTATTGCTAATATTTTGCGGAGAGATAATGATAAAAATTAACAAGTCAAATAAGGTGATTTTTTCAACCACCCGTGGAACAGTATGTTGAGAACGACACACGAATGGCTAACAAAAATTAATCGTAACCCTGCAATTAAATGTTTTTCTTGAATAATCCAAACGGTTTATAAGAATCGGCTCATTACCGGGTACCATTTTTGGACACGAAACACGCCAGACAACGGTTACTGTTACAAGCAATCTAGCATTTTACCCAGAAATAAGTGGAAAATAGGTGAACGAGGGAGTTTTTCAATTTTCTAGAATATAGCGCTGATATAGAGTAGTGATCCAAAATCACGAACTAAGCGCCGAATGCAAGTTTAACGATGTTCAAGTGTTATGTATAGGTACGACTTTAAAACTACTCAAGAACTAACGCTACAAAATTTGCTATGCAAAAACGTTACTTCAAAGTGTGTAAATGTAAAAAATACTAAAATATTGATGAGGCTAGTTTTCAAAGGGAGCGGAAGATGAATTTTTTTATCGATTCAACATGTAGGTAAGTATTTCTTAAGCAAGAATGAAGAAATTTTTATGCGAAAAAATTTCTTTGTTATCATTATTTCGTTTGACCCTAATGGTACTGATGTGAGACCACAACCAAGACTGTCCTGGTTTTGTCTTGTTTCTGCTCGACGCTACTTCCACAGAGTAATCAGTTTACTACAAAAAAAAACAACTTTATTCTAGTTAAACTGTGACTCATTATTTTCTTCACGTTATTTAGAACAGGCCTAAAATAAATTTTATCTCATCCCCCCCAAAAGAGCAAAGGTTCTTCTAGATTCCGGATCATGATTCGTTCTCCTCGAAATATGATTATACAATGAGTGTTCTCTCTAAAGTGAATCACTTCCTCAGTTTAAATATAAATTTTTTTCGACTCAATCATTAGAATATTTTCCACGTAACATTAATGATCTTACATTAAAACGGTTTTGGTTCGATAGCAAAGAGCCGATGGTATGCATTCGATTACATAAAAATAAAAAAATAAAAAGTACAAAAAATAATTAAAAGTCGACTTTTGAACATGATTTTCAAGACGATATACAACGTAATCGAGGAACAATTTAGTAATTTACGTAGGTACCTACTTATACGAAGATCAACCAATAAAAATTTGATAATTGTTCGGAAAAACAAAAATTATGTTCATTTGGTATTATTCATCGAGTTTATTAATGAAGACGTGGGCCAATCATTTCTTAAAAGCAGAAAATCAGCTGATTCATCAGCTGATTTTCTCCATCTCCCTCGTACACGTAACAGATACCTTACTTTTGACTTTCTTTCTCTTACTTTCTCTCCTAAATATTTTTGTTTCACATCCGAAATAATTATTCAGGCTGCCTTATCACCGGTCGGAAGCTTTATATCGTTCAATGAAATCCATTTTTTTCCCTCGTGGTTCCTCCTATCAAGAAAATAATTTTCCATATATAGTCTGTTTATAGTATAATAACTGATAAGACCATCTTGTCGTTATTTCATTCATGATATACGTGAATCTCGATATCGAAAAAAATTCCGTTTAACTTTTTTTTTAACCGAATCGAGAAAAGAGAGAGCAAACACGATGACGGGAAATGAAAATAGAAAAGGTTGACACATTATAATAACATGTACTACATACCTAAGGTTCACGTACACAAATATGTAAACTCTAAAAATTTTGAAATAAAGCAATGTCGTGTGACGTCACAACCGAAAACAATATCTCGCTGGGTGGCTAAAACATATGAAAAGCATTGTGAATAATCGAATTTTTGATCATAATTATCTAATAACGCATGATAGCTACTTATTCGCAATAAATGAAATTTAAGAGGAGGCTTCAACGAATAAAATAAACCAAATATCAAGATATTTTAGCACTTAGAAGCCGAGAGAATTGAAGAAGAATATGACATCGTGCCTCAAATTAAGAGTTTTAGAATGGTATATTATTAATTGTATTCAGCGTTCACTGATGACATCAAATTTAATCATTTTCTCTTGGGATGGGACCTATCAGACTTTTTGCTTATCGATAACTATCGATAATTCTGGCTCTGTTATCGATAAGTATCGACAGTTCCCTTCTCCGACCCAAAAATTTTCAAAAACATAAAGGCAAAAGAATACAATAAAGAAAAATCTTCTTATACATCAGTTGCCAGATAAAATATGAAGTGAAAAATACTTTCAGTGGTATCTTCAATTAGGAATTCAATTTTTTAATTTTCGTATTTAAAACTGAAAATTTTAACAGTAAAAATCTAAAAATTGTAAACTGTCGATAAATATTGTTAACAGCATTGCTTACTGATAACTAACGATAGTCCTTCTTATCGATAACTATCAATAGTTGATAGTTATCCCATCCCTAATTTTCTCAACTTCAAAAAATTCTAAATTTCTCGTTCTTTAGTTTATTTTATTCCTTGAAAGCTTCCTCTATAATTTTATTTATCTCGAACAAGTGGCTATCTCTTTTTTGAAGACAATTAGGATCAAAAATTCCTATATTTCCATGCATTTCAGTGCTTTTTAATTTTATGAGTATTTAGCCACCCAGTGAGATTACTGATAAGAATTGTGACAAAAGATATCGCCTTACACGAGATATAGGGAGAGCTTATATGTCACCGACAAAAATACGGAATCATTTTACATAACTTCTCGAAAAGTTTATATAAGGTTTTACAGTGACTAGAATATGTTGGGAGGTAATTTTAAAATTTGAGTATAGGATGAGATGACACGTTTTAAGAAACCTTTATACTACATTATCCCTCCTCAAAGCCAAAGTCTGTCCAACTACACAATGAAACCGAAAGACAATAAAGTTATAAAAATATTATGTCGCACATACGAAATACATTCGCTGTTTCGCAGACTTTGTCAATTCTCACCAATGAAAACGCACGAATGCAATATTATTTCAACGCATTGGCAGAAAATACAGATGACCAACAACTGGTACACAAACACAATGTCCAAGCAATTTTTATTAACGACAGATTACGCCACTTAGCTGATTCTACGCTATGTACTTACTGTATATCAAAGTATATACAAATAACGAGAAAAAAAGTTATAAGCAGTCAGCTGATTAGTTAAAAATTTTATCGAATTAACACTGTTTCCGTATGAAATTACGTCAGTGTACTTATTTAGATGGAAAAGAGAAAATGGTGATAATGAACGCTATAAATGCCCACGTCGACTGTTTTTTTTTTATACATAATTTCCCTTCTACATACTAAATACACTATATCTACAGCAGCAAATACTTAAAAAAAAACTAGCCAGATTGAATTAGAGTAACACTCCAAAATCAATGCTTGTTCAGTAGGCTATTCGTGGTAAAGTGCAAATACTTTTTTCTCATTTGAGAACTTTTCAACTTGAGGAAAAACAAAACAACAAAAAACTGGTGACTGTTTTAGTCAGAAAAATTCATACAATACAGATTTTTAACTTTAGATTCCACAAAAGACAACAGGAATGCCTTGATTTTTCAAAAATTGCCAGAAATCAATCAGTCACTACGATTTGTAGGGGTTGCATTCGCAAGTTCACTCGAAAAATTAAAACGTTAAGATTAGCCGGATTACGTTCATATTTTTTGGATTGCTTTCCACTAGGTCATCTAATCAGTGGCCTAACTAATGACCTAACAACTGAGATGGTTCTGAAACCTCCTTCGAGTAAGCTTTCTTTTTCTTCCTCCAATTTTTTATAATTTTTTTCAGCAGTTTTTCGAAATATGTCTTTATAGCACTTCGAAATCTCAACAGAACCTTGCATTACTCTACTCAAAAATAAATAACTGGACACACCACTATACCACGTATCAGATCACTATCTCAAACTGTGTGACCTTTACCAAAAGTAATCAACAGACAACGAAAACTGTTACATACTTTGAATGATACGATAATTGTGTAAATTTAAATTATTAAATTACGATAGCAGTTTCCGATCTCAACACGTGAAATTTGCTAATTCCTCATCTGAGATTCTTTTCGAGGCGTGATAAAAGTTCAAAAAGAAATCATTTGACAAAAATAATAATTCTAAAAATTTCTTTCATTCTTTTAGGCATTTAGTGAAGAAAAACAAAAATGCCGACCGGTTGATTTTCAACACTCATTTTTCAACGTGCAAATTTACGTTAAGAAATTTTCCTTGAACCGTTTCTCTACAGTTCATCTTTACAGCTAGAAGACACACATTGTCATCGACTACCCACATTCTAGATAGGTATACACCATACATAGGAAACCTGAAACCAATATTTTAGAGTCGTGTCCTTTAAATTAACTGGATTGCAAAATCTGAGGTAGAATAAGAGCAAACAAAAAAATCATGAACCAGCAGATGCGCTAGGTATTTTTGGGAGAAAAAAATTAATTATTCGTTCCACCCGTATCGAAAAAAAAATAAAATAAATACTGTAAAATTTAATAACGAACAAGTGTTAGGCACTCGCGTGCTTTCATTTACAGATTTTTTGTGATTTCTCCAGCAAAATGTTCATCACACTCGTTATTCAGGTGAAAAAATTGAACATATTTTTCGACACTAATTAATGAAAGACATTTTCTTTTCTCTTTTTTTCTCATATCATGACACAGCGTCTCGAAATTAGTGACGAATAAGCACTTCAAAACGAGAGGGGTAAAACGGGAAAAATTTGGACAAAATAAGGAAAATATTAGTTCAGTGAAAAATATAAAAAAATATATAATCATCAAGAGGAAGGATAGTTTCCTCAACAGAATACATCCACAGACGTCATCAACAATAATGGCGGAAGAGTAGAGGAGCAAGTATTTTCTATCGATTTGTTACAGTCCAAATAATTAATCAATTTTAAACTACAAGCAAAATTTTTTTTTTTTAAACTTGGAAAAATTAATTTATACATTATTTTGATAAATTAATTTAGAAAAATTTAAGATTTCTTTGCATTTGAGAGCAACACTCGAGTCAAGTTTAAAAAATGTATTTTCCTGTTAATTGACGAAAGTTCAAATCACGCAGTTTTAATGAAAAATATAGTACTATGGAATTTACCTTTCACCACTCATTCATAAGTTTCGAAGTATATGAAAAAAAAAAAGTATCCCACGATAAACACACCTCTTCGACATCAATGCACTTCTTTTGAACAATCAAAAGAGCATATTCAAATGAAATTATATTGATTTATTTTGCATTATACTGCACAGAATTTTCTAAACGATTTAATTTATTTAAGACATGAAATAAGTAAAAATATAACTAGGTTTTCGTGGAATTTGCTCACAATAATTCCATTTTTCTTTAGCAAAAGAAATAAGTACATTAAAAAATATTTCTTTTGTTTTGTTAGATTGTTACAATAATGCATTTTGAGCTATAGAATAAATTCACAAATTTTCATTTGAATCAGTAGCAGAGAAAGTGCATCAATAGCTGAAAAATATTTATTTTTATAACAATCAAAAATAATTCAGAAAAATTTTTTAAATTCCACAGAGCCTGTACTCAATTTTCCGAACACAAACTTCATTTATCAATTACAGAATGAATGGATAAAATAGGAAAACGGAAGCTTGTTCCCAGCAACTTTTGAATCAAATTTAGTTCAAAATTTTCAACCAAATTTCTTCACTTTAAGCAATTATGTGTACTTTTTCTAAAGCTGCACCAAAAAATGCGTAATATTCTTCTCCAAATTTCCTCACCTTAGGAATTACACGTATTTTTCCAAAGTTGCACCAAAAAATGAATTTGCCAAATTCTATTTTCTATCAAGACAAGGAAAAGTTTTTCTCTCTTTATCGAATTGAAGCATACTTTATTCACCTATCTGACGGAAAACCTATGCACAACCTTCCATAAAGTGCATTTTCAAAAAAGAATTAAAAATAAAATTCTTGTACACAATGCCATAAGTAAACCTCCTCTCAACTCCTGCGTGTAAATTAATTTATGTGACGTTATTCATCGTTTAACAACTCCCAGAAAAGCTAAACCCATTAATAATTTTTTTTTTTTTTTTTATGAACGCCCTTTATTTTTTCGCACTCCAGCATATCGTTTTTTGACCATTCGGGCAACAACGAAATTGTTGCTCTTTGTAATAAAGATTCGGTATTATTTTACACACACATACCGATGTTTCTTCATATGTCTTTGTTCACTTATTGTCTTCCCTCTCCACCATTTTCCCCATCTCCTCCTTCACCAACCACAGCTTCTTTTCTTCAGTAGGTACTTCATCTTCATATTGTAGTGGTGGATAAATATACGCATACTTTTCTTCTTTTATGTTTTTTTTTCTTCTTATTCTTTTTCTCTAGGTTTTGTTTTCTTCTCAACGAAATAAAAACTAACTGATAGATTTATTAAGTAAAATAAAAGGACCGGTCCCACCTCCTTCGCCTCTTGCGCCGCCTTCTTCATGGAGAGAAGAAGTGATCGCACTTCATTCACGAAAAAACCAGATTATTATGAAGTGAATGTGAGAATTCTTCGCCTTCAGCTATATGTATATGAGAAACCGTCTAGTAAAAAGTGTTCGACGCCGCACAACCCCGCCCAGCCCCCCTCCCACTCACCCCTTTCTAATAAACCATCGTACCGGTCCATCATTCATTCTTTCTTCAAGTGGTCCCTTTTTTTTCTGTCTTCTTTTTTTTTTCTAAAGCTTCTTTCTTTCTTATTTTCTTTCTTTCCTAGAAATTTCTGTTATTTTTATTTTATTCCTCAAGAAGGGTATATCGATATAAACAGTGGAAATAAGAGAAGTGAAAGAAAAAGAGAGGAAAAAAATTTCTTCTGAAAATACATTTTGGAGAGTTTTTAAAATTGTTATAGTGAATGCGCCATGAGAATCATCCGGTTTCATGATCCGTGAGAGAGAGAGAGAGAGAGAGTGAGAGAGAGACAAAACAAACACAGGAAAAGGACAATGAAACAGAATCGTAAAAATGTCATTTGGAGATTTCAAGTTTGACTTTTGGTAGGCGAGGGTGGGTAAAGAGAGTAGGCGCTGTAGTCTAATTAACGAAACCGACGACTATACGTATAAAATAAGGGTAGGTTTTTGACACTTATAAAAACCTTACCCACGACCCTTTCTGAAAACGAAACGGTATTTTATCGTAATCGTATCTGTTCTCTTGAACCACACACTCACACAGTTTAGGTTGTTATTGTCTCTTTAAAAGTTTCCAAGAGTTTATTTTATTATACTGCATGAACTCTGCATGCACAGTTTAAAATTTATCGCCAGATTTTATCAACAAAATGGGAATCTATAGATGAAATGCAGAATCTTGCGACCAACACACGTAAAAGTAAATGGTCAACGTACGTCTGACTCTGAAATGAATGAGTTTGATTTCATTCAAATTACTATACAAGATTTCGACGTGACCGAAAATTGATGTGAAATTTGCACACACTGGAACAAATTTTTTATCAAGATTGCAAAAAATAATGTCAACAATTAACCTGTACACCGGTTGCGTACGTACTTGAGAGTCTAATTTCAAACTCGTAATTTGTATTCTATATTTCATAAAAGCAAAATATTATTTTCACATAAAATTTTATTCTTCGACACTGTAAAGCGTGTTCAGAAGAAAACCAAAAACAAAACTGTCGAAAAACGAAATAAATTGTTTAAAGAAAACGGTTGACAAAAACATTAACAAACAAATGGTGCTTATCTCGAATAAATTTTGGAAGAAACAGAAAAGAGATGAAGAGGAAATAATTTAACCGGCACGACCATAAATCCCATAGATTCTAAAATTAAACCACGAACAGGAAGAACATTTATTACCTTGTTAGTTGTTAACAATATAACAATAAAAAAAAATTATCCAAAATAAAGAAGAATTTTAATCGCATACTTCTTCCTAAATGTGAGGGAGAAAAAACTAGGGTACTCTGTCTTACTATGAACCAAAACACCTCAAATAAAACATAAGAATTTTGAAAATCGTTACCTTATTTGGTGAGCCTTATCATGACAGGAATATGTAAAAAAACAAAATCACAATGCATAACTGGTAATATAACAATAATTATTGTTGTAGAAGACGTCTATTTGAGAAAAAAGACAATAACTACCTTACTATAAGTTCAGTTACCACTTCATTCAAAACATTGAGAAAAGGAGCTTATGATGATGATTAAGGAGAAGGTGTAAATCAAATACCGATCCAATTAGGCCAAAGGCTAATTTTTGTTTAACCCTTATACTCGTCCCTGTGGACACGACTCAACAGATAATAGAATGTCAAATTACGTGAGAAACTGGAATAGAATGCTACATACAAAAATTGCTCGTCCATTCAAAACACAATGTAGAAGAGAACTTCATTTTTGAAAAGTTTCCATCAGAGCGGCTGTGATCCCGCTAAACCAGTGAGAAAGCGGTCTCCCCCCATAAATAAAAAAATTTGAAAATAATTTCGTGAGTAAAAGAAATTTATGAGATGTACTTTGTTTTTTTGAACATTCACACACAGCGGTTTTGTTCTGAGAAGCGGCGGCAGGGTACAACATTTCTGTACTGAAAAAAGGAAAAAAAAAAAGAAAAGAAATAACCCCTGCCTAAAAAGTGCGAAAGCGTCTACATAGCACCCCTGGTTTTCATGGAAAATGTGAAAATTGCAACAACAAAATCTAAGATGAAGTTTCAAATAATGATTAATGACGTATTCTGCTGGGTATCACAGAAGAGGATGAATATTTTTGAGGTTTCAATGCAACCGTGAAGCATGAACAAGAACCAGTGGGCTGAATCCAAGGCTGTTAAGCTGAATAATAATGCTTCAGCTTTTGGCTCGATCTTTAGAAAATACAGCTTCGACTTTTCCCTTTCGGCTTTAGGTTTAAATTTTTTCTCTCAAAATTAGTAAATTTGCAACAAAATAACACGAAATAAATTTTTTAAACTTAAAAATATAAAATTTGACAATGAAAAGAAAAACAATAAGTTTTGGTAGATGGGAAAAAAGCTCGAAGCTGAAGAAAAGGTACAGCTTTCAGCTAGCTTTTAACTTGAAAAAAATAAAGCTTAGGCTTTTATTTAAGCTGAGGAACACCAAAAATACAGCTTTTTTCGGCTTTCAGCTTTTGGCTTTCAGTTAGCTCGACAGCCCTGGTTGAGGTCTTAATGGTGGTTAACATGTTGTTTACGCTGACATTTTAAGGGATACGGGTAGGCAAAATGGGAAACCAAAAATTTTGTCATACACACGTAATGACGTAAAGATGTCACTCAACGAGATAAACAAAATAGCGCATTCGCAAAAAATTGACTATTTTCAAAACTGAAGCGACTACATGGCCCCAAAGTTACACCAAAATATCAAGTATCCTCTATCTCTCTAATCAGATACCTGGAATTTCATTTGCTATCGCTTGAAATTGAGGAAAAAACAAAGGCAAACTGTGCAATAATATCAAAGGAATACAATGCTATAAAAGGGACCGTACATCAAAATCGTACAACGCAGGGTTTAAAGTTAGTATTTTCAACAGTCCAGCCATCAGTCAATTTTGAACCCGAGTTGGATCTAAAATTCAACTGCAGTCAGCAAAATCGAGTTTTCAGTTTTGTGAATGGAGTGTTGACAGTCCTGCTTCCGATGCACTCTAACCGCACGAAATTATCGAATTGGAAAACCACAAACTGACAAACAATCATGTACCACCGGCACAAGAGAAGACCAAGAAAATGCCAACAACATTTTATTGTGTCATTCGACTTTAATCTTCACGCTAAGTACTCCTTTCTTTAATTACACCGCTGCCATTCTTTTAAGAAAAAAAAAAGAAAGAAAAAAGAAAAAAAAGAAAAAAAGGACTTTTTGATTACAGGATACAAACGTCGTTAATTTTTTTGGATACGTGCTACGTTAACTTCGCGGAACCAGTAATTAATATTACATCCCTGCGTCCAATTCGTATCTTTTTATCATTATTATCATTATTATCATTTTTATAATTCTCTTACTTTTTTGTGTTCTGTTTTTGGCGCGTGTATTCTCATTGGTCAACGATAGATATCATCGATGTAGAGAGTAAGAAAAAAAAAAAAAAAGGAAAAACGATGAAGAAGACGCAGAAGAGAAACGACTATTTATGTACAAAGAGATCTCTGGCAGTTATGCGAAGAAATAAGATCGGTGAACATAATCACGTATGTAAGTATACCTATGTAGGTATACGGTCCAAAATAAAAAAACAAAAAAACACAAAACGAAACAAGTATTTCTTTAAATACATGTAGAAAGAGGTAGAGAAGAAAAAAAGATGAATGAAAGATGAAGACAACCTTCGGCTCACCACAGATTCGTTTTAAGAGGATGAAGGCGAGAAAAAAAAAAAAAAAAAAAACCAACAACATTGTTGGCACTACACTGGGGGTAAAAAGGGGATACGTATGGCGATTGTGGCGCAGTCACAATTCAAAAATGTGAATAACAGGTGAATCTTATCAAAATCTCAGTTTAATTTGGACAGAGAGGAGAGAGAAGGAAAATAAAACCACCGTACAGACCGAGATAGAGAATCTTAAGGGAAAGAAAGGAGGGAAAAAATATAGAAAAACTTTTAACTTATAATGTAGGTACTCACATTTACGTGCCTACGTGTATACTGGATATGAATACACAAAATTGCTGTATACGCGCACACAGAGAATTTCGAGATGAAAATTGGGGGGAAAAAAGACCAGGATACTTTTTACCCGAACCATAAAAGATGAAACTATTTTAAACTCGATTCGAACCAGTTTTATGGACGAAATTCCATTGTCGGGATCGCTAATCAAACAAACCGCCCAAGTGGATACCTTTTCTTTTTTTTTTTTTTTTTTTATCCCCCTAAAACTGATGCCCCCGCCTTTACTTTTATTTTTATTTTTTTTCTTTCTTATTTGGTTGTCTATAACTGTACGTTTATTTAATTCTCTTTCACTCTCTCTCTCTCTCTAGCTCTTTAAAATTTCTGGGTGTATCTTTTCATTGGTTGAATATAGGAGAAAAAAAAAAACACAAAACAATCGATAAATATCGCTGATCAACTATTAATCGATCATCAAGTATTTATTAATAATTTTCTACAGGTATATATATACATGTATGTATGTAGAGAAAGTAAACCTAGGCCATAGGTTGAGTAGATGGATAAAAAGCACTTACCCTCATTTCGCAGGCGGTGACGTGGTAATTGGTGTATTTACATAGAGTATCAATAGATATGGTAAAAGCTTGTCTTATTTTGGTGGCCATTAATATACAATTTGCTGCCACTCTTTGAAGATAATTCTTTGGTGTGTCTGCTGTGCATAGGTATCTATCGAACATATTTATAGCTAAAGGGAATACTTGGTCTTCGCAATTCAGTTTGTCGCAAACCTGAAAAAAATCAAAGAATAACGGGCATAATTTAATGAAAAATGTAAACGAATCACAGTATCGTCTTTGGCACCAAGAATCAATCTTAAATATTTAATTACATGAAGAACGCAAGGTATGCTTCGTAACAGGAAGAGATTCACTGTTTAATGCTGATAGTGGGAAAAAAACCAACATCGAGTAAAATAGGACTAATATATTATGCTGACCACTCATTAACTTTGATTCATTTTAATTGGTGTAATTACAGAAAAGCTCGATGAGCCATGTCCCGTCATAAAAAAAATCAAAATTCGCGACCAATTGAAAACAAACAGTACATTGCATGTAGTTGAAAATAATCGTCATTCCAAAAAATGGGCTACTTTTCTTCTTTGCCCAACAAACACATAATTGTAAAACTAAAAACGTCCTGGTATTTCAGTGAGTGATTTTAGTGAACAGAATAGGTATTACATACGATTTTATTTTCATTTTTATATTTTTACTGAAAGAAGAAGCAATATTCCATGCAACGACTTTTTAAGTTCTTTTTTGGTTTGTTGGTCATTAACTCGTGGATGCGATTTTCATTGGATATATCTTTCAGGTTCTCGAGAGTTATTTTCATTTTTCAAAATTACTAGAAAAGACGTAGAACGGGAGAGTTGTGCAGCTTTCGAGTAAACGAATATTTCAAGTTTGCATCAGCTAACTGAAAACCAAGACACACATTTCACTTTCCATCAGAAACAGAAACAGGGAAAAACTTAAATATGAGGTTCACCTACACGAAAAATCGAAATTTCTGATGATTACCTCATTTAAAGAAAAAGAAACTGCAAAAAATATAGTCCGTTATCTACCGACTGACAATGAAACAATATATTAAAAAAAATAAATACAATGCTAACATTTTAAACCTAAACACTCCATCCAGTAACAGGAGACTGAAAAATTCTATCATAGCAGCTCTATCCCATCTCCTTATATTACAGGTTATGCAATTTCGCTTACTTCAAACGATATTAATCAAAGAATTACTAATCAAAACATAATATTTGTCAAACTAGAAACAGTGGCGGGGTTGCGAGTTGAAAAAAAATTTGGTCCCCCAAAAAATTGGCAAGAAAAATTTAGGCTACACTGGATGCTCTTTTCGTTGGGGCCATTGATTACCTAGCGGTTTTTAAAGTTGAAGAACATTCGTAAGAAATTGCATACCTACTTATCAGAAATTGTACATCTATAATTCCGAAAGAGCAACGCTGACACATTGCTTTTAAAAGGTTTTTTTAAGAAGTGAAAAGAGTTTTCATCAAATACTACTTGAGATATTTTGACACGAAGTAAGGAACAAACCTTTAGATATCAATTCTTCAAACAAAATCTGGTGTGATATCAAATTCCATTCAACTATCCAGCATCCTCCCCAATAGAAAGACGACTACATACGCACACAGTAATTTCAAACCTCAAAAATGAGGGTGAAAAAGTTGAAAAGTCAGCATCGAACAATACAAAACCACAAAAGCAATTGAAATTCGCCATTAAATCGCCCAAAAATGGTCAATCACTCTATATCGTTGCTCAACTTTCTTCATCCGGTTCCCTTGTCATGTGTGGTGGTGACTAGCGATGGGACGTGAATCGATAAATATTTTCAAATCGCAATTACGAAAGAACATCTCTCCTGGTCTCTTCAACTCATACAAATACCCATATCCGGCGAATGTGGAAAAAAATAGAGAAGATGGAAATACTTCGTTAAAGGTTTTAAAAGATGCAGCAGGTTAAAGAGCGCCGAAGAAAACAAGAATGAAAGAGAAAGAGAGATAGAGGGGAAAGGGAGACAGAGGCAGACAGCAAGAGAGAAAGAGTGAACAACCAATGCGGAGAATGTGTGGGAAAAGCAGGTCCCTTCATTCCTAATGGGCACCAATTCCAAGAATTATTCCACCCCTAATCCGTTTTCAATGGGTCTTCACTTAGTCTGAAATAATACCTTTTCTTCAAGTACATTACAACAACAACAAAAAAAGCCTCTTCGAAGAAACGAAGGTGTCTTTTACAAGAGGATAGACGAACGTCAACAAGAAATCTGTGTTACGTGTGTTACACTTTTTTTGTTCTCTGGTACGATCAAGATTGCTAGGCTTGAAGAACAAAAATATATTGATGATCGAGATTAAACTATTAGAAAAATACAACTACTGCATTCGGTGCAATGGCGGGACCTGGGGGGACCTGTGGAAAAGGGTCGATCCTAGGTCGTAGATCACGAATATATAGGTCACTCAAATTCATCTGTACACAATATATATATATATATATATTTCCACTTTTTGCTAATTTTGACACTTTTTGGTAGCCTGTGAAGCCTCCGCTGTTTTACCTATGGAAATGAAACTTGTGGTAGTATTAGAAGCATTCATGGGCTACACATTCGTGTTAAAATTTTTGAAATTCATCCATTAATTTCGGAGGAAGGGGTTCTCAAAGTATTGCAAACCTACCATGTTGTCATCATGATAACTCCGGTAAATTAAAAGATTTTGACTTGAAATTTTTGCGGCAGTTGGAGAATATTGGAGAATGATTTGGTATTGAATTTGAGCGAAATTAGTCGAATGGTTTTCTAGTAGCAGCCATTACAAAATTTGATACTTTTTTACTCATTTTGGCATTTTTTAGGGGTCTGTGGAGCCTTCGCTGTTTGACCTACGGTAATGAAAACTGAGATATCGTCAGAAGCATTCACTGGCTATACATTCGTGTTAAAATTTTTGAAATTCATTTGCTAGTTTAGGAGGAAGAGGTTCTCAAAGTGTTGCAAATCCACCATGTTGTCATCGCGATAACTCCCGTAAATTTGAACATTTTGGCTTGAAATTTTTATGGAAGTTGAAGACTATTAGTGACCTGTTTGGTATTGAATTTGAACGAAATCGTTTAACTGGTTTTCGAATAGCAAACATTACAAAATTTGACTTTTGGAAAATACACTCACCGCGATTGATGCCCGGCAGATATTTTTATTTCTCGTTCATTTCTTTTTTTTTCCTCAGTATGGCACCTTCAATAGATAACAAAAAATGTTACACTTGAATACTAGATTTTTAATAAATTGAATTCTGTTCGAAATGAGTTCTCAGTTCAACTTCAATCCTAAGATATTAATTCGAGTTGAGTTCTTCTAAATTCAAAATTGATATCCTTACATGGAAAAATTGGAAAAGTTTTTCTGATAAGAAGAGCATGTGATTGTGATACAAACAAGATCATAATTTTTCATCAGAACATACTAACCATGTAAGGTTAGGGAGTTCGTACTTTAGACGAACTGAAATTCTTTATCAGTTATGCTCTAACAAATAAAACAGCCTTTAATCAAAACATTTTAAGTTCCGCACTTTTTTCCATATCAAACACAGCTAATCTGGGCCGAAATTTGATGAACTTTCTAACAATGATTGAATCTGCATGTTCTGCCAAAGGAAATAATTCAATGTTCGTACAAAGAGGGGGAAAAGATTCAGAAATTGAAATCATTTTTTAAATTTCTCCAGGCTGAATTACTTGCAGAAATAATAGGTACTTCAGAATACAGGCATCCAAAACAAATTAGTGCTAAATAATTTTATGACAGTGTATAATGGATGGAAACGTAAAAAATACGATACAATCTTGAATCTCATTCTTAATACTGAAACAGCCCTCCAAAAAATGGAGAAAAAACTGATCATCTGCTATTTGCATTTAAATTAGATTTGCAAAATTCTACAAACTTAAGATATTTACATTCCAAAAATTATGAATAATTTTTTTTTAAATGTTGTTCCGAAGCAATAATGCAGCGCGTTCGATTTTTTAGAAGAAGGGGTTTATAAGGCCGATTATTTTAATTTTATCTTCCAAAGAATATTTTTTTAGCAAAATCAAAGGAAATTCTATCCGCTATCCTATCTTATCTTGTCTTATCTTATACTATGATACGACCAATAAGTGTATGAATGTACGTAGGTATGTATTTATGTAGGTACGTATGTCTGTATGTAACCGCGATCTGAATAATTAAACCAACAATTTTACTGAAATTCGCAGGAAAGAGGTATTTGAGTACGAAAAAACGATTCAGATAGCACCCAAGTTTGAGAAAATTCGATGAACAGAAATATGAGCACTTCGATCTATCCATGAGCACCAGTGATAACAGCTAACGATGAAATATTCGCCTACTTTTCTAGGTTTTAGATTTTATTGGCTTCGCGAATTGGTGGCTACTTTTGAGCGTATTTCATATCTGAATTTTCCCTTTTTCAACGAATAAACTTGAGATTAGACGACGACTCGCGGAAATTCGGAACAAAATTCCAGAGCACTGTAAAAACGCTATTCACAATACCGGGGTTATAACCGTTTTGTCTTTTTTATTTTTTATTTTTGGCAATAAACGTACACACATACACGCACATTAAAAAACTGAAGTCTCAAGGACACACAAGATGGAATAGGCTTCACAAAATTACGGTCCAACATTATAATAAGGACCACCATCTTCGATCAATCGGGTGCTAAATTTTTCGTATGGCGTGATATGAAATTTTTTCGCTAATTCGACCAAAAATATAAAAAATAAATAGGTAAATAAAATAAAGAGTAAAAAAATATATTAAGTTACCTCCAGCAACGTCCGCATCTCACACACACACACACACACACACACACACACACACACACACACACACATATAAACGAAATAGATTTTTTTTTTCATGAGTGAATATTTTTTTTCTTCTTTTCTTGTCGATGCTCTCGTATTTTCCATCCCGTGGCTTCTTTTCGATTCTTTCTCAGTTTCTCACTCCTCGGTGTGCATGATTTTTCCAGCGGGCCAGACGAGTCCGCCGTCCGCTGGTTGCTGCTTGTGTAAAGGAACCTTGATCTTTTTGGGTGGTAAATAATACCAAAGACCGTATACACATACGCTATCGAAGAAGAAAGCGGCGTATATTATAGGAACCTGTCTATGCGACTTTTTTGAAAAAAAAAAAAAAAAAAAAAAAAAAAAAAAAAAGAGAACTAGTCGGGCAGTCGGCGGTAGTTCCCTTTTTATAACGCCGTGCGGCTCAGTCAAGGCTGCCACTAATTTTCGACTTGACACATCCAATTTATCACGATACATTTTTTACTCCTTCTCCTCCTACTCCTCCGCCACCACCTCTCACCTTTTCTTTTTCTTTCCTTCCCCTCATGCTCCGCCTCAATCTTCCTCACTCCTCTGAAGAGAGTTTCAGCAAACAGCAACCTTATTTATAACGATGTAATCGTTCGACCAGAAATAAGACTTCTTCATTCCAGGTAGTCGAGGAAACGAAACGACGAGGAACTTACTCCTTTCCACCAGAAATCCATAAAACCGATATTATAACAGTGCCTGTATCCAGCCAACCGATCGCTGCCACAAAGAAAACGACCAACACAAAAATCACAGCTGATCGCCGGCACAAGATTGGAGCAGTAGGACCGGGTATCGACGGAATTTGCGAGGAAATTAAACGCAAATCCAAAAATTCCATGTGAAATTGTCAGAAATCTATTATTCAAACTCATATTACAATTAATATCCCCTAGTCAGCGAAGGATTTATTGGCAGGAAACACATAGACCGCTGCCTATAGGGCGCCAAATTTCAGAGAAAAACAACCATATTTTTCGGTAATAGAGCCAACTCAGGAAAAATAGTATTAATATAACCGAGAAAATGGTTCGGAGCCGCAAGGACGTAGATAAGGGGCGGATACTGGGGGTCGGGACCACGAAAAAAACTTGACATCTGAAGATAGTGTGTCTTTTGGGTAGTAGTGGTGTTGTGTAGTGAAGGGGCTCGGAAAAAACAGAAGAGAAGATGCGGATCTACCCCCCTCCAAAATGGAAGCATCTACGTCCTTTTGGAGACAGTTTCGTCCCAATACTGAGTACTGGCAAGGCTTATCTCCTCCAAGTATTTATTTCCATTTTTTTAAAAACAATTTGTTCAGCAGAAAGATCCTTTTCGGGTGAAAATAGAGTTTTTCTGTTCATTCGAAGAAGCGGCACGCACACGTATAGTCCATTATCTGGGGCGGCTACACGGGTAAATGCGCTACTGCCTCCTAGCCCCAAAACTTAACCATTACCCTTGCCAACTTGCACAAGTTAAAAGACGTAAAAACAAAAGGTCGCAACACAGAATGTCGATATTACAGGCTTACCCATGCATTCCAACGTACGAACCTGGGAGATGCTACAACACCCTCAGCATCTCAATGCTAGTGGTATAGCTACTTTGGGATGATGCTCCCTCACAAATTTTACACGCAAATAAACGAGGAATTCTAGTATACCAATTATATGGCAAGTAAAAAGAATATCGAAAGGGACTTTGATTGGGCTTCGATATAATCAACCCATTAATTCAGCTTAAGACAAAAAAAAAAAAATGAAGATCGTAGTACGGATGCAATCTCTGATTCGAAATATTTCACAAAATTCAAAACGCTAAGGATAAATATTAGCTCCCTTCAGTCTCTGGTGGCACCAGTGACAGATACCAATCACCATGACACTGTATACCGTTCATATGCGAGTCTGAATTGTCATATTTTAAAATAGATACCCTCGTCCCCGAAATAAAACCAAATATACTTTAGAAAAATTCTGGCAATAGTTTCAATTTGAAATTTTGACTCGAATAATTTTAAACCACGAAATTTTCTATGTTAAAATAAATACGGACGGCAGAAACAGATAGAGGTAACACGCTAATGCCTCATTGCAGGCTTAAAAGGAGCAATTATTATAGAACCAACAAACTGAGATACACCGACGGCAAACCACTTTACGCGACCTTACAAGTGAAAAAATTTCATATTCACAGTGAAACCTAATCGGAATAATTATTATTTTTGAGTGAACATTGGATATTAACGAGGGTACAAAAGGAATTCCGATATGGACTTGAAACGTATCATTAACGGATCGGGCAACATCATAATTACAAACACATTTCATTCATGAAATACAAAATGTTTCGAAGAATAGCACACACACACACACACACACACACACACACACACATATATATATATATATATATATATATATATATATATAAATATACATAAATACATAAATACATACACACACACAAAAGGAAAAAAAATTATCAGAAAGTGAGAATGAATTATAGGGGAAAAAATTAATCCTTAACGCGTTTTAAGATGTTTACAAAAAATGGGATTTTTAATTATTATTTATTACATTATTCTCACCATTAACTAGACAAATAAAGATGTTGACAAAACATGAAAAAAATCTACTTCAAATCTAGCAAATCGCCAAAAAATTCGAGAAAAAAAGACACACTTTCTTTTCACTTTGTATACAGTTTCTGAAGTCGAATCATTTCTTCAAATAGATCACGATTTATTTTCAATGAGTAACGATCATAAAGTATTATTTTTGAAGAAACTTAAACGACAAGTAAGTTGAACGACTGTTTCTTACGAAAAATTAGTCGAGAAAAATACACTGGATTTTATGACAAAGGTATTAAATTCATAATTTCGTTAAAATATTAGAGAAAGTACTGAACTCATGTCTATATGATGAAAGTTACGAGTATCATATTTTTTATCAGTTTTATCGTGCACCCCGTTTAAGCGCAGCAATTTTCGCACGTAAAACATTTATTCGATAAAATTGGTATCAAATTTGCCTCTCGACAGACTGGTGGAGAATGAACCCTCAGATAAAGCCCTAAAACTCTCGCCACCCAGCGCTGCATTCGCAAAAAATGAGTCCTCTAAACGGTTTTTCGCGTAAATCTTCGTCAATATTGATTTTATCGCAAAAACTATACTCGACAAAAAAATGTTCAGCACTCAACTTTCTACGAATAACGTTCAACATTACCGTCAGTTTTCGCGCCCAACGTACGCAAAACGGAAAAAAACGCTGATTAAAATCGCCTTTTCTTGTCACACCTTGACTCGAACAAGTGTTTGGCCCAAGGTATATGTTACGGAAGACTCGACGCAAAACACAGTATTTTAAATCCTTATTTTACACCAGTTTGGTGTACTGAACGAGAAAATTGATAATAACTCTATTAATAGAAAATTGAGTGCAGAACATTTTTTCGCGGAACTCTTTTCATTATAAATTTTATATTGGCGGGGATACACGCGAAAAACGAACTTCGAAGGCCAACGTTTGGAGATTTATCACCGCAACCATTTATGGGCAGAAAACTTTCGACTTTCTACAGTGCCAGGACTACACTTTTCACTTCCATCCAAAAAGGGCAAAAGATTGTAAGCTCGCGCGGATACCTTCAATTTTCGAAGAAGTTCTGCGACCAGAGTCTGCTGCTGAGCCGAAAACACAAAGGGAAAACTCCGTAAACAATATATCTCTCCTTTATATTATTAGAGTACCAAACATCATTAGATTCCATTCATTCGAGGACACTATACGGCCATGAAAAACTACATCCACACACACTGGGAAAAGTCAACGAACATCTCAAAGTCGCTAGATTATCTTGCAAACAAGCTAGATTTCTTTTTTTCCTCTTCATTTCCCTCCTTCGACATTACAAAGAACTGAAAAACGTTACCGCGAACCTCTATAACTGCGTGCAGAAAGTAAAAAAAAAAAAAATATATATATATATATACGTAGGTACCTACAAATATAAAAAAAAAAAATGTGGGTACTACACACTGATGGCATAAACATACATTTATTTTAAATTAACTCAGGTAAGTTAAAAAAGTAAAAAAAATATATAGCTCATATTCAGCCACATTTTACGATTATACATAGGTTTTTTAATGACAGACTCGTATTTTTTTTTCTATCTCTTTCTTTCTCATAGCTCAGAGAGAGGCCAAACCCAAATCCGTTTGTCTGGTATTTTTTTTATTTTTTGATTCTACTTTGTTTGATGGCAAACGAAAGGAAAGGGTGGAGGAAACAGAAAAATTACGTTAAGGAAATCGAATGGAATTTGATTTAGCAAATCGAGAAGAACGAAGAAAATAAGAGTGAGAACCCATAAAGCGAACATGGCTGCGATAAAGAATGGAATTCGATCTCATCGCTTAAAAGTGTTTTTTCTTTCTTTCTTTCTTCCTATTTTTTTAATATTCTCCAAGAAGGTCGTTCGCAGGAAAATCTAATGAAAAATCAACGGACGAGACTGCAATTTTTTAAAGTAAATTCACGACTAAAAAGCGTGTGAAATTTTTTTAGAATGAAGGTGAGAGAAAAAGTCATTGATTTCACGAAGCTATGCGAGTACCTACGTAGGTAACAAAAAAGAAAGG
This sequence comes from Ericerus pela, assembly GCA_011428145.1. NCBI lineage: Eukaryota > Metazoa > Arthropoda > Insecta > Hemiptera > Coccidae > Ericerus > Ericerus pela. The sequence continues at coordinate 319,945 of WOFM01001381.1, forward strand.
AAAACCAAAAATAAAAAAAAAAAAACGTTTTTTAAATGTTTTTGTCGTTTCTTTATTCGATATAATAGAGGATACATTTCCTCCGCTGATAGGATTAAGATGAATGAAATTAGGGGTAAGTTGGGCAGAAAGATTATCGACCCTGCTGCAGAGTCAATATTACTGTAGCCCAACCGCGAAGTGGGGCTTCTTCACTGGAAACGTCCAACGTCAGTTCTGCCAAAATAGTACACCGCATCTCGGCGGCCATCTTGACGAGATAACTTAATGGTGAGATAATTACGGACGTACGCAATAATATAGAATAAGAAATAAAGAATACAACACGTTATAGTTTTACTTTTGGCAAATTTTGCGACCAAGAACTTTTTTTTCCTTCTCACAATTATAATACTAATTCGAAGAAAGAGAAAATTGCTCGAGGGAAAACACAACCACAAAGACTATTTAGAATACCATAAATGTGTGCGAAGAATGAAAATGGGAACTTAATTGATGTTTCACTGGATACATCTCATGAAAAAGCATCACAAAATAGCAGCATGGAGAATAAGCAGTTTAGTGTTTTCTTTCTTCCTTTTTTTTTTTTTTCTAAAAAAAAGAACTAATTTTCTAAAAAAGAAGCCTTTATGGTGATTTGATGAACTTCCTTGGGAGACTTATGGAACCAAACCCTGTATTAGTGACGCCATTTCGTTGCAGGTAAAATTGGGATTACCTACTTTTGCTCATTTGGGTTTGGAGTACATTTCAACAAACTTATGACCCAGCAGAATGTTCAATGCAACCTAAGCCTTATTTTTCTTAGTTTTTCAGGTACTTCAGAGAATTAACGCACAGTCGCGTCCAGAATCGCAGACAATTGATTCTACAACAACGAAGTAACAATAAATTATATCGTCCATTCTATGTTGAATCAGCATTCACAACAGTAACGCACGCGTACACTTTTAGTTGGTAACGGAACAAGTGAAGAAACAGAAGGAATATCATCCGTGGAAATATAGGCTGAGTAGGGCATATGAGTTTGGAAAATTATGAAGTATGCTGCCACAGCACGAAATAAAAAATTTAACCATTTTTTCATTTTTGAAAACTACTTACACAATATACTGTACTCAAATAGCGATATTTCGAGTACGAAAACAAAATGGAAAAAATAAATAAAAATAACGGAGCAGAAGAAAACTTTCATTACTACTGGAGGTTTGTACATCAAGAGGAAAAATTCAAACATTACTGTAGAAAGGCAATCAAAATTTTCCACGAGGGGGGCAATTGTGTAGCCACAGCACAATTTAGGAGGGCGTTTTGACTTTTGACAAATTTTTTTTCACCCTAATTGACGACTATTTTTTGAGGGCATGCGCGTTAATAAAAAAATTTTGATGGGGTTAACCCCAAAATCCTCATTCTTACGCTACCGAGGGGGGTCTCTTGCACGAACAAAAAAATTATAATTCAACCATGGCTATTTTTCGCAAGATGTACGATTAAAATCGTCAGATTTTTTCTAGGTGGGTGGGTGTGGAATAACTTTAATACTTCGACTCCTTCCATCGGTGCTCGCAACAGATTTTTCATGAACTGATAAGATTTCAAATGTTTTTTATCAACAAATTCACGAGAAACTTAAAAAAAAAAAAAAAGAAGACATTTGTTGCCTGAAATTTTACCGGCATTTCTCTGGAAACAGCCTAGGGTCAGAAAATCAGAAGAAATCATTTGAAACCTATAAGTAATTTTTCTACGTAAAAACTAGGACCGAAAGGAGCTACGTAGCCACAGCCGATTTTATCGGAAGGGTGGTTTCTAATACACCCATCGTTTACCAAAGAAATAGTACCGCACCAGATTTGACAGAACCTACCCCGTCTGTCCGCATTTTTCCACCACCTAACAACCCCTACCCTCATCGTCACGAAAAATGTAATCGATTTATAAAAACAAAATTATTCAATTTTCAGACGGTTGTTTTTCGTTTTTTTGCTTTAAATAGTTAACGATAATCTGGCAAAACCATGCACTTGTTTTTAGGCTTAGTTTAGTCGCGTGCACATTTACGAATAGGCAAGCTGGAGTCGAAGGTGGCAAATGATTTCCATCAGCAGAGCAAACATCTGGCTTCGGTTTGGCAACACGCCACTAATGTCGCAAAGCCGCCAATTAACCATCGACCTTCGTCAAGGCTTATGACTGAGATTCTGAAACTTGGAATTTAGGTGATAGACGAATAAAAAGAAGAAATAAATTAAAAAATCGGTGTATATTGAGGGTAGTAAGGTGGTGAAAGATTTTAGAAAGGTGTTCAGAAAGTTGAAGGATGCGATAAATTCGCGAATCTTCGCAATGCAGCCGTCGATGTGTTTCGCTGAAAATGGCGAAGTTGGAAACTGGATGAGAGGCACACGCAGACGACGATCATCTCGAGTAAAAAATGCACCGTTAGGCTTCAAACCCACAACATACGACTTTAATTACGATAAAAAGTGAATGCTGTCATAGCTGCGTTTTCTGCAAATATCACAAGCATATGGAGAATTTTTTTCCAGAAAAAGCGTCTCTCCTTTTCAGAGAAAATTTGGCTTCTAAGCGCTGTAACAGGAGTGTCTGCAGAAGGATGTTCTCACGTAGCCTCTTCAATCTTCAAAATCATACACGAAGATATTTTTAATCATTCTTGGGCGAGTGTATAAACTACTGATTTTTTCCCTCAACTACACATGGTCTTACGTCCCCCGAAGTGAAATTCTGGAATAAAAAGCCCGCAACTGCACCGAACCTACAACATTGTTTATAGGAATTTACCATTAAAATAAAGGCTTTTTTTGTGTGGGGGGAGGGTTTGAAAAACATCTACAAAGAATTATGACCCCTCGTGGCTGCGGCCAGAGCTTTTTTTAATAATTTACAAATCGAATAAGGATTAGTACCAATTTAGCAATATTCTATGCGATTTATCAACATAAAGGCGGATTTAGAGGGAAAAGGAGATCGGGGTAGCCTTTCATCCCCCTCATTTGAGTCATAATAACATCTTTCAAGTCAAAGGTGGACAGGGGAAGCTGTAATAGACTGTGGGAATTCTTCAGCAGCCATTTTAAAGCCATTCCCGGATACACCGAAGTAAAAATTAGGATTTTTGCTAATTATATCTTCACGTTAAGAATGGATTTAAAATGGTGACTCGAGAATTTCCAAAATCTATTATAGCTTCCTAAGGGGGAATATCTGATATCTGACGAACGACCTTTTTAATAACGTCTCATAATACCGAAAGAAGGTTGTGCAAATGAACGATATAGGAAGAGTAAAAATTAAAAAATAAATAAATAAATAAATAGCGTAGCAATACTACACTAGAAAACCCAGTTTGTCAATTTTCATGAATAATTCAAAAAACCATTTCCAAATTTTCAACTAGATGAAAAAATCTCAAAATGTCACGAATCAGATAATTCGTTAACTTAACAATCAAAATAAGGCCAAGTTCTTGAAACAGGCACAAAATCCAACTGCTGAGATGTGTGTTTTGTGTTATTCGTTTATTAGTTAATAGCTCACAATATTAATGAATAACGACTATTTTCTCGTTTGTATTTGTTTTATTCAAATAATGAACACGAAGTCTTGTAATCATTTGTGTTAACGGAAGTGACTTTTATGTATAAGATTAAACAAAATTAGATCAAAACGGGAAAATGATACCAATCGTTTTTATTTTCTCATTAATCGTATAATTTTTATCGTCCCCACCCCTAACATTTTAATTAGATCAATTTTAATACCCCGTTTGCAAGCAAACTGGGCAATAACGAACTCAACTCGACCAATTTTTCGAAAGAGCTGGAAGTGGCTTGAGCGCACCTCTCCCACACTTCAAGACCATGTTCTGCTTCTCGTTAATGTTTTTCAAAGTTCAACGATTCAAGATTTAAAAGAATAGTTATAAGTTCATCAGCCCTACTTGTTTAACACAGACAATAATTTCAACGTTAAGGAAAGTCTCTTCAGAAGCAAGACAGAAAAGAACCACAGAGATAAACATTTTAATTCCAAGAAAGAAGACTGTAGACAGCGACATCAATTTTTAACGAAAATGGGCAAAAAGAGAAAAGAAAAAGCACCAATGTACAGGCGCAGAAGTCGAGACAAAATCAAACACGTACGTAATTTACGTACAGACTGTCCAAAAGGAGAAACGCAAAGTTCGTACAGAATTGCAGATGCGTCCACACGAAAATACTAGTTTTTTAGCGACCTACTGCGGCCATTTTTCAGTGAATTGTATTGTATTTCGGCGCCTCTAGTCTGATACCTCTGTAGGAAAATAAAGGCCAAAGGCAGCAGGCACTTGGCTAATTGGTGGGCCGGTCGCCGTGTATTGCGTGTAGTGGACCGCGTTTCTCCTTTGGACAGATTGTTAGGCTATCAGATACAGAAATACACACACACACATACACACGCACACTTACATACACGCAGAAGCCGATAGGGTTCACAAAAAGGCAAGAAAAAATATAAATACATACAGCTACGTGTAAGTATGGCCACAAAAATACACTCGCAGATAAATGCACACACATACACACATCCAGTACGTACATACGCATCCATAATACAAACAGACAAGAAATTGATTTCGTTATCGACTTGGCGGCGCCAAAATTGGCGGTTCGTAATTCTGAATTCTGGTGAAATTCATTTTCATTTCTTCTAATCTAAGTACACTCGGATTTTAAAAGGCTATTTAACGTATATTCAGATGAAAGTTCACTTTCTTTCGCTGGCCATTCGACTACTGGTGTTTACCTGAATTCAAACAACAATACAATACCGCACCTGAAAAAGGTTCAACAATGTCGTATTCATAATTGTAAAGCTGGGCACTATCGATAGTTTGGAATCTCCGATACTATCGATAGTGATTTCCACTATCGCGATGATTTTTCGATAATTTATGACATTGCTACAACTTTGATTTTTGAACCATTTTTCAAAATCTGTTTGTTAAAATCATGAAAAAAGAAAATTTGGCGCCTTTTTGTGATTTTCCAAGCTCAGCTCCCTTTTAATTTTTCCATGTTTTACATTTACGAATACACCATTTAATTCCCGACTTGCTATCGCATAAGATAGAATTTTTTATTATTAAACAATAGATTTGATTACATTATTAGCTATATTATGTACCTAACTAATAAGTAATTAACGCTGAAAAATGATGATTTTTTGTCCTGCTAAGTGCTTTTCTGATTTATTCGATGTTATCGTTATTCTTATTCACATTAATGGTGATAAATTATCATTATACAAATAAAATTTGATTGTGAGAAATCAAGTATCAAAAATTAGTTAGTTTTGAACCATAGTATGTACTATTGCAAGATATATTATTTTTATTTCTTACAATATTTAACATGGAGACTATCAAAAAACCAAATTAAATTAATAAAATTTCTCACAATTTTGTAGAACTGGGTAATATCGATAGCCTATCGATAGTCTGAAATCCACTGTTGGGTGGCCCTATTGATAGCATGAAACTATCGATAGTTTCCAGCTCTGCAAAATTGAAAAACCATGTCACCATAGCTATAAAGTACAAGAGGGTAACAGAGGCTCCTATGCCATTGCTATGAGCATAGTGAATTAGTGATGACAAAAATATCGATACTTATTGGGATTATATCGATACGTATTAACTCGGTTTGACAGAACTAACCACAGATGTCTACACTATATAATGTACATACCTAATCTGTTTGTTTTTAGCAACCTACGCCTAACCTTATCACACCTAAATAAACAAATTGTAATCAGTAGGTAGAAAGTAGAACTGATAGAGACTTTTACATGTTTTGAATACAAAATACCTCATTAAAAATGAAAAGAAAATTCTTTTTTTTTTTTCAATAACAAAAATTTTTGGCATCCTAGTTTCAATCATAAAGGCTGATAGAGCATCCACACTAAATATGACATCAGAACATAGATTAATAAACATACAGCACTTATTTGAAAATAATCTTTTATGCATAAGAAATACATTATATACGATTTTTTTGTCCTATGGCAGGGGAATTAAAGTAACATCACGACACGCCATGATAGTCGCAGCTCAATGTAGCAAAAGCAGGCAAGTTAGGTATCTACGTTATAATAGTGTACACATCTGGGGTGCATTCAGAATGAACAACCAACATAACCGTGATTGTTAGGATGAAGTTGAAATTTTACCCCTAATTTACCCGATTCAAAATGAACAATTTCTCCAAATGCCAGGATAAATAATTGAAAAACAATAGATTGTTATCAAAATAATACAGTATCAACCAATCAAAATTGTTAGGTAACTTTTCAACAACTATTTTATGAGATAAAACTTACCCTGAGTAAAACTACCATCTCATTCTGAATGACCTGGGTGATTACCTGGGTAAAACAATAAGTCCATTTCAAATGGTTGGAGTGTTTTGGTTGGTACCCGGGTGTTCATTCTGAACGCACCCCTGTGAAATTAACTATACTCAACCAAAACAGAGAGGGTTATTCCACAAATATTCAAGTAGAACTTGGCGCAGTAACACAATATTCTTTTCTTAAATTTTATTGTTGGGGTGAAAAAAATGACTTCTCAGTGATTTCGTTTCTATTTTCAAATGGAAACTGAATCTTGCACCGCTGCATCAAATTGGCGCCTCATTCTCTTAACGACATGTTCATCATCTTACTCATATTTCACAGAAAAACAAAAATTCCGAGGCAGGACCTCTCTTTTGATACAGACACTAAAGAACGAGTAGATAAAAAAGAAGCAGACGTCACCAGGTTCGCAGTAGTTCTGCAAAATCATGAAATGCGTTAAGCTGGTCCCACATGATGCGCGTATTCATCAAATGTTATTCGGCAAATATTCGGCCCAAACATTTGCCTCGCTGCTTTGCAGCTCCTACACTACACCATGAATATACGAACTTATTCACACGCATCATGTAGGAGCCATCTGCAAGCATTCAAATATTCGTTATCAGTTTGACTCGCAAATTATTTACCGAAAACTGCCGGAACTTAGACGAATGTTCGCCGAATGTTCGGCAATGCCAAATATTTGCATTGGCATTTCTCCCACACGATGCGCGAATGCAGACAAATGCCGAATGTTCGCCAAATACGCGCATCATGTGGGACCGGCTTTAATAATGAGACTTTGTTGGCCATCAACGAAGGTAGGTCGAGTGCACAATTTCTAAAGCCAGTCCCACACGATGCGCGTATTTGGCGAATGTTATTCGGCAAATACTCGGCCGAAACATTTGCCTCACTGCTTTGCGTCTCCTACATTACACCATGAATATACGAACTTATTCACGCGTGTCATGTAGGAGCCATCTGCAAGCATTCAAATATTCGTCATCCCTTTGACTTGCAAATTATTTACCGACAACTGCCGGAACCTAGACGAATGTTTGGCAATACCAAACATTTGCATTGGCATTTCTCCCACACTATGTGCGAATGTAGACAAATGCCGAATGTTTGCGCAACGTGTGGGACCGGCTTAAGGAAAATCCAATTTTGCGCACGAAAACGATAACATTGGGTAGACAGGACTACACTTTTTTTTAAGAATATCACATGCAACAACTCATTTCACTGGCACACAGACGACCTTATTTCCCATTTTTAATTGGTTTCGCACTTTCGTCTTACCGAAAATTCCTTTAGCCAGCATTTCTCATCTATATATGTATATGCATTCAACATACAGCTAAGGTCGACATTCTGCATACAATTTGTTCAACGAACTTGAACACACACATACACTCTTATAGTCAGCTTTACCTAGTAAAAAAGTTAGCCAAACGAGTGGAGTCGTTACTATGCAGGTGAAGGGAGGGGTATCGGGCGTTCAACCGAATTCGAGTCGATTTTTCGTTTTTTAGCATACATTAAAATAGGAAATTAGTTCGTGTGTACACACTGTACAACGGCATATTGTTGCACAGGTACACACCGATGGCACAAAATGGGTGCACGTGATAGAGGTGAATATTTAAAACAAAAAAAAAAACAAAAAACAAAAAAACAAACAAAAACAACGTAGAATTTACGAAAAGGAGAAAAGAAGGGAGCAGTGAAATACGTTTTACACAACCGGTAAGTACCTAGGACTTTTTAGCATCGAAGATGTTAGATGAACGAGAGGTATTAAGAGACACAGCCGGATACCGATGCTACGTACCTATTCTCTGTAGTACACCTTTAATGTATAACGTATATAAATCTCCCATTTCGAACAAGAATAAAAAAAAAAATATTACAAATATCATCCAGCAACATGAGAACCAACCAGTAACGCAGGTCGACGATTTTTGTATCTTCAAGTCACGAGCGTCGAAGAGAAACTACTAAATTTTTGCCGAATACAAAACGAAAATAATGGGCGAAAAAAAGTTAGCTGCTGTGTGACTAAACCGACCTGAAAAAGGAATATCGCAGGAGGCCAACGGTGGACCCATTCAAAATTATATAATGCACATGGCTGAAAAAAACTAATCCAGCAACGTTGCTGCGCCAGAATATACATGGTGTACCTATAGAATGGACTACAACAAATACTAACGTATAGGTTCGTTTGAAGTTACAGCCTAGTACAATTTCCAAGTTGAAATAACACGCCATTTCAGAAAACACTGACGGACAAAAATCATCTTTTCCAAGGCTGACAGAAAATAAAACGTCAATTTTTTACTAATTTCAAAAATTCTATTACGTGCGGTGGTTTTTCTGAAAATTATAGACGAAATTTCGGATAAAAATCAACAAAAACTGGTTTTGGACGTAAGGAATGTGTAGAAAAGAAATATGTTTGGCATGCTTGGTCGAAAATCTCAATTAAAACCTTCGAGAACCATACAAAGTTTTGTAGAATCTGTATTTCCACCCCCTTCGAAAAACTATTTCGAAACTACAATGACTTGACCCTTCAGGTTGGTTCCATGTCCACCCAAAATACGAGTGACCATTACAGTGCTGCCAGATTACCAAATAAGCGGATTTAAGGCCTGCCTAATAGGTCCCGCCCCTTCGAAGAGCCAAAACTGTGAGTTTGTAAAATTTAAAAGTATATTAGGAAATAATCTTTAAGAAGGGCGGCCTCGAGATGTGGTAGTCCTGGAGGCCACCACAGGGTTTAATCCGGTACTGGTGACCAACCTTAAAGATTTATCATCATATTTAGGAATTTTCGATCCCTTCGAAAATTTTCGAATTCTTACAGAAAAGGGATGTTTTGTTTTTCAATTTCTAGCATTTCTACGGATTTTTTTTCTTCAATTCTTGTAGGCTGAAGCAACGTACTTGTATATTTTTCTAGATTTAATTTTTTCGAACACATCGTTGGTATCTAATTGATACTTTAATTAGGTATGCTATTAGCAGATCAGTTACTTTATACTTTGGTGCAACTAGTAAGTTAGTTTGGTACAAATGCAAACAGAAAGGAGCTGCTCGATAAAGAAACTACTTTCAAGGACGAGAACTTAGTTCAACCCCAAGTTCAGTGGACGAGTTCTACACTTTTCTAAAAATAACAGCCTGTCACCAAAAAGTTGAAAAAGCTCCGAACTTTTCTCCATAACGAAGAAAGCTAATAAGTGAACACTTCCCAAAACTTGATTGATATTTTCCAAAAATGAAAATAAATGAAACTAATAGAAATATTGAAAATTAAAAACAAAACGTTGAGCAGAATCTGCTGGTATGACGACAAAACAAAACACTCCTCAATCAGTAATTTGCGATATGCTACATTGAATTCGTGTGGGCTGAAATGTTTTACAGTTCAGAAACCAAGAGCAGTAGTAACAACTTCCACAGTAACAATCCAAATAAACGTACATGAGAGAGTTCTCATTTTTATCCACAGCCTCTCCTCCAATTTTGAACATAGGTCACGTGTACAGAAAATTCATAGAAGATTTTCTGTTCGTCATCGTTGATTTTATCTTCTAACTAGTCATATTGGCACCTATCTGAGGAACAACACCCTTTACGTACACACCAATTTTCACTGAGCATAACATATTCTCAGTTTTCGATTTTAATATTCAGCATCCACTCCCTTTACCTTAAGAAAAAAAAAATACACGCACACACATACATAAATATATACATATATAATCCTCCAACGTGAAGGCAAACAAAGAAAACACGAAATGGAATTCAATATGTTTCTTATTCTTCTTTGACTGCGATTGTTTACAATCGATGACTGCGCCTGAGACTGGTAAAAAGATTTTTGTCACATTCTTTTTATCTCTCTCACTCTCAGCTCTGCGTTCATCTTGTATGTTCCCAATATTACGCCTTTTTAAGTAGGTTTTCTTTAGAAAATCTACTCATTACGCTTAGAGCGGTATTAGCCTCTATGGTTGGGGGTGGGTACGTTTTTCATTTCACGACCAGAGGAAAATTTTGGCACCAGTAATTCAAATTCATATATATTCTGTTTTCTTGTTTCCACGGTACAGGTCCCAATTTTTGTCTGATAATCACGGAATTCGGTACGAACATTTGTGCTAAGCCAGGGACCAGACCTAATGATTTGGTGCGGATCGGCCAGTCGGTACTTCCGGTACCGATATTTTTGTTTTTATATTGGTTATAAAATGCGGAATTTTGAAACAATATGTACGAAATTTGAAACAAATATTTATTCTAATATATTGTAACATGCTACCAATTTTGGTACGGATCGACCGGACGGAACTTCCGGTAAAGCTATTTTTCCCTTTTTTTCTAATTTGCATTAACATTTTCTTTTACAAAAATTATCCTCACGTTCGTGTTTTCTTTTATTACTTTATTATATTTCTTTGATTTTATTTCAAATTTTATGATTATTCGCCATACTTTATCATCTTAGTTAATTGTTAATTTCAAAAAATAATCCTTTTAAATTTCACCTCGTCTAATATTTCGTCAGCAGCTAACAAATTTTATACAATCATAACACACCATTTACGCACACGAACTTACAAACAATCAACGCGACCATCAAAATTCATAATTCTTTCTTCTCGAAAAACCTACTTTTTCTAGCCAGGCTTGCGGCGCTAGTTTTTTTTTCTTTCTTCCTTTTATGAGCCAGTTTTTCGCACTTTAAAAATACCTTTTCGTGCCGCTTTTTGGCGCCGGCCAAAAAATATAATTCTTATATTAATTTCAGCGTTTCTCTTCACGCACATAATACACAACCAAATTATTCCCCCTACTCCTTCACCAACAAATACACAAGCACCACATATAAATATATATATATATATATATATATGCGCGAACGTGTATACACACATAAACTTGCAAATACATAGAATATTAGTCATTCATACCTATATTATACCCACGGATACGTTTGGTACATAAGGTTGTTTCAAAACCTGTAAAATTAAAATTGCATTCTCGATACGCTCGTACGCAATTACTGTTTTTGTTGGAATTTTTCAAATAACATTTCTCGGATGATGAGTTACGACCGATGTTTACCATTTATGCTCGTCTTTCTTCTCGTTTTTTTTTTTTTTTTTTTTTTTTTTTTTCCAGCCTTTTCACTCTTTTCAATGATCAAAAAATCATAAAAGCATTCAAGCGTATATGCGTGACTCGGTGCCGGTATATATGATACACTTTTTTTCTTTCTGGAGTCGGAGCTGGAGCGTATCGAAAGTGTTCTGCTGCAAGAAGTGAAAGAATAACGATCGAAAATTTTTCAGCATTTTTTCATTTCGTATAATCGATTGCAAGTTTAATTACAGCCTCCGTCTGCCAATGATGGTGGTGAATTGAATACGCAATTTGAGGCTCAGTGCTGAGCAGTAGAATAACGATCTTGGTGCAAATCTCAATGTTGCATCAATACTCTTTGATCTTGGTCTAGCATCGTCAAATCTTCGTTTTGTAGAGACGGTCTTGCTACTGTAAGTATTTCATGGGTATTTCACTTTTAGCAAAACCAAAACTAATTTTGCTTGAACCTTATGTAAAATCAAGACCAAATTTTCTTATGATTGACAATATTGTGCCAAGGAAGGCTCCAGGAAACTGAGAGAAAAATGGTTCCTCTCCACCACATTATATGATTGTACTTTTCAATCCCTCAATGGCGTACCCAAAGAGGTGGCTCGTAGTATTGAAGCACTACCCAGAGCCTCTAAAAAAAAGATGTTCAAGGAATTGACGTTTTAAATCGTGTTCTAATCTTTTACGCTCATCAACGCCAGTTCTAGTAGCATATCTTGGATTTTGCTTTTGGATGGTTTAATTTGAGAAACATTCTTTTTGCTCGCTCGAAAAATTTAGGGTGTTCAATCCTTTTTGAGTGCTTTTTCATGCTCCTTTACTGAAGATTACACTACCCTGTCTCAAAATTTTCTCTTCATTCTTAGGTCTTTCCTTATTTTTTCAAGTCACAATGGGAGAAGGGAGGATTGGTAGTATGGTGTTTTACCCCTTTCCGCCGAGCATTGTTCCTAACTAACACCACTTCAGAATGCCTAAAGGAGAAATGACATCAAACGTATCAATTGGATGGAGGAGGGAGGAGACTAAATTATAAAAAAACAAAAAAACAAAGGAGGAGTACTGAATAATGTAGAGCATGTTTTCAAGTGAAACCCTACAAGATAGAAAATAGAAAAATAATTTTTTGTTTTTAGTCTTTGGGATGAAAATTTTGATTTTGTTTTTTGTAGACAAAATTGCAAGAATTTACCCTTTGAGAATGAGCTTTTGAATCCGTCACTGAGAGTAAATACAGTCAGTTCTGTCACTCTGTTCCACTGCTTTCACTACTGACGACTGCACGAATCGGTGAACTCGTTATACAAGAATGGAGTGGAAGTGAAGTGCATTGCTGCATTAAAATGGTCAAATTTTAAGTTTGATTTCGAATGGCGAATGTGATTTTATCAGTTTTAACCTGTTCAAGTTCGAATCTGCAATAATGGAGTGCAGCTAGAATACGATTAGAGTACCACTGAAAACTAAAAAGCATGTCGATACCTATTTGATAAAACATTCGGATCCGCACGATATCCTAGGAAAATGTCAAAATTTTGTTCATGACTCTAAAAATTTTGGCACTCGAGCCTCAAACTACGTGAAAATCGATGGTGCAAATAAAAGATAATGTACGGTGATCGTCGTTAATCTCAATTTTTAGAATTTTTTCTTTCCCAAATTTAACATTACGAATTTTACCCACATCGACGCCGCATTACTGAACGAAATTCTCTATCTCGACGATGAGGTATTCTTGGAATCTGTACGATTCAGATTTAAAACATGAATGTAATTCACAAAATAGGCCTTTCGCTTCAATATTTGGCCGAATAATTATAAGTACATATAAAAAGTATTATCATATTAAAGAATGACGAATTCTATCATGCAAACAGATAGGGCGAAAGACACGAGAAGTAAATTTGACAAAAACTGTTGGAATTCCAGTCGACGCAACAGCGGCATATCTATTCCTCAGCAAAAAAAAAAAAAAAAAAAATCTGATTAGGAAAAGAATGAGAAGTTAGAACGATATTACACGTTTTTTGTGTTTTTTTTTTTTTCAATATTTGTTACATACACACCCAAAGTCTCATCTAATTCCTTCTAACAAAAAAGACTGTTAGCCTAAACGTAGGTATGGCTAGAGTCTAGAAAAAGGTTGTCGAAAACGGCGCAATACAAATAGAAATTGAACCACAGCATCGAGCATCAGTAATAAATCTCTCAGGGGACATACTCACAAAAGAAAATGAGAAATAAAAATTCTCACCGCTCTCTCATCTATTGACAAAAAACTACACAACAAATACGTCAACATGCACCAAGGCAAGAGACCGAAAAAAACTAACGCAGGAGCAGCTCCGTCAGAAAAAGTAGGTTTTCAAAAAGAAGAAAATTGGTTGCTAAAAAGTTAATAATTGATGATTGTATTAAATTGACCTAAAATTCCATTGTTTAATACTATTAATTAAAAAAAAAGTAAAAAACAAAAAATTGTCAACGTTTTTGTTATCAGTCATCACCGTTATACTTATCAATATTCTTTTTCCACCACTTGAATATTCGATGGGTAACACTGGTTAATAGTTTACTCGTTAAGACATAATCACAGTTTTTTGTTTCTAGTTCAAGTGAAAAACAGTCACAATAAAGTTGTCAAGTGCCTGTATAAGGGGGAGCCCTAGAGGTTTGGATTCCTCTTAGCCAAGAAAAAAAAGGTCTGACCTCTAAAAATTGTGTATTTTTATCAGTTTCTGTGATCTTTTTTGCTGTGGGGGGCTCAGAAATGATCACTGAGAATGTTTGGACCTTCCCTTCACGACGGAGCTTCATACGCCCTTGGAAGTCGTATAATAGTTTAGAGGAAAGAGGCTTTGAACTAAGTAGGATAGTATCTACAGGCTGAGGTTTGAGAATCAAACTTCCCATGACTCAAAAATAACCACCGAAATACAGATTCTAGAACACAAGATACGGCACTGTAACTTATGTCAGATTAAATTGAAATAGAATAATTAGCAAAAAAATCTCGTAATTTACTATTAATTTTACTTAGCCTACCCAAATCGGGCTTCTCTAAAAAAAAAATTGAAAATAAGACTTCTGTATTTGGGACCAGTAATGTTTTTGGGTCAAGGTGGGAACTCTGTTCTGCATCAAAATTGGGAAAACGTTGCAATAAATTATAGAAAATATTTTTAGCAAATTATGCAGGTAGTTAATGGTTCAAAATCAAACATTTTATGGCCAAAATAATATCAAAATAGCTATACGCCTGTACCTTAAGTACCGTGCGGCCGATCCGTACCGAAACCAAAGGTCAGATCAATGGCTACTAATGTTCGCTCTAAATTTCGTGACTATTCGACAAAAATTGCAACCTGTATCGTAGTAACAAGAGACTGGCTTCTATATATTCATCATATGGCTTCTAAATATGTATCAATTTGAGTATTTTACGTAAAAATTTTTCTTGAGATATGAAACGAAAAACGTATCAACACCCACCCTCAAGTTTTTTCATGATACCAAGATTAGTAAGTAGATTTTCATAAAAAAAAAACCTACTTAAATAGTGAATAAAATGAATGCTTTCTCATTTTTCACCCATAATCTCAAATGCCTACTAAATGAAGTCATCCAAAGGGTAAGTTTACGTCAATTTTCTTCAACTAATAGACAGGTACTTGAACAGTAAAGGGAGAAAGGGAGAGAGAAACAGAGGTTTGAGTATAAATTTTGTATCAACCTACTACCTCTTCCTCATTTTTCGCATATTTCGACAGTTCGTGGCTCCATGAAGCCGCATCAGTTCAAAATAACTAGTCTACTACAGTTAGTTTTTTTTATCTTTTTTTATTTTTTATTTTTTTTGTTCATAATTTTTGCTGTGGGGGCGCATATGTAGACTGACCCAAAACAAAAATTCCACAAAAGGTATAAAAACGTGTTTTACACGTCACCGCACCTTACACACAGCTTTCTGAAAGATAATTTCGACGATTTTTCTCACGTAATTCCACAATATTGGTCCACAGGCGTAAAGGTGATCATCTTTTATACAGCCCTACCCAAAGTATACGAAGAGATGGGTGGAAAAAAAAAGAAAAAAAAAACAACTTACATAATTCATTCTACCCTCGCAGAAATATACTAAATTTTAAGGTGCGAGCAAAAGGCATTTTTTCCATACAGGTACTGTATATTTTTATTTCAACTCCCATCATAACAGGTATAAAAAGATTTTTGGAACTGTATAATACGTATTGTGCACAAGCGGCGCTGATCAAAACCCATTTCCAAGTATTCTGTATGTGGTTTTTCATAAACTGACCCAATATACAACAACAATGGTGACAACAACAAAAAATTATTTAGGTTCGCTATAATGAACTAACTCAAAAATGGAACAGGTGAAGTGGTGTCTTTGACACACAGTAATCATCGAAGATATGAAGAAAATGACAGAATGTAGGCTGGTATTTCCGAGGAGAGTTTGACCAGGGGAATGATTTTTGTCTTCAGGGACGTGAATGAATGTCAACAATGTGTACCAACTTGTTTCGGAAGAAGTGAAGGATTAGAGGATTGGAACGAAGAATAAACTATTCGCAGCTAAATCGAGGTTGTAACGAAAACCCAACCTCATACGGAGGCTGCATCGTACACTGGAGGAAGGAGAAGCTTCGGCGAATTCGAATTAGTGATGTTCTGTAAATCCAACGGGAAAATTGCTAGATGGAACCGAAATTTTTATAAAATGAAAAATTCAGGGTCATTCTGGAGAAACGAAACTATTATATTCGAGGGGAGGACGATGTGATTCTCCGAATCAAAAAAAAACCTTAGCTGGCTTATGTTTCGAATGTCTCAGTTTTATAATCCACGTATTAAATATTAAATAAAAATCCCAGTCAAAAAACAAACGAGCCCGAGTGATTTGGACTTATTATTGGACATGAAATTATTTTTCTCTTTACGAATCTCCAAAATAACATATCGAGTCTCAACGCCACCACCAACCCCCTCTCTACATCAATGGTTATGCGGCAGACTGTGACTATATAAAACCATACGGACTGAGCTTAATACGGGTGACGATACAGTGCGGATGAAAGCAACATAATAGGTATAACTAGCGGAATGTGATTTTTATTACAGAAAGTTCGGCAACTTTAGCATCAATTGAATACCAAAAATTTCTCATTTTGGTTAAAATTACTTTATTTCTCGCTTGTTGTAGATCTTTCAAACATGAACGATGTTAAAAATCGTCGATAAAAAGCAAAATTGGAAGGACCTTATTCCTCCAATTATGCTCATTTATAAGAGATACCTTGCTTTCACGTTCTTATCACTAGGCTCAGTCCATATATGTAGTTATGTATAGTCAAAGGGGGTAAATGAGGAAAATGTACCCCGGAATTAGTTTTTCCGTGTACCTCTGTCTATATTGATTTTATCGCAAAAATAGTTCACCGAAAAAATGCTCAGTGGTCAATTTTCTACAGGAAGAGTTCTAATCAATATTCGTTTATCAGACACGGAACGGCTTTGAAACGAAAAGGAAGTTCCAAGAATAACTGACTGAGGTGGAAGAAAATAAGACGATTTTAATCTGCATTTTTTCAGAATTGCTATAACATTATACGTGAAAATTGATAAGAGCTTGTCTTACAGAAAATTAAAGGCTCAACATTTTCTTACCACGTTACCTTTCCGATAAAATCAATATTGACGGAGATACGAGCGAAACAATTATTTGAAGGTACATTTCCCACCATTTATCACGGTGGAAAATGGGGAAAATGGGGAAAATGGAGAATGGAGTAGAAAGGGAAGTGATAAAAAATGTCGGTATCAAATCAATTCTGTTGAATTAACATTCATCATTGTGCTGAAGTTGAGGAGTCCGAACTAAACAGAAACATAACCGAGAATTGTAAAAATAAAATCGAATTTCAAACAAAGATTCAAAAAATATCCCTAAATTTCGGTAACTGAGCCATTTAATTCATTTTTGAAGGAAATAATTATCACAAACGGATTGATGATACCGTTATTCTGAAACCGATTCGTCACTTACTCAAACAAATTACACCATGAACGCATTCATAAAAAAAAAAAAAAAATTTATACTCACGTATAAATGGCCATAACATCCCTTTTTACGATTAAACGACATGCAGAGACACTTGACACTTTATAAAACCGCTGGAAATTTAAGAGGAGAAAAAAGGAGAACAAATTTTTCTCGAATGCAAAGATGGCATCCAGATGGTGTTTTTCCGAGGATAGCAATCACGGTGGTCAAAGTGCATTGCTCTGCGGGGGAAGCGTACCGAGTACCATTCATTCATTTTACCTTTCTCATTCAGTTTTATTCTCCAGAAGTGTTTATTTTTTTTCCTTCGTTTACAATCAAAAATTCAAAGCTGACTTTTGTCGACACCAAACAAGAGAAATCGAACATCGTCTCTCGCTGACGACGAATCCACTGTTAGTTAAATTTCGAAGGCAAAAACTCAACTTTTTTTTTTTTTACTTATCTTTCCAGCATTGAATGAAATACCGGTGTTCCCTATCCACAATACACCTTCGTGCAATGTTTATCGAATGGGTAGGTCATATCCATACGTGTGACCGAGATAACAACCTTATCCGGTGCAGATAACAGCACCAAGACTTATAAACTCCCAAATGAAAGAGTTAACGCAAAAAGGAGAAAAATGCTACTTCAAAAAAAAAAAAATTGATATTTTTTCTTCTAATTTCTTTAGAATATAAATTATTTGTGCCTTTTGAAGTCAAATTTAACGAATCATTTTGTCAAATGACAAATAGAAAAAAATATTCGGAGCTGAAATTCGGAATAACACACGACAACGAATAAAAATTAATATTCAAAAATATTTAAATAAAATTACAGAATGAATGGCCAGGTAGGGGAAAAAAAAAAATTTATGTTATCGTCATTCGTGATCAAATGGCGCGACTAGTTTACATGTATCACATTCAGGTATTTAAGATACGAGATATAATAAAAATAGGACTGAAATTCACATTCTTGGCAAACGCAAATCACACGACATTAGAATTATTTCGAATCTTACCTGTGTTCCATTCCTTTAACCACAAAATACAACTTACAAAGTACGAGGAAAAAAATAAATTTGTTTGTAAATGGCGAATTTAATTTGACGTAACGATTTGAAATTTGCAAAAATGAGGCGGGAAGAAAAATTTATAGCTTCTTGTTCAAAATAAAAATGCAAATTACTTCGTCAATATGAATGAAAATTAGCTTCCATTCTTAAAACAGTGAGAAAATTATGATAGCCATTCCTTAACCGTATTGATTAACTAAATACTGGATCTGGATGCTACGAGTCGAGGTAGAAAGCTTCGTGAATGTTGTAAATAAGAAAATCTTCGAGAAAATATTCAGTCTAGCAGAAAAAAAAAAAAAAAAAAAAAAACATGATAAGCGACGGATTAGCTTATGGAGATGGAATTTCCAGACGACGATGACAAAGCATCCTATAAATATTATTCGCTCATTCCATGCATTTTCCGAACAGATCAAAGCCTACGAAACATAATATTAAGTATTTTTATTCTCAATAATGTCATTAAAAGTATGATATTTTGATCGAAACAGATACTTCAAAGATCATAAACCACCACGTGACCATCACCAAAATATTTCCGAAGAGAAATTTGTATAATTTGTAGGCTACAAAACTAAAACAAAAGAAAAGAAAATAATAGCAGGTTCTTCCATTGAAACCCAACAGGTTTCCCAGTTCTGAGCATCCGATGAAGAGCCACTAAAAACTAAATCAGTTATTTTGGTTGGGGTCTGCGGAAACATAATTTTTGTGCATTTGACGTTTGAAGACGTAACATATTTTCTCTTTTGCTTCCATTATACCGCCAATTTCCAAGAAAAATTCGAATTAATGAAACACACCCAACCTTCTACTCGTGTAGACGTAGACGGTGCACAATCTACAGGTGGCAATTACACCCACTCACCCCATATCGACCCATTTCACACGAGGGTCGTTAAAATATACAACGATTCCGTACCAACGTTCGACGAAGCCAGAAGAAGCGGCAGCAACAGCAGCAGCAGGGTGACATACGAGAATTGGAAAAAAATCGAAGCCAAAATACCATGGGATTCGGGAACTGGGTGTGTGAAGGATCATAATTAATTACGGGAATGATTCCACGTCGATTTCGAATGGCGTTTGGACGTGTTTGGGAGATGTTGGAATTTACAAGGGTAACACAAAAGTAACTTGAGTTATTTTGGAATCACACGACGACTATACAAACGGGGAATCGCCAACAAAACGTTAGAAAAGGTCAGGGATGCTCTTCGAAAAACAGTAACCATTTAGATTAGTAAGAGGTATGAGTAAAATTATGGAGAGGAAAATAAAATAAATAAGTAATAAACGTAGAAAGAGAGAAAAACACCGAAGTACATAAATTTGCATAGCTGCAAATTAAGGCAACAGAACGAATCAAAAATTTATAACCATTTCTCGATGATTTCAGGGAAAAAAAAGAAAACTAATAGCTGGAATTCAGCGATGTGGTACGATAACTGGTTTTTGTTTCACGCTTGAAAGAGAAAGAAAAAACGAAATTTTTATGACAATTAATGAGGGGGGAAGGGGTAAGGCTATAAACGTATTTAACGATTACAAAAATCAAGTTGGGGGAAAAATTTTAATAGTGGAATGATCGAGTGAAATTTAGCGATTTTCTTTGTCCTTTAGACGTACTCAACTCGGACATGAGTTTGAAATATGCACAAAAAAACAAAAGTAAACTGAAAATATTTTTCCACTGACACCAAAATTTGACCCCAAAAATAACCGAGAACAACATCTTAACGTTGTTGTGAAATATTAATCATTGAAATATTGATGCAGCGAATTTATGCAGTGATTCAAAGCCATTAACCCATTATTTGTCGATTTTGCATAATATTCATTAGAATGGGACTGAAAAATACAATTTAAACGTCAAAAATGAAAATTTTCGACAGTGGAGGCCTGAAATTTCACGAACTACGAACGAATGAACAGCTGAATTACACAGAATCACGGGAATTATTGTAAAATTTACGATGATATTCGTTTTTTTCCGTATATCTGTAATGGTGGAACTACCTAATACTTTGAAATTCAACTACCAACATTTTTACTCAAACTTGATCAATTTTGTTGATTAGTACACCTTTCACCGATGAAAAACTAATCAAATTGTGCGACAATTTTTCTAATCATAATCAAATATTTCACTCGACAAAGAATTCAAACTATGTTCTCTCCTCAAATTCATAAGCAACTGTTTTTTTCCCCAAATTTAAGACATAGAAATTTAAAATTTCGAACTAATTTGCGAACACTCGATTAGACCCTTTTCAGTTTCAATTCAAAACACACACGTTCGAAACAAATCTACGAAATTCAACACAAAACACTCGCCCAAGACTAAGTTCATTAATAATTGTACAAAGTAAGCCACTGACAAAGAAAACCTAAGAGAATATAATGAAATTTCAGCAGAGCAAAGTGCTTGACCTGTTCAAATGACGAAGAACGCTAAATATTCACAATATTTTTTTAATTACCATCTCCTTTATACACGATGGTCGTCAAAAAAATTAAAATTCTTGCGAAAAAATCATAAATCATAAGAGAGCATAACACATACACACAAAATGTTGATTAGCAATGCTTTGCCATCATCTCAAATGAGATGATTAACAAGTCGGGGTGGTGTTACGTCATAGAAACTTTTTTCCCTTTCTTTCTTTCTCTCTTTCTCTTTCTCACTCTCTCTCTCTTTCGCCAGCCATTTTCACTTCAACTCCTTTACTTGTTAATGAAAGCCAATGTGTCTGCTGCATTTTAATAATTAAAACTCTTATTACACTGTATCGAGTATAAAATACAAATGAATGAATACAGTAATTATACAGGGTGTTTCGTCGAGTTATTACATCATAATCCATCTGGAAAGCAAAACACTGACTAAAACAAGCAGGAAATAGTTCATGAATATATATACAGTAATAAAGAGTTCGGAACAAAATTGGACCAAGTTTACGAATGAAGGTGATTTTTCACTGATCCAGAGAAAATTTATACAAACTAGGCCCATTTAATCGACGAAGAAGTTTTGATTACCCGAGATTTAATTTAAAATTCTTAAAAACTAGAATTAGTCCAATCCACTTTTGCTCAGAGCCCATAAATAAGAGCAGAATTTAAAGGTGGAGACTTCATCCACAACTTTTCGTCACTGTGAAATTCGTAATTTATTCTAAAAATTAATGATGTTATACGACTTCACTATAAAATTCAAATAGGCTAATTGATAATTTGAAAAAAGTGCTGCAAAAAGAATATTATTTCAACCCCTCCTTTTTTTTTCTCTTCTCTTCTAACTAAAAGGTGTAGTTATACTCAAAGTGCTACGACACACTGATCTACACCTTACCGGAAATAATTTTAACAATACATTTTCTATTTTAAAAGAGCTATATGGAATTCGAAAATTTTAGATTCTAGATTTTGAACCGAATATTTTCATCCTTAACTTTTGACACTTTAGTAACCCCTTCAGAAATAAATACAGGTAATCCTACCAGCAATAATTTTTTGTAGAGAGCTAAGGAGTTAAAAATTTGAGATTTTTGGTTTCGAACCAAAATCTAAATACCTAACCTTGAAATTAAGCTAATCCTTCAAACAATGACCATAAGGGACAACAAAAAACTTGACTTTTTATGAAATCTTAGTCAGTGTCCCTGGGAGCTTTTGATACAAATTCAATCTGAATCGCATGAAAATAATGACGGGTTCAACATTCAACGAGGAAGACACTGAAACTTTCTAGATCTTGAGAAAACTTGTCTTAGAATAAAGAACTTTTTGCTCTTACAGCAATTTACTGGGGTAAAATGAGATAGAGGTTACATTTCTTCTGTTTCAATGAACATGACAGTGTATTTAGGTATCTCCAAATAAAGTTGATTTTTCAGAAGACTTAGCGATTAAGTAATCCAAACTCTCCAACTATTAAATCCAGCATTGGTGGCAAATAACAAAATTTCCGAACCCGTTGCGGAGAGTTTCAGCTAAAGATTTTTCCAAGCATTGTGGAGTACAGAACTCCAATAATGCAAAAAGAACAACTTCACCCCATTCAATGGGTAATTTCCTGAAATGAGAGAAGATAGTAACAAAACAGAGAGAAAAAAAAAATTAGTTGCCAAGCGAAGAAAAGAATTATTCAAGATTTTTGCTTAAACTTCGAAGCCTAATCGAAGTAGCAGAGGTAAAATCTGAGGTCTTGAACAATTTCGAAGAACACATGGTAAACCTTAAAGTGCTCAAAAGAAACTTTAATCATTAATAACGTTCGCTATAAACTAGTGAATTATACGAAAGTCGATGACATCCTGTTCGTCAAGACAGGGATACCAATTTATTAATGATACATTTGGGGCCAATTTCATCACACCCTATATATACGTATATAAATACTGTATAGTCCCAAAGCATGCAAGAATAATAAATACACTATATACAATATTAAACGAGTTTGTTTTAATTTTTTCGGCACATAACAGTGGCCCCAACGAAGAAAAATATGCTTAAATTACTTTCTTTCGCCCAGCACATGTTATCATAAAAATAATTTTCGTACACAGAAAAAAAAAACGATTAACATAGGCTCCATGAACATATGGCGCGAAAAAAATTCTACACTGAAGATGTAGAAGAGTGAAAGGAGAGGCGGAAAAAAAAATCGACATTTCCATTCATATGTGTGCAAATGAATGATCCTCGCTATATTGATCCCCCCAAGGAGGAGAAAAATTAAAGAAAGTACTAAGAAATTAAACGAAAAAAAAAACAAAAAAAAAAACAGGCACACAAATTAATTAATAATATACGTGGTTATCTTGATTTTTCCAATGACCTTATGGAGTTAAATGAAAGTGAAAAAGAAGTGGGAAATAGATGAAAGAAAAATGTATATTAATGTTCATCTATATACATCTGTAAAGATAAGAAGTACAAACACTGCCGGGTACGAAAATCCTTTTTTTTTCAACCCCAAGTTTCTCTTCTTACTTTTTTTTTTTTTTTTTTCAGTGATAACTTTTTCATAAAAATCGAAACCTGCAGTCACTTGGCATAACATGAAATGCAAATTTTTTTTCTGTCAAGATATACGTACATATATAATTTTATATACATATTTCGTTTTGTTCGAAATCGGGATAAAACAAAGTGAACTGGTTTGGAATTAAAGCCTAATTAATATTCCATAAATTATTTTGCATAAGAAACGAAGAATATTACACGAAGACGACGATGACGAAAAGAAGAAGAGAGGAGTTTTTTCTTTTTTTTTTTTTTTTTTTTTTATCTTGTTTAATTACGATTTAAACGATGACTGCGAAAATTTTTTTTCAAATTATATAAGAAAGAAAGCACGACTACTACTTCCCTTTGTATTTTTCCCAATTTAATATTCAGTTAATTATAACACATTATACTCACATATAATGTATTATCGATAATTTACGAGGTTGACGATTTAAACTAACATCATCGCGAGGGTGTACATAATCCTTCAATTAGCATTCGTGTAAAGTTTATTGCATGCAGCACCCACAATATAATACAGCCACCACCATCATCAAAGGAATATGAAGTTTGTTCAACTTTGTATGCGAAGATTTTTTAAAACGCAAAATCTTTCCACAATGGTAGACACATTAATAACATTTACAATTGACGACGAGCACTTAAATATCTTTTCCCCCGTGTGGAAATGAAAATTTATCGAACGAATTTTCATTTCGACACATTTGCTAGCTCGTAAAAAATTAAAAATATTTTCGAGAAATCGGGCAATGGCTTTGTGTAAACGTTTTTTACTCGTCAGGTCTTTTTAGAAACGATCAATTTTTAAGAATTTATCAGCCTCCCACCCACCCAAATAAAGAATGATATTAATTACGATAGAAGACAAAACTACAATATTCTAAACTGGTTGCAAAAAAAAAAAAAAATCTATTCCCAAATATTTCTTACCAATTCACACCAGTAATAGACGATCGCATTACATTATTCATATTCTCGTACAGGCTTGAGAACCAAAAAAAGATCTTGTACGGCTATAAAATGCAAAATGGTTGAATCACAGCTCAATAGCTGGAGGAAAAGTCAGGTTTCAACAAGCTTTTTTGACGTAATGTAAAAAACAATCATGCCCACTCGAATAATATACAGCACAGCCCAGTAAAATAAGGTTCAAAATGGGGTTAAAATGGAATTAATATAGTCATAAAAGGTTTTTATGACTGTAGTACGTTCGAGGTTGGCTTCTCAATAAGTGACAAAAGTACTCCGACCTCGGGTAGTTTGTTTTCAAAATCATAATAATCTGTATCATTTTTCTCACTGGGAAGCTGCTGAAAATGAATGCAGACGCCAAGATGGTCGGGGAAATTAGTATCTCCCATCAGTATGTAATCTATACAACATATTTCAGGCCAGTATGTACAAGGTGTCCCAAATAATGAAAATAAGCCATTAGAAAAATCATGCGGAAATGATAATTTTTTTCATTAATTTTCTCATGGTTCGTTTCCACTAATGAGGACACCTTGTATGAATAAGCAATAAATACCACATGATATACGTAGACCATATGCCGACGGAAAATATCAGTAGGCTAATTTCTTAGGTCATATTTACGTCTACATTCATTTTCAGCTTCCCAGTAAGAAAATAATGCAGATTAGCCTTTTACGATTTGGAAATCAATACCCTTCTTTACCACTCTGTATCTGAGCCCTTTTATAATAGCATGAAAGAAAATGAGAAAATGAGAAAATTTTTCTGTTTAAAATTTTACGAACATTATTTTTCTACCGAAATACTCTTATTGTTGATAGCTTGGATTTTGAAAAAAATTGAAAAACCAAGAAAAGTCACACGTTGCAACCTTCTTCGCGAAAGCACAGGGTATGGAGGTGGAGAATTTTCATCACTTATTGAGGAGCTCATCATCAACATATTTCAGCCGTAAAACCTTTCGTAATTAACAATAATTCAACTTCAAACCCTTATTTCACTGGGTTTAAGTAGCCCATATTACATGAAAATCATAATCTCACTTTTCCCAGTCCCAGTAAATACGAATTCTCGAAAAAGGTAAATCTGCGAATAAGATTATTATTTGTTAATAAAAGAAAATTCTCAATTAATCGATTAAATTCGCCACGATTGAAGCTCAAAAATATTTTAAGTTCGTCGAAAATTTATTCATGGAACTTTCATTTTACCGACAGCAACAATCAATTGGCGAGTAGACTGACGCAATTAGTCGCCCATTCACACAGCTAAAATGTAATTGAAATTTCCAGTTCGATAAATTCAGAAGCTGATATACTTTTTTTTTTTATCGTCCAACAAAAAAAGAGTGTATCCTAACTGATATAGGTAATATCAACATTAAAAGGCAAACAGAGAGCGAAGCTGAGCAAAGAAATAATTGCAGTCTACCACGCATTTAAAATTTAAAAAAGAAAAAAAAAAACGAGGCGAATTGTAAATAGGTAGGTAGCTTAACTGTTTCCACATAAAATAAGAACCATTAATTGTCTCTTCGAATAAGTACGGTGAAAAAATAATAAAACAAAATAAACTAGGCGATGCTGGATTGATAATAAGCGAATAAATAATCTTCTCCCATCAATTCTATCGATTACTAACCTCGAAGCTCTCAAAGAAAACTTCGAACACTTTCATAAAAACATTAAAAAAAAATTAAACACAATTTTTTCGAACGTGAAAACCTTAACATGGAAATTAGACTTTGACGCTAATAATCGGTTACCAAAAAAAAAAAAGTGCAACCGACTTCAGAATTTTCAAAAAAATTCAAAACTAGAGGAAAATTGCTCTCAAAGGAACAATATAAAAATAATTCTGACATAAAGCCAACGCTAGGGGCATGCTCCCCCATATGATGTTTGATGTGTCGGCTTCACATCTGAGACCTCCTCATTTTTCAGATCTAATTTCGATCTTTGACTTTGCAAAGGTCTCAATGGTGAACTTTGACGCCTTTTAAATAAGAAAACTTCAGCGCAGCAACCCAAGCTAAAAAATGTGGGTTTTCTTGACCAAAAAATAAATAATAAATAAATAAATAAATAAATAAGTGCAACAAAAATATCAAAACGTGAAAATTATTTGGAAGAATGCTGGGTAAAAGTTACGTTTAAAATGAAATGTCAAAGAAATTCATGATAAAGTGAAAGAATAAAGTGTATTGCGAAGTTATAAGAAACGTACGCAAGTTATTAAATGATTGGTTAGCAAATTAAATAAAAGTAGGCCTACTTACGACCAGCTTCTTTGGTTCATCTGGACTTGATATTCTTTTCTTAGTAATAGTTTAAGATTTTTTAAGATCACCTGTACGCACGAACCGCCAAGACGATTGAAACAAAATTTTTCAGAATGATGGAATATAATATATTCAATGTCTGTACTAAATTTGGTGATTATTGGTAGAAAATTAGCGTTTTAAAACCATTGAAGTTCTCAAAATGCAACAAAATAGGATGAAAAAGACGAACTATTGGGCCGATCAGAATCCAAAATAAATAGGGTTCGTTCTTGTGTAGATCCAAATAAGTGTACCAAATTTTAAAACCATCGAATAAAAATTGCGACCAGCATCGAATTCAACAGAAATGTGAGTGTATATATGAATTGTGTAAAAATTTTCTACGAAAAACGAAATTACCTTCACCCATGGGTCTTAATATAAGATAAATTTTAATACGTAGATTTTCTTTGAAAACCTCAATGACATTTTTTAGAAAATATTCAAAGATCTCATCAAAGGTAATCAACACACAAAAAATGATTATAATTTGAAAATATTCTAACGTTATAGCCAATTGGCGATCACAATGCTTTACTGAAATTTATGTATTTTTATAGCAATGCTGCATCTGATTGACAAAAAGAGAAAACTTGAAAAAAAAAATGGCTTCACGCAGTATTTTTTCTACAAATTCATTAAAAAAATTTAAAAAAAAGTTCTTCAATCTCGAAGAAAATTAGTCAAAATCAATGCGTTCAATATTGTAGGTAAAAATTTAAGACGAATATTTATATCACGTGTGACCAACATTCCCATTCGAAAACGTTATTCTCCTACGTGGCTCAGAATGCGAATTTAATGAAAGGAAAATAGGGTTCACGAATCACGATTGTCACCAGCTAGGTCTGGATAAAGATGAACTTCATTAAGCTAAATTCATGAGGCAAATGAAATTCAAGTGCTGCTCCAACAGAATGGGTCAAAAACGAGTGCATTTCCTTAAACTGCTGCCGAGAAACATTCGATTTTTCGAGAATTGTAACTTTCACAGGAGGATATTCAACAGAACAACGACTGAGAAAATTCAAAGTAGGCCTTACTAAAACTTCGAAGTAATTTGTATTCCAACCATCAAAATTTTAAGAAAAATAATTTTTTTTCTTACTTTACTTCCCGCCAGACCAACCGCATCACAAACTGTGTGGCTCATATTTCTAAAATCTCGACCTAAATATTATAAAATACTCGGGGCTAAAAATTGATGGAAACGCTATCATTCCAGAATCAGTGGACGGATTTGCATGAGATTTTCCAGGAAAAATTGTGTTATTGCAAGGAAATGGAAGTCCGTATTCCTTCTATGGGAAAAGTTACTTATTTTTATCATTTGTGAAAACAGAAAACAAACGAAATAAGAGTAAAAGAGAATTAAAAAAATCTTTTTCCCCTCTTTTTTTTCATCATCTACTTGTTGTGAGGCTAATATTATTCTCTCTCTGATACGTTTTGTTTCCCATAAAGTTTCTTTCGAGTCCATAAAAGACGGGTCAAAATAACTTTTCCTCAAATTATCGAATGAGGGGATGCTAAATTTAAATATCTGTCCCAATTCTGGATTAAATCAATTCTTGGACCCTACAGGAACATAAAAAGGAGGCAACGGTAATTTTTTTTGTATATTGTCGAGTAATACATCACAGAATATATTTGTCGATTTGGTCAAATTTTAGATTGAAACAATTGTTAAAATATTTAGGACCACAAAAAGGTTGTTAAAATAAGGGAAGAAAACAAACGCTGATAAATGTAACAGTTCGTAATTCAATAAAATTTTTATTTTTAATTTCACTACCTACATCGCAAAAGTTTTCTTGCAATCGTCAGTTAGCCTCCCTAAGGACAGTGATATAGGCGACAGAAATTTAGAGAGTTGATTATGAGAATGATCATAGCCTATCATATTTCTCTGTGAACTGAACTCAAACGTCGATATGATATTTTTCGTTTGAAATCGTAAAATGAGAAAATATTCCACTCTTGCGAACAAAAACAAAAGAAGCACCCAAGTTCCATAAAAGTCTCAATCAATAAATCCTAAATTCATAGGCCTACGTATTAAAATCAGGCACCAATTAATTAAAATTTTCTAAAATTCAAGTGAACAAGGAAAAAATAAAATTTGAGGATCGTCTAACCCGAAAGTGGTTTTGGTTTTAGTAAAGACCGAGTAAAGACACAGTTGTAATTTCAATATTTTGATCGATGGGGAGGGGGGTAGCATTAAATTTAGGATCGTGTTATATTGATCTGGGGAGGGCATCCTTTCCTTCAAAACATTGACGAGGTATCTGTCCCCTCGCCACCCCTGAATCGCGCCTCAAAGTTAGTTAAGACGTGCAATAAAATTTACAATTCCAGCTGAAAAAAAAAAAATGCGCAGCATAATCAATTTTAAAATAACTAAAATTTTCAGATTCCAATACGAGTTAGCCTACTCGAAATTCTTTCAAACAAAATATTCACGAGTTCAGTGAGTTTGCGCAAAAATTGATTTTCTTAATAAAATAAATTCGTTTAAACATCCCAATTATATATATATATATATATATAGATGCATCAAATTAGAAAAAACCACTAAAATGCCAATTTCCCAGAAACTTTTTCACAGAAAAGGACACGAGGCATTCGAAAAAACACGGTTCGAAAATTTAATAAATAGATCAAATTCCAAATATACCCCAAATTATGTAAAATTTTTTCTGTAATTAGAAAAGAATGACCTCTAAAACACGATAAACGAAATGCATGTATTATACATGTACATATAATGTGTATATACATATAAAACAGCTGCACTCGTTAAATTTTGACTTTTATGCTACCCCACACGCCTCGCGAGTTGCACCATTAATATACATATATGGTAATTGCATTTTCAAGGGCTAACAGGCCAAATCCCACCCATATGGGCGAACCTAAGACACAGCTCGACTCTCGCAAAATTTTAGAACATACCAATTTTTTTTTGCCCATACAAGTACCATCACTATCACGAAATACTCAGCTGATTTCACGTAATAATATCTAATCACTAGAACCAACCAACATCACAATAATGCAGCCAAACCCACGATCAGATAACGAGACATAGATAATGCATACTTGAAAAAGCTACATATTTGAACAATGTCACCGAGTCAAAGTCGACACACACACACACACACACACACACACATATATATATATATATATATACACACACACACACACACACGCATATGTGAGTCCATAAAATTGCAACTCATGACTACGTGGACACACGCGAACCATATGATCGACACACACGGAAAAGTAATGAAAAAAAATCAAAAAAAAATGCATTTTCCTCACCTCTAACATCCACTGTGTAACAATTTTTCGCATATATGGCTTCATGTCGGTTTGAATAGTATCAAAATAATCGCAGGGTGGTACGTATAGATGTTCCATATTCAATAGGTCCTGGAGAACTCGTTCGTCTCCGAACACATTAACGTCGATTCCAGCGTGACAACTGTCTTGCGAGATAGTCTCGGCACACATTAAATCCATAATGGAAAAAATAGATGAAAAATTATTATACTTAAAAAAACCAAAGAAAAATGTATAAAATAAATTAAAAACTAAAAAATTTGTAGGGTGAAAAATGAGCGAAAATTTTCAATTCACCAAGTCATCAGGGGCAAAATTAAAAACGATTAAATAAAAATTTAAAAATAAAATAAAAAATTACCCCAAAAAAAATTATGAAATATAAAAATTATATGATTCAAATCACGAGCCGGTATTTTATTATAATAAACTTTCTTTATTTTATTTATTTTTAATATATATAATTCGAACAAGTTGACTGGCGTACATCTACAGCAACATTCAACGCACGACTACTATCTTCACACCACTATCAGTAGAAAATAAAAAATAAAAATGCAACCACGACGCAACCAACCACAAATCAAAAGGCAGTTCCCTCGACAAGGAATGTCGTGACTCCATCCAAGGCCATCTTCATTCATACGTAAGGCAGACGAAACGAACAGCTGATTTCGAAAATTATAAATATTACATACGAGAAGAGGGAAAATACTCCCTTCTTTTTCCACTGGTTTCCGATACACAAACACACATGCGCACACAGTCATACACTCACACGTATCTACCAACGTCTAAGCACAGCCGCGGTGTAAATTAATTCGACGTTTCTACAGCTACAGAAAGATCGCTCGAACGGATTTCTGTAAGATGAGCTACAGAAACGTACAGAACCACATACATTCTGTAGTTTCTCTAGTCGCCCGAACAGACTTAAAAATCCATACGTTCCGTAACCTTTCTATTCTTATCGTTTTAGTCTGTGGGCAAATTGAACGATGGGGTAGCGTAGGGTGGCGTGGTTTGGGATAACACGGGGTAAATAAAGGGGTTGGTAAATGGGTGCTCGGGGAATTAGGTAAATATCTCTATCGCTGATACTGATAGTTACAATCTTGAATGAAGAATCTGCTGGCAAACTACTGTAAGTATTCATATTTTTCTTTTATTTCATCTTATTTCTTATATTTAGACCTATTTCATCGTTGTTTGCCTAATTTTTCACCCTTATTTGCAATTATGTAACGAAATATGTTTGTATTATCATCCCTTATATAACCATCCCTGCTTTCCGGATGGTCTATACATCGGTTGTAATTTGAATACTTTGAGAGTACTACTCTAAATTTCGATACGTCCTTATTTGCCTTTATTTAATTCAGTTAGTTAATGATTGTCGAAAGACATATTATTTCTTCGATTCTCTCGAATGTGGATAATGTAATTGCGATTTGCTCAAGTACTTAGCGAAGGTTATCAATATTTGTGGTTGACCTAAATATATTTTTGAACCAGCTTCTTGATTGAAACCCATCTGTTTCTAGAAATCATTCCATTTTGTGTAGTTTGCATTCGTTTTTTCATTTTTGTTATATTCGTCAGGTTGCCAAAGAGAGAAAACAACGGACGGTGATTATTAACGAATCGAAATGCTTCAGTTATTGTCTTATGTTACTATTATAAGCGCATCATCGTTGGCTTCATTTTACTGCAACTAAAATATCGTGTTCACCAGTTCATATGATTCTTCACCTAAGCTGGCATACAATCGATTATTGTGTCTTCCGCCCTCGAAGCTCAAGATATGATTAGTTGTTTTCAGGGCTGTCATAAATTTTTCGGATACATTCGTTGCTCGCTGCCGTACTTACTGTCGTGTACCGACTTTTTTGTAGTCGCTCATCGCTGTAAAACTAGTCGTTCTAAAAGAAATTGTAACTAATTTATTTTTCTGTTTTCTTCATTTTTTTGCAGCGCAAACAGATGGCATAAAATCTCATCCGTAAAATGTACAACAACAACTTCGTCAACACGCCCTCCGGATACAACCCACGAAATTTTGGCTTTTATATTTCCCCGGACATCACCATCGAATATGTTCGACCGAAAGTCCAGCAGCCAGTTGTCCCGACTCCTGTCCCGATTCCACACCATCTATCTGTCGTCGACGACGAAGACCACGACGACTACGACGACGATGACGACTGCGGTGACCCTTACTTTAATCCGCTCACCTTTTGCGCCATCACGATGGACGAAGACGACGACGAGCAAGAGAGAAAATCTGCTGAGCTGGCCGCTACCAGAGTTGACCCCTTGAAAGTGGTGAAAAAGGCAAAAACCAGTACCCCGCAGAGTAATGAGAACTCGTCGTTCGTGTGCAACGGAACGGACGCTGCCCAAACCGGCGTCAAGCCCAAGAAACGACATTCGTGTCACATTTGCCCAAAAACGTTCGGCTGGACCACCGACCTGAAACGCCATCTTCTCATACACACGGGCGAGCGTCCGTTCAAGTGCACCATGTGCTTGGCCACTTTTACGCGTAATTTTTTGCTACAGAAACACAAAGCCAAAATGCACCAGTGCCTGTCACCTAACGAGATTTCGCAGCTCAACAACAACGTGGCCAAGAACCTGATGGAAATCAAGCTGAAAATGCGTGAGCTGGAGAATTCAAAAAATGAGGTAAAAAGTACTGATGAATGTCGAACAGATTGAATAATGGGAAAAAAATAAAAATAAAATAGGAGTTCGTGTGTGTTGACGTTGTAAATTCGTTTAAGCCCCAAGTGTTGTGAGAGGATTTTTGTGATCACCGCATCGAAAAACATCGATTCTTTTTTCGAAGGTTTTTTTTTTTTATCGAAAATAATTTATTTATGAATATTTGAACATCAACTGTTTGATATACGTAATTCATGTAATCACCTGTCTTCCAATACTAATACTTACGACAATAATAATGTTTATGATATAAGTGTTGGCTTTCGATTATTTGATATAATGAGAAATGCTTTGTTTTTCTTTTATTTTTTTGTATTCGTAAGTTGTATATGTAGCCTTTTTTCTTTTTTTTTCATATGGGTTCGATTGTTAAATTATGATAATTTTACAATTTTTATAATGTTTTGTGTTCAGTATTTTTGCTAAAAGGTTATACATTTAATCAAATATTTTAACTCTATTTGGAAGCTGGGGGTGTCATTTATCGTTAAAAGGAATTTGATTTTTACGCTTTTCTTATACTTTCGAAACGACAGCTTCTTGTATCTGTTCTTTTTTATTCTCTAAATTTTCACTTGAAAAATATTTTCTTTAATACTCTAACAGTAGTTGATGCCAAAATATACGGCATCTAAAACTTCGCTACAAAAATGTTCACCGAAATAGACAACGCTATAATGATTTGGTTGAAGTGAAACTCAAAAAACATAGAACTGGAGTAAATTTTAAAGTTTTAAAACTATTGAAACTTGTCAAATAATATTATGAAATCATAAGAATGGAAAATAGTGGTAATTAATGAGCTCCTGATGGAGATTTGATTTTTAAATCATCATTCAGGTATGTTAACACGATCGTCTTTTTGACTCTAGAAATAATGCTCATTATCTTCTTTTTTTTTAGTCCATCAGCATTATTTTTTTCGTCAGCTCTTAATCAATAATTTTGGCTGTTCGTTTGGAATTTCGGTGGTGCATAGCCCCAGAAAAGCCTGGTCCATTCGCACCCGCCAGAGTTTTTTCAGGAGAAAAGCTTTAATGCTCTGCTAGACAAACAAACAAAATCATCAATAATTCGATTTTGTTTGTTTCGGTCGTAGTATTGGTATATTCGATTTGTAATTGAAATTACGTCTCTTTTCCTGTGAGGCTTCAATCTCCTAAATATCCTTCCCTAGTGGGTGCGTTTATGGCAGGGTGCCTTTTATTTTTTTCCTTTTTTTCGTGTTAACTAATAATCATTTTTCACAAAATAAAGCTCCTTTTTGACCTCTTCGTGAATTTTGGGGGCAATTCATTGTCCCTTAAGAATTACAGTATACTGTATTTGTTTTTAAAATCTTGGTCCTCCTCTGTTAGAATTCGAACTTATATCATAAAACTGATATTGTTGATTTCCTTTTTTTTTTATACGATTCAAAATGTATTTCTATTTTAATTACTTTCTGTACCAGTGAATGAAATTTTCATGAGGTGTACAATACATTATTGACTTTTTTCACCTGGAAAAATTCTGGTAAAACAGATGTTGCTAGAACATTACCATTAAATTGTGTTAGATTTCACTCTTTAATCGAAATTCGATCTTTCATTAATTTATTCGTAAGATTTTTTCTGTAAAATTCTATTGGTGCAAAATTACCAATTTTGTAAATTGGGTAACAACTTTATCGCATCTGAGCTGCATTTTGACAAATTATTCCAAAAAAAAAAAAAAAAAAACAAAAAAAACTCAATTCTTGCAAATTTTGTTTAAAAAAAAATAGTTTTATATTTTCGTGGATATTGTGTTGCTTTATTATGCCAAAACCTACACTCCCTTAACTCCAATAGAAGAAACCTAATTATGTTATCTGAAATTCTTTTGTGGATCGCTATTCTCTCATTGGTTCCATTGATATAAAGACTGGATACCTACTCTTTAGTTTAAGTTTTTAAGTACTTTTTGGTTTTTTTGTTTTCGATTTCCTTTCACCATGTGAAATGAGTTTGATTGTGGTATTTATGAAAACTTCAAAAAACTTATTTCAGTTATTTTCAAAACATTAATTGAACCATTTTCTGAAGGACAAGTAATTTACTAATCTTTCACTTTTGTTTAGTTTCGTTTTGTTTTTGTTTTTTTATTTTTTCTCTTGTTTTTATCAGAATCAGGTTAGTTGAATTTTTTAACCCGTATTAAAGGGTAATATTTCAGTGTGTCCGAGTTTAATCATAATGTTAAAAGATAAAAGTATTCTTTTCACATACTTCTTTGTATAGTTAAATTAATAATCGATTGATCTAATGGCATTGAACAGAAACGCAATTTTTTATTTTTTTTTAAATTGGGTTGTTGATTTTATTTTGATGTTAGTTTTATTTCAAAACTTGAGTTTTTTTTTCTATTACCGCCTAAATTTTTACAGTTACCAAAAATCAATGTAGTAATATCAAAAACTTCATATCCTTTCTTAATCATCCACCAATCTCAATATATCCACTCGATTCAAATTATTTTTGTGTAACCGAAGTTATTTACTTTATTTTATTTCAGTATTGCCTACTTTCGATGAATTTGTTTTTTTCTCGGTAGTAGGCAGTAGCCATCATTAATTCATCTATGGAAGTCGCTGTACTGGACTAAAGGTTATAGCTTCTCTCCCAGATAATTTTTTTATTCTAGAATCTTTACTTCGAAAACGTATCGTGCCAGCAGATTTTTATATTTTCGCTTAAAAATTAAGAAAAAAATTGTTTATGAAGAAAACAAAAAAGAATTAGATGATAATTTCTTCTGACCTTATTGGAGTGAAATTGTATCACCTTTTCTTTTTTGTAGCTCTTTTCAGTTCATGTCGTTCCCCATGTACTAAGCTGCGATGCTTGGTTAATCATTTCTGAAATTTTAAATTGAAAATCCCGTAGAAATTCGATGATGAACTCAATATTGTGAACTGAAATTGTCGGCTTGCTTTGAAAATTATTGCTACTTCAAATAATTTTCAAATTATTTTCGTGCGAATTGACTGACACAGTTTTTGTAGCATTTATTGTAAATGAGTCGTATAAGTTAGCTTTTTTTCCTTCCATTTTTTTTTTTTTGTTTTTGGCTTGTGATAAAAAGTGTTTTACTCCAAAGTTTATTTAATCTGATAAAATCATGTGATGATGTAATCTTGACAATAATTATTATAGGTTTACCATCTATATAGAAAAGTCGTCCATGATTTTCCCCAAGTAAAAACACGTCTTCCATGTGCTATATACAATAATATTTGAAGTAAAACATTTTACAGTATTGAGAAAAATGTATGAAAATAATCCATTTTATAGTTCCTTTTTATTTTTGGTGTCTTTATTTATTTCTTTACTCATTTATTGTAATTTTTCTTTTTCTTTTTTTTAGCTAGTTACCCTCTTAATATTTGTTGCGTTAATTTTTTTTTCTTACATTCTGTCCGTTTATAACGTTGTTGAATATTTAGTTGTACTAGTTTATGAATAAGTGCAAAATTATTGTTGGATATAGTATTCTCGTATCTGGGGCTTACTGAGTATTTTTTAATTTTTTTTTTTTTTTTGTGAAAAACTATACTCGTGTTTACGACTGATTACCTGTAATTTACATGTATTTATAAATTATTTTTATTACTTTTTTCATCCTCTTCGTTAGCTTTTATTGGTGCGATTTAGGTATTATAATCAATAGCATAACTCATTTTTTTCATTTGCCTTCGACATTTTTATTAATTATGTATTCAACTTATGATATAATAAAAAGGTTATTGTCTATACATTTAGTAAAACCTTTATTTGTAAATTTCGATTTACAAGTATTTAATTAATTTAAGTGCGGTAAAAAGTTCTCGTTGTAGATTCGTCCTCGCTTATTTAATTCGTACAGTGTTTGTTATGTATATCTAATCTTGTTTTAGTGTTTCCCTACCCTTAGTATATTATAGTGATTAGTTATACGTCTAATTCAGTCTGTTGGTTCCTTTAGATTAATTGTCAACTTTTCTTCGTCCCTCTAATAATATACGTACTTATGAGTAGTTTTCGTGAATAAAATACTGTTAGTAAATACAGTATCCTACTCCAAATTGGTAATATTTTAGTCATCGTATTTTTATATTATTCGTGACATTAAATAATAAAAAATCAAAATCCTATCATTCCTGTAATAACATCTTTCGTTACTCTGTATTACCTACGATTACTTGTAAGAATCATATGATCTCGAAAACGATGCCTGTAATTCGTTTGAGTCCCAGCTGATAGACTTCCTTTTGGTTTTCCAGTCGATTATAATAATGTATTATGATCATTAACGAGTGGAAATGCGAATGAAACGTGATACGAAATTGGAAAAGTTTTCATGTTTTCAATCAAATTTACATTTGCTTTGTTTTCTTTTCTACCTACAGTTATGTTACTTAATATATAAGCAGCAGTGTGCCATAATGATGTCAGTTAAGTTTGTATTAATAAGGAGACAAGAACTATGTCATTCTACGGTATATAATTCCAAGTTTTATTAATTCTTAAGAAGTTTATTTATTTGTGCTGAGTAAGTTTTAAGTAATTTTTTGTGTTCTAGTAGTATTATGTGTACCTAAAATAAAATTTTTAAAGTTGGAGCATTCTCTGTTTGTTTTAAACAAAAGCTAAGTGAATGAATCTTGGATTTTAGGTCACTTAAATTTTAAAACATTTTCCAGACATTTCTTTTAAGCATAACGAGAATTCAGCATTTTTGTCACATTTGAATTTCATTACAGGAAATAATTCACAGAAATCCACAAATCTGTTCGAGGAAAAAACAGTTACAGTTTACAGGTGGCTGTATTTCATAGGAACTATTACTATTTCTCTTTATTTTTTTCATTGTGTCACATTCTATGGCCTGGTACCCGGTAGTCATTGAAAATCAGAGTTAGAGTCAAATTTTTCTGACAATGAGAGGGTTCAAAGACAAATCAACGCTATCTCGTAACGACATAGAAACATTTTTCATTTTTTTTGAGCTATCTAATTTGGAAATGCTTATCAAATGTCTCACGGGGGAGCAGTAAGCAAAAACTGTTGAAACCCTGCATTGAACGGATGTATGTCTTTTGTAGAATTAATACTAACTTTTTTCTTTTTCTTTTGGTTGAAAAAACACGTTTGAAGGACCATCACCAGAACTGCGCAATGACTACACTCCGGATGCATTCGCGAGTGAAGCTAGAGGTTTATTTAGTGAAAATAAGTTCGTTCAATACGAGAACGTGATATACGTTGTTACTCAATTTTACCGAGAATTTTGTTGAGAATGAAACACGATTTCTTACGCCATACTCGGGACATATTTTGTACGCCTTTAGAAAATTAACTTTTTCATTAACTCTCCTTTAAAATTGTAATTATGAAGCTATTATTTTTAATCATTTTCAACTTTTTTGCAATAAAAATGAACCAACAATTTTGGATTAACAAATAACCACAGACGACATCAAATAGTTGATCTCTGATGTTGAAGGGGTGCACTAGTGCAACGTTATTTCTCACTGGCCATTTACATTGGCCATTGAACTTTTGTAATCATATTGCTCATTTTCTTCATTTGGAGCCAACTATAATTTCAATCAAAGTCGACAAAATTATGCAATTTAAAATTTCTTATAATTACGATAAATGTATTTCCAAGAACAAAAATCTACTTATTAATTTAATTTTCATGAAAAAACCTAGTTGTGGTGTGTGAGTAAGTTTCCTTGGGTTGTGAAGCGAAGAACGTAATTGTACTTGGTCTCAAACCTGGGTCCTTCCACGAAAACGAAATTAATTCAATACCTATTGAAAACCTATTTGAAAAACAAGGTCAATATCAATCTGCATAATACAGCTTAGAGTGTGTACCAGTGTAACATAAGTTATCACGTATGACCAATGAATACGTAACTGGAGTTGCGAGACAAAAAAAAATTTATTTAATAGAAAAAAAAAGTTTACTCTTGAAATTTGTTGACAATCATAAATAATGCATGTACTTCACTGTAGAGTTGGGCGCGTAAGAAAATACCGTACTCTGTACAAAATTAAATGCCTCATGTTCCACAAGACTTACACTACATGAAAGTTGAAAAAATCTTCTAACAAATTTGAAAATCAATCAATGATCACAAGGCACACGCATTATATAATAAGCCTAAAATTCATATATTTACAAAATTTTCATTGGTTCAACTAATAAAAAGACAATAAAAAAAAAAAGAAAAATCTACAGTGAAAATCACATGATATAGAAATGGGTTTCGAACAGCAATCGATTCTTGAGTAATTTTGTACAAAACTTCTATCGATTACGTAAATAAATATAAAAAAATAATAATAAACATGAAAAAAAAAAAAAAAAAATACAAAATTGTACACAAGGTCAAATTATATTTGCGGATAATCGGCAACTATTCTGGCGCCCTCGAATCTAATGGGGCCGCTTTTTCAAGGCCTAAAAAAATATCGCTCTGGTTGCTGTGAAAGATCTATGACGACGAGGGGTGCATCTACCGAACGTTGAACAGAAAATGAATTCATCTTCAGCATGAGCACCGAACTCGTTGAAATTGCATCGCAATCACTTTCGCTTCTCTTTCAGCGGATATTGTTTTTCTCTGGATTTTCGTTCATGCGCTTTCGAATACAAAGGACTCTGTAAACCGGAAAGATAAGCACAATTTTTTTGTAAATTTGTACGAAAAAATTTCACATTAGTTTTATTAGGGGTTAATAATACAAGGAACAGTTGTCATTAGCACTATCAATTCAAACAAGTTCAAAAAAAAAAAAAAAAAAAAAAGCTTGTCCATTTTTAATAAGCTAATGAGAATCGATTATAACTGAAACAAAGTATGATCGAAGATGAAAAATAACTTACTCCTTGACGA
The DNA here is from genome assembly GCA_011428145.1 of Ericerus pela. NCBI lineage: Eukaryota > Metazoa > Arthropoda > Insecta > Hemiptera > Coccidae > Ericerus > Ericerus pela. Next base: position 360,008 of record WOFM01001381.1, read on the forward strand.
TGGTGTTTTTCAGGAGCGTAAATTTTCAAGATATCGTCACCATTCTGATGGGATTTGGCTAGAGAAATAAAAAAAAAGTACGTCGAACTTTAGGAAATATCGAGTTAAGATCAATTTTTTCACTTTGAAACCAAAAAAACATAGGAAAAAAATAAGTTCTCTGTTATGAATATGACTTTTACAAATACAACTCCGCGTCATTCCGACATAAGCAGATTTTCATCAAATTTATTGAGAGTGCAAGGGAAGAAGTTTTTTTTACCTACTTGCAGTGTTTTGGTTTGTTTGAATTTCTGGAGAGGACAAAACATTTTTTTTGCTCTATCCACTAGCAATTTAAGTCAAATAATATTATTTAATAACAACTTAACTTCACGAACGAAATGGCAAACCAAGAATGAAACGATAACAAAAAGAAATTACTACTTATTGGTGATAGGAAACTTATTGGAAGAATCAAACCCAACTTTACTATTCAGCTGTGAAGAGAAAAGTGCTACATCGCAGAAATTGATATCTGAGAAACCTATTCCAATTTTTGAAAAACATGAATTTTAGGATTGACTTTTAAATTTCTTACTAGCTTTGGAAAAGGGGTCTACGCCCCCTCTCCACCCGCCGCAGTTACAAATCCTAGATGACCAAAATAATATACACGTATGTGATAGCTGGCAATATATTATGCAGAAAGCTCTTCGTATATAGCATTTATGTATAAGTATATATGTTACCAAACTACAATTTGGTCATTTCTAGTACTGAGCAGTTTAAACCAGAATTGGAAAATATGTTGGATGGTTCTAGTTCTGACCAACATGCGAATATCAAAACCCGAAATAAGTTAAAACCAGTTTTGCCTGAAAATTTAATCAAAACTGTTATCGACTGCCACCGAATGTATATTCGGTCTTAGTTTACTACACCATTTTAGGTTTTTTCAGCTGATCCTCATTAAGGATTAGTCAACACCACAACTCTGACAAAAAAAAAATGCTGCGTGATAAACATATTAAACCATGAAGTAGCATTTTTTCATTTTCTATACGAAAAGAAAAATGCTGGAACACTCCGTAACTGTTTTTGACTAGGGATTATTAGTTTCAACTAAAAATTTATTTTCTTGTTTCAACAAGTCAGAACTAGAACCGCCCAACGCATTTTCCAATTCTAGTTTTGACTGGTCAGTAATAGAAGGGTCAAACGTCATTTTCTAATTCTGGTTTAGACTATTCAGAACTAGAAATGACCAAAGTCTAGTTTTGATGGTAACATATATACATCGTTATATATGTATAGTAATACACAAAGTTTCCAATTTTATTTTTGTATTTTTTCTCGCTGTTATCTCGTGATTAATTTGTTTTAGGTGAAATCTGATAGTGGAAACGAATTTGTCGTTAAAAAATAGTGAGTGTCGTTGCTGACAATTTTTTTCTGCCATCATTAGTTTTTGAAATAAATAAAAAATTAAAAAACGGTAAATTTCTCATTAATTTGCAGTTTTTTTATGGTTGATTTGTAAAAACTAATGGCGATAAAAAAATAAATTTTGGTAAGAAACTCAAGCAAACTTTCTCCTCTTTTCAATAGTACAAACCCCAGCTTCGTAGCCTAAATAGAAGTTAAGAAATAGTGAAATGAGAGAAGAGTAGTTTTTTTCAATATTAAAATGTTGTGAATGTTGCAAAAAACGAGGATAATTTATACAAAAAGTGGGATTGAATTTTATAATATAGATTTCCTAAAATGTAATTCATCATAAATTTGTTATTCTTTTCACAACTTTTTTCTAGTTAATATTGAATAAGAGCTAAAATAGTGAAGATGGCAACTTTGGTGAAGATTTATTCTACTTTACAGTTTGATAAGTGAAGTTGGCTTTGAAAAAACTAATCAGTTATCATTCAACTTGCCACGAGGAATCAACACTAAGGGGTACTATTCCACTGTTACAAGATGAATGCACCAATTGAAGAGCAAAAATAATTCAAACGTAGTAGAACAGCTTACGTCAGTGTCAATTGGTGTCTTTTTTTTTTTTTTTTGGAAATAAAACAAACCTACTATGTCGGATATTCTGGTACATCACATTTGTCTAACTATTTCAATTCTTAATGGAGCATGATGCATAGAGATTTCCAAGGAGAATGAAAAAAGGAAGACTGGAGACTTTTGTTTTGAAATTTTCTAAGAGGCAAGACATATTTGTGGGGGTACATTGCACCCTTTGCACCCCTGAAAAATCCGCCTATGCATTCGGACCAACATATTCCACTTTCAAAAGAAAGACCATAACTCATAACTCACACCTCAAGTATGCACTGCACTACCTACTGCTGTTCAAACCACAAGCATAACCCTCCCATCAATCCTAAAAAATATACCTGATACATTCACTCGTCACCATCCGTACTACAAGCATCTTTTAACCGTGGCTTCAGAGATAAATTTTGGGCCCAGAGGAAATAAACTGATTGGCCCTCTTAACGGTAACTGCAAGATTTACCTTTGAAAGGAGGTTAAAAATAATAAAACTATTTCGCAAGCGGATCGAATGAAAATTTTTTTTCAGGTGTTGTAGGTAGTTTGGGGTTTTTTTCAGCCTTGGGGGATCTAACATCCAAAAACTCTTAATAAATCAGCCCAACATTTTAAACATTTACCTGAAAATTGTTATTTACTTCAAAATTTATGCTTTTCCGGGCCCTCTGAAAAAGTCCCAGCCCAGTGCCCTTAGTACCCTTTATCCCCTCTGTGAGGCCCTCCTACCAACTTGAAATTTCAGAGATATATTCACGTCATCCTGTAAACGCTTACTAGGAGAAGATTCTCAAAAATTCCATCTTTAGAGGGATGAAATGTGTTTCTAAATTTTGTTCAATATTTCTTTAATGTGATGAGATATCGAATATATTTTTATTCTAGAAAATTACTTTATCCATTCCTTAAAAATCAATTTCTTAATTTTTCAAAATTACATCCCCTAAGAGGATGAAGTGTTTCAACATTTTTTTTCTTCAATATTTCTTCAACATGATGAGAAGATTTTTTATTTTTTCATTCCAAAACAAATTTAATTCATTCCTTAAAAATCAATTACTAAATTTTCTGAAATTTATCCTTTTAGGTACCGATTCCCAACTTGGGGGTCGCAAACCCTTCTCCGGCGGTCACGATAAGTTACAGAAATATGAGTCGGAGATCACGGATTGCCTGTGATTGACTCCAAATTTTTCAAGCGCGCATTCGTCTGAGGGGAGGGTCATGAGCAATCTTGCCTATCTGAGAAGGGTCGCAGGTCGAAAACCATTGTTCTAAGAAGCTGAAAAGAGAAGTAAAATGTGTTTTTACATATTCATTTTTTCAGTATTTATCCTGAATAACATCTGTAAAATTCGTATTCTATTCACACGAATCGCGAGCGAAGCTGTAACGAGTGCTATTCCTCAAAATAATATTAACGTCAAACGACGTCTTTACCATCCAAATTTGGCATAAAATGGAACTTTAGATCCGAGACTAAATTAAGCACACCAGCACATGATTCCTGTAACCTCATAAACTTTGCGAAACAATCATTGTTAAAAATTATGCGACGCCAGCACTGATAATAAAGCAATCAAGAAGTTGAAAATGCTACAGACAGAGAAAGCAAGAAATACTTTAATATTTGAATATGAGACTAACGGGGTTGGAATTTAAAGGACTTTGAAATTAAAACTTTATTAATTAAATTTTCGAAGACCTACAGTATCTACTTAAAATATCGAAAAGGATGTCGGAATAAAAGTTAGATGCGAACAAACTCTTAAGTAAAAAGGTTTGTTGTGAGAATCTCCTGGAATAACATACTAAAAGTTGCACCGTCTCCACCGCTTGCATTTTGTAGACGGAAGTGTTTATCCCCAAAGTTTGCTTTTTTGCGTTTTTCTCCGCAAATTTTGCTTTTGTGATAAAAATTGATCGGTACGTAATTGTTCAGTATAAGATTTCCTACAAAAAATGTAGCACGTAGTTTTTTACCCGACGTCCCACTTTCCCTCCAAAGAGTCTTGAAAATAACCATTTTTTAGGAAATATGTTCAATAGCGTTATATGGGAGAGATAATTCGTAATTATCATACTACTTAGATAATTCGTAAACCCAATACATATTTTCTACCTATCCACCCCGCTTCCATAGCCCATATATTTCCCTTCTTTAAAATCTTTTGTCTGATGCTGAATGTAGTTGTTTTCAAGACTCTCTCACGGGGAAGGGGGCGTCTGGCAAAAAACCTTCATGTAACCTTTTTTGTAGAAGGAGGTTATGAAAGTAGATGGATGGGTAGAAAATATGTATTGGATTAACGAATTATCTAAATAGTATGATAATTCGAAATTATATCTCCCATGTAATGCTATTGAACATACTCACTCACGAATGGTTGTTTTCGAGACTCTCTGAAGGGGGACGTTGTACGAAAAACCGCATGTTACATTCTTTGTAGGAAATTTTACGCTGACCAGTTTAGTATTGACCAACCTTTATCACAAAATCAACATTTGCGGAAAAAACGCGAAAAACCAAATTTCGGTGGACAAATATCCCCTTCCAAAAAATGAAAGAGGTTGCGAGGGTGCAACTTTTAGTATGCTAATCTAGGGGATCCATCTATCAACCCGGTATAGTTGAAGTTTGAGGGCTACTTTTTTCTTATTTTTTTTTTTACATGTTTCGCACAATTCGAAAATTTTTCCACTGAACAACCTTCAGAAATGAAAACAGATCATACGTTAGCGGGAGATATCGAAGGAACTTCAGCCAGAAGAAAAAACTAATCTCACTAGCCCTTAACCGCATTCAGAGTATAATACTTCGAGCTGTGCTCACGAGACTAGTCGAATATTCGACGCACTACACACTCACGTCATCCAATAAGTCATGTACCCATGCCGATTCATTTCCCTCAGTGGAGACTGTGGCTATTCGAGACAGGTCCACTCTTCTCAATTTTTGCACACCATAGCGGAATCGTACTTCAACGGCCTCTATAAAGCTTTCTTGGTCCCTACCACACTGACTTAATAATAATACCTCAACACTCGATCTGTTTGTAAACACAATATACCTAAATCACGTATAAATTTTCAGGAAAACAGTAAATTGTGTAACAAGGAGTACCTTACTTGAGGAAAATTTCGGTTGATGGAGGATGAAGTACTTCATGGATGAGTTCAACGTTCGCTAGAGACACGCAGAAAAACTAAATCTTGGGAAAACATGGTTTTTTTACTCGATTTTAGGACGCTTATTTTCTGGCGACGGAATTTTCACGCCTGCATAAATAATTTCACTTTAGCATCAGTTCACGCAGGAGACAACTGCGTAGGTAATTGTAATAACTTTTTCCGATCAAACGAGAAGAGAAGGTGGATTGAATAAGTGTTTTCTTATTCGTGGATCTTTGAAAAAAAAAAAGGTACCCATTAATTGGGCATAAATTCAGCAACTGCATTACTTATTTTCGATAATGAATTTCGTGCCTTCTAGAAGTGTTAATAGCATCAGAATAGCAATAGACAAGTTATATTCTACAGGTGAAATAACTTTTTACCAATCATTCGGAGGATGAACAAGGAAAGGTGTGTTTCAAGTCAAATTCGGATAAAACGAGACTGAAAATAACGTGACTCTCGTTTAGATTTAAAATAATTTTCGAAGACAAATTTTGACGCAGGTAACGCCTCTAACCAACTGCATCATCTAATAAGACGTTACTTCATGCTAATTCACCCGTCGTGTTGGAATAGAGGGAAGAATTGTTTTCCTACATCCTATACTTTCAAAAAATAATCTCAAGATTGGCGGGGGCTACAAAAAATGTTTCCAAAGCACCCCTTCCTTCCAACCCACCCAAAAAATTATGATTCACCTATGCCACTGTAACTCATTTCTGAAACATACAAGGAACAGGAAAATATGAGAATTTTTTCTAAGTTTGGGGAGACTGATCAAAATCATAGTTTTTTCTTTTTTTAATGGTCATAGTAAATAAGCCTGTTTGTGTAAGAGCAGGGAGAAAGTAACTGAAAACTTTTTTCCTTTTGAATTTTTAGCCCTGCTAAGAGTTCTTTTTTTCGGCAAGTACAGCAAAACCTCAGACAAAAATAATCGACCTATAAAAATCGCATGTTTAGTATGTTCGTTAGAGTATTCTGAGAGGAATTAGCAGTAGCAATTGAACGCTCGTTTTTTTCTATAAGATCAAACATTCACTCAATCAATAAGCATGAACAAAAACACGAAAAAAAAATGGTGCATGGAAGCTTACCACGTTCATCGGATTTCTTCTTTTTCTCAACTAGAGCATCTTCGTCTTCAGCACGAATCTACAAATCAAAAAAACGAAAAAGTGGTAAAAATCAGACCCTCTAAAAAAAATCAAAATTTTATTCCAAAAATGTATAAATCAACAACAAACCCTCTTTCTGCTGGTTCCTTCACGTTTTTTTTCCTTGATCGTTTCTGACAAATCGATGACAACCGACGACGATCTTGTAGCTCTTTTCGATTTTGAACGTTTCTCTTTCTTCTCGATAGGACTAAGCGAATCCGGCGAATTGCTGACGCTTCTAGCTTTACTCAGCTGTAATTAGCACACGTGTTAAGGGACATTTTATCCATACAGTAAAAGACTTCCACTCGATTCGTTTATTAAGTAAGTAACAGAAGAGGGTGAACAGAAACAGTAAGAATACAGAGCAGATGAAGAACATGAAAATCGAGAATTTAATGATGAAATTTCTGAAAACGGGTACAAAACAAAAATATGTGAATGAAAAAATTAGCTTAAATACAATGGAAAATTACACATTTACTGCATATATTTGAAATAACAAACCAACAAAAAAAACAATTATGCATAGAGAATTTGATCTTTCAGAACAGCACAGCATGACGTATCAAACGAACGAATGGCGAACAGAAAAAACTTTTATTTTACATACTTCTTTCATTTTTGAGAAATCGAAACGAATATTGTCAATGATTACAGAGAAAAACATGAAATATGAACACGAATCGAGAATGAAATGGATGAACGTTGATAATATCTACACAACACACAGAAAAATCGCAAACGCAGAGCGAAAATCGAACTTCACGCGATATATTTTCACACGGAAATATGGAAGCATACTCTGGTAAACGACACAGCAAGATGGTAGTGACGAAATACCAAGAGGAAGATTGGTACGAACGTTTGAGATGACAGCATGCAAGAGAAAGGAAACGTCCGCCAATATCTGATGCTGTATGAATGAGTATGTTGGCACATAAAATGTAAATTCGGCATAACAATGACGTTAGAAAATCTGATCCACAATTTAAATCCGCCAGTTTTTCGGTGGAAAATATTTCGAAATGATACGAGTACTCCGACGTCGCTTATCACGTGTAAAATATTGAGTACGTTATTGAACAACTGAAAATGGATCGTTTCAAAGGCTCGTTAATTCTGAAAACTGCGTGGTTAGGAGGATTCGTTCTGCGATCAGCGCGCCCAGCTGAGCAATGGACCATCAATTGGTATTTGGATTCGACATCAAGAAAATTGTTTTCATAATACATTTCGCGAGCATCCATCTTCAATTAACATGACGATTGCTTTTACGGTGAAGATAGGAGTAGCACTTTTACCGAACTGCCTGAACAGAAATTCTTTCATCAAAATTTTTACGAAATGAGGCTGATTTATTTATTTTCTCGGATAGTGCAAAAGAAAGGTGGTTTCAAACAAATTTTTTTCGATTCGAAGGTGCAAAATCACGACTGAAGACCGATCCAGTTAGTGAATAATTTATTGCGTGGTGTGCGGTCGGAAACGCCACAAATTTTCAAAATTAGATGTAGTCGTGGTCATCGATAGGAAACTACGCCAGTCTTCGTCATGCAGTTGAGAAGCAAAAGACCATAGAGTATTGGTATTAAACAAGAATCACGGTAGGTGGGCTATTATATCGTTTAAAATTGCCATCGATAGGAAATTAAAAGGTCATCATCAATTCATCGAAAGTGAAATTTCGAACGTCGATTGCTGGAGGCAGGCGAGATCACTCAGGTTAGAATAATTTCCTTGGAGACGAATTAGAAGTTAATACTGCCATCGACGAGGAATCGATATGTCGGCATCATTTTCTCGAATGTCAAATTACGAGAAACCGTCGAGCCATCGACGGAAATTCGTTCAAGTTAGCACACATTTCATCGAATACCAAGTAACTAACTGACGTCAACATCGGACCACTATTAGGTGGATCAGCCTAATTCCACCGAATCACTTCGTGAACTCCGATGTTGTAGCTGCTATTTTAAAAACCAAAACGTGAACGCCCAATAGAAGATAACTTCGATCGAAGGACGACACTCGTATCCATTACAGCTACAACAGGAAGCAGGACTCAAATTCGTTTTTGCGCAAATTCGACGATTAATAGGGCTATCACCACGTACACAACCATCGCTAACACAAAGACTTAATAACATACAACACAAGAATGTGGAAAAATTCCAGCAGGAGTCTACATAAAACGGGCGCAGACACTGCATTTTCGTATCTTCTACTCTGAATCTTTTCCGTACGAACACCCATTAATGCTTACCTTCGCCGATGTGCTGCTGTTGGTCTTTCTGCGTTTAGGCTCTGCGAATACAATCACAAAAAAATAAAATGTGTAAATTTTAAGCATTTTCGAATAAAAACGCTAGAATACTGTAATTTTTGTTCCTCGATCGAATCGCGTAAACGCCACTTTGAAAATCAAACCAATCGTTGACTCTCTCAACTGGAAAACGTTTTGATCAAACGAAGATACGATTATGTAACGAATCACGATCTCAATAATCAAAAGATTTACCAGTAAATCACGAGTAATAATGGTATTTTCGACTGAATAAGTCCAATAAAAAGGAAAAATATCCACAACTGACATTTACATTATTTTCTAACCGAAAGAACGCTCTCTTAAGTGAACAACAAACCTCCTTCTCCTCTATCGTATGTGTCGACTAATTTAAGTTGCGGTGTTTCGTCATCACGAGGAGAAGCGTAATCTTGCCACGAATTACTCGATTCGCTACGATATGAACCGGATTTACTCCGACTGACTTCGTCGCCTTTAGATAGGGGTAATGCACGACAATCGTCCTGCGCACACGGAAGACGTCGTATTAATAGATGAAGAAATTCAATTATCGCGCACTCAACCGGAATCCAATTTAATGATTAAATAAAAATTGGTTTCGAACCTGATCCAAGGCTCGATAACAAGTATATCTGCAATGCATACAGCATGGATATCTTACCTTTCTATCATCGTACAACAACTTCTCTTCTTTGTTTTTCTTTTCTCTCGACTTCTTCTCGCCAGTTTCTCGTTTTTCTTCCTTCCCTAACCGTTCACGTTCGACGTAATCATCCTTGATCCTCACAAAATCAAATCTATGAAAAAATTTGATCAAATCTGGCACAACGGAATAAGAAAAATATCAGAGCGACGTTAAAACTACTCACGAATTTCTATTATCGTTTTTCATTTCTTCGGTAACCAAGTCTATTATGCGGATTTTTTCCTCGTGGTTCGTATTTGACGCATACTTCGACGAATCTATAATAACAACGAACACTCAATGATCAACAATACTCAAAAACGCCAATAACTCTGAACCAATTGACACCAACCAGCGTCAAGCGAATCCTTTTTTACTTCTTTGCTGCCTACAACCAAGATGGGATTAGTCATGCCGCTTGAATTCGAATTCATTATTGTTACGGTCTGTTTTGGTTCTTGATTTTCAGATTTCGCCGCCTGGCTCGGAGGTACCTGCAAAAGAAACCACGAACAATAGCTTTCATAGAAAAGTAGGGAACGATTGACTGTTAAGGTGATCAGAATTATTACCCGACTTACAAAGTGGAAATCCTGCTCGCGAATGAAATGTACACTTTTCGTCTTTAGCAAACCGTTATATGAAACTGCTAACGTAGAAAGTCCACGACTTTCTTTTTTTTCGTCCTCGATTATTTTTTCAACTTTTTTTTCGATTATTTGAGCTAATTTTTGGAGTACTGGGAAGTGAGGTAGAATTTTGATCAAAATAATTAACGCGTTTCGTATTTGAATGTAATCCTTTGACTCGAGGCAAACGACTAACGCCTGAAAACGTATAACAGCCACAGCTAAGTAATCAGAAGAGAAAAATGATGAAACTATGTTTTTTTGAAACTCTCCTACCTTGGTGATTTTATAATGCCATTTATGACATACGTGACGATAATTCTCATAGCCGACATGTTCGCTGGCATCTGAAAACTGATTACTAACACGAAACTTCGTTATGAATCCCGGAAATTTGGAACATTCCTGAAGAAAATTTAAATTCATAAAAATGCAATTCACTGACTTCGTACAAAATAATAAAATTGAAATAAATTCTCACGCGATCGAATATTTCTTTTGATTCATGCCATTTCATGACGGTTTCAAGGACGGCACATAAAAATCGACCATAACGTCGAGCTTCGTTTTCGGTACACAATGTTACTGAATAAACGATATCGCAGAATAACTGAAAGTAGATTTGTATTTAAATTAATGAAGAAAAGGATACTTACGGTACATTTCAGTAATCGACAATGATTAGTAATTGAGAGGGGTTCAGAAAAGAAGAGACGCTTGTAAAGTTGTAACAAAATAAGCATAACTGCAGCGGACTCTATGTCAATCCCCAATTGATGGGAAGGCAAAAAGATACAAAAATTCTATAAATATTCTATTTTGTTCATTCACAAAATTGAAATCTATTGAACAGGTATCCCATTCATAAGTATCAAGAGTATGTTGTAAGGCACAACTGACGACATATTACAATAAAATTGTACGTTAATAATTTTAATAATTCACAAAATGATGTGATTCAAGTCGTGAAACCAACACTATATTGATTACCGGTTCCAAAAATACGCTCGAAAAATTACGTCAAATAATTTGAAAGTCGATATTTGAGTTTATGCAAACAAATTCAATTGTAGTTTGAAGGTACTTGCGACGTAAGAGGTTAACCATCTGATTGAAGTCACTAGTATACTCACCCGATCGTAACAAAGTAAGGTAGAAAAGTTAGGAGTTCTCAACGAGTGCAACAGATAAATGAATTTGGCACAAAACATCGCATCTAACGTGGTAAATATACAGCGCGGGAACAAACAATGCTGAAGGAACTGGGTAATAGTCTCGTTTTTCGCCGTTTTTACGTCTCGCGGTTTGAACCAAGAATCTTTTTCCTGAAACAAACCAAAATTGAGACGGTAACAAAATTAGAGATTTTCAAGAAAATATCCAAATTAGAAAATCAACCACAAGATACGGTGGCGAAAAAAAATTCGTTAATACTGATCTTTCCATACCGTCACTAGTCGATGTTTAACACGTACTGTGTGCTCTTGTTGCTTCTTCATCTCTTCCTTAAGTTTTTCAACGAGGGTATTATTACGTTCGAGTTCTTTCTTCAACTTTACAGGCGTCTGAAAATTAAAAACCGACCATCATCACATCACGTAATACATGTAACAGCATAATGCGAAGGCTAACATTACTCACAAATTCTTTCGAATTTTTCAATTCGTCGTTCGTGGCACGTAATTTAGACATTTCGCGTTCATATGACGAGATAGGAACTTCCAGATCGTACAAAGAAAGCGACCAAAACAAAATTACAAATTTTGGCGCTATATCATCCCACATTTTGGCCGGATACAAAGGTTGAATCGAGTCGATAATCGGCGCGGTTACTTTAATAACTGCGTTACAGTATTTCTGCATCTTGTCGGTATTCTTATCGCCTTCTGTCTTATCAGATTTTTTAAGCTCATCAAATTTGGCCTGCAAAAATAACACATTTTAAATAGTGTTTAATTTAGGGAAGATGGGTAGACGCACAGTAAACGAACGACAGTATTTTAGCTGATGAAAATCGAAAAATTTTCGGTCGCCATTATAGGTAAAAAAACATCACGAAGCTCTAATCCACACGAATTCATAGATAGCTTGCTCGATAACACCCACCGGGCAGTTGAAATCCAGGAGAGAACTCAAACGGCGAAGTGGCTGATTTTTTGTGGCTGTTTCCCTCGACTTAAAAATATTCCATTGTTCGTCTCAGAATAATTCAGAATATCGGTGTAATCAATCACCTGAGAGCGTGTTAATTATCAGATATTTCAATTAGTGAAACCGGTATGTCGAAAAAGAACCTATTTTTCAAATGAAGTGTTTAAATTCGTAATTATCTCTGATAATTTTAGACAGACTTTAATGAAATAGATATCTCAGCCACATGGAATAAATAATTTAATCTATTCGAAAATCCGGAAGTAAGTATTTGTTAGTTTTTTGCATCACAGAATAAACAATTGGTCCCCCTCGGATGAAAAATAAAAATATCTTCTGTTTCAAGGTTCTAAGTTCAAATTTTGCAATCAATTGAAAAACTACTGGAAAATAAGAACTGAGCGTGCTCATTATATTGTTAAAAAAATGAAACGCAATCCACCATCCATAACACACTCATTGCGGGGACTTAGATGAAAGAGGAAAAGAGTAATGCCCATACGGCAGTTGTTTCGAAAAAAAGTTTTTCAGGCAAACCAATAGACAACGTATTCGTTTACTTTGCTCCGCTCCATACACGGGTGCCGACCGTGACCCGCCTGCGTTTCCCTATTCGAACGGAGTATACCGAATTTCGATCAATTAAATACCACTTTCGCTTACTGAACGGCGATTGTCTAAAAAAATGTACGTTACTTGAATAAAGAAATTAATTTTCGGACGGGACAGGAAAAACGCGACATCAGTTCGCAAATGATACTCGGTAAGTAGCGATTCAATAGGTGGTAATCTTAATACATAGTCGTCTATACTTAAAACGCCATTCAAGAAAGTACCGTATTGCACTAACGTATCTTGGCACTAAGAAAGAAAAACATAGAAAAAAAAAAAAACGTTACCATCGGCGATAAAAGAGCTTTGCACTTTTCATGAATGAAAAAGATGGAATTCACTAACCTGGTCATAAAGATTTCCGGCTAGCTTGGCGGGTGTACCTTCTTTGTATACGATGCAGTCTCTTTGTTGACCGATCAACAAACATAAACTAATAGCTAAATTATTTTCCATGAGGCCATCTTTTAAACGAGAGCTAGATTTTTTCGTGTTTCGTATGTGCGTGAAGTATCCACCCTGCAAAGGAAATGAAAATTAATACGTTGAATTGAGAAATGTTTACGCTTTTCCACTCAATCTACGAACTTCAGAACGCAGAATTTCTCCACCAGAAAATGCGTTCAACTGGTCACTGGTTATATCCTCCGAGAATTCAATACCGGACATTTTCTGAACGATTTCTTTCAAAATCAACAAATCAAAACTGGAAAATTCACGTATAAGCAGTTTTAGAAAACTAACAAGTTACATTCAACAATCTGAATCACAGCAATTTACCTTTTATACATTTTCATTTGATTACAAACATATTGAAGGATTCCGATTAATTCGATATTGTATTTCTTGAAAATTGAACCACAAAACACGGACAAATTCACTAACCAACTGGAGGTCGTACCATTTGTCTGTTTGGAGGCACTACGTTTTGGTTGCATGAGTATGTCGATGATACAGAACGCTAAGACGTCGTAAGAGAGTCCCGTCAGATATTTAAGCGACTCAACTACTAGCATTATCAGATTATCGAACAACATAATTTGATTTATGATCTGAAATTAAAGTCAAAACTAATATATTAGGTTTGATCAGAAAAAAATCAATCAATTGCAAACGAAGGCACAAAAATTAAACAATTTAAAAATTGAGAAAAGAATTTCAAAATTCTAGCACCCTTCTTTTGACGACTCACAGAGCATGAAAATTGAAAATTTCATTATTATAACCATTAAAGGAACTACGATGAGCAAACGACGTAATTTTGAATGAGATAATAATTTGCGAGAAAATAATATCTGTTTCTGAGATGTAAACAGAATACGTGGAATTGACGTTAAAATTTGAAAAGTGGAAAATAACTTCAATTTAAATTTATCGAAATTAAAATGTTAGAAATTTCAATAGACTTATTTTAAAACGTGTTTTACGAGTAGATGATGCAAATGTGCTCATACTTGTATTCTGCCGAAAATAAAAGACTACAAATTTTAGAAATTTGTAAAAGGCGGCAAATATCTCCAAAAAAACGTGACTTTCTATAACCCCAAAAAGAACTAGTGCGTGGTCAAAACTGGAAGAAAGGTATGGCGCGGATAGCTTACATAATCTAAAATACAGCCAGGAGAAGAGTGAGTCAATTTTCCAATTTGTCGTCCAGCCAACTTCGTCGTTTCTTTCGTTATTTTTTTCATTATTTCTTTTATTTTTTTCAATGCGTCGCAGTTATTATACAAAATAGTGGGATACTTCAAAGTGGTCTCGTGTTTCCATCGACTATACAACGCATACCTGCACCCAAAAATAAAAAAATAATTAATACGAATAATGAGATGTGAATTTGACCTAAACTATTGTTTACCTGTAATTGTAAGGATACAACTTCAACACGTCCCATATTTCGTCCGCTACGCAGCAATTGCTTTGTAACGCAGACAGTGTTGGAAGAATGGTCAAATCCATCACAGTAAGAATATCAAAATATAAGGAGTCTTCGGCTGGTACTGATCCTTGATCATTCACCCCCGCCTACAAAAATAATTCAACGTGAATAAACCAGCGAGCATTACAATGGAAAGAAAAGCTGGATCACGTTATTCTCACCTGAACCAAAGCCAATTTCAAAATTCTAATAACTTTATAAACAAGCTCCGGATCATAACTTAAATAAGAACCAATAGTATACAACATTGGGAAAACGTCATTTCTTAATTCTAAAAACGAGGTAACTTGTTTAGGAGCGTATTGATTCGATATAATTTTCGGTTTAATATTTGACAAATTGCGCGAAGATTCATAGTACCTAAAAACATAACCGACATGAAAGCATACAGTAATAAAAACATGAATTCTGACCGAATTATACACTTACTTTCGATAAATAGGATCTATCAATAAATGAATAAGCTGACACAGATTATAGGCGATTGGATATTGACTAACAACGTAAGTCTGAGGTAACCTATTGCAAATTTGCTCGAAAATTTTCCATTCACCAACACGCAAGAGGGCTTCTAATAAACCGAATTTCTGATTATTTTCCCTCTAAAAAAGAAACGAATTTTGTATAATGCAGAAAACATTACAAGGTTAAACGAATTTGGAATACATACTCTGAGAAGTTCTTCCTCACTGGGAGGATTCGTATCGTCATTTTCTACTTCTTTGCGGGAAATAATACTCGCACTATTTTCTTTAAACCGTTTTCTAGCTTCGGCTAACTTCTCTTCCCAATCTTTCAAGATACTACTATCGTCAGGTTGAAGCTGAAAATAAAACATAATACAGATGAATTCAAATTAAATCTACACTCATATTACGAATCGAACTATTTTAAAGAATCTGTACTCACCCAACCGTACATATCTTCGAAGAATATTGCCTTATTTTGCAATAAAAATGCAGTAATAATGTACAAAGATTTGGGTGTTAATTGTTTGGCTTCTATATAATGAGCGAATTTGAAACCTAGAACATCACCAAGAGTTTTGGATTGCGGCATATAAGCCTTAAGTAATGGGATATAAAAATCTGATTGTTCGTAATGATTCTCAAATGAGTCAAGAATCACGTCTAACACACGATTCGGATCAAGATTAAAACAACCTGAAAAACACGAGAAATCACATTAACAATGACGTAAAAATACACCATTTCAAAGAATTAAAAATTAATCACCAATTAAGGATTTGATCACATCCATCATGTAGGCAGTGTTTGCATTATTTCGGCACTGATTGAGCTCAACGATGAGCTTCGCGAAGCCCTCACATTCCTCTCGATATAGGTTGAACTTTTTCTGCTTATAGCTAGAAAAAATGAAAATACTCGTAAACTTGATCAGTTAGTTAGTCAAAACAAATATGTAAAAATAATTTACTCACTATAACTTCGTTTTCACTTTGATGAATTTATTGTGGTAATTTTTATCTACTACTTTCAATTCTTGAAGGGCTTCATTTTCTAATCGTTCTTTTAACAAACGATCAGATAAAAACTGGAGAACGAAAAAGAGTCTGAGTGCTAAGAACTAATTCTAAAAATATTTGAAAGATTATTGTGAACAAACCTTTTCAGAATTTTTCACAATGTAGGCGAGGTTGGCTCTATCAGCGGCTGCTGAATCAGATCCACTGGTTTCTACTTCAAATACGTTGAAAATATCTGGTATTAATGAACGCACATCAATGTGTAATGACTAATAAACAAAGTAAATACATTTGGATGAGTGATGAGAATGATATTTGCTACTTCATAATTCAGCGAACATAGAAGAAAAAGAGCAGCAACTTACACTAACATGTTCCAACGCATTTAAAACCATTTCTTTCTTAATATTCCCCTTGATGCTGTCATTGATAAGAAGATATAGAACTTTCATCAACTCTAAAACATTAATTCATTATAATCATAAGAAAACGGCACACTCTCCAGCCGGAGACTAACGCGATCAAGATGACTGAATAATTCATGTTCAATTAAGATCAACTTACTTTCACTTTTGTTAGAATTCAAGAGACTATTCTGACTTCCATGTTCAGAGATGAGTTTCTTGCATTCATTAACACTAAAAATAAAAAGACAAGAACGATTACAGAGATTGGAAGGCGGTAAAAGTGGATATTTCATTCGGTAAAAACAGAACTTACCGATCAGCTATTCCGGCGTCTTCCCACATTTTCTGAGATTCCGAACTAGTTTTAAACATTAATCAATCGCTTTTATGACCACTCAAGCGAATTGCTCGGCTACAAAACGTAGCAAACGGCGAGAACTGAGAAATGATATGGTTGGCATATATTATTGTCATACGAGGTCTGAAGATTATTACCTTAAAAAACAAGTATTCTGCCTCAAAAGTTTCTCTGGAGACGAATCGAAAGAAATAGAATCATGCTATATTCATAATTTTCAAGAACATTTCAAATATATTTCAAAATCTTCGAAAATTAAACGCTTTGAATATTCTAAAAACAATCATGCAATCGTTTAATAGAGACAAACTCATGTACAAAATGCATATTGCATAAAAAAATAAAACAACAATCATCGATATTATCGGCAATAGAATCGATATATTTAACATTTAATGAAATAAAACATCTATATGAAAAAAATCGATATTTTGGTGCAATCAGAGGCCGCGGCTAAATCATCGGAATTACCTATCGATAGTTCGACCTTTCGACAACAAGACTTCGACAGTATCGAATCGAACGATTGATTGGTCGATACAACGTAACAACTAACAACCTTTATAACAATTGATAGGAATTGTAGTGCAGTCACTCGTAGTCAGTGTTACCAGATGTTCGATCCAGGTAAGAATACAGTAATTAAAAGTCAGTTATAAAATCTATGGTTTAGTCAAAGGGTTTAGATGTCATGCCCGTACCCACCATACACGAAAAGTTCGGTAATTTCATTACATGTGAGGGCCGTGAGTAGAAATTATGAACATAATCCCAATTTATTTATTTTTTCCAAGGTTCTATTCATTTACTCACATAATTGACGATGAGACTAAACCTAACCAGTAATTTAATAAGCAAATAACAAAAAAGTTGATTGAGAGAAATTCAATCATAGATTGAGGAAGAGTGATGTGGGGACTGGCAAGTGAGTGGGAAAAAAATACATAACAATTTGTGAAAGCAAGTAAGTAAGAGAATGTATGTTTGTGGGTGTACGTGTAGGCGTAGGCGGATTTTCATAAAACTTTTTGGGGGGCAATGAAAACAATTTTTTGACCGGCTTGTAACGTTTTGGTCTGATTGAATTTCTAGAGGGCGAAAAAATTTTTTAGCTCAATCTAACTCGTAATTTCATTCAAATAATATTATTTAATAATAGCTTAGCTTGACAAAAGAAATGGAAAATCAAAAATAAACCCGCCGCCAACGAGTAATAAGAAACTTATAATCATTCAATGCTAACTTCGTTTTATTTGCCAAATGGTGTTGACACTATGTTGACTCTAAGAGTGCTATTCCACTCTTTCAATCAGGGGGTGCAAGACACATTCACAGAGGTGCATTGCACCCCCACAAAATCCGCTTATGCGGGTAAGAAGGAAGGAGAGATAAATATGTAGTAGCTAACTTATTAGGGCCTTAGTAGAATGCGTATGTGGAGTAAAATAGTAATAATTTCAATTTGTGGTTATATATAATACATGTACCTACTTAATTGAAAAAAAGTGAATTGGAAAAAAAAGTGAATAAGTGGTTTTCTTTGAGTGTATAAGGGATATATTTAATATTTATAACTTGAAAAGACCTGAAATGAATATGTACGATATTCCAACCCTAAATACGGTTGTTTCGTATCCTTAGTACGATTGGATTTTGCCTTTATCCTAATCTGGCAATATTGGTTGTAGTGGTATTAGACATTAGACCATAAGTCTATGATGATAAATGGTAATCAGTCATCGGCAATCAATCATCATTCATCAGTTTCATCAGTCATCACTCACTGGTCATCATATCATTCATCACCTACGTTTATTACTTTCTCAGTTCACCTCATTACCATCACTAGAGCGCCTTCCTGACTTTAAGAAAATCCAAAATTTAAAATCGAAAATAAATGCGCAATTTTTCTCTATATCACTTCAAGCATCATATAATCTTGATATGATAATCTTAAAAATCCAATTCAAGTCACTGAACATATCAAGAACTGCCTTTTAGATACGAATATTAATTCATAAAGGACAGTTTGTACTCACTGATTTATTCTACGTGATCCATCTAATACGTAAGTACCTAAAAAGTCAATTAAAAGGATTAAGTACTGTGTTTTGATTCAAACTTTTTCTCTTGATTTATTCTATAAAAATCGAAATTTCCATACTTCGAATAATAGGTTGTTATGGGGATAAGAAAACTAGAGTGAGTTTAAAACCTACTTAACAAGCACAATAGAGTAACGTACATGATATTATAATATTATAGGACAGGACAGCTGGGTGCCTAAAAAACTCAAGGGTCTATAACCCAAAAGTCTCGCAATCACATTTACCAGCTATACTATAGACGTATATTTTGGTTGGTAATTTGGTATAGATGCAGAAGTAGCTTAAGGTACAAAATATACTTACTTTCGTCATTTGGAAAATAAAAAATACGAAAAGCACTGTCTTACTTTAGGCTTACCACGTACCCAACTTTTGTTGATCTGTAGAAGCTACTATAATTTATTTTCCCCCAATTTTTAAAATTTTAACTTAGTAGCTAAATGCCCATTAAATTTTAAAGCAACAGTTAAATTTTTCTCCATTCAAATTCAGTTATCTATAGCCTTAATTTGAGAAAAAAAATGACGTCTCTTAATTCCCAAATAATCATTTCTAAGACAGCTAGTATCTGGTGACAAGACGGGGCTGCACCGGCATATTATATTTATCTTATAGATCGTTGATAATTAATGAGGCAAGTAGAAATACTCCTTTGAAACAGAAGTTTCTAGCCAAGAAATGGGACGATGGCTGGTCTACAACTTACATACTTTTAACTGTCATACATCCGAACACCATACTACGAGTTGACCATTCACTCTGAAAATTTTCGCTAAATTGACGACTTAAATATCTGGTCAAAAAGTACGCAAAACTAAAATACTTACATTATTAAAAGTATCCTAAAATACAATTCTTTTGTGCAGTATAAAGGAACGTTAATTTTTTCAGTCGATAGGTATGCCTTTATCAACATTTCAATAATTTGAGTTACCATTTTTTAGGAATCCTATTCGTATTTTATTGTATTATATTCTATATGTTACCTACGTATTATTTTTAATTTTTTTTGCGAACGAAAAACACAAGTGGTTATGGTATAATAATACTTGGATGTTTCATGAAATTATAAACGAAATTAAAATGGAAGAATTGTGAATGTTTTATTGCGTGTAAACTCTGGCAGCGGATAAAAACAATAGGTTCGATAGGTTAAATATGTTGTTAATATATTACAAATACAGAAATAAAATCGAAATGAATTCCAAAGATTAACTGATTATGAGTCTAAATAATAATAAAATAAACGTACTGTTCGACCAATCGATATACTGTAGTAAGAGGAAAAAAAACTACGAGACTTCCTCGTATACCTTGAGATACCATCATAAAAACTAAAAGATGAGTTAAAACGCACAGCCTCTATTTAAACAATTCACTGTTTACCAGAATAAAATCCGAAAAATAAAGAAAATCAAAAAAAAAAAATTCTTAAATGTACACTGAGAATATACGTTGAGTATACGGTAAAATAATCACCGATTTTTTATGCTCAAAAATAGGGCCTAAAAATATACAAATTTTATCGTCTAACATATTGTATTATGTTACAGCTATTTGTGCCATGCACGATTTTTTTGACTATTTTTTTCTTTCAAGTAGATTGAAAAATTAGTTTCGATTACAAACGAAAAATAACTAAAAACATAGAGAACATTTCGTTAAACATTAAAGCAACATTTTTGGAACATAAAAAATAATAATAAAACGTATATATCACATAATGTACAGGCAAAATTAACAAAAGTTTGGAAAAAAATTAGAAATTATTATTACAAAGTTACAACAATAACACTAAACATATGCAGATAAATACAGTAATATTGCTCGCAATGATCGAAATCTTGCATCGAAAATCACGATGAATGAGAAGAAACTGGAAGGCCAAGTTTAGCTAACATCATTTCTTTTCTCAATCTGACAACTTCCCAATACATATCTTCGGCTGAAATGTTAAGAAATTTTTTAATATAAATATGAAAAAAAGACAGATTATGCTACCTCCGGAAAATCAGCAAAAATTGTACAAAAATTAATCAATTACAGAGGTACTAACCAGAACTTTTTACCAGACCTCGTTTAATGTATCTAAGATAATTTAAAAAATTACAAACAGCAATAATCTGTAGTCAAAATAAAAAAATTATTAGTAAAAGTAGGGAGTGAAAAAATGATTCTATCGAATGCAAATTTTTCGTACTCTATTGCGACACATTTGGGAAATGTAATGCCATTCATCTGAGTCAGCTAATTTCATTCGGTAGAAGCAGAGCCTAGGCATCTCCATGAGAGCACATTTCCTGAAAAACAGACAAATAATAATAATCAGGCGTGCAAAGGAATAAAAAATTATACATATTTGTTTCACTATTGCAATTTGGCATAATTTACATATTTTGTTTGTAATACACAGAAAGAAAATGTGACTAAATGGTGGGTATGAGTTAATGAGTCTGGGTTATGAATGGAGTGAGATCACTATTTTTCAGGCGAAAAATCACAAGACAATTACCATAGTTTCATTCGAGCGAAGGTCAACACGAAAATGTGAATCATTGGTAATTGATGGAGGGGAGGCCAAAAAACACTGAAAAAAAAGTGAAATTAAGTGACTAAAAATTTAAATTCCAATCGAAAGGGACAAACAGCAGATGAGGCATATCGTATAATTTAAAATTTGTAACATATTCACGAGTAGTTTCACATCTTGCAGTTGCTTGCCTGACTAAAAAGTAACGCTTTTTTTAAAAAAAGAGAATGAACTTTATTTATTTTGAAATTAAAACGATCGTTTAGGCAATTATTTAAGTTTTCAAAAGTAGCAGTTTCGTGGCTTCAAAATTTTAATTCTGTAGTTATTAATCAAAAGCTGAAAAGTCATTTTTTCCCCTTTTTTAGAAGAAAAAAATGACAAAATTTCATGTAGTTACGTCAACTTTGCGTTTTGGCAACACATACAAAAGAAAAACCCAGTATATGTTATTTACTTATGTGAATTGAGAAGAAACTACAGAAGTACAGATAGAACTGATTTATTAGCTTTTGCCAGCTCAAAGAACGTATTTTTTTTTGAACGCATCAAAGTTAATCTCATACAAGTGCGCCTAAGTTTCTAAATCCCGTATGGAGAGAAACAAAATTTTTGTAAGTTGATATCCTATTCTTTATTAAACACCCAGCTCACTTTTTCGCTATACCTTTTGATTGGTTTTGTAGAATTTTTTCATGTGGAGCAACTCCCCCTCACTCCATATGGGTTAAGCGCCAATGATCCATATCATCAGTTTTGGAAAATAACCCCAGAATTTAATTTACAGTTGGGAAAGCGCATCTGGTTGAAAGAAAGAAAACTTTTTCACAGGAAAAAGTAATCAGCTTATAAAAAAAGACAAGAGTCGATCCAGCAAGGATTGAGGGCGATTAGCCCATCGAATTTTGATTCACGTTGAAAATTCGTTTTTAAATAATGAATTTTCGTAATAAGGGCTGTGACAGGATTTCCTTAAGGTAGACAGTTCTAATTTACCCCGAAATTTTTTTTTCACTCTCCTTCCAGTCAACTCTCAAATAGGAATTGCTCCCTCGGTAATATCACCATAAAATTGGTTTAATCGTAGCATGAACTTTTTTTTTCCCTTCCTTTTCTAGCCAGGAACCCCCCTTCTCTTTGTCAACGTTTTTATTCATAATATATCGACAAAAATTGAAAGATTATATGTAATTTTTTCACACGAGATTATTTTTGTTTTTATTTTTATATTTTATACTCGTGAGTTATCCCAAGGTGGGTGGTATATAGTGAGATATTTTTTGGTGATGAATCAAAACTAATACATTAGATATAGACTTGACAGCTTCTCAATAATTCAAACGCCTCACTAGTTTTAGAGCAAAATTTATAAGTGAATTATTTTGAAATAAAATATAACAAAATTTACAAAATAAAGATCAGACTTATAATATTACCCACGACTACCATTACGACAATTTAACAAAAATAATGAGTACAATTAAACTAAATATTTCAACATAGAAAAAAATATTCCAGAAACTTCATATTACGAAGAGCAATATAAAGATATAAAAACACAAAATCAGAAATTATGAGGGCAGCTGGAAACTATCATCAAACATTTTTTTTCGAATTTGCAAAAAATGATCGAAAAACTGTTGGAAACACTATCACTCTAAAACCGCTTGACGTACCTGCATAAAATTTTCAAGAAAAAGTCGTTCAACTGATGAAATTTTCGAATATGTAATCCATACACATTATAATATTCCACCTCAACAATAACAAAATCCCATGAGAAAGCCAATTCAGACCAAAGATCACGTATTTCATCGAAATCAAGCCAATTTCGAGTAAATCATCTCACCAGTAAAGTGCGTTTCTAATGACATACTCACACAAACACGAATTTCGCTACCTTCATTATGCAATTCAAAAAAATTCACGTCTCTTCGTGATTTATGAATACGTGCGTCAAACAATAAAAAAAAAACGAAGGTTTTATTGTTCAAACCAGAGAACACACTTTCGCAAAAAGAAAAAACGAAAAATATAAATACCTATGTAACCGAAAAAATGTAGTAAACCCGCAAGTTGAGTTTTTTCATACCTATGTACGTTTTAAAATTAATTTTTGAAGACAATACCATGAATAAGAAAAGAAACAACAAAAACAAAATTGACCAATATTTAGGCTTAAATGGCAAAGAGTTTGTAGACAATGATAATTTAGGAAAATCAGAAAAGGTGTCGAAAGAAAAAACCGCTTTTTATCGATGCTTGTATTAAATATGTTTTTTATGAGGGGGAAGTGCTACACCTAAGAAGTGGAGGTTCCAGAATTTATAATTAGACGGAGTAAAGGTTTTTTTTGAAAGGAAAGGAAAACGAAAGTGTAAAATTTCGAGTCAAATTTACCAATATTGGGTAAAAATTCAGTAGTTTTTGAGTCCCAGCCCCAGGCTAGAAGCGCCACAACACTGAAGTTCTAGGTTCTCATAAAGTTCTATTCAAAGTGAAAAAGCTGTAAAATTCTAAGGTTTATAATTATGAGTAACCTCTTGAGACAACTAGTTCTGCAATTTTCTGAACGGAACAATCTAATATTGAAAATGGCTATTAGTTTCGAATTTTTTTCCATAAAAAACAAACCAGCAAGTACCCAGTTATTGAAGAAATTTATTAGACTGCGCACTCCTACGTAGAAGGCAAAAAGGTTGATTTTGTTCTTCCGAGAAATATTGATGAATAATGCAGGAGTAGCTTTTTGAACTTGTAAAAATGTAAACAAGAATTAGCATGTGCAAACAACAGAACTTGTTCAATACAAAAACTTTTTACTATGAAGACAATTTTGTGACGTAAAGATCGACATTATCGAGTGAATTAATTCAATGACACATTACGATTTTCGTTTCATAAATTATACTTTCAGCATGCTTTTCACAGAGTTACAAGATAAGGTGAAATTTTATCAAAGGTCGACATATTTATTTTTTCATCTGATCGAGTAGGAACTGCTAACTTTAATATTAAAACAGGCTTCTCATTCACTGAAGTTCTGAGAAAGGGTAAAATCATTTTCTGCAAATTTACATTACCTATAGATAATTAATTAATACCTACATTTATTTTATTTATTTATTTATTTATTTATTTATTTATTTATTATTATTATTATTTTTTAAATTAGATTAAATCATCACCCCATGTTAATCAGTTAGTTAATATATGATTTAAAATATTTTCAGAAAACCTATTTAAAGGCAAATCATAACCAGCTTAATGATTGGTCAAATACTATTATCTATTATTTACAACAGAGACTGCAGATCAAAAGGGAACTATCAAATACAACAGTTGAAATAAAAACTACTTCCCAGAATGATATCTAACTGATAACACCATTTAAGTACAACTACGACAGCAAAAATATTCTAAAAATAATGTTTAAAATACTTTTTTCGTAAATCTTGAAATTTTTATCAAACAAAAGTAGACAGTAAAAAAATGTTGACCCTTCCCAACTCTACGTGAATGTCCGAAACGAAGAGTTGAAGGTTTTAGCTAGATATCCTGAAGAGATAACTACCTATAATCAGAAATTTTTCACTACCTACCAGCCAATAGTAGTTTCTAATATACTTCTCTAGAAATGGTACCACAAATTAAACAGAAATTCGAAATTTTTCCAATTTTCTACAATACCTACCTATTCCCCTGAATGCACAACTATTTTGTTTTGCTTCTAAAAATTTTCCACTGTGTTGATTGCCTCGATCAAAATCCTGTACAGGATACTGACTGAGTCTCCTCCCTAAACTTCTAACAGTAGGCATAATAAACGGGCAGATAAATAAAAAATATTTAATAAACGAGACGGAAAGAAATTTCTTTTAAAACATTATCATTTAACGATGTAGAAACCCATAAGCTTATCTTCATTTTGGCCTGATTTTGAACAGTAAAGGTGCTAGGATGCTATGAATTCACAAAATTGAACTCATGAATCTTGTTTTTATTTTGAAGGTTTTACAGTTCTAAAATGCTTAAGTACTTTTGGATCAAAAGCTGCGAAAATTTTGAGAAAATATTTACTATAATCTCTTTTAACATGCTACCAATTTTTGTACGGAGCAGCCAAACGGTACATTCGATATCTCCAATTTTATTCAAATTTTGAACCCTAACATGCGTAATTCTCAATAAATGGCTACGAAGTTTAGTAAAATCATTATTTACGATCTAAACTAACAAGTAGCTAACTTTAATTCAAATTAGCTAGTTTTTGAAAACGTACATTTTCTAGTGAAACGGTTGCTACGCGGACGCGCTCAGTTTTTTTTTAAACTTTTTTTCATCGCTCGACTACCACGATAAAAATTATGTATGGGTTTTCTTCGAAAAGTAACTTTATCTTGACTAAATTGTACACCGAGCTACGCGGTTTCTTAGAAGAAAGTGAAATAAAATTCTTATGATAGAAGCGTCCATCTATTTATATGTTAGTGACTGAGAAAATTCCACATCCACATGTAGTTGAAGAAGTAGCTTGGAAAACTTAACAATTTGAATAAACTCCAAACGAGATTTGTTCCCAATAAACGATAGAAATTTGAAAACATTTGCTATACCTACCAATTTTAAAAAACGCACAAAAGATCAACTTTGATCGAAATTACCGAATATAATTGGCTTTCACGACAAAACAAAAAAAAAATCATTATCAAACTAAATCTTGATGACTTATCACAGAATGATAAAACCAACGAATTATTTTGATGTACAAATTAATCTATAATATTATATGAAAATTCAATTACTTGGGAAAATAAGCTTTAGCTTTGTCTACTGCTTCGATGAAAATGTTTTCTTCGTCGATTGCTTTTTTCACCTCGGATACCAGAGCCGAGTTGTTGAAATCCAAACACTGATCAATGTCCTCGCTATACATATGCGTAATGAACGGATTATCTTTTTCTAAAGTTGGAGTTTCTCGCCACAGTAAAAATTCTCTGAAACTATTTGGATCCACCTAGAGAACAAACATAATATTCAAACTTATTAAAGCCTGAGAGACTGCGAAAAAATACATAGAACACACACTAGATCGACGAAGTGTTTATAAATTCCAAAAATAACTGCAAAGAAAATACATGGCAAACGCAAACGAAGTAATGAAAGTTCCCAACAAGTTCTGTTGACCGAGAGACTTCGTTTTAACCCTCAGATTTCAAAACAGCCTTTTGAGCAAGGCTGGTTTTAAGGGGCGCATTTAAGATGTAATCCCCCGACGCCAAAAAAAAGGACAATTCAAAACACAATAATCTGGTTTTTCAAATTTTACGTCTATGAATTTATATAAAAATTGTTCACCCCCCCCCCCCGTAAAAATTCATGAAAATTATAAAATGTGATTCCATCTCCACCCGGCCTGCACAATCTAACACTTTTTTAAATAAAAAACAGAATATTTTCATATAGTGTTTTCCATGAATAACACAGAAAATATCAGCCATTTTCAAGAACCAAAAATGAATAAACCGAGACAAGGCAGCTTTAGCATAATTTCTAATGCTTTTATGGGCTCGATTGTTTTTATTTATGCCATTTAGCGCGTATTATTAGAAAATTTGACTTTAACTAGTGATCGAAAAGCTATAGTATTTATACTCAAATTCGGAATTCAGATAGTTTGAATTTTGGCAAAAAATTAAGGTATCATGAAGAACAGATCAACATCGTCCATGGTCAAGAAATGATCGCTAGAAAAGGGGAATTAAAAATTCTGAAAGCTACCTCGACAAAATTTTTCTTTCGACAAAGAAATTTATATTTTAAAGAATGACTAATTAGTGATTCACCCTTTATTATTAAAAAAACTTTTTCCAACATTTATGGCATAGATAAGTAATAGTATACTTGGTACAGATGTGCCACTCAGTGTTATCTTTTATACAAGAATATAATAAGTCAGAAGCGTGCACTGCAGCATTTAGCGCCAGCGTCAGTACTACTTTTATTTATTTCAAATTTTCATTTTACAGATAGTATATTTATTGAAAATATTTGTTATATTAACCTTCGAGTATATGACCATCACTTAAAGCCGAATGCAAGACCGAAACTTAAGAATCAACAGTGAATTGAGAATTACTTATCTTAACAAAGTTATATCTATATATGTTTATACATGGATATATTGATGTGGGTGTGTGTATGTGTGAGTACACGACACCACACAAATACCAATAACGGTCGGTTGCGTTTACGAGAGGAGTGTGTGCGGGCCGAGCCCAGTAAACAAGTTTAGCTGCATAAACGAAATATACAGCCGTGAGTGCAAAAACAGAGTTTGTGGGTTTTACCCCACTGGCCCGCTAGGTGGTCAATGAGTGTGTAGTACACACTCGTCCGTCAATGACCACCCGTCGCCACACCACTCTCCTCTTAGTAAGTTTCCGGAGAAACTTACGGTGACCTGTGACGCCAATCAAGTGTGGCGCGGCGTTCACTACTACGCTCACGGATGTCGTTCACGTAGTAGGATTGCCAGGTCTCTTTAGTTTGGGCTTACCGAAGTTGGCTGGGAGAGTGGGACAGAAGGGCGTGTACGGGGCGCTTGAGGCTGGGGAGTAGGACGCACTTGGGTTTGTGATCTCATGAGCGGAGTCTGGGGACAAGACGTGGGAATGCTCATGAGGGGTGGTGGGTAGGTTATAGGCGGCGCCATTAAAGGTGGCATAACCAGGGCCTGTGGTGCCGTGAGTTGTAGATGCGGGGGAATGGGAATTCCAGGGGGAGGCATCACAACTTGGGGAAGTGGCATCCGTGTTGTCGCTAGGGTGAGCAACAGGGCGTTGTGTGCTGCGAGCACAGCAGTGGTAAATTGCTCCCACGGCTGCAGTGTTAGATTCTGCGGCACAGGAGGAACCACCGGTTGCAATACAGGGGGCTGTACCACAGACAGGGCAGGCTCCTGTGTGGAAGCCAGAGCTGGAGCGGGAGTTTGGCATCAGGATTTGCCACATCTTTCATCCCATTTAAGCTCCATATAGGAGAGGCTGCGAGCACGAGCTTCACGCCAGGCACGGCCACCTGCCTTATGGTTTAAACGGGGATGCTTTGCCAGTTTGCCATCAGCCAGGGGACTCTTAGCACAAGAGTTGGACGGCTGAGGTTTGGGGACATTTTCTGGCAAAGGTCTTGCTGTTAAGTCGATAACGGGCGAGTTATCGACGGCAGCACTATCTGTCGGTTCGACCTCTTCATGTACTGGTGAGAGTGTGCATTGAGGGACCAATGTGGGGGTTGGGGGGAGATGGATGGTCGGGGATGTAGAAGGGTCAATGTCCATCGTTGTCTCTTCCTGGGCAGTCAGTTCAACCGAAGGGCGAAGTAGAGGCAACTTGCCTATTGGGACTGACAATGCTTTTTGCGTGGCTACTGGTGCCTCTGCAACTTTGGAAGTCGACAGTTGGGGGACCACTTTGTTGCTGCAGACAGACGTTTAAAACTGCTGGTACGCAACGTGGCAGTCAGTTTTGCTCAGCGCTTCTTACGAGGAAGTGGTTCAATCTGTTTGACTGTCTTGAGTGGCGAGAATTCCCCAGAGGGGTGGCCCACCAAGGAAGACGGTTGAGGACTAGGCAAAGGTCCCTTAGATTGAACGCGCTGTACGACTTCAGCGATTGTGCGGGTGTCAATCCGCACATTGCCTAATTATACAGCGGTCCGAGCGTGAGGTGGCATCTCCAACAAGTACCCAGTCTTTCTGGGTAGAGGCACATAAACCTGAGAATGAGAGCTACGGACGAGGCTGGGCTGGACAATCTCAGAGCCTCGAGCCGCCACTCCAGGAGCAGGCTGGTATTGTTGGAAGGGCACACCTTGACCCCTGGCAGCAGACTCCACCTTCTACCTCAGCGTCAATTGCCATAGCGGTACTCGTGAAGGAGTACAGCTTGCACCCTCTTGTGCAGGTCCGACAGAGGTAGGCATCACAGATGACGACAATACTTGATCGGATGTAGAGGATACAGGCAATGTCTGCTTCACCTGTGGTGAGGTGGCAGTAGCCATGGAGGAGGGAGACGGGACAACGTCAGCTGGTGACGTTGTGTGTGAGAAGGAGAGTGAGGGGGAGTGATGGTCGTCTGCACAGGGAGACGACGGGGCATTGCTGTTACCACCCTCTGTTGGTGGGGGTGTAGCCCTTAAAAGGGCTGTTTCTTCATCTTCCGTGATCTCGGACATGCTGGGGGAAAGACGCTCTTGGGACATTTCACCAGTCTATTACGCTCCTTGAAATATAGTTAAAAGCACCTGATGAACAGCATTTGATGAAGAGTATATAACTGCTGTCAGATAATGACGAGGACCACTAACTGTTGGCAATGGACCCACGATATCGATGTGCACAAGCTTTAAGCGATTGGTAGAGCGGAAAGCTTGGAGAGGGGCTTTGGTGAGTCTACTAATTTTAGCTTGTTGGCATGTGGTGCACTCTTTCGACCAATGTAGGCAGTCAGATCGTAGGCCAGGCTAAATGAATCAATTAGCGATCAGATGGGAAGTTGTCCGACCACTCGGGTGCAAGAGCCTGTGAATCAAATCAAAGATGGTTCTCCGATATTTGGCAGGTACGAAGAGTCGTTTTTTACCCATCAACGTGTTGCACGTTAAGAGTAACGTGTGTCCGGGTACTCTGAATGATTTGAGGATGAGGGCAGAGTTGGGGTCTGCGAGGTATTGGGTGAGTTGCGGGTCGTGTTGTTGGCAAAGGGCCATTTCATTGTAGGGCACAACACAGGGAGAGGTAATGGCGGAGATTGATATATGTGATAAACAATTGGCGGCTATGTTGTCCTCTCCTTTGATGTAGTGAATTTCCGTTGTGAACTGCTAGATATACTCTAGCTGATTTTGCTGGCGTGGTGAAGCTTTCTCACACGCCTGAAACAGGGCAGTTGTGAGGGGCTTGTGGTCGGTATAGACGGAGAAAACACGCCCTTTGACCAGGTTACAGAAGTGCTTCACCGCTGCAAAAACAGTGAGTAATTTGCGGTTGTATGTTGGATATTGGCATTCGGTGTCAGATAATTTTCGGGAGAAAAATGCCAAAGGCTCTAGCTATCCGGCACCGTGTTGATAGAGGGTAGCCCCTATTGAGTGGTTAGACGCGTCGGTTGCCAAGACGAGTTATTTGGACTTGTCGGGATGCGCCAAAAGAGCAGCATTTGCTAACGCCTGCTTGAGATTGTGGGAGGTGGTTTTGGCAGTGTCAATCCAAATTATCGGGGTTTTGTCGCGTTTTTTGTTGGAGTGGATAAGCACAAAGAGTTTACTCTGAATGTGAATACAATGTTTCATTATACGCCGGTAAAAATTTACCATTCCGAGAAAGCGCCTAAGGTCATGAACGGTTTTGGGAAGTGGGAAATCAAGTACAGCTTGGACATGATTGGGAGTGGGTTTGATACCTGTGCTGTTGACTCGGTGGCCAAGAAAAGTGAGCTCTTCACGTTCATGTTTGGACTTGTTACCATTGACAGTGAGGCCAGCGTTGTAAATATGCCAAATGACCTTGGTAACACGTTCTTCGAGCTCATCGGGGTTGGAGGCGGTAATGAGGATGTCATCAATGTACACGTAAGCATAGTCGATGTCTCGCAATAATCCATCAATGTACTGTTGGAAGGTTTGGGTGGCGTTTCAAAGTCCAAATGGCATATAGGGAAATTCGAATAGACCGAAGGGGGTTATTAAGGCTGTCTTAGGGATGTGTTCTTCGGTCATTGGGACTTGGTTAAACGCCCACACGAGATCTAATTTTGTGAATAATTTGGCACCAGCTTGTCTGGCGTGGAAGTCCATAATATTTGGGACAGGATATTTGTCGGGGATAGTTCATGCGTTGAGTGCTCTGTAATCACCAAGCATGCGCCATGTTTTGTCAGGCTTCATGTGCATATGCAGGGGGGTTGACCAGGCAATTTTGGAGGGTCGGCAGTCACCACGTTCAAACATGGTTTGGAAGGAAAGGCAGGCTGCCTTTAACTTCTTGGGATATAGACGACGGGCACGGCAAAACACCGGTTGACCTACTGTTTCGATATCGTGGGTGACTTCAGTAGGGGAAATCTACAGGAGTAAGCCTTCTTTACAGGTTACGCCGGGAAATTTGTCGAGGATTTTTTGGAATCGACTATTTGAGTGGGCGATGGTCAGGCAAATCTCCTGGGAATAGTTGATAAGGAGAGGTTTACCTACTACAGCAAGTCCAGTGGTCTTATCAAGGAGGTGCCTTTCGCTGACATCGGGAAGCAGTTGGTAATGGCTAAGGAAGTCTGCTCCGACGATGGGATCAGCGATATCGGCAATTATAAAGGGCCACTTGAATTCGCGTCAAAGGCCAAAATCTACTTGCACCAGCTTAACTCTGTAAGTACTAATTGGAGTTTGGTTCGCAGCGTAGATTTGGAGCTTAGCGTTGCATTTCCGGTCTTCAGAGGTTGGAGGTATAGCCAATATCTCCGCGCCAGTGTCAACCAAGAAGTGGTGCTTGTTAAGCAGATCTTCTACAAATAGATGGACTGAGGTGAAAACAAGTGGGAGTGCCATTTTGACTGACTCGTTTACTCGTTTCCCAAACAAGTAGGGGATTTGCAATTGTGGCAGTTGCAATTTTGGGGTTTGTCCCACCACAAACATGGGGGGTCAGAGCAGTTGAGCGATTTCCTCCCAAACTGTTGGTGATACCAACAGTAGCCATCACGTGAACAGGAGGGAGAGCGGGTATTTACTGGTCTCTTACTATCGATGACTTGTAGCGTCATCCGTGGTTTCGAACAACCAGAGCTAGAGTCACGAGAGCGTGATCTGTCTCTGGACCTAGCATCGCGTGAATGCAAACGCCTATGTTCAGGGAATGGGGCGGGGTCTTTAGGGGGGTCGACAGAACTCACCTGTTTACCAGCCAAGAGCTGTTGAAGCAGCTGGGTAATGGTAGCTAATTCTGAGGAATTAGCCATTGGTGCTGTTGATGGGGATGCCGCGGGAGTTGCAATAGCAGAGATGGTGATAGTGGCAGGGATTGTTGTTGGAAAGGTTTGCACGAGAGCTATTGCCTTGTCAGCTTCGAGCGCTGCCTGTCGAGAGGTTGCTGGCTTGGTCATGGCCAATGACTGGCAGATATTGACCAGGAGGGATTGGAAGAGAAGGTTGTGGAGGACATCGTCATTGACTCTTCCTTCGTTTAGGGTGATGAGGCGGCGATGGTACGCCCAAGGCCTCTCAGAGGTAGACGATGGGTATTCTCCAGCAGAGTTCTAATTCGGGTGTAGGAGGAAGGGGAAAATTCCTGCTGGATTTGGTTGGGGAGGTTTGACCAAGTGTGCAGTGAGTTGTTGGAACTGTATAGTAATTCCGACACAGCATTGGCTACCTGGGTTGGCAAGTGGCCAGAGATTGCCAGGTAGAGCTGAGACTCGCTGGTATTGCCACTGGTGCGAGCAAGATGCTGCAGCCAGACACACACATTCTCGGCGTTAAAGGGTGGAAGGCCTGTGAGTAACTGTGGAGGATGGGCTTGTCAGGAAGGCGAGGTGGTACAGGCAATCGCAGCGGAATTTGCTTCCTGCCGATTGAGGATGAGGGACAACCTCAGCGTGGAGCTGTCAACCGGCTGGTGCTGGTTGACCAGAAGCTCCTTGCCCAGAAGGTAATTGTCGAGGAATGGGCCAAAGTTTACAAGCATGGAGGACTGTGGGATCACCAAGTTTGTCGGTACATTCGACAAACGCATACTGGTATGCGGCGTTGAGTGGATGGCAGTTGAGAGGTTGGACTGGTTCTCCATCCTCCTGGAAGGATTGCTGACTGTGGCCTTTGCAGGCGTCAGTGGGAGAACCAGGTTGTCAAGGGACAAGGGGGTTAGTTTGGAGGCCATGGTGGTAATTGAAAAAAGAGGCTGTTTTCACTTTCCTCGTTGGCAGCTGATTGCCAACTGTCTGAATCTCTTTGGGATGGCTGGTCGGTACTTGCGTACCAACGTCGAGTCAGGGAAGAGGGGAGGGAAAAATGAAAAAATAGGGAAATGGAAAGGGAAGGAGAAGGAGAACCTTCTCCGTCAGCTGATGAGAGCCGACTGATTTTAATGGATGTTGGTCGGTACTTAAGTAACGACAAGCAATAAGGGAAAGGGTAGGAGAAGGAGAACCTTCTCCATCGGCTGACGAAAGCCGACTGAGTTACTTCTTTGGTTGTTGACGGGTATACCAACATTTGAAGAAGGGGCGTGGTTTTGGGAAATCAGCTGATGAGAGCTGATTGGTTGTTGTTTCCAAGCTAGTTGGAAGTGGTGGGGAAGGAGGTGACGGTTCCTTCCTCTGTTGACGGTAAAACGTCAACAACAAAAATAAATACTTACGTCGGAGGTCACCACTTGTGGGTGTGTGTATGTGTGAGTACACGACACCACACAAATACCAATAATGGTCGGTTGTGTTTACGAGAGGAGTGTGTACGGGCCGAGCCCAGTAAACAAGTTTAGCTGCATAGACGGAATATACAGCTGTGAGTGCAAAAACAGAGTTCGTGGGTTTTACCCCACTGGCCCGCTAGGTGGTCGACGAGTGTGTAGTACACACTCGTCCGTCAATGACCACCCGTCGCCACAATTGATAATGGAAAAAATGGGAGAATTACTTAACCATCATTTTTGCATTTGGCCCTTATAGTTATAATACTCAAAAATCTCTATGATGTTGATGGAAACGTTGATGAATAACTTATAACAGTTACAACATTCCAAATTAATTTGAGAGCCACTTCACGTAATATTTTTCAAAATAAATTACTCTGTTCGATATTTCTGATTCTCTATGAGTATTAATTCAGGGCCAGTGATAAATATATTTTAAAATTCAAAAAATGAAGCGCTCAAGGTGGATGCTGCCTCAACTATTCGAGTGTTATTTTTGTTTTTGAAGTGTGTTACCCCTGATTTATGGGGACAACAGAATTCCTCAATACATAAGTTAGTTAAATAGGTCGTGTTAGACGAATTAGTGGACACAGAATTCTCAAGAAATAGTTAATTAGGCGGTCTTCAGTAATTGAGAAAATGAAGCCATTGAATTTTATTTCACTTTCTCAACAAGGAAAGCAACATTATGACGTTTTTTTCGAAAAATTGCATTACTTTGATGGCTTTTGGGCTCGATATTGACATCGATCAATATTGTTCAGTAAGTGAAAATCATAAACGTACAAAAATTATACATAAAATTTTCATATTTTTAGACTCTACTTCAATTATGGTATCTCAGCTTCAGACATTTTTTATGACTTCAAAATTCGAATGATTGAGTTATGAAACGTCATTAACTAGATTTTTTCGATTCTTACAGTCTGAATCTCTATAGCGACGCGATGGATAAAGTTTTTACAAATATCGAAAAATTATACAAACAACTTATCAGATACTCTAAGCAATCTGCAATACAAACATACGTATACATATTGTACATAATATACAATCCAATACTTCACCTCAAAATCATCCCTTATTTCGAGAAGTTCTTTCTGCGACTCTGGCGACACATCTTCGAGGGATGATTGGGATGAAGACGAATCTGGACGACCATATTTCAAGTCAACGTGGGAAGGAGATCGATTATGTTTCTTAAAAAAATTAGAGCCATCTGAAACGGAAGAAAAAAACAAAGAAATAATTACACACCAGAATGAGGTCGAACTTCAAAAATATGTATTCCCTTTTTAAAAGAATGAAATTTAATACTTTTCATTGTTTCAACAAATTTTTCATAATCTCGCTCTCAAATTCGCCAACTGTCTCATTAATTCGCATCAAAATAAGGGTCACATTTCGCTTTCACAGCAAGGATAAGGACAGAAAGGAACAGGAAACAAAAAGGAAAAAAAAGCGAAACGAGAAGGAAAGGAAAACCACGTATCGATTTGCACGGGCGTTCTTTGCTCATCTGAAACCCAACCCTGTAAACCATAAATTCGAAAATATGTAGCGCTTATTTTCTAACAAAATGTAAAAAATTAATTTCAAAATTCGAAAACAGAAAAAATTATGAAAATCAATAAAAATGAAATCCTCTATTAAAATTGAATAAAACAAGTTAAGAGATAAAATCATTTGTACATCATTTTGAAAGATATCCAAAATAAGTGAACGTAGATAAAATTACAGGATATTCGAATCAAATAATAGGAAACGTCGTTATTTTAAAGATGCTGAAATACGCTATTTTGTAGTTATAAATTCAATGAGACGATACAGAACAATCGGAACACGTGCGCACATAAAATAAAAAGGAAAATTGTCGATTCACGTGAAATTTTTCGTAAAAATTGAATTATTATCTATTTTAGCTCGTGAACAAAAAAAAAACGAAGCCAATTCTATGCAGTCAAACTTTTTAAACGACGTTTTCATAAAATTTTATAATTTATTGCTCTCGTTTCGAATTGTGTACATAAAGTTATAATGTAATACTTTCATGTTTTTTTTGTTTTTTTTTTTTTTGGGGGGGGAAGGGTGGGCAAATAAGTAACGGTTTTCGATTTTATTTGACTAAATTATCGGCTTCTTGCGGTGAGAAAACCCTAGATCATTTGACTAACTCTGATGTTTATAATGTAACGATAAATCTTGGTCAGTGGTTTGATTCCCCATACCGGCAGGATACCGAAAATATTTTTATTTATATTAAGTTTATACTAACATATATACTTTTATTACAGGATCAACTATTGAGGAAAATTAATATATCTAAAAATAGTCACTCTTTAACCCCAAGAGCTAAAGATAAGGCATGATGGTGAAGTTATTTATGTTTTTATTATTGAGGAGCCCACTGCCAAACTTTTCTCGAAAAAAAACTTTATAGCTCAGTCAGTGAAGAAAAAAAACATTTTTTACTTAAGAATAAGTTTCTCACAAATGGATATTTAGTTTATAAGCGCCTTTATTTTTTTAGCTTTTGTTTCCATTACTCACTAGTAATTGTTTTTTTTTTTTAACTAGATTTTCTCCTCTTTTCTCCCCCTGCCTAAAACAAACTTGACAACCACGTCACTAAAACGCAACACTGTTTATATTAAAGAAACTGTTTCTTGCTCATAAATCTTCTGTCTGTGGCTGTTCTCCACTGTTTTTGCCCTTATTTCTATTTATCTACTCCTACTATTTTTAAAAATTATCCAAACTTTTTTGTTTTCAAATTAGGTTTATTCAGCCCTCCTCTTTTTCCCCTACATAATAAAACACTTTATAACTACATCACTGAAAAACAAAATGAAATGTTAGCCCAAAAATCAGTTTTCCGCACATGCATCCTCAGTCTGCGGCCGCCTTTACTTTTTACGCCTTCATTTCCACGCTTCCAGCAATTTTATTTATTTCTTAGTTAGATTCTTAAAACCGAAATTTGAAACCCTTTCAAATGAGACCAACATCAATAAAATTGGTTCAGTAGTTCCAGAGAAAAAAGGAGTACAGAAAACTACTTGCCAATTAATATACAGATTTGTAAAACAGTTGTTTTTTCTCCCACACCACCCCCCAATGAAAAAAGTCGTCATTCACCTTGACCTCATCTAATGGCCCACTCTTGGACCACACAAGAAAAAAAGCTCGTTACGCTACTGTATTTGCATCACAAGAAGTAAGTCATCTTTTTAATGATTTAGAATGGGGGGAGGACAACAAAAACCAACAGAACAGCAAGATTAAAATTCAATTAAATTTTACAGGAATGAATGTATAATTCAAAAATACTAAGTTTGAACCATGAGTAAACATTATAGAGAATTTTAACTCAATGAGAAAATACCGAACTGCGAGATGCCAGGAAATGTGTTCTTTTGAAAGCGATGATGACTTGCACCCAATCTCAAAATAAGAAGTGTATTCAACCCTAATTATTCAGGATTTGGGTAATATTTCCGATTTGCTTTTAGCGGCGTTTTTACCTTTTTTTATGCAGAAATTTTATTTTTAATCAAAATTTAAATACTATAAGCTATGGCTACTTTACCAAATGCAGCTGTTCGTCAATTACTTGGATTTTTACCATTATTTTTTGCCAATATAGTTGGTTTTTCATTTTCATAACAAAAAATTTTCGAAAATTGCTGGTTATTCAAGATGTTAAGGTTACATTAAATTTTTTTTGTTAATGAAAAGTTAAGGATAAACTTTTGTAATACCTTACTGAAAGTCTCACCTTCCATCACACCAATTACTAAGAAAAATGCGAAAAATACACATTTAAATCGATTTTTTGCATAATATCTTCGTCAATAGCCTATTTGTTCAGCATTCAGTTTTCTTTTCCAACCTTGGGGAATTTGACGCCTGAAAAACCCCTATGGATCTATTTATTTCTAAATTTGGGACCTTCCGAGCCATATTGAAAAGTTCGAGTGTAGTACCTTTGGTACCTTCCCTTCTCCCTCTCTGCGGTCCTGTAATTACTGGGAAATAAGTTTGATCAAAACAAATGATATCAATCAGCATTTTTTTCAATATTCGATGCACCTGAGGTACCTCTACCTACTGTACGAGAAAATAGATAAGAACTTTTATTACATAAAACTGAATGCTCAGCATTTTGCTAATGACCTATTTTTGCCACAAAATCAATAATAACGGATGTATGTCAAATAATAAGTAGATTTTAGATAACCTACTTAAAAATGTTGGTGTTACATTTGTCACATTTATCATGATGAAAAAGATGTTGATTGAGACGTTTGGCACCGTATATCGAAAATTTATCCCTATACCAAAAAATTTTTTGCCAATTTTGTCGAATAAATGTTTGAAGTTTCCGGATTGAATTTGAAAATACGTATATTTTCAGCGTCATTGAAGAACAAATAAAATATGCAAACTCAAAATTGTTATTAACTTGGATTTAGCAAAAAAAAAAAAAAAAAAAAAAAAAACTCGAAGAAAATGAAAATTTACTGCTCAAAACGAATAACCCTGAATGCGATATTGCAACAATAAACAAAAGTTAGTACGTACATAAAAGGTTAAGAAAAGTTTTTAAAAAAAAAAATTCAAATTACTCACACGAAATTGTTAAATAAAAAAAAAATTAAAATACAATAATTTCAACTAAATTTTCGGTGAACTGTGAAAAGGTATTTCTGAAAATCAATATCAATAATTTCTTTATCAAAAACTGACAATTTACTATCATAAGAAATGTGAATGGGCTAGTTCAAAATGATTCACTATTAATAAGATAAAAATTGTGATGATAAAAAAAAGGAAAAACATTTTTGGCCAGAAATTAGCAACACTTCTTCAAATTGTACAAAGAAACTTTTGAGAATCGAAAAATATATTCTTCTGAAATTAGAGTATTAAAAGTGGCTGTCCCCTATTCGTATTAATCTATCAATAGAGTAACAACCTTAAAGCGGTTTAAGTGAACTCCCTTTAGCATTGATAAGAGCATTTATGTTTGGGGAGGGAGGAGTTGTAAATATAAAATCAGGAATTTCAGATTGTTAAAATATGAGGAAAAACTTGACAAGGCTCCTTGAATGTAGAATAAAAATTCAAATCTATAACAGTGGACATCAACATCATGGCAATAAGCTAATTTTTATGTAAATGAATGAGTATTAGTCTACTTAAATGCATTATGCATCCATTTTGTATTTTTATGGTTCCAAACGATTTTTCAAAAGAAAATCCAACGAGTATATTCCGGTCAAAGAAACGTCATTCAAATCCAAACAGCGAGATGATAAATTAAAATAACAGGACTTTCATATTTTTTTCATTATCAAATTGAATGCACGTATGAAATTATTTTCCACTACAAAAACAATTTAAAATGCAACTTCATGACAATTACAGTGAAAATTTCGTGCACTATGCACGACCGAAAAGATCTGAAAATATGAGAGTTGAAACCAAATATTTTCACATTATTTCTATATTTTCCTCATTTTGAAAGAGAATGTAAAATTTATTATATTTTAGACAAAAACTTTTTGGAATCAGCTTATCTAGGAAATAAATTGTTAGGTTTATCAAAAATAAAAAAATTCTGAACTTTGGAGTATTAAATCATCTACTTCGTCCGACATCTTTTAACGAGTATTCGCGACTTGTTCGACATCATGAAATTTTCTAAGGAAAAATGAAGGTATCCGATTTTTCCTCGCATAAAATTTAACGAAACGAAAAAGAAAAACACTTCACAAGCTGTGAGCTCCTTTCACTAAATTATTCTATCTCGCCTAGGTATCTCTAAGCAATAATCAAGTACAAAATTAAAAACGAGATAAAGATCGAATGAAAATTACAAAATGAAAATTACAGAATAGATGATGGGAACCTAACACTATATTGCAAAATAAACAGAACAATAAACTAAATTTTCAACTTCATCATGGTCCCTCTTC
Organism: Ericerus pela; assembly: GCA_011428145.1. NCBI lineage: Eukaryota > Metazoa > Arthropoda > Insecta > Hemiptera > Coccidae > Ericerus > Ericerus pela. The sequence goes on from WOFM01001381.1 coordinate 400,048, forward strand.
CTTTTTCAAAAAAAGTGTTCTATAAAACAAGAATTGAGATATGGAGGCACAAGAAAAAAAAATCAAGTAAGTACTTAGATCAAATTCTTGAGTGTTCAAGTCGATGCAAATAGCATTGATAATTCTGCAGCAATAATTTTTTACCGAATAAGCTAAAATATCGCACAAAACATTCTCAAGTAACTCATCATCGTTTGTATCGTTAAATTTACTACGAATTCATTTTACACACACCGTAATAAACCCTAATTTGACCCTTCCTGGAGGGCTTGTTTTCTTCTTCCTGCAAAATTCTGAACCATGGAGGTTTATCGGGGCTAAAATTTCTTAAAATGTTCCATCTTCTAAAAATCATGAGATTTTCTATAAAATATTCCTTACTTACATGAATGAAAAAAATTTCGGTCACTTCGGTTCACGATAGTGGATAAAATTAAATTAAAACTTCCGACAAATCTGAGAAAAGTGTATTCGATATCTAAAATCTAATTTTTTTTATTTTTTAAATATGGTACTGACCATATGATGTAAGTAGCCACTTTATTCAGCGTCAGGAAGATAATTCGATGTCGATGAGGGGAGACGGAGATGATAAGGTATGGTGGCCAATAATCTCTGAACATGAATTTTCCAATCACATTTAACAGCATTAGTTGAACAAGCCGAACATACGGCCATTTTGGATAAAAAATATGACAGCGGCTGGTCTTGAACCGAAAATTTTACGATTGTAAGGCCGAACATCTAACCAATACGCCATGCAGAGTAAGGACATCTTCTTGACGACTTTATTAACTCGTATCGACTTTTGAATGTTTTCTCCATAATAAATGATTCATATAACTAGAAGTTTCGAAAGTTATTTTTTCAACGTAACAAAATTGATGAACGCTAAATAATACCATCCTGTAGTACCTCAATCAATATTTTACTAATGATATTTCGAAGTAGATTGATAAATAAATAAATCGTATGAGAATTTCTTAGTAAAATAATATACTCTTTAAAGAATAACATACAACAAATTGTTGAACCATAATCAGGAACATTTGTATGTTTTTACTTAATTTGACTATATCTCAAAACATTTTTCAATATAAACGACAAACGTCTCCTTTTCTTCTTTTTTTCCCCTTTCAATAAATTCAAAAAACAAAACCCAGGAAAGTTAACTATTCATCAATTAAAATTTTCAACATCGATAGAGAACCTTTTTTTTCTTTCTCATCAAAAAGCAAAAGAATAAATTTATAATTTTTTCAGGGCAAAGGTGGACTGACTTATCTTCCTTCAACTTCTTCAGAAAAGTTTACAGTACATGACCTCTATTCTTTAGGATGCAAATGCAATAATCAAGTTTAAAGTTCTCGATAAAGTTCTGTTAAGGGTGCGAACTTAGTTTAACCCTCAAGTTTTATAACAGCTTTTTCAAAAACTATTTTCGTAGGTACTTTCGTAAAATAAGACTATCTGAAATCAGAAAATGCTAAAAATTCTGCACTGTTTTTCATAAAGAACAACTACAGTTCACACTAATTTACTTCGGCATTTTGTATAATAGCGTTCTTCTGATTTACGATTAGTTTCAAAAGAGGTCAAATATCCGAACAACTGATAATTCATACAAGTAGGGTATTTGTTTCAGGGCTTTAAAATTAATCTCAATACCGTCGGTGTTGCATAATAATCGTATCGAAGTACTATTGAAAACTGAGCATTTCAATAAGCCCCAAACCTCAAAACGAAATTCTTTCATTTTCCCATTAATGTAGGCCTATACGTTCAATCAGTAATGTAATTTCTTGCATAAATAATTATGCCCATTGGTTCGGTTAACCTTAACGCAAAAGACCTTAAACTCCAAAAAAAGCGCAACACCGTTAATTTCTAAATAATATGGTTGACCAAAAAAAAAGATAATCTAAATTCGTATTAATACAATACCTACTATTAAATGTACCTATAGATGTGACATGAAACGAATAACGGATGTGGTTCGTCGTGGAAATTTTTATAAATTTTAATTAATATAAAGTCTCGTATAACGTCGGCCTTATGCGATTTCATCACGTAAATACGCCAAATACATTACGCAAAGAACCAGGTACTGGATTCACTAATTACATGCATAGTCGCATACAATACACATTTATTTACAGATTAAAAGGGTAAAAAAAACAACAATAACAACAACAAAAAACAAAAGTTGAACTACTTCGATTAGCAAGACGAAAATAACTCACTTGATATGACGGACGAATCCTCTTTTGGTTGGCTGTGCAAATGAAGATTTGGTTTACTGGGCGTCGATGTGAGGACTAGAGTTTTCAAAGCTTCCACTTCTCCTACGAGTACGTCTACTTGCATTTTCTTTTCGTTTAACGATTTTTCAGCTGCCGCCTGTTTTTGATTTGCTTCGTGGACCATACGATGGGCCTCCTGTGATCAGAAAAATTTTTAAAAATTAGAAAATGCCTTGCCATCGAGTGAATGAGAATGAAAATGATAACGTTAACGACAATTGAGCCAAAACTGATTATGTAGGCTAAAATATTATCATAAAATGGTTAATCGGGTTTCACTGAAAACGTCTTCAAACAGATTACTAAATAACTCATTAGACATGAGAAGGATTCAAAATGGATCTATTTTCGAAAGATTCTTAACATTTTTAGAGCCAATAAGTTTTAAGTATGTTACCAGTGCGGCTACACCACAGTTTTTTTTTTTCATATAACCTTATCTAAGATGTCTCAGTCGTTGATAGCACTCGATAGCTCTAACAAAAAAATTTCATTTGTACTGTTCAGATTTCCGAAATTGAAAAATAAAATAAAATATACCTTGACATCTGTTGAACTTTCTATGCTTCTATTCTTATAGCCGATACCTCTGCAAGTTTGCAGAGCCTCAAATATCTTTACACAACCTTCTTCAACATCTCACAATGTATCATTATTTTTTCCAATTTTTCAACTGTCCTCCATTCTATCCTTAATCATTGACTTCATTTCGTCTTCCTACCATATAACACTACAGACCATTGATGTACGCGCAATTTTCCATAACTTAAATTGTTTTGATATACCATCCACCGGCTTTCTACGCGCTCTTGTATACGTCACAATGAAGCTTTTGATTCAAAATTCGCTGCCACACGTGATCCATTTCTTTCCTCTATCCCATCTCAGACTTTCTGGCAATAAAAAGAAAAAACACCGTTCTATAAACTGACCAACAAATGGCATTCATCAGCTATAAACTACCACTATCACAATATTCAATCAGTCCTCTCTTCCAAGCTTTTTTTTTCTCGTTCTGATACTGCTTCTAATTTCAGTCCTTGATTCAGAATTTCAATTTTTTCTTTACGTCTTTATAAAATTTACCTTCACCACCTAAAATTTGAGAATGTACACGGTTGAACCGGGGAAATTGGCGAGTTATCATCACATTCAAGTTGATTCAGCACCGTTAAACATTCCCTAAAAAGGATAAAGGATCTCAATCACTTTTTATCTTTTTTTTCAGGTTTAAGCTTCTTTCAATGAAGCACATAAATTACCTAAATTTAACCTCTTTCCTCTTTTCCAAATCATAAAACTCATTTTCCTCAATATGCTCACAATTTAGGTTCAGTTATAGTCCCAGTAAAATTCCGAATTAATTCTAATCTCAGTCTAATTTACCAATTTTCATGGGTTTACCCGTGCACATTCTTCCGTTGAAAAGTTAACTCAAGTCATGATGCCAACTCACATTGTACAACTGACCTTTACTACGGCCTCTATTCCGTCATCCATAACTCAGCTTTATTCCCCCAGTGACCGGTCTGTTTGAAAAAATCTTGGAAAAAGGATTGAATCATTACGAGTATAGCGATTTGTGCGCCAGAATCAATCAAAATTTAACACATATATAGGTAAACAGTAAGTAGGTATGTATCTATAATTAATCGAAATAAATATTTTTTAAATCCATTAATACAGTGTATATATATAGATATATAAATAGACGAATGAGTACGAAAAAATGTTCTCTCTAGTTGGGAGAATAAACATCTAATCATGAATATATCTTATGGTGTCATCATCGCCTCTATTAGACAGCGATCCCTGCCCCCTACCAGGGCGCTCCTTAAGCTTCTCACCCAACCTCTAATTATGACATCATCATGGTTTCCTGGGCGAGCCCTCGCTCTACCTTTGCCAGAGACAAAGTTCACTTAAGATACCACCTGCCCCTACCCAGAGCGCCCTTCAAGCCCCTCATTGTGTCCCTAAAATAAGAAAATTATGACATCAAGCCAATCAGAAATATTATATATACTTATTATTATACATACGTATATATACGGTAACGCTTTTTTGATGATAATAACATAGCGTGATGCGAATTTTGGATTGACTAACAACCAAGAAACAACCATGTTAAAACTTTACACGCAGAAATTTAAAGAAAATTTGACGAATTTTTCTCCAATTTTCTCACTCCTTACTTTTTGTTTCTTTCACCCTCATCAATTTTCGAGAGTTTATGGGTCGAATCTCTTTCGCCATAAATCTAATGTTGAAGAAAATACACCATAATCTTTTATAGGACCATATCGGTAAACACTTAAAACCTAATTATAAATACTACAGAATTTTATGCAACCGAGTAGACAGGAAACGAAGGCGAATATTTTCCGATACTTAATGCTACCTAATGAGCATTAAGAATTAGTTAATTAACTGATATATTAGCTATTACGAGACTAATGGTCACAATATAATGTTTCTCTAGACGAAACGTTATCCTTTTACCATATCTCCTCTTTTACACGATATCTCTGCGTGCATGATCTCAAATAGAACGTCTAACTCGAATATAACCACCATAACACATAGTATTACTTCAACATGACGTCGTATTTACACACAACCGCTGTGCATCTTAGCAGCGCACATAGTTAACGAACTTATGCACCGAGGCACAAGTGAAAGTAAATACTTTCCTTCGACCGAGACACGCACTCGGAAGAGTAACCGCAGACTAATTTATTCTTCGAAACTGAAATGTAGCAAAGTCAATGTTTCTTTAGCCGTACAAGAAAAGTAGCAAATATGTACATATATAAAATGTAAGATCAGATCAGCGATATGGAATGATACAGCAGTAAATTAAAGGAAAACTTTCTAAAAAAGAATATAAATGCTTACTTAAAGAGGAAAAACGAAAAAATAAAATATACAGTCAAATATTCGCAATGTCAGAATCATTTAAAGAAAGGCAACGCAATCTAATACTTGACTTATGCATTTTCCTTATTATTTATGGGATGAATAAATAAAAAAGCCTAAAATAAAGGTATACATACAGCAAGCATGCCCGGTGCCAAAGCTAAAGAGTAGAAGAAACATATTCCTTCGTAAAATATCATTCTATAGAATCTACATAGATCACGAAAACTGCGAAGGGAAGGAAACATAGAGATTTTTTAACCAACGTCCAACAGTGAGTCGAAAATGTTTCTGTAATGTACGTTAGTCTGAATGTTTTGTCAAGAAATTATTTTTTCAGATTTGAAAAGTTGGTTCATGACATATCTATACGTGGACGAGATCCTCCAGCTTTAGCAACATACGATATGAATAAATTTATAGAATGTGCCAACGATTGACAAAAAGAGGGAGATGAAACAGAAAATAAACTCGTACACCAGGTGTGATTCAAAATGAAGAGTTTCGACTAAATTTCAAATTTCTTCAACTTTTCAGCTACACATTTATCTCAATTTTGAATATGCGTAACGTACACAGGTATAATACTAATAATATTAGCTTTAATCGAGGAATTTTGTCGAGGTACTGATCGTAAGTACAATACCTAATGCAGAATATCTTAATCTTAGAAGTAGAATTCACATGCATTATATCCAGGAGTATAGCAGGCTGATAAAAGTAACTCAGTGAGTAAATTTGCTGATTAAATGTATCTGGACAAAATTAGCCAAGCTGTTATTGCATTTTGAGGAGTGATGAAAGTTAAACTAAACTAGGTATCCATTTGCGCTAAACCAAGGGGTTCAACTGCTACTGCGACTAATTTTCAAAGGAAATGAGACTCAGTGGAGAGTGAGAATTTAGACTCAAACCCTCAGGACGTATAAGGTATTCTACACCAAACAGATTGACTTTATAGCCACGCAGGCAATTATAGACCATGAAGTGAACTATCAAAATGAGCCAACAAAATTGATGAAGTACCTTCATTACACATCCAGCGTATCACCCAAGGGACCTCGTGAGTTTTGTTAATGAACACCAAAGGTCAATATACACAATCGAATAAGTCACAATAACCCTTGAATGCAACAAAAAACAAAAAAAAAACATATTTCATGACATACGTGGCCAATAAATACGTCCTTGACGTCGACACCAAAACAAAAGAAAAGCCCTCAAGTACCAAATCAAACGAAATGGATTTTTTACACATTCTGACCGTCACAAATCATCATACCTCGACGTTTTTTCTTTTCCTCTACACAGTCTTTTTTTTTTTCTGTCTTTCTTTGACTCTTCGATGCACAATACACTGTACAAGTGATGGCGTAAATTACATAGTATGGAGTATAGGCCGCCACGAAATACGATAAGAACAGGATATTCTCATCCGAAAACCATTAACTTTAAACGAGTTCAAAAAAACTCAAGCGCAGAAAGCCTCACAAGAAAAAGTAGGTTTTTGAGAAAAAGAATTATGAATTTTGATGGTCACATTAATTGTCTGTAAGTTTATATGCGTTAATAGTATGTTATGATTGTATGAAATGTGTTAATTGCTGACAAAATATTAGACAGTGTGAAATTTAAAAGCATTATTTCTTGAAAAAATGACAAATTATTCAAGATGATAAAGTATGGTACATAATCATATAATTTAAAATAAAACCAAAAAAAATGTAATAAAGTTATAAAATGAAAAAAAATACATGAAAATGTGGTTGATTTTTGTAAAAAGAAAAGTTCATGCAAATTGAAGAAAAAAGCTTCATCGGAAGTACCATCCGGCAGATCCGCAACAAAATCAATAGGTCTGGTCCTAAATGTTGGCACCAAATTTCGTGATTATGGGACAAAAATTGCGACCTATACCATGGAAACAAGAAATTGACTTATATCTATCTATCTATCTATCTATCTATCTATATATATATATATACACACGTATATGAATTTGAGTTATTGGTACCAAAATTTTCCTGGAGTCATGAAACGAAAAACGTACCCACCTCCAACCCTGAGGGGCTAATACCTTACCAAGCGTAATAAGTAGATTTTCTAAAGAAAACCTACTTAAAAAGAGTAAAATGCTGCTTTGTATTGCTATGCGTCAACGAACGAATTACAGAATTCAGACAGTATTTTATCCAGCAGCATAATATAAGTTGAAGAGGTATTACATAAGAGAAATTCTCTGTTATTTTCTACGCCAGTAAAGAGTGAACAAGTGTAGAGAGAAAAAAAACTGAGACGGGACTCACAATCACAATAACCAATTACTCGCTTCGTTTATCGCACGATATTCCATTTTTATAATACAGCAAACAATAATACACAATAAAGTGAATATATATTATTCACTGTGTATTCATTTTTCACGACAAGTGCTTCGGCATTTCGAATGGTACCAACCTCCTCCGACCGCTCTTTTTCCTCGAGAGAAAATTTAAATGGTAGATATTCCTTGATGCATTCTCTCACGCCAACTTATTTTTATCAGGTTTTTTTTCTCTCTCTCTCTCGAATCACTCTTCACTCTCATCGTTGGCAAACACAGAACCCTAATTAAAACGTTAATTTTTTTTTTTTTTTCATTTCATCCGCTAATTAGACGCAGAAGACGCAATACGCCATTAACATATTATACCTATTACCTATACCTACATAACTTTATTTGTAGGAAGCCTTGTACACACGATCGAGTAATTCGATAGCAAAGTGAGTAATTTTGCAGAAATTAAGCAGATACCTGTCACCTCTTTCTCTTTCTAACGTTGGAAATTTAATTTTGGCGAGACGAATGCACAGCAGAAATCGTCAATTTATGAAAACAGAGCAGAGCAGTCGAATTCAGCTAAGATTCTTTTATACTAAACGACATCAGAATACTGTGTAGGATAACAAACAACCTAAGGTAAGACTGAGTTTAGATCGTAAACGGCCCCTTTTCATTAGCTCACTTTGAAATGGAACCAACTGAATTTTTATTAAGAAACTCTAGAATGGATAAAGGATGGTTTATACTCGTTGATTTATTCTCTATGATCTAGTACCTAAAAAGTTTACTAAAGGGAAACCCTGAGCTATGGTTTATACCGTTTCTCTTGATTTATTCTCTAGAAGTTAAAATTTACCAACATTACAGAATATAGATTGGAGATTGGAGAATCGAGATGTGAGTTTAAACTTTGCTTAAGAACCAAATCCTTATTTTGGACGAAAGTAGAAATCAAACAGGAACCAAATCCAAAAAACTGATTTTTGCAAATGATTTCAGTTTCTGATGAGAGAGGACTTTTTTATAAAGGTTTTCGAAGAAAATCTACTCAATAATATCGATCTGGTACTGTGACATAGGGTCGAGATTAGATTTGTTTTTCGTCTCATGAAACTTTTAGCACTATTAGCTGAAATTCGTGTTATATACAATTATAAATACCCACACATTTCGACTTAATTCATTACAAGTCGCGATTTTCATCCGGTAGTCATGCAATTTGATACACTCATTCGGATCTAGACAAGGATAAACTCCATTGTTTTTGGTCCAAATCAGCCGGATGATGCGTCCGGACATCCTAATACGTTACATTTTTGGAGCTAAAATGGTTCTAAAATGCGTAATTTTCGAACAATAGTCATGAAATTTGATACAAACATTGAATATATTAAATTTTATAATTCTGCGAAATTTGGTTTCAATCGGACAGACTGTTCATGTGCAGAAGTTGATTGAAAATATCAACTACGCTAAGAAGAGTAGATAATTTCAGATGAAACAAAAAAGCTGTCTGGAAATCAGGATTGCTGTTATTTCATTTGCAACGCAATCATTTAATGACTTGCCCACGTATTTTATAACCTCAAAATACAATTCATTATGAATTTCCTTGATACGTCATTCAAGTTAATTTTTACCCAACATTCTGGCGAATACTTTTAATATTTTTATTTTTTACGGTATTTATTTATTTATTTATTTATTTATTTAGATTTTTTTCACTAAGAAAAATTACACTTCCTAGCGTGGCTTGCTGCACTAGTGTTTTTATTACCGACCGTGTACGGAGGAAGTTATATATTTGGTATATCCATCTCCAGAACTAACAGAATTTCTTTCGTTCAGAACAAGTGTCTTACTTTATAGATTTTAACAAAAGTGGGCTCAAAATATTCCTGACTAATCGGAGAGAATGTCCTAGTCTATTCATATTTGAAAAACAAAAAATGGGAAGGGTGTAATTGAAGAAAATAAGAATTTAAAGATTAAAATAAATTTCGCAAAAAAACAGAATGAAAACAAAATCTATATTTTAAATGCAAAAAGGAATCGAACTAGAATTGAATCAATAATTCGAAAAAATTGAAGAATAAATCCGAAACTGAATTCTAAAAAAAAATGTAAGTAGGTTCAGAGCACAGAATGATAATAACGCCGAAGCTACATACATTCAAGAAAAATTACTAATCAGGATTCGACGAATAGAAAAATAGGACATATAACACTATATAATCATGAATGTGCCATGGAGGTGTAGAGGAACCAAGATTGGTGCTGCTGCCTTCTAGTAATGCCTCAATTCACAATTAAGGCAAGTTCTGCTGAACCAGAGCTGAAGGAAAACTGGTGAAATTTATAGTAAAATTTTAACCTAATTACGGTTGTAGAAAAATTAGAGGGATACGACACATGAGGGTGGTAGAAGGAGTAATTTTTTGCCAAAAAACTGTTTTTTTTTTTTGTTAAAAGTTATATGTAAGAGAAAAAATAAGTTTTGGAAATTTTACGGCACAAAAAACTTGGAAAGAAGAACAAAATGAAATACATATACATAGGCACATACCTATTCAAAATTATTTCGTTACGTTCGTCTAATGTCATTCGACTTGAAGAAATAATGAAATTGCTTCAGTTTTTCAGAGCATTATGTTCGTTTTTCAAAAGAATTTGTAGCATCCAAATGAAGTTGAAACAGCTTGGTCAAAAAGCTTTTTGTTTTCAAGACGTCATTTAAAGGGTGAAAAATCCTTTAAAATAAGTAGAATGCACCATAAATTTGAGACAATGTTACATATTTTCCATATTGAATGATACACCACAGGTACGTAGAGAAACATTCTTGATTTCAATTCGCACGCTAGACTATCCGTTTCAATTTCGTTTTTTTTTTAAATAAATTAATTTTTTACTCAGAAAAATAAGATTGAACATTATCCCTTTCGTACCTAAGAGATGAGCCATTAATTGAATATGCAACCAATCAAACTATAGTATATGTGCACAATTTGTAACATGATACCTTCAAACTTCATCACTCACTTAATTAAGACATCTTGCACAACAATTTATTACTCAATTTTCATCTACGATTTGTACAATTTATAATTTATACTATAATTTTCTCTTCTAGTCGTTAACTACTTTCGTTGAATATGAAGAGAAAAAAAAGACAGCTCAATTCTAGTAAGTCTTTCGAATCATTTCTCCAGTTTCTCACTTACTTACATCATACTAATACCAACAGACATAGATTTAATAGAGTATCTGTGTAAACATTAGATTGTTCTCTCCGGAAGAATTTACTCCATTTCTGCAAGCATTGAAAGACAAATCTGAAACTACTAATGAACAACACATATTCGCATCACTCGGTTTGTAATTCTCGAACATTTTCAATCGAATCATACAAAAAACACTTATGAACCCACACACTGTCACACTGGATCAAATTTTTAAAGTTACATCTATCCATACAATGTCAAATTGACTCTCATTTTTAGATCGGTATTGATATAGTAAAGGCGCAACAATTCGGGCATACGCTATACAAAATGGTCGAAAGAAATAGTAGTTAAACGTTGTTTCTCATAATGCCCACCCTAATAACAAAAAACATTTGTCATTCATTGCATGAAATAACACTCAAAGTCATATTTTTGAAAGAAAGTAAAAATTTAGTTTGGTACAGCTTCGAATCTGCCAAACACGACTTCTAGAAACAAATCACATAAACTTCTCAAGACATTTAAATATACACATACAAACGTACGTCTATATACCTATGTATGTGTGAAAACGAATGAGATCATTCTCATGGAGGTTGTTAAAAACCAGTTTCACCAATTTTTTATACATTAGTTTTTTTTTGTGTTCTTTTTTTCACTGTTGTTCTCCTCTCCCAATTTTTTAAGCTTCGCAAAAAACAAATAATAAGTAAATTTCGACGTAAATACCCAAAGTCACGGATACGTGAAAGTGTTTCTCACGTTTCTTCTTCCAATTGCGAAACGAAAAATAAACAGATTTGCAGTAAGTAAGTAATCCGATTTTAAACTGGTCGATAAGACGAATATTGTGTGCTTACTGGTGGTTAGTAGTTGTGTTGTTGAAAAACATCACCCTGCAAGAAGTTCTATTTTTGTAAAGTACCTTTTACGTGGGCACGATGACTTGTTTCAACTTTTTCAGCAGCTGTGGGCGTACTTTGTACAGCCTAATAAAGGAGAAACGTATTTCAGCATCGTTGTCGTCTCAAAACGTTAATAGAGCTCCTCTTGTGCAATATTAAATTAAAGTAATTAACTGGCCCAGTGGAGTAGAAATGTCGACATTATGGATTTAGGCAAAGTAAAAACGAGGGCAAGCTTTGATGTTTGACAAGTGAAGTCGAACAGACGATTAATGAATGAATAAATTTTTCGATAGACTAATTGATACTGTCACTCGTATTTAAATATCTCTCTCTCTTTCTCTCTCTCCACGAAATCAGAACGAATGATTGAATTTTCATAAAAATCTACTTTTCGGAAAGTGAAACAAGTAATCTAGGTGTGAACTCAAAGCAATTAAAACATGAACATCGAGCTACAGAATAAATGAATACAATTTTATCTGTAAGCGGGTTTAATAGTGGGTGCCTAACTACCTACACCAGAAAGATAGCCTACATATGAATTCGGGAAAAGTGTTTTTCAGCAACATTAAAATACCAGAGAAATCATCACGTCCAAAAAGAATCGTTCCACCAATGACTTTGTTGTGTGCATGAATTTTGATTTAAGCCAGTTTTGCTGCAACTGCATCAGTTAGGTACCTACATTAAAAATATAAAAGTGAAAATACGATAAAACAATCGAAAAATACGTTTTTTCTTCAATTCACTTTTAGTTTTCAATATTCAGTTAAATGATTCGGGGATCCATCTATTCAAATTGCTTCACTATTAGTCTATTAGAAACGAACTATCATAAAAAACGGAATTACTCCATACTAAAGTTTTATCGAATGCAAGGTTCTAAATACGTACAGTACTACAGTCATTTTTTCCTAGTTTTTCTAAGTAAATTACAAAATTCCTAAATATCTTTCAATCGAATTAATAACAAAGTTTCTCAAAAGTTGCAACAAAACCGAGTTTCATTTCAATTTTCGGGCCTTCTTGACATTTCATCGACTCTTCTAGTATTCACAACCCCTTCAATCAAGAACCAAAGCTAAACGAGATTTTCAGTTCGTCTGGACAACTAAATACGTACGTAGTTCAACATTAGGAAATACTGAGCTGTAATAATTGAGCTTAGCGAATAAATTAAATTTCTAGCTCCTTCTCACCAAAAACATATGACAAAATATTACCCTTCTCCGGTCATCTATAGGTGAGCAGCCAACAAAATCCAGTTCGAAGATGTCAACACACTCGGCCACAAATTCGGTAATCAGTCTCAAAATCATGAATATTAGAGACAAAATTATCAAATTAAGTCGAGCTCTATAAAATTTGTGGGTGATGCAAAACGACAAATTAACAACGTACGAAAATGATTACGTGCGTCCATGTTTGAAAAATAGAAACTGGAGAAGGCAAGAACATATACCTACATAATATTATACTTCAAGACAATGAGCGACAGCCTCAAAAAGTAATTAACGTATTTTATAATTTCATAAAATCACCACTATACGTAGGCATGCATGTGATGTATTTTACACGGTTATCACAAAGAAACAAGCGGGGATTTCGACAGGAGAGAGAAAATTATGTTCAAGAGAGTTTAACAAACCATAAACGAGACAAAGACAATTTAAACTGAGCCTGCTATAGTAAGAACGAAATTTATGAAGGAGAGAACAAAACATTGATACAATAGCCGAAAAAAAAATTGAAAATAATAATATAATCACGAGGCTAATACGTGAAAAGACCTCGCGTATGCGTGAGAGGAAAAAGTATTCTCGCAATAAATGACAACATACAAATCAAAGACAAGAACAACAAGATGTACTTTATAACATAAAACGATGGGCACGCTTATACACGTCAGAGGAAAAATATTATTATTATGTGAATAATAAAATGGTAGTCGTCGACGCGTATAAACGTAATTTGAAAACCTTTACTCAGCAATACCACAACAGTAATAGTCGTGTTACGATGTTATGAGCACAATCGAGTTTGTTTTGGCACAGCACAAAAAGGCCTATATTAATTAAACGAAGTTACTGATATCCAACTGACAGATTAGAACCCAACAAAAGAATTAATCATTTCACTAGTCACTTTAGGACAAAAATGATGAAATTTTCTAAAAATATTTCTATCTTATACCAAAGGTCGCACCTCTACTAGCCATCACATCAAAGCAAAAGTAAAAATTGTGCTTTCAAGATAGTTTTGGAGTAATATTTCGATCAATATTAATTTTATCGCAAAAATAGGTAGGTAAGTAGAAAACTGTTCACCATGAATATCTTTCATAACAATCGAGAACTTATTAATTTTTTCGTTAAAAGTATTCCTTTTTGAGGGTGCTTAAAATCACTTATTCCTGCCTCACACAGAAATATGTTGCAAAAAGGCAACAGAAAAAAACAATATTTTTTATTCCTATTTTACAGTGAATCGGTGCACTGCACCGTGATTATTAATGGTAAAACTTTTTATAAAAAACAGATTATTGTTATACACTTTATATAAGTATCGAACTAATTTTGCCACAAATTGGTATTGGGCCAAATAGAAGCGAAAAATAAATCTGAGGTCAAATTTTCCAAAAGTCCACGACAGTACTATGGGAGGTGATAAGACGTTTAGCAAAATATTCTAGAAGCTCTTCTCAACTTTCTCACGAAGAAAAAAATTATACAAAATCGGACAATAGTCTAAAATGCTAAAAATCGACACTGGAATAGTACGAGTCAACAAATTCAGCTCAAAATTTCAGAAATTTCTTCTCAAAACGTCTCAAGATAAGCAAGAGTAGGTGATTGACGATCTTAGCCTTCCCTAGCCGGATGCTCAACCCCCTCCTCGAAATTTTCCAAAGAGATTAATGTATAAAAGAATTTTATGACTTCCGGGAAGCCTTAGTCCCTACCACAAAATTGTCAAGTTCCGCCTATCGCCTCAGAAAAAAAATTAATTCAGAATAATGAAGAGGAAGAAAAAATCAAAAATCTATAATTTAAGATGTGGAAAACTCTAGTCTTCCACTTAGCGAGATTCACAAAATAAGAGAATTAATTTCTGGAATGCATTATGCCATACGGTAAATAACGTTAAACAATTTATCTTCATTCATGAGGAACCTAACAAATAGCAACAAAGGCATCAAATTTTTACAAACACACCCAGAATAAGCATCTATCGTACTGTTTAAATGATCTCGATCAAGATTAGATAACGTAATCTATTTCTATAATTTGCCTTCATTGCATCTGACATTATTTATCTCTGCTAGAGTAATGACAGCAAACTTTCACCTTCTGATGAGCGTTTACAGAATTTTTACGGCACCTAGAAAGATCACAGCTTCTTTAAAACGTAAGACCTTTCTTATCTTTGTTTACTAGAACTGAGAACACATAGGTAACTATCACAATGATCCAAATTTTAAAAGGAGAATTGTCCTATTTTCTTATTTTCTTTTTTTTTTTTCCAGTGACGATGTATTTTTTCGCCTTGTATTAGTCGTAGTCCTAACATTTTTTTAGCTATATGTACTGTGAAATTAACAAAAAACTTAAACGGACACAACTCAAACGGAACTCATAAATTACGTTAATCACCCAGAAAACAGTGTAAACTGCAGAAGCTATGAATTTTCTGCAGCCTAATCAGTTTCTATGACATTTCTATTTAAATCACTTTCCAAGACTAGGGCTTGCTGATCAAAGATATGAAATGAGTTCGTAAAGTAAAATGCTCATTCAATGAGTATGAGGTTCAAACTAACGATAATGAGGGAGGAAAGTGGGACTGTTTCACTTTTCATGAGTCGTTAGTCATCATAAGACAGTCAACCAAAATTCAACGCATGTATCCTATCAGACGTAGTTCAACCAACCAACTGCGGGCGCGAAAGAGGATTTTAAGGTTAAAACACCCCTAAAATTTCTCAGTAATTTATAATATATAATTTTTTTATTGTCTCTTAAGGGTGGTGAACATATTTACGAAACTGATAGCCCATCTGCAAGAAAATTGAGTAAAAATATAGTAAATAACTCTCCTCCAACCCAAATATTCGTTTTGGGCACGCCACTGAGTTCCAAATCAAAACGTTCAACTCATTCAATTTCTGAAAAAAATTTTAATTAAGTTAAAATCAAAACTCACACAATACACAGAAATATTGTGAAATGAAAATGGAAAAAACCTGACCTATAGGAACATATTTTTCCAATTAATAAGTAGGAGTTGGATTACGACACAAAAAAAAATCAGAATTTATTTTTGATTTATATGCATTTTGCGTAAAAATTTGAAATAACTTGTTTACTAGATATTAAACTTCAACATTTTTTCAACGAATTAAGCAAAAAACCAGTATGGGAAATCTATATTCCATATTTGCCACTGTGGCCAACACAATGGGCAGGGGTGTGAAGCGTCTAGTACGCTATTCTATAAAATCTGGAGGATATATCCCCATTCACTATAATGAACAGAAATTTTGGATCCCAATTTCGTCAATATGCTTCCAATTTCGTGCTTAAGGGCTTAGAAAAAGCTTATTCTGACCACTCTCACTTTTCGCAGTAAATCAAACAGTTGGAAACTACAGCTTGTCAACCGTGGTGTTGTATCGACTAAAACCGGAAAAATGCACGAACACTTGCCTGAAATAAACTGGCGGTCAATTCCAACAGTTCGTTCTCCACGTCTTGACGTATTTTACGTAGTTTTTCCACTTCTTCGTCCCTCAGTTTCAGCACTTTACGGGCATCCTGCAGCTCCTCCTCTAGCTTGGTAAAAGCCAACTCCTTTACCTCTTCGGTCATCGACTTGTCCCAGCTGGAGGCGGCCGATTCGAGTCCGCTGTCGGTGGCACACGACAAATTTTGACAAATGGCACTTTTCGCAGTTGGGCCAGTCTCTACGTGCCCGTTGGAGGGAGTAATGGTAGGGGTGGTGATGGTCGTGATGGTCGTCGTCGTCGTTGAACCATCGTTCCACAATTTTTTCGCATCCGAAGACAACTCCTCCGACACGGAGAGCAGATTATGGTCACCGACCCCATTCTTCGACTCGGACGGGTCGTAATCACCAATCACCATTCGTTCGAGTCGTTCGCGAACGATGAACGTTTTTGGCCCATCGTTGCCTGGGTCGTTGTTGCACGAATTAATCGTCAGATCGCCGTTCCCTTTTAGACCGCCATTAAGTTTATTCATGAACGCGATATCCAACTCGTTTATGTTATTGGCGTTGCATTTTTCTATAATTGCTGGACTGCACACGACTTTCATTATTTACCGTAACGTATGATCTGAAACAATAAATAACAAGGAAATACGTTATAAAATGGTGAAAAGCGAGAGAAAAAAAATTTAATTCGATATTAATATAAATCTCACAATAAGTTATATGTATGGAGATACTGTATAGAACGTGTTTTACGCCAGTACATTGGCATGGTTGTATGCACAATGCACTTGAGAATAGCGTGGCATTAAACGAACCATAAACGATGGAGAAACTCTACGAAATTACATTCTTTTTCATTTGAACAGGAATTTACAAGGGTCAACATGGTGTACGTAGTGGTTAGGCACTCAGGCTCTACAACTAAAATGTTGCGAGTTCGAGACTGGCCACCGTCACACTCCCAAATCAAAATGACTGTGCGTTTGGTTCCCTATAGGTGCTCCAGTACGTGACTGAAAAATTCATGATTGGATCTTGACCATCCATTCCTCCCATTTCGATAGCCTAATATATCTTTCAGCCATCAAGTAAAATGACCACTTAGCCGAAGCCCATTTAAAAAAATACAAGTTTTCCATATGTTAAACTGAAAATTATTAGGTACCTGGGAGTTACTTCCCATAAATTGAAAAAGTAATTTTGTCATAGTATGTAACATACCGCAGTACTGTAAAAAGGGTACAACAGAAATTTTAATTTTTTGACTTTTTAGTATCTGGGTAGCAGTCATGTTTCAGTTGCGAGGCTGATGTCTGAATTTTTATAATTTGAAAACGCACTAAAATCTTTATATGCAGATTATCTGTATGAATAAAAAAACTTGATTTTCGAGTAGTTAGTATGTTATACCGCGGTTATCACGTCGAAAATTTTCAACACTTAAACCTTAACACATGATGGAGACCATTAGACTACAAGGTTTAACGGACCAAAATATGGTCGGTATCCTTATAGTATAACATGGGAAAAATAATTTTGAAAGTTTTCATCATTTTTTCGGGAGGTTTGCTCCGGAATATTTTTTTCGAAAAAATACTGTTAATGATCCTTAGTTGACCCTATAAAATCGTAAAAAGAAAATCAAAATCGAATGAATAGAACTGCCAAAAAAAAGTTCTTTAGATAATACTAATTTTTACGTTGAAAGCATTCTTATTTTTGTTTTCTTGAGCATTTAATACAAGTATGACTGAAAATTTTGTCTTCAAAATGATGTTCTGAAGTTGTTAACGTAGACAGTATAATAAGAGATTCTTACAGGGGCGACGTTTCAGCACATGTACACTTCAGAGCCTTTCAAATTCTATCAATCGTACATTAGTTAGAAAGAAGGTGTTCACATATCTAAAACGTCTCGTCTATTATAATCATAGATACTTTCACTCTAACGTCGTAATTAACTCACTGCAATTAGAATCCACAACCAATATGAGAAATACTGGAAAGTTTCTAATCATTTTTCAACATAATGCTACTTCGGATTACTAAAAAAATTCCAACAAGTATTACAAGTTTAAATACCAGTTGGATTCAGAATTAGTCATATTTACCAATCACAGTACGAACTGAAACCTCTATGATCTATACACCCATGTCCAAAATAACAAGAAATTCCAGAGGAATAACATAGAATGAATTTATTTCTAGACTGATAACGTTGACTCGATACGTTCATTGTATTAAGGTTAATCGGAATTCGAATACCGTTAATCTTAAGGGAGCAAAGCATCGGCAAATTTACGAAAGGTTCGCTTTTACTGACTTAATTTTCATTCAGATTTTTTTCTAACACTAGAAAGTTTTGTAAATCGCTCAATGAATTTTTCTTAATCTAGAAAAAAAGAGTAATTAGGAAGAACCAAAAATTCGACATTGTTTACCAAACTATGCGATATTATTATTAAACATTTTACAGAATAACATGTAGTGTTCAATGCGACCTCCACAAATTTCAATGGAAGTCTAAAATCAAAAGCGAGAAAATTTTAGGGTTGAACAGGCTCTATATTCCAAGTCTACCTACGTGAAATGGGCAATACAAAGGATGCTATATAATTTCTAACTGATAACATACCGATATTGTTCATTTTAATTAAAAAAGTGACCAAAATACAAGAAACTGGTATATTAAAAATGGAGCCCAAAGCTGAAGGCCAAGTCGTAAAACTGGACATGAAAGGGATAAAAGCGATGAGGAAATGGAAAATAGGATAGAATGATGGAAAATTTATGATTCTTCAAAACCCTATCGCTTGACAGTCGTGTGATTTATATCACTTGCCTTCGGCTGGTGCTGCAAAAATCACACTCTCATCAAAATCATCTACTTCATACACATGTATCACAAATATAACTGTTTTCTTGAATTCAATGACAATTTTACAAAAAAAAAAAAATTTTACGCCCATCTTCAAAATAAGGTTACCTACACACACAAAACAAATAAATTTTACTGGAATGAGGGCATAAATTAATATTATCTACAATTTTTTTTTTGTTTTTTATATTTTATCAGAAAATTGAGCCGTGCAAGAAAGTAATTGAACAGTGTAAGAAAGTTAATTTACAAGTGCGCATACATCAAATTTCAAATCATATTTTTTAATGTCATGTTAAAATTCCCTACTTTTAGTTCGGCAAAAGCACACAAGAAAATGTATTTTATTTTAAGGTGTAAAAAAACCAGGACACAAAAAACCTGTATTTCTGGGTTAGATTTTGCAAAATGGTAAAAAGTAGAAAATTTCAATAACGTTAAAAAATATGATTTGACCCATGCGCACTAGCAAGTTTTCTATCTTGCATGGCTTGATTTTTTATTAAACAATTAGTAAATTTTTTTGGGGTTTTTGTTTTTATAGAAAAAACAAAAAACGATATTATTAATTTATAATCTCACTACATGTAACCCACAGCTTCACCTGCGTTTTGACTTTGTTTACCTTTTATCATTATTTTGACCATCTTCTTGTAAAACTAACGGATCTAACAATGACATATGATTCAATAAGTTTATGAATAGTTGTTTATAACCACCTTTTGGATTCTAAGCGGGGACAAGGAATGCGTTAATTCAAAAATAGACTATAATTCAAACTTGTCATCTCAGAGTATGTATCTGACGATATATCACTCACAATTTACAATATTTGGTTCTACTACTTTTTTTAGGGCCACTGATGAGACCGAAGGAATGATTTAATCCAAAACAAAACTGTAAATTCGAGGTTAACTCTTAAAGAAAACAGACAATAACTTTTTTTTTCTGAAATCAGTTAAAGAAACAAAGAGTAATACCGAAACGAAATATATAAATACAACCAAAATACACCAAAATAATGAATAGAAAACAACACCATGTGACATGAAAAAGAGAGAGAATATGCATGCATATAAAGAGAGACCAAGTGAAAGAGCAGTTTTTTTTTCATTCTCTTTTATTTGTTTTGGTCACGAATTTATTACCCGGTAAAAAAATATAAAAATAGAATTCACAACTTTGTGCGAGAGGCTAGAGATTTTTAAGATGGCTATAAACCTTCCCTGAGATAGCACAATAATTTTAGAAAATTTCATTCGAATCAGTTCAGCAGTTCTGAAGGTTTTTAGGTGAGAGTATTTTATAATGTGGAGATTCTAGTAAAATTATCATTTAATTCTGGAAAAATTAATTGTTTATCAAAAAATATTTTAGGAAGAAGTGAGGAGAGGTGGAAAGGAAACGGTTGTCACAATTTTTCGAATAAAAAATTAAAATTAATAGATAATAAGTCATTATTATCCATTTTTTTGGGGGACGGAGGAGTGTAGCAAAAAATGATAACTCAGTTTTTTTGACTGATGCTGTGGAAAGCTGCGATAACATCTCAACTGTTGTGAAAATACAGCTCTTCTTGCATTCATGTAAGTTATCAAAATTTTATAACATCAGGGAAGCTATTCTTTTTACTCTTGTTGTGAGAAAGATGCGAATTGTTATCATAATTTTCTACACCAACACCGAAGTTGGTTTTCAAAATTATGAGACTTGTAACGTGTGGGAACGGGAGTTTCCCACCAGAAGATATTGGGGTGTACAAATGTACACCCTATTGCGTGTCCGTATAAGGTACGTAAGGAGAGCCGAGTCCTTATACACGCTGGCATTTAGCGGACACGACGACGTGCGTATATACGCGGGCAGTTAGGCGGCGTATCGGTGAGTGCGCGTGTACGTGTGTTCACGTAGGCCTGCGCTACTCGCCGTACGCCATCGGTCACTCGCTACATCGTGAGCGAGTGCCGCGTTTTACCCGCCGATCGACGTGAGTTCGATCGGCGGTTTGCGTGTTTTATTATCGCCCGCGCATCGTCGTCGTGCGCGTATAGGCCAAGCCTATCTTGGCGGGTGCGGGTGAACCCCACAGCACTCCCCCCCAGCTTTTGCGTCGCACAAAAGTGATACCAAAATAGGGGGAGTTCATCCGCCGAATCCTACCCTAACTTAATATTTCGATGGGACCTAGTGTCTTCCATCTTTCTTCTCCATCTCCCAATTGTGGAGGAAGGAGGCAAAGGCCGCACCTAGACTGCGATATTGGTCGGTGCGGGCCCCTTGTCTATCCCTATAGGACATTCTACTATTTCTACCCCGTCGATGGGGGGCTCGCTGGGCTCGATTGTCCTGGCGAGAGTAGGGAGTGGGGCGAGGGTTAGGATAGTGGGTCTGAGATGGGGGCGCGTTGCTCTGGGTAATGGACCCTGCAACGTAGCCCCTAGGCATGCCCCAAAGTGTGGGTAGCCTGGCTACCACAATGGGTTCCGGTTTTGACTCGATTGCTCGAGTTTGGATCGTCCATTGTGGGGGAGGGGGAACAATGGGTTCCACTGCCTCTGCCACAGAGGGTGCAACTTCCATCGGGAGCACCGGTGGTGGTTGCACAGTCGGGGCATTGTCCGTGGTGGAATTGAGGAAAGGCACAACAAGAGGAGCCATTTCCCTCAGAATTTCTCGGACGGGACTGCAGGGAGGAGGTAGGTTTAGAAGAGAATCCTCCGCTTCCTCTCGCAGTAGTTCCTCTTCCCTGGCCTGGTCAACAATGCATTGTCAGCGCATTTCATCCGAGAGGCGTTCCTCTGCGGATTCATCAGGCTGGGGTGAGGTTTTGGATCTGATCTGGTTTTCAGACATGATCGGGTTTGATTTTTCGAGAAGAAAGTTCGAAAAGATATAAAAAGTTGTGTGAGGAGAGGGTTTAGAGACAGATGAACTGTTCTAAGGCTTTTGCAACAGCAAAAATATAAAAATGACACGAAAATATTAAAAATGGCAGAAAGTAAGAAAATAGAAAGACGACCTAAACGCATGAACGTTTGTAAGACGAGTGAAGTTCGTTCTAAGTTCATGTTTAGGGTTGGTCTATTTTTCTCTCGCCTTATCTGTCGTTTACTTCGCACAGTTAAATAGGTCGTGTGAAAACTAGCAATTTGATGCCAAACTCGACATGTTTTGGTTTATTCTAAGTCGAGGAATCGTATTTCAAAGATTCACAATATTTGACAATAGAAATTTTCACCTGCATTTGTGTGTTGATAAGAAGTGATGTGAATTCTCGATCGTGGGCGGATTACACACGTGCGTGTTTTCTCGTCATCGAGGTTATTGTACTCGATGATGAGTTTTTATCAGGCGCGTTCTTGCGACGCGCCGTATTTTAACGCTCGATCGAGTGTGCGGAGTAAAGGTTCGAGTCCTGGCTCCAGCAAATCACTTATTATTATTTTTTGGGCTGAGTTTAATTTTTAAAAATGCTCAGTCAGCGGGGAATGTATTTTTGGTTTTCCCTCGGTGTTTTTGGAGGTGTTTTATTATTTTCTATCATTGGGTTTGCTAGTTCTCCAGAATAGCTTTGTTAGTTTAGCTTGAATTCTGGGATTTTTGTCAACGTTAATCTTTAGAGGATGTTAACTTTTGACTGCAAATTACTCGTGAGTATAGGTTGTAATTTGTGACTCTATGATTTTTGTGCAATCCGAGCAGACTTGCGAGTAGGATGTAAGTTTTTGTTTTTCGTGGAGCCCTTGGGTCTGCCTCTCTTCCGTTTTATGAGTGGCTCGGAAGGGTTGAATAATATCTCCACAGTGTCATCATTGAATTTGACACGTTTTTTTGTTTTTTGATTCGGAGCAGCTAACTCTAACTTGTTTGGGTCAGGCTCTGAATGTTGTTTAAGAATTTCTGCGTTTGGTGAATCATTTTTAGTTTTGATTTCGACTGATGTGTCAGTCTGATCAGGCACTGAGGATGCGAGATCACTATTGTGTTTGATCTCTAATTCCTTTTGCTTGATTGTTGCTTTAAGCTGTCCTCTATCCTCAGTAACCAGGAATGCAGGTTTAAGTCTATCAATTGAGACTGTTTTTTGTTCCCCTGCTATCACGATGACAAAGTTTTTGTCGTCACGTGATATGACCTGGTATGGGCCGGCGTATGGCTTTTCAAGTGAGCCTTTAAGTCTGTCATCGCGCACCCACACATGAGATGTTGTGGCTAGGTGCTTTGATACATAGACTTTGGGCTGGCCATGTCGAGCTGCTTGGGATATGATGCTATTTGCGTCATCCCTGATGTTTTGGACCATCAGTTCGGGACTTATATTTTCACTAGTTGTGAAAAAGTCACCTGGTAAGCGTAGCTCTTCGCCTAGCGCAAGTTGTACTGCAGAAAATCCTGTGTCTGATTGTAGTGCAGATCTGAGGCCAAGTAAGATGGTTGGAAGGACGTCAATCCATCTCTTCGTGTCTGCAGCCATTATGGAGGCTTTTAGAGCACGGTGCCACCTCTCTACAGCACCATTTGCTTGAGGGTGGTATGCTGTGGTGTGATTGTGTTTTACACCCAGCTTGGACGTTAGTTCATTGAAGAGTGAACTTTCAAACTGGCGGCCTTGATCGATTACAATTACCTCTGGCACGCCGAAACGGGCTATCCAATTAATGTACTGTTTTTCAGCAACTATAGGGGCTGTCATTTCTGCAATTGGGATTGCCTCTGTCCATTTTGTGGCTCGATCTATCATCGTCAACAGGTATTTTTTGCCTCGAGATGGTGGTAATGGACCAACCAAATCGATGTGTATGGTTTTGAATCGCTCGGTTTTCTTGAAACGTTTGAGTGGGGATTTCGTATGTCTACCGACTTTGGACTGTTGACAATTCAGACATTGTCTTGCCCATAGGTTACAGTCGGCTTTCACACGAGGCCAAACAAATCGCGATGATACTAAATTTGCAGTACATTTGGGTCCTGGGTGTGACAGGTTGTGCACACTATTGAACGCCATTTTTCAATATTGTTTGGGCAAGAATGGTCTGTCCTTGCCAGTACTAACATCGCATGTAACGATAGTGCTAGTACCTGGGATTTTCCTAGGTCTCAGTTTTAAGTTGGATGACTCATTGGTTAGTAACTCCTCGAGTTCCAAGTCCATTGTCTGATCTCTTGCGATTTCAGGATATGGTAACTGAGTTGGGACTGAGACTGCATCGATCCTGCTTAAGGCATCTGCTGGGATATTAAGTTCTCCCTTTACATACCTAATGTCAGTAGTGAATTGACTGATAAAGTCAAGTTGTCTCAGTCTCCTAGGACTTGCTGGGTCAGTTTTCTGCGTAAAGGCATGTGTGATGGGAAGATGATCGGTATAAACCGTGAATGATCGACCCTCTACATGGTGTCTGAAGTGCTTTATCGCAGCATGGACTGCCAGTAACTCCCTATCGTATGTACTGTAATTTTTTTCAGCTTTTGATAGCTTTCTCGAGAAAAACGCGAGTGGTTGATTGATGTCATTTTTCATTTGGTACAGCGTGGCACCAATCGCAAAGTCAGAAGCATCGGTTGATATACATAATGTCAGACTGTTGTCTGGGTGAGCCAGTAGCGTTGCGTTTGCTAGCAGATTTTTTATATTTTCGAAAGCTTGTTCAGCCTCCTGGTTCCAAACAATCGGAGTTCTGTCTCTCTTCTTGTTGGAAGTGCACAATGCGAATAGCTTGCTTTGTTCAGCAGCTGCATTGGGCATGCAACGCCTATAAAAGTTAACCATCCCCAAGAACCTTCTCATAGAAGCGATGGTTGTTGGTTTTGGAAATTCTATTATTGACTGCACTCTGGTCTTCGTTGGCGAAATACCTTTGGTCGAGATTGTGTAGCCGAGGAAGTCTATTGCGGATTGTGCATATTCGCACTTTGCAGGATTGACAGTAAGGCCGGCAGCGTACATACGCTGGAGTACCGCTCTTACATTTTTCTCGTGTTCTACCTCACCGCCTTCTGAGCATATACATATATCATCCAGATATGCATATGCAAACGGTAAATCTCAAAACAATCCGTTGATAAATCGCTGGAATGTTTGTGCCGCATTGCGGAGTCCAAATGGCATTCGTAAATATTCGAATAGCCCAAAGGGCGTGATTACCGCCGTCTTTGGTATATCCTCTTTGGCCACAGGTATTTGATGGAATGCCCAATTTATGTCCATCTTTGTGAACAGTGTTTTGCCCTTCATGTTCGCATTAAAGTCCATTATATTTGGAACTGGATAGCGATCAGGGACTGTTTTGGCATTCAGGGCTCGATAGTCACCAACGATTCTCCATTTGCCACTAGCCTTCTTTTTAATTAAGATAGGCGTACTCCATGGACTTTTGGAGGGGCGGACAATACCTTCCTGTACCATTTGATCGTACAGTTCTTTGGCTTTTGCTAATTTCTCGGGAGGTAATCTCCTAGCTTTAGCCACGCAGGGTTGCCCTTTAGTTTCAATCACGTG
This sequence comes from Ericerus pela, assembly GCA_011428145.1. Taxonomy (NCBI): domain Eukaryota; kingdom Metazoa; phylum Arthropoda; class Insecta; order Hemiptera; family Coccidae; genus Ericerus; species Ericerus pela. The sequence continues at coordinate 425,839 of WOFM01001381.1, forward strand.
GACTGTATCGTGTTTGTATGGAGCGTCTCTTTTGAAGGATGGCTGTGTAATGCCAGGGAAATCTTCAAAGAGTTTCATTAGTTTTTCGTTGATTTTAGTGCAACTATCTAGCGCTTCGTTAATTTTATACATTAGCGTTTTGCCCTCTACAAATAATCCTGTTGTAGAATCGATAAGCTTAGAATTTTTCAAATCGACCATTAGACCAAAGTGTGCTAAGAAGTCTGCACCGAGGATAGCGTTTGGAACTTCTGCAATGGTGAAGGACCACATCATGTCTCTTCTCAGTCCGATGTTAACTTCGCTAGTCTCAATACCGTAAGCTGGAATACTTTGGTTATTCACAGCCCGGAGGTGGTATTTCGGAGTTCGTACTTTATGAGATTTGCTAGCTGGTAGAATGCTAAGGTCCGCACCTGTATCTACCAAGTACCTTCTCCTGTGTTGCCTGTCTCTTATGAACAGGCGGCGTGAGTATGTTTCCGAGGGGGCTTCCGCCGCAAGAATGACCCCTCGTTCTAGTTTAACTCTGGCTTTTTCGCATTCCACCAGGCACATTTTGGAGTGCACTTGGCGGCTGCTGCGTCAAACACATTATGGTAATAACACCATTTTTCATTCCAAGGTTTTCGGTTGGGACTCTTGGTTTTGTTGCTGTTACGAGGAGGTGTGTTTTTCCTATCTCTACTCGTTGATCTATCAGATTTTTGGTCTCTTGACCTACTCTGTCTGTTAGATTTGTTATTGAACTGCCTAGACCTGTTTCTCTGGCTGCTGTAATTTTTGCCAGAGTTGATTGTGTCTCGGAGTTTTTTATTCTCCTCTTTTAGGTCCCTGAAGTTGCGGTTCATTTCAGCAATTTGGGCTGCCAGTGTATTTTCGTTAGTTCCAACCTCTGATGATACTGCAGCTATGGTTGTGCGATTGGCATCAGCCGCTAGTGCATCATCAGCCAGTCTGGCCAGATACTCTAGCTTTACCTTAGTATCAGCTCTATTTGCTCCAAGAGTATAAATAAGTCTTGAAGTATCAGCTGGCAATTGTTTGCAGAACTGGTTGGCAATTAGTGCTGGGGTGACCATAGTTCCTCCGGTTTATATTAATTTGGCCATGAAAACCGAGGGTTTGTCGTCTCCCAGTTTTATGCCGCCTAGGACTCTATTCAGTGTTTGGTTGTCAGTCATTCCAAACACTTGTTTGACTCTGTCACAAAACCATTTGAATTTATCTTCTATTTCGGCTGGACATTTCATTACATCTGGTGCACTTCTCATTATCTGGGGCGGCATTTCTCCACAGATCAGTTTGTATTTTAAGTGATCTGGGACTTCTTCACTTTGGAAGGCGCCCTCCAGTAAGGCTAACCAGAGGTCAAGTTCCCGTGGTGTAAATTCGGGGATCTTGACTTTGTATTTCTTTTCTGCTGGTCTGGGAGCTCGGTTCTGCTCTCGCAAGTCCAGCACATTTACAAATCGGTCAAGTATGTCATCGATTCCACCAGCCGGTTGTGGCCGACCAGCAGATTGTGCTGCTGGTGGCTGTTGGCTGAGTCTGAGTCTAGCTAGTTCTGCCTTAAGCCTTTCAGTTTCAGCTTGGGCCTCTTGTTTTAGTCTACGGGCCTCCTCAGCTTCTTGCTGTGCTGTTTCTAATGCTGATGGCATGCTATTTCTCCTTTGTAGAATATTGCCAAACGGAAATGTGCAAGGCTCTAATATTTGTGAGTCTGCAGTGGTACTGAGAGTGCTAGGCTGTGCAGCGACAGATTCTGCAGGGAGCTGTGTGCCACTCCTCAGTATCCGGATACCAAGTTCCTCTTGGGAGACTTGGGTTCCAAGCAATTGTGCTTGGGTTCTCCTTATTTTCTTCTCTGAGTCAAGATTGAACACAGAGGTATCGACGTTTGTTGCTGACTCTGGAGGGGTGAGTGGATTAGTCTCACTTAAATTTTCCAGTTCTGCTTATCCCTGCCCAGTCCTGTGAAGACAGGCGAATTTATTTGAACAGGAGGGTAAGTACCACTAACAGAATTAGTCTACAATTGGTTGCCTGCAAAAATGCACAGTCACAACCTCTGTAATGTCAGCAATTGGGATGCTCAGTAATGCAGCATCACCCTTAGTGTGCGTGCTACTTGAGATTCTATTTCCCTGTCAACGCTAACTTGTATGCGTGACACCCCCTTCTACCCTTCTCAGCAGAAAATAAAAATGATTTTCTGCTCCTCGAAAAATAAAATTTTTCGGTACTACTAGTCCTCTTGTAACAAGCGTTTTCACGCCAGTGCTAGTTGCGCCCGAGAGGTTGGTAGCGCTAGTTGCGCCCCTGTGGATAGCGCCGAAGCGCCCCGGTAAGGAAGGGAAGGAGGGAAAAAAAATTTTTTTTTTTAAAAATCACATCGGGGTCACCACTGTGGGAACGGGAGTTTCCCACCAGAAGATATTGGGGTGTACAAATGTACACCCTATTGCGTGTCCGTATAAGGTACGTAAGGAGAGCCGAGTCCTTATACACGCTGGCATTTAGCGGACACGACGACGTGCGTATATACGCGGGCAGTTAGGCGGCGTATCGGTGAGTGCGCGTGTACGTGTGTTCACGTAGGCCCGCGCTACTCGCCGTACGCCATCGGTCACTCGCTACATCGTGAGCGAGTGCCGCGTTTTACCCGCCGATCGAACTCACGTCGATCGGCGGTTTGCGTGTTTTATTATCGCCCGCGCATCGTCGTCGTGCGCGTATAGGCCGAGCCTATCTTGGCGGGTGCGGGTGAACCCCACATAACGTTTGTTTATTTTTTGACAAAAGTTGTGAAATGTGACACTGCGATGTTTACAAATTATCACAACTGTTGTCGATCTACATCGCAACTTTTCTCAGCAAAATGACATAAGCCTGGTTTACACCTGACTGGTTTTCATGCTACTAGCCATCTACTTGGAGTAGGCCATTCCGTTAAGAGTTGAAGTCACTGTCACTACGTTGTTTTAACCATTTAAAATCAACTTAAACTTGGCAGATCGCGATATGAAATTCTAATAAGGTTCTTGAAAGACATTCCGCTCAGTTAAAGTTGACTTTAATGGCTAAAATGGCGTAGTAACTTCAACTTTTAATAGAATAATACCCTGAGTAGCTGCTGGTAGCTAGAAAACTACCCAAGTGTGAATCAGCCTATGAAGAACAGAGCTAATGTAAGACACGCGTGCGAAGTAGGTGATTTCTACAAGTGTGATTTGCAACATTTGCCTTTGGCTCGTATAACCTAGAAAATTTCACCTACTTTTCGCACTTGCACTTGTATTACAAATTACTATTCTCCGAAATTCATAAAAATGCCACTCAAGTTTTTTTTGGTAGTATAGAAAATCAAAATAAAAATAAATTTTTTAAGAAACAGAAACAGAAACAGAAAACCGAAATCCGTCTTGATATCAATCAACGATGACTATTTAACAAACGAAGAAAAAAAATTCACCCGTATTTCCTGAAATAATGTGCCAAATCAATGTTTTACTCTATACAACGAAAAAGAAAAAAATGACCCTGAAATAGTTTAATTATTTTCACTTGATTACCATTGACGTAAGAATCAACTAAACATTGGTATAACTGGTTTCTAGTCGGTTTCATCAAAGCAATTATTAAGTACAATTTTTGTTTTTAGTCCACGGTGATGGATGTATATATTTCAATGGCTCTCCCAGAAAATTGTTTTCACAAATAATCAATTTAAGAAATTCAGAGCCCAAAATTCCCACTTGGGTAACCTTAGTGATAGTAAGAAAATACACAAAACCACAATGAAAAAAAGTCATGAATTTCATCCCTGTCGCATAATTCTAAGCTAAACGATGTGATGGCTCAAAAAGCAATGAGCGATCCCCTATAATACAACATTACATTTTAAGAAAAGCTAACCTTTAAATTGAGTTTCCTGTGAAGTGTGCTGCTGACAATCATACATGAGCGCAAACGAGGTAAAAATAAAAAGAGTATACTTGAGCGAACGGAAATACAGCATGGATAACGTAGCATTCTAAATTTCTAAAGAAAAAATAATACAATTTTCGAAAAAATGTACCGTGTCATTGGGCGAACGTTGCATTCATTTATGGGGGAACAATGACAAGCTGTCAATAATCGTAGGTACCTATTGTTTACAATTTTGATATTCGAAGAAAATGATAAAAAATCACCGTTCGTCGGCGAGGTGAGAAGGTAATCATAAGCCTGGTTAAAAAAATGAATACGTGTCGTTCCAATTAAATTTTACGATTTGATACTGCAGCAAAAAGTCGAGCGAATTTCAATTGAGAATTTTTATTAAAATTTGGACCAGTGAGACAATTTGCTTGATTTTTAAAAGTTCTTTTGTGCACTTTATCATCGAACGACGGGGTATTGATTAATGAAATCCAAATGGTCAGGATTCTATCTCATTTAGGTGAACGACCCACACATCAACAATAAAGAAAATGGATAACTGCTCAAGCAGTTTGCAGTGATAGTTTTCCTCTAACAAATGGAAATCGTAATGTAAATTTTTTCGTTCGAATAAATTTTAATAAATAATTTTGCAAGGGAGTTGGTGTTTGTCCTACGCTAAGTTAAAATTCTAACAACTGTTTCATCTTTAAATCAGTTTTTTCTTTCTTAAAACAAAATTTCATAGGTATGATTTAATGTCACCAACTTTTCTTATTTATATATTTTTTGAATAATTTATTCTAGGAGTAATCAAAGGACAGACAAGCATTTATGTAATTAGCCTGAGTTATTTCAACAGAATTAACTTCACTCCGAAAGTCCGGAAAAATAAAAACGTTTGAAGATAATATTTTTCTTAACATTGAAGAAATAGTTCAATGAGAAATAACAAAAAATTTCAATTAACATCTCAAAAACCGAGCACATTAACATTAAGAGAGATCTTCGGACCACATACTTCAACAACCACCATTATGGGAGTGACAAAAAAGGATTCTAAAAGAAAACATGCTAAAATTGAGCTCAGTATTTTGAAAAAAACGAGTGTCAACTTTTAATAAAAATTAAGGTGAATTTTGGGAAATAAATTTATTACAATGCCCTCTGAAAATTTAATGACTAAAAAATTGTTTTCTAAAGGAGCCTTCGTTTCTTCGAAAATTTCGAGTGCTGATTAACTCCTATAAAACATAATGAAGTATCATTATGCACTGACTTTCATACGAATAACCCATAGATACTTGAAAAAAAAAATCGATTTCATACCACAGGCCCAACCACTGAAGGAAAATTTTCTTTGGAAACATAAATATTTAGCATACCTACATTCCTACACTACATACCTAATTCACGATAATTCGGACCATAATCCATATTATTCCCAATTTCAGGATATTCACCCGTTCATATTAATAATGAAATAAAATAATTTAAACAGACTAACGAATATGGACACGTCATTTACTTATAGATTTTGGGTACCACTTCGAATTTTTCTTCAACAAAAAACCAAAATGAAGTACCTATTTTATCACATATAACTTACACATTTCGATTAATCGAAATTCTGTTATATCCTAATAAGAAAAACTGCAAGAAAAAATAAAATTTAGCTATATATATACAGTATACCTACAATTCTATAAGCCAAATAATTTATTTCAAGTCCGGCCGTTATTACCTCTCTTCACCCAACTATGGCACATGACACCCAATCTAAATAGGCTAAAGCTTTGACTAAATAGTACTGGACCAGTAAAGCTTCATAAGACCAATGTACTTTTTACTGTCAAGACATGCCGGTGGAAAAGTAGGAAACCCAAGCGTACTATCTGCATATTTTCAACATTTTGCTTGAGTTCACCAATTTAGAATACATCTGATAAAGACTTCCCTTAAATTCACAAGGATAGCGTAAATAAACACACAGCAAAGTACGTCAAAAGGTACGCTCTGGTTGCCTATTTAGCACCGGCATGTCTAACTAATAATCAACTTTCTTTACTGGTCCAGTACTGTACAAAAACTAAAGTTCATTAACATTCTTCATTCGTTGCTAACAAAATAAGGAATGAATTTTAATTTATCGAACATTATGAAGATTATGTGGAAAAAGTAATTTAGTTAATCTATTTGGCTGATGAGAAGCACATCATCGATGATAATTTCTGCAGAAAGTAGGCGTCTGTATGGGCAGCACACTGTTAAATTGGATAACTGATAGGTATGATAAATATAGCCAAGGAAAATTAATAAATTTTCGTAACTTGAACGGTGTATATTGTAGGTGCGAGTACGTGAGCGAGTTATTGCTCCGAACCAGTTGGAAAATTACACACACGACCTATCCAAACAACGTTTTCAGAAACCAGCGCATCATCGTCTCCATCTCCTATGCATGAAAACTCATTTTACCAGCCGACTCGCATAAAAATATAGAATATTTCTCGACTGGCCTTCATTCATTCGCATTAAATTACACACGCTGTTCGTCAGGACAGCCTCTCCACATCGTCCATTTAATTTCCATACATAATTTCTCAATACGAAAACGTTTTCAATCGCCATTCTCAGGTGTACGAGACAGAAAAAAATGAAGAAATTTTAAACGTTGATATAGGTATAATATATTCGTCTAAAAATCTGCACAAATAGAATTTTTGCAGAGGCGGAAAGTCAATTTAAAAATTCAAATTTATACCAAGATAAGGTGGGGTGAAGAAATAACATAAATAGCGATAAAAAACAATAAGTTGTGACAGTACAAACAGGTTTATACCAATATTTCACTCGAGATAATGTAATTTTTTATTTATTTTCATCAGACTGAGCTGTTTTACAGGTCAGATATATCCAGAATTGCACGTAAATTTAATCAATCGATGTATTGTCTTCTGTCATTCCTAGAGTCATTACCCATTCCATTCATTTGTCACCCCATACTCCCGAAGTTTGGATATCACTTTACTCTGGACTACGAGCAAAACATTGCAGTGAGCATCTGAGAGGAGGTAGATCACCATTCAATATCTTTCTATACGAGGAAGTAAAGGGCTCCAAGTATTTATTTTCGCCAAAGTCACCAGAAACTCTCAAATTTGTCGTTATAGTTTAACCATCAGAAATCTTGCTAAAAAATAGGTACCTACATGAATTCCACGTAAAAATATTCCGGTGAGAAATTGAGAGACACTACAAGTTAGACGATATATAGTATTTCCTACACAAAATGTTTTTGGATTATTGTTTCTGAACCTTGACAAGCTCCTATAGCTTAATCTAAAATTGAAAATTGGTCCCAACTTCAACAATTTTCAATTTTTACCAAATGAGAACGGAGAAGGTTATATGTTTGGTATGTTTATCTCAGGAACTAACGGAATTTCATTCGCTCAGAACAAGTGTCTTGCTTTGTAAATTTTAATAAAAGTAGGCTCAAAATGTTCCTGACTATCCGGAGAATGTCACAGACTATTCACATGTGAAAATTAAAAAATTAGAAGGGTGTAATTGAAGAAAATGAGAAAGTAAAAATTGAAAAAATTATTTTCATAAATTTGGTTATATTAACCAATAAGAGCTATTCATTACGGTTATGTTTTTTAAATAAAATTTATTTTGAAAATATATACATATATATGTATGACATTTTTCCGTCCCAAAAAAACGTTAATACTTTGTGGATTTTTATAAGGACAAAAATATCTTTGCCACGCATCAACCGCGGTAAGTGTGTATTTTTCAAAAGGGTCAAATTTTTTAATGGCTACCATTTGAAAACCAGAGGATTGATTTCGCTCAAATTCAATACCAAACCAGGCCCTAATAGTCTCCAACTTCCATAAAAATTTCAAGCCAAAATATTTTAATTTACGGGAGTTATCGTGATGACAACATGGTGAGTTTGCAACACTTTGAGAACCCCTTCCTCCGAAACTAGCTGAAAAATTTAAAAAATTTAAATTTCAACACGAATGTGTAGCCCATGAAATCTTCTAACACAATTTACAGTTTGACTGCCATAAGTTAAACACCGGAGACTCCAAAGACTCCCACAAAGTCTCAAAATGAGCAAAAAGTGGAAATATATGGATCTATATATATATCTCCATATATTTCAATATATATATAGTATTCAGTAGAATTTGAGTGACCTATATATTCGTGATTAACGACTCATGATCGGCGCTTTTCCACAGGTGCAGCCCTCAGGTCCCATCACTCTACTGAATGCAATAGTTAGGAAAATATACTAATATTCCTAAACCAGAACAAGGGGTTACACTTAAAGCTTTTTGTTTTCAGGGCTTTAGTCCATTACTAGTGACCTCAATTATACAGGTTACAGGGTACAAAAATAACATATGCAATAAACACACTCTCGATACACAGTAGCCTGCCTACTAAAAACTGTACTTTCACACAAAATTTTAATTTCTTACACCAACATCTTTCTTATTTCAGGAAACTGTATTTACCATATACATACATTTTCACACACACACACTCGCGTGCGCGCATGGTATTCACAACGATGTATGCTATCTTGATTATGAGGGACTTTATTGATAAGAAAAGCAATAGATTATCATCCATAATTTCACTCATTCCAACGGATTTGATTTAAACGACGCATCAATTCATCGTCTTACTTGCCCTCAAGCTTGACTCCTTTGGTTCCCAAGCAGGACCAGTATGTAAAGATAAACTGAAATTTAAAGTTTCCAATTACAATTCAAATGAGAAATATGTAACCAACTTCAAGTAAGAGGAAATATGAGAGTCTGTGGGGCACAGCTAGTAGTTTAAATACTCCATGGAAGTTACAACAAAGAGGCCGACATCTGCCAGAACCATTACGTGAAATGTAGACGCAATTATCTAGAAATCTAATATTTCAGTAAAGTACACCAGTGTTCTTACTTTTATGTCACAGGGAGAGGGAGACCATTGGCCGCCAATAATATAATTATATAGCCAAAAAAAAGAGAAAAAGTACATAGAAAAGCTCTTTTAGTCAGGGACATTAAGATTTTTTTTAAAACAATAATCGATCACATCTTACCCGGCTTCCTATTTTCATAAATTACGCACAGCAATAAGGGTAAAGAATTCTTTGTAATACAAATTAATAGTGTAATATTGTGGACAGCAAACATTTTTGAATGGTGGCGAAGCATAACGAAATTCTACAAGAAAATACCTTCGCATAGATAATGCAGCGTAAAAGATTTCCGTGTCCACGCTCTGCCAATTAAAAAACTCCTTTTGTCATACAATTATTCACAACACTCGAATCCGATTTTTTATTTTTCATAGTCAACTCCTTCACTAGAAGTCAAGTACTCTTTTATCTGGTATAGAAAAGTTGCTACCACAGTTCTTTCTTTCTCACTCTCTAACAAACCCGCATTCGATCTATCTATATCTCTTAACAGGTATTCGTAGTTTTCCTCGACTTGTTACCTTTTAATACATATATTTTTTCCTTTCTTTCCCACACCACAACAAGAAAGAAACACTTCGATAGATAATTTTATTGCACGATACTCCCACTTAAATACATTACATTTCCAACTCTCCCATAGTATCCTAATGTTTCATTATTACTGTGACTAGTTGAATGTGTGCGTGTGCCAGGCAAAGCATTTTTCTTTCAACTTTTTTTTTTTAATGTATTAAGTCGAGGACGACATTTTCACAATACACCAATCTGCGATAATAAATGAAACACGAAACAAATTCGCGATACAGGATTTTCAATTTTACGCCACCAATTAATATGATCCAAATGGAACACAACCATATTATGTATAGTATACAAGGTGTCCACTTGTTAAACAGCACAAATTCCAGGATCGATTTTTGGAATCGAAAAAACAAAAGAAGTTCCTCCCATGTTCTTCCCGTAAAATGCAGTGAAGTGCTTCCTTTCCGAGTTATAGCACTCCAAAATAGGGGAGCCGGTGAAATCAAAAATTTGTTACAAGTACAGTAACTCCCAAAAAATTGACAAAAATGAATGAAATTTGGACTGGGAGAGAGTACCTGGTATTTGTAATTTATTTTCACCTAGCTTTTGAAGTTTTACTCATATTCGGTGGCAGAGAAGGGTGAGTTTTCAATTGTATACCAACTTCTCATCATAAAACTTATCTGCTCACTTAGAACAGGTACAGTATGTACCCAAAAAATCCGCTAATCCATTCTTTCTTCTTCTTTTCAACTCTAAGAAAAACTACTGTCTAATTTCAAAATTTTATCTTTGTTTTCTTGATTAAAATAAAATGTTGATTAAAAAAATCAAAATTATGCCATGGATGCATGTACTTACCAAAACCAATATACGGATAATTGTAGACAGTTGATTCAAAAAATAAAAAAAATGCCGAAAATCTTATGAAACTGGGAAAACTTATTAAAGTTTCCCGAAACGTAAAAAATTATGAGTAATTTTATGGTGTGATCTGTAATTTAAACTAAACGATGTGACGGTTCTTATCGATGCAATTGTTCACCCATCTGTGAACCAGCTGCTAACCTAGTTTGTAATTTCCTTTTTACGTTGGTGTTTTTCAAGTTTACAAAAACTTTGTAACTCCGCACTAAAAGTATGTTTGTCATGTTTTGATGCTCCCTATTTAAAATGAGCTCGCCTCCTATGGACTATGTCATTATGACGTCCATTAATGACCAAATTAGACTTTTTAAATAGTTTTTTAGCACGAAGTACTGAACAGTGGTCAAATTGTGAACAGTCTGGATGTTGCAACACCCGAATATTGGAAATGGTTTGAATATAGTTTCCAGCATGGTACAGTTCAACCAATTGTACTTAATCATCAACAGAAAATATTTAAAAATAAATAAAAATGACACACTGATAACAAGAGTAAACTAACAAATCACTTCAAACATTAATTTGTATTTTTGTGCAGAATCGTGGGTAGAATACTTCATCATCTTTTATTTACTATATTTCATTTTTATCACAAATAAGGTTATTTCCATTTAGTTATACCACTGTTTCTGCGAATATTATTTGGATAAACCTTTTACCATTCGATTTCTTGTTAAATTTTGTTTCTGAGAAGCCAATAACGTTGCTTTGCAAAAATAGTGGGAACTTTCTAAGTTACAAAAACAAAATTTACGTTTATTTGGCTATTTACCTATGGAGCAGTCAGATAGATCGTACACCCTGTATACGAAACACGGAAAATTGATTCGAATCCATGACAGATTTAATTCGAATCAACTCATACACGCGCATAAATGTTGCTGCTCCGTGTCATTTGGTACCAGTCAATCGAAAAAAATTAGTTTTCAATTTTCAGGAACAGCCAAAAAAAAAAGTAAATGAAAGGTAGTTATAGGAAATGAGGTTACGTGAAATGAAATATGTGCAGAACAGTTTTACCAGCGGTATCACAATCGCAAAGGGCAAAAGATAAAATATGGAGCAAAAAGAACGAAAAAATGAAAATTTTCTATCATAAAAATTAAAAAGCGTTCAGTAGTAAGTACCGTACAAACTTCATGCAATATGAACACTTTTACCAAGAGCACATTAAACTCCAGTTTACATGAATTCACTCGTTACTGTGCCAATAAGTTAATGACAGAAAAGCGCAACGAACGTTAACACCAATGTACAGGCTGGAAATTTAACGAAAATATAAAAGAAAAAAAGAAAAGACATATAATATAACTTTATTTCGACTGGGACACATTTTCAATTACCAAATAATCAACGCCTCAATTCACGGCTAGTCGGCTACCATACAGCTCATCATTTCGTCGAGGGTATTAGATAAAATGAATATTTCATTAAAGGCCATGAACAAATAAAATAGTTATTTTATCCACAATTAACACAAGCGATAGGCACATGCTAAACGTATGGTGTACGGAGGGGTTATAGGATTTTCATAATTTCGCTTCACGACGCAAAATTTATGGGCCGTGCTTCCAGCTGCGAGCAATTTATTACGAGAGTTGGTTCTCTTTATTGTGAGTGTTGCAACAACAAAATTCAAAGGATCTTCCATTAATCATTGCTAACAAACAGAAAATCGACATAACTCATCGAAAACTGTCGACGAAATATAGTTTCGCAGTTCGCTAAGCAATGTAAGGGCATACTGGGGAGTACCATACACCCTAAATCAAAGTAATAATATTCATCATGATATACTTTGTGGAATCGTACAATAATTTTCAATTGCCTCAAAACACAGAATTATGCAAAATGTTCCAAGACGATGTGGAAACGGTTTAAGAACGTTTTTCCACCGTATTTTTTATTTTCAAAGCTCGATCAATAAAATTACGTTTTCGATAAGAAGAAAGCATTTTAACCAGTATTATATTCTATATTCTTGAAAATTCAAACAGTATTCATAATTTTGAAAAGACAAAGAACACACAGTAACGTGTTTCGGGGGAATGCTAGTGGTCTTGAAACAGAAACGTGTTCCTAATAACGGATTTTTTACCTCAAACAGAAGTTGTTTACTGCAAGAAATAAAAAAAAAAAAAACTCGAAATACATTGCAAAAATACGTAATTATGAAATCTTAACGGAGCGACATTCAAACGAATGTCAATATCGAACCAAAATTTCAATGAAATTTTTGCACTCTACAGCTTTTGGGTATTCGACAGATATTGGGTAACTCTTCTAAACTAGGGGATTACGAAAAGCTACGTTCCGAAAAAAAACAATCGGAGTGTAACATTGATGAATAAATTACCTACTAAGTACCTACTTACTTAATGATATAAAAAGATAAAATCAATAATCCCATCAGTTTTCATTAAACATTTCGATAATAATAATAATAGTGGTAGTAATTTAAGCCAGATGAACTTTGCCACTTTAATCAATTATCACAACACCGTTATTATAAATATCTCTGCCGCGCATCTTGTAATGGCTGCCATTCGAAAACCAGGGGACTGATTTCGCTTAAATTCAATACCAAAGCAGTCCCTAATAATCTCTAACTGCCATAAAAATTTTACGCCAAAAAATCTTTTAATTTGCGGGAGTTATCGTGATGACAACATGGTGGGTTTGCAACATTTTGAGAGCTCCTGCCTCCGAAACTAGCGGATGAATTTCAAAAATTTTAACACGATGTAGCCTATGAATGCTTTTAACAATACCCCAAGTTTCATTGCCGCAAGTCAAACACCGGAGGCTCCACAGACTCCCACAAAGTCTCAAAATGAACAAAAAGTGGAAATATATCTATATATATGCTACTAAGTTTGTACTATTGAGAAGAGGAGAAAATTTTCATGAGTTCTCTAATAAAAATAATTTTTTATCGCCATTAGTTTTTCACAAGTTGGCCATAAAAAAACTGCAAATTAATGAGAAATTCGCCGTTTCTTAATTTGCCACGTATTTCAAAAACTAATGATGGCAGAAAAAAATTTTAAGCGATGACTCCCCTACTTTTTAACAACAAATTCATTTCCACCATTAGATTTCATCTAGAATAAATTAATAACGAGATAACGATGAGAGAAAATATTAGAACGAAACAAGGCGCTCTGCTATTACTATATAATTATAGGTACGTGTATACATACATACACAAAGTGCTTTCTGCATAATACTTTGCCACCTTTCACCTTTCGAAAATTGAATGTACACGCATATGTGTATGATTTTGATCATCTAGGATTTGTAACTGGACCGGGTAGAGAGCGGGCACAGCCCCCTCCTCCAACACTAGTAAGTATATATGTTTATAAAATAAAATTAGTACACACTAGGCTTAATAACAGGAGATATAAAAAATTACACATATTGTCAAAAGAATATATAGCCCAGTCTGCAAAGAGCCCAGTTGGTGAGGCCTGAAGCCGTGAATCTGATGGCTTGTATTCTAATCTAGGCAGAGGAGGTTGGAGGTGGATGGGCTAAAAATTGACTTTTTCAGGGTATTATGATTTTTTTGTATAAAAGAAGAATTTTTCTCGATTGTACTTGAGAAATTGATTTTTCAGGGCTATTATCCGAAGGTAAAAAACGAAAAAATCACACTAAATAACTAATAACTCAAGAAAAAATGGACCAATAGTAACCAAAATTCGTAGGTCTGGTTCTTGTGTTAGAGATAATATTCATAACGAATGTTGTGACTGTTCGACAAAAATTGCAACATTTATTGAATTTTAGTCACTCTGACAGCCCCAGGGTATGAACCACAAAGCCAACCGCAATCAAATTTAAAAGCATGTTAAAATAGTTCTAAATAAATGTCTTAAATGTCTAACTCAAGTTTTGTAACTATTGCTTGAAAATTACTCATTTTAGAGCCATTAAACTGCCAAAAATGGAACATAATGATACCTATCAGACATACCATAAGACCAATCGGCACCAAATTTGAGTGGTCTTCTCCCTGACTTAATACCAATGTTTGGTCAAAATTTACTGACTATGGAACAAAAATTACGTCCTGTACCCGGTTAAAAAAAACTGTACATACATACAGACAGACAGACAGACAGACAAACAAACAGACAGACGTATGTACGTATGTATGTATATATACATACATACATACATACATACATACATACATACAAATGAATTTTCAAAAATGTGGCCAAAATTTTCCTTGCGTCATGAAACGAAAAATGTACTTACTCCAACCCCTGGTCCTTCCATCAGCACAAAATTAATAAAAAACGTTGTTTTATTCTACTTTTTTTTCCCCTCAATTTTTCGTTAATGTTATACACAAAATTGAATAGAAATACATTAGCTATAGCTATCCTGAAAAATGGATAAAAGTAAAATTAAAGGCTCAAAAATAAAGAATGGAGAGAGTTTGAATTCTCAATTTTTCTCCAACAAAGGTTTCTGATTCTTATTCTGCAATTTAGCTAAAACATTTGATACCCCGATTTCACGTATTCATTGTTTTCTAGAACTTAGACGTTAAGTTTAACGAAACATTTACACTTTAATGCCTTTCACGAGTAGAAAATTGAGAGCGTGAAATTTCAGGATTCAGTTGGTAAACAAATCCTTTTCTTTCTTGACTTGCAAGGCATTAAAAAATAATTTAATGTATCGTTAGAACATACATTTTCAGGCATACGTGGAATAAATTAAAAAATTTTATTCGAAAAAATTCACTGATTACGAGAAAGAGATACGAATTTAGTCTAATAAATCCATTTCTTGAAGAAGTTGTAACAAAAATCCAATTTTTTTCAGCATAAAAATTTTATATTTATGATTTTCAACAGAGGTAGCAGTATTTTTAAAATTTGCTCTTTTTAAAAATCAAAAAAACTATTTTTTCATAGTGCGTCATGTCACGCAGCATTAATGATAACAATGTCGAAAGAATAATTCAATAACTAGTTACCCACACTGAAGATATAATGCAATCAATTTTGTCTGCGATATGATAATAGCCTAAAGGTATAAATACTCCGAATGACCAAAGAAATATGTCGAAAAATTTACGCTAAAACAGGCAATTTATTATCCTCATAATTAGTTGAATTAGCCAGTTACCCTTCACTGTATGCAGTCAAAGGATTCAAAATAGATTGTGTATTTTATCATCGTGATTGAATTTCTTATTCAATAAATTTTTAACTTACGATACGTACATGCAAAAATTCACCGTCATTATTGTTCCTATTTTGGAGATTTTATAGCTACAGAATGCTTAAAATTTTCGACCAACAGCTACAAAATTTTGAACAAATATTTACAATAGTCTATTCCAACACGCTACCAATTTTGGTGCGGATCAGCCAGATGGTTCACGAAATCTCAAGCATGGCAGGCTAGTTGACAAACAAATACAAAAAATTTCAAATTTATTCAAAAACTTAACGAAATCAGTTTCGTAATGGGGTACCGGACATGATTTTCAGTAAACATATTTTCAAATTCTTAAAAAAAATAAAAAATATCAGTGAAAACCGCATTAAAATTGGTTGGATAGAATGGGAGAAAATGAATGGTAAATTTGAGTTGTCAAAAAACGTTGTGATATTTTTTGAGCAGTGGGTATGATATTATAGAATTGACACATCAGCAAACTTTTCACCTCTTTCACAGGTTTCTCATTCATTCATTCCTCACTCTCTTATGTCTGTACATTGGTTTAGTTAAGCTCATCAATTTGGAAAGTTCATGGTGACTGTGAGGGAGGGGATAAAAGGATGTGCACTTGCACCCCCCCATTCCCTTATTTATAGACAAATTCAAAACATTAAAAAACAATAAAAACTAAGAAAATCAAAAACCAATAATTCCTTATTTGTTTTTATATTAGAGCACAGCCTTGGAAAAATTTTTGGTAGTGCCTGAGGAGTTATTTACTTTGAGGGCTGTGTTCATATTTGCAACCCATTTTTAGATTTAACCCTTCATTTAGCCCCCTGTAGCCCAAGAAATGGAATTAAGATAATATTCTTGGATATTATTGAATCATACATCGATAATATTGTTTTTTGAGGCTCTGAGTTTACATTTATAATCCATTTTTAGATTGAACCTCTCCTTGGCCCCCTGTGACCCCAAACAGGGGGTTAAGATAATATTCTTTGATATTATTGAGTGATATATCATTAACAATGTTTTTTGAGGCGCTGGGTTTAGATTTTCAATCCATTTTTTATCAAACCCCTTATTGAGCCCCCTGTGACCCCAAACAGGGGGTTGAGATACTATGCTTGGATATTATTGAGCGATATATCATTAATAATATTTTTTGAGGTGCTGAGTTTAGATTTGCAATCCATTTTTTGATCAAATCCATTATTGAGCCCCCTGTGACCCTAAACAGGGAGTTCAAATAAAATTCTTAGATATTATTGAGTGATACACAATAAATAATGTTTTTTGAGGCACTGAGATTATATTTACAATCCATTTTTAGATTGAACCACTTTTTTTCTTCCTGTGGCCCCAAAAAAGGGATTGCAATTCTATCTTCACTTATTATTGAGTGATTTATTAGGTATTGGATGCCCATGTTTTTTGAGACCAACAAAAAACAACAAAATTCAGTAAAACCACTTGCCCAGCTTACTTGTAAGAAAAATAAGATTTTGTATTTGTATTCAGAAATTTGTAAAACAATATATCACACAATAAAATGTGACAAGTCAAAATTAGCTACTTATATCTGAACCACTTTGGATAACATTAAAAGGTGTTGAATGAAGAAATACATGTCAAAATAAAACTTCAAGTCTAAAAAAATTACCAATAATGTTTAATACAATATAATAGAGAAATTCAAAATTAGCCCCTTTCAGAGCTCCTGTGGGATCACATAATGGGTAAAATTAAGAAATTACGTCAAATTCAAAATCAGCAGCTAAAAAACTATTACGAATGATGTGTTACACTACAAAATATGAAAAGTCAAAATTTCCCCTTGGACGTCAAAAATGAATCAAATGAATAAAATAATGTCAAATTTGAACTTGTTGCCTCAAGAAACATTACAAATGATGTATTACATAATAATATGTAAAAAAACAAAATTGGGCACTTTTATGATCCCTTAGTTGAAAAATTATTGACAAATTTGAACTCAGCACCTCAAGAAACATTACAAATGATGTTAACAATATGAAAAAAAACAAAATTGGGCCCTTTTATGAATCCCTTGGGGTCAAAAAATTGATCAAATTAAAAAATTATAGACAAATTTGAACTCAGTACCTCAAGAAACATTACAAATGATGTATTACATACTAAAATGTAAAAAAACAAAATTGGGCCCTTTTTTGAGTCCCTTTGGGTCAAAATATTGATCAAATTAAAAAACTTAAGGTCCAGTTTGAACTCAGTACCTCAAAAAATATTTTTTTAAAGCATAAACAAACAATATTATACCACCTTTGTGTTGAGTTGGATAATTTCAGTGTATATATGTTGAAAGTTCCAAGAAAATGAATTTTTGGCCCATATCTGCTGCCCCTTTCTTATTTTTGGGATTTCAATAAGAAAAAATTAGATGTGATACTCAAGCACCCTCATACCAATTTTCAACCTTCTACCTCAGTGGGAAGTACACAAAAAATAAATACAGATAGAAATCCAAACTTATTGAATCTTATTTACTTAGGTGATAATTTAGACTTTGAGCTTTCTGTGCCAAAAGTTTTCTTGGGTCCTGAAATGAAATGTGCACCCACCCTTGCTTCAAAGTCATTTTTTAAAGTCAATTTTGTTCAGTAAATTTTCACCAAAAACCTACCTAAAAATAAAGTATTAATGAGATGTATTGAAACCAGCAACCTCTAATAATGCAAAATACAAAGATGTCAATTCTATGACATCACAACAACAGGGTGCTCATCGAGGTACTGTTTTTGGTGCAGCGCAACTTTGACATCTTATATCTTCCTTTCTATTTAATATTTTTCAAAAAAAATTTCAGAACCTACATTCACAGGCTTTAGACTATCTCTCCCATTAATTTCAAGTAATTCTGAGAGTCATGTCCGGTACCCTATTCAACGATAAAGAAATATCGAAAATTTCCCAAAAATAATTTATTTTCTAACTATCAATGCAATGTTAGTTTTAAAAGTACTGAGCGCAATTTGAATACAAATATAAAGACAGAAGCAAACACAGGGAAAAGCCTTGATAACAACAATATCCTGGATTTTGATTTTGACCCTCCTTTTCAAGTGTTTTCATCCTAGAAAATATACAGTACAGCCCATAGATTACGAGTGAAGGCTTCGACAAGACTGAAAAGGTTGGAAAATGTGAAAAGTAATTACAAAGTATACTCCCACAGAAACAGTAGCCTATATTTATGATACATTAAACGGTAACCTAATTTAATAATTAATTCGAAATTTCAAGAATTTCTTACTGAAATAACGAAAATAATCGATTCATCGAATATCCGATTTTTGATAAGGTCATAAAAATTGCGTAAAAATTTGCAGTAAGTAAAATTTGTCTCTACTTGCATTGGTATAACGTTTTGTAACTCTTATTCGACTTCACTATAATCGAATATAAGCCATTGAAGTGTGAAAAATGAAAATCGAAAACAATTTATAGTTTGAAGTTACAAAAACGAGGAAGTTCGATCACACACGTTCACTAGCACAACCATGTATGTATGTAAAATCAAAAAAGAACGAAGGAGGAAAAAAAAAATTTTTAAATACAATGTATTCTTGAATGAAAACCGAGAATAACGTGGCACAAGTTAGCAATGCACTGAGCACGTTTACTTTGTTTTCGATTTACATTAGTTCCGCAGTTTATGAAAGAAAATAACAGGGAAAAAATAAAAGATAAAACACACTCGATCATATAATATCCGTCGAATGAAGGAAACTTTACTATATTCGAATATACACACTCGTTGGAAGAAAAAAAATAGAACAATTAGATGTACTTTTAAGATACCGACTTGCACACACACAAAAAAAAATAATGAATGTTTTCATGAAAGTTTCCATTCTCGTTTCAATATACATTTAGGTTTAAAAAAGTTACGAATAAAACGCATTTCTATTCGAAAATAGAAAGGGTTTCCTCTTATTTCACTTTCAAGTAAGCCTTCGTTGCATTTTCAAGATCACATACGCAACAATTGAAAATAGTACCAACCCAACATAAAACTCTCTCCACAATGTAACTTTCACAACCTAAAACACTCAACTCATCTTATAATAAATAGCAGCCCCTCAAATTTAGAAGAACTTCAACAACTTTCTTTGGCCAATATCTTTCTTTGAAATGCTTTTCAACTACTGAGCATTAGATGTGAAAAAAAAGGTAGTATATTTCGCCATAAGATGAGCGCATGAGGCTCTTATCTCAAATTGCAATTTGTCTGGGCATTGCGCTCGAGTTGCAAACGCTATTTTTTGCCAAACCTGACCTGGCGCGATTAGGGAAGGCGTTTGATTTGTTACATGGGAGAAGACAAACACTTTCACTGTGGGAGCAAATACTTGTTTTGCTCTCTCTGAAAATTTTTTGCTCTTTAGTTGGATATTCTACATTTTGAGTCTTGAAAAGAAAGACCTAATCGCGCATTTTGCAACAGCATGTGTTGTAAAAACACTGTTTAAAAAGACAAAATTTTTCATTTCCAATCAATACTCCAAGTTAAAATAACAATTTTTGAATTTCATACTCTCTCACTTCATGGCAATCTGGAGTGTTAATGAAAGTACTCCACAAAAAGCACAATATTTCATCATCTCCAAAAATAAACCAAATATTCAATTACAACTGACAAAGAAGCCAGACAGACTTAAAAAAATAATACAAAAATAAATAAACTTACTAAGTCAACTTAAGCAGAACAACTTCATGTTATCTATTATTAATGATCAGTGTATGTTACGAAAAACAGCTTTTTCACCAATTCTTCAGAAATTGACACCTAAAAACGACTTGAACTTCAAAAGAATTTTAAAATCATTGAATAAACGTCATCCATTTTAAAAACAATTTCAAGCTCGAAAAAATGGTTACAAAGGATTATCTATATTCAGTTTGAAAAAAAGTACGAAAAAAAAAGGGATTATTAAATGAAAACAAAACCGAAGTGAGAAAATTTTCTGATGTACAGAAAAAGGAGCCATGAAGAGGGAGAAACAAAATCTCTAATGGAAAAATTGAGAAACTCTTGGATAAAAAATTAATTTCTCTCAGATTTTTAATTAAAAATTTTGAAAATTTCTCCCGCCACACTGTGGGCGAATATTTTCCAAAACATCTCATAAAAACAGAATTTTTTATTAATTTGGCAGTAAGCTCACTTACATCTTCAAAATTTAAAGAAAAATATGCTCTTTCCACTGTTCACACATTTCACTGATGAGAATATTACCTATGACAATTTAAAATGTAAAAACCAAACCCTGATAGATGCGAATTTATTCCAACGTGTGATTATTTATGTAGCAAATTTGGGATTATCAAAAAATATATCTGAAAAAAATTTAGTCCAGAATAAGTAAGTACTCAAAAAGAGCTGTCACAGTCATTCATTATAGCATTCGAACAGATGCTCGAAAAATTCTCCGCAGCAGAACCTGACAAACATTCTACGTTGTACAAAATGCAATAACAAAAAACTCTAGCGCAGCAAGCCTAGCGTGAAAAAGTAGGTGTTCGGGAAAAAGCATTACAAATTTTGATAGTCACATTAATTGTCTGTAAGTTTATATGCGTTAATGGTAGGTTATGATTATATGAAATTTGTTAGCTGCTGACAACATATTAGACAATATGAAATTTAAAAGCATTATTTCTTGAAAAAATGAAAAATTAATTAAGAAGATGTATGCTACATGATCATATAATTTAAAATAAAATCAAAAAAATATAATAGTTATGAAATAAAAAAAGGAAAATACGAACATGTGGTTAATTTTTATAAAAATAAAGGTTCATGGAAATTAGAAAAAAGGGGAATCGGAAGTACTGTTTGGTCGATCCGCACCAAAATTAGTAGCATGCTACAATAAATTATGAATATTTAATTTAAAAATTACTACACATGGTTCCAAAATTCCGTATTTTATTACCAACATAAAAATAAAAATAGCCGTACCAGAAGTATCGTCCGGCCGATTAACGTCGACATTGGTAGAGTACTACAATGAATTTAAAAAAATATATAATCCGAATTTGGTGGCTATTGGTGTAAAATTGAGCATTATATACCCAAAATAAAAACAAAACTGGAGGTACAGGAAGTACCGTCTGGCCGATCCGCACCAAAATCAATAGGTACCTTGACTTAGTACAAATGTTCGTACCAAATTTCGTGATTATCGGAAAAAAGTTGCGATTTGTACCGTGGGAACAAGAAATTGACTTATATCTATATATGTTTTTTGATTTTGAGTTATTGGTGCTAAAATTTTCCTGAGGTTATGAAACGAAAAACGTACCCAGCCCCGACTCTGGGGGCCAATAACGCACTAAACGTAATAAGTAGATTTTATAAAGAAAACCTACTTAAAAATATCTGTTCTGAATTTCCAAACTACACAGTTTGAAACCATTAAAAACAAAAATTGACTTGAAGAAAATACCATTTTGTTGTTCTACACGAAAACATGGTAGAATGTTACAATCAGTTATAATAAATATTCGTTCAAAATTAAGCATTTTATAGCCAGACTAAAAACGAAAAGATACATCTTTACCAAAAGTACCGTCGGGTCAATCCGCACTAAAACTAATAGTATGCCATCATAAATTGTAATAATTATTTATTTCAAATTTCGTACATATTGTTCCAAAACTCCACATTTTATGACCAATATAAAAACAAAATTAGCGGTACTGGAAGTACGGTCCGGTCGATCCGTACCAAAATTAGCAGTATGCTACAATAAAATACAATAAATATTTGTTTCAAATTTCGTATATATCGTTTCAAAATTGCGCATTTTGTGACCAATATAAAAAAAAAAATAGTGGTATCGGAAATACCGTTACGCCGATCCACGCCAAAATTGGTAGCCTACTACAATAAATTATGATAAATAATTGTTCCGAATTTCGGGGCTACTGATGTAAAATTGAGCATTTCATAGCGAAAATAAAAACAAAAATTGTGGTACCGGACGAACCGTCCGGCCGATCTGCACCAAAATCAATAGGTCTAATATTTGGATTAATATAAATGTACGTACCAAATTCCGTGATAATCTGATAAAAATTGCGACCTGTACCACCCGGAACAAGAAATGGACTTATAATCTATCTATCTATAAGTATATATATATAAATGAATTTGAGTTGTTGGTACCAGAATTTTCCCGAGATCATGAAACGAAAAACGTACCCACCTCCAACCCTCGAGTCTAATACCGCACCAAGCGTAATAAGTAGGTTTTCTTTAGAAAAATGATGGTACCAGAAGTACGGTTCGGCCGATCCACACCAAAATCAATAAGTATGGTCCTTGGCTCAATACAAATGTTCGTTCCAAATTTCGTGATTATCGGACAAAAATTGTGACCTGTACCGTGGGAACAAGATATTGACTTGTATCTATCTATCTGTACATTATATATATGAATTTTAGTTATTGTTGTCAAAATTCTGAAGTCATGAAACGAAAAACGTACCCTTACCCTGGAAGCTAATACCGCACTAAGCGTAATAAGTAGGTTTTCTAGTAAAACATTTGTACGCATTCAAATAAGGGAAATTGATAGACAAAGCGGGGCTAACAGTTTCGGGTTGAAAATGTCAACAAAATTTACTGGAGTTTACCTACGATTTATGAAGGAGGGACGATGTAATAAGTTAATTGACCACGTAATTTTTGAGAAAATACTTTTTTTTTTTTTAATAACTAGTCAAGTTGTCAACAACAGAGTTATGTAGTGGAATACACTGAAAAAACAAGAGTTATCGGCGAATTCACGATATTATCGACTTTTCTAACGGAAAAGAGTACGTTCTTAGGGGAGACAAGTTAACGCAGTCAGCAGAGAAATCATTACCTTGTGAAATACTGATGAATCATAAAAGTAAAAGAATAACTAAATTTCAGCATGGGACTGAAAAATTGAAAACATTAAAATTTAATCTAAAAAAGTTTAATCCTACTTAAGCGAGGAATGGTGAGAGAAAATGGAACCCAGTTATCATAACTTCAAAAATAGATAAGGACTTCGCTGCATGCGTGTCTAACATAAAGAGCAGTTGATACGGAAGTGGTAGCAAGATATAATGTGATACATCATTAAGGCACCAATGCAAGAATGATATCTGCATAACAACTAGTACTTAAGAACTACTTTACAAGAAAAGGGCATATAAAATAATCGAACCAGTCACTTCACTGAAAATTCCCCCCTTGCAGAAACATTTGAGGATTTACCTTTTTACTATCCTTTTTTGTTTTATTTTTCTTCCATTAACCATGACCTCTTACAATTCGTGGCCCCCTTCGCAATAGGGAGTCTACTGACCATACATTGTGCCACTAAACTGAATAGACAAAAGCAAGGGTAATCCGATTCTGTGCAGTTGCATTTCTGTCAACAGTTTGAGCACCCAAATAAATTCATTTTTTCAGAATAGGAACCCTGAACATACTTTTTTATAATACATGATGAGAAAAGCAATGTTTATGTTGGTATTTTGTGAGCAAAAAGTAGCAGTTGTCATTGATGAATCAGCTGTAAGCATAACCTCAATGTAAAGTGAACATGTCTCCATGCAAAAAGATGTATCATGTCTTTACATGGTACATTACATTTTTATATGGAACCATGCACCATGTAAAAATGTAATGCAACTTTTTACATGAAGGCGCAATCACTTTACATCAAGATTATGATTGCTGCTGATCAGTGATGGTCAAAATCTGGGGAAAATGATTCGATTCACAAATCCAAATCCTCTATTCAAAAATTGATTCAAATTTAAATCTCAATATTTGAAAAGGATTTTTATTCGAAATTTTCAAATCCTTTTTTCAAATCTATTTACATAAAATAATTGAATCACAAGTTATACTTACTTATTAGTATTATTAGGTAATTCCTCTGATGTCACATTTTTGTCGTGCTTTGCTTTGACCCTTACCAGCTTCACAAAAATCGAATGATTAGAATAAAAATACTGCATGTTTGCCAGACATCAATTTCATACTTATAGAAATGTTTAATTTTGGGAACAAGTTTTTAAACAAAAGAATAACTACCAGCTTGTAAGTCTTTAACATCTTACAATTTCTTTATCAGTGGTCACATAGATTATGCAAAATTTGTAAAGCTCTTGGAAAATATACTTTTCATACTATACTGTGGGGGCAATACTCATATGAGGTTTTAGGGGCTTGCACCCCTCAACAACAGTCATCACCCAAAGGCTGGCATATATTTGTCTCTATGACGTTAAACCATTTACACACGTATGTTTGTATGTTCATACCTGTATGTACGTACAGGTAAGATACATTATATGGGCTGTGATCAATTATCTGATAACGATCTCAGTGTTGTCACGGACTGGCAGCAAACGCACTGCGTTGTTTCTTATCACCTAACAGAGGCGAGAAATGACGTAATCTATGACATAATACCATAGGTATATGTATGTAAGTGTGTCTGAGTGCGTGTACCAAATCCACTATATAAGCTCACAAAACTGGCTACAAAATCGCCAGTGTTTGCCTTGAATTTGGCTCTCTCATACTTAAAATGTATTAAGTGGCAGAACACGCAAAGCTGTAGATTACCTTCTATGTGTGAATATCTCTCACAACTAGGTATTCCATATATACTATTCTGTAACTATAATCAGTTAATAAAAAGAATAATTAGGTATAATTCATTCATCATTCATCATCATCAGTGCACGTAGCTACGTGACATGTACGCATCTCTTTCTCTTATTCTTAAATCTTGATTCTTCACATTAGAAAAAAAAAAATCGGGATTTGTAGAATGCATTTTTGTAGAATCGAATCACGAATCTTTCAGTGATTGAAAATTTTAAAAGTAATCGAATCACGAATACAATGAGAAATTTCGATTCGAATCAATTTACAAATCCGAATCCATATTTTCTTGATTCGAATCCTGCCCAACGCTGCAGCTGATTCATCAATGATAAGCGCTTATGTTGACAATCCTTTCATAGTTTCATTTATTCCAAAATAGGCTATGACTGAGTAAAACATTGGACTTTCTGATCATCAATTATAAGAAATATTTTTTAGAATAAGATTCAAAAGTGAGTTTATATAACCCGGAAATTGCTCACTCACTGCCCTCCTTTTGCACTTTCCCTCGTATGTAAATTCTCTACGTTTGAACATTGGTGTGTTAACATAGTATCGCTTATTCGTTTTCTCATTTTATAAGCAATTTTTTTGAAAACTAATCCCTAAGTATTACGCAATCGATCCTTCATTTCATGTTACCACCGATTAAAAAAGTTTAATCAGTAGAAACAGTTTAACAATCAATCAAGTTTAAATTTCACATAACCTCTTCGAAGACAAAACACATTTTCCGTAATAACTTTTTATGAGTCTTTGTTTTTCTCCTGGAATTCATTTTTGGAAACTATCGTCAGAAATTAGGCTCGTCAAACACTTCGGCAAAGCTTCACCTAGAATATCACTCAGCGCGATTAAGATTCACACTGAACAGCAACGCGATGCAATACATTTTTACTTCTAGCAACGCCGCTGAATTTTATAAAGTTGGAATAAGTTTCAGCTACATTTTACGTTAATTTGTTTACATATTTTATACGAGAAATTCGCACATTTTTCAACGTAGCTGAATCTGATACACTGTGTGAATAAGGATTGCTGAGCTATGTTTAGAATGTAGCTTAGCTCAAGTGTGTGACGGCCCTTATAGAAGAAAGACAGCAAACAGCACCAAACCATCAACAAAAATAAACTTCTTATTTCGAACAAATAAAATGACTTTTTAAAAGCATCTAATCCCATAAAAAGACAAGCAAAAAAAAAAGAACAATTCGCCACAGTCAAATAGGTACCTATTAAGATAATTTTGTACGTTAATAAAATTTAACAAAAAATATAAAATCAGGTTTCTTTTCACGATGGTATTGCCTGCGGGAGTAGAAGGGAAGCACGAATTGCATAACTCTCCACAATGAAGTGAGTCTGACTGAAAACTGGTTATTTGGATCTTCAATGACTGAAAATAAAGTTAACAGGGAATCATATCGAACAGTATTTTAAAGAGCCTTCTATAAAGAATTAAGACTTAAATGTGCAGATTTTCAAAACGTAAAACAAATATAAAATACTAAAATTTTGGTAAGACCACGATTTTAAAACACTAGTCTATTAATCAAACGAAATTCTTTAATCATAATATCTATTTTGTGAAGCATTCGATACCTTTTATAAAAATTTCATAGACAAAATAGTATAAAATTTTAAAACTTTGAAAAACTTTAATGAGGTCGTTCTTGAACTTAGAATTAACTGAAAGAGTGTATGAATAACTTTTTTTTAAGGCCAAAAGTAGAAGGTAATAAGGGGAAAACATTTCAAAATTAGACTATTATCTAGAAAGAAAATCACATTTTCTAACGTAAAAATTTTAAATTTCAGAAGAAAGAAAATAATTTGTCTGAAGTTTTACAGAGAGAACAAATGAAGCTGTAAAAAATGTCGAATTTAGTGAAAGAAATTATTCAGTTACCGATTTATGGTTTTGACAGGGCTCATAAAATTGTTTGCCCGCAACAAGTTTCAGACCAAATCTATTGTAATCGGAAAGGATTATTCATCAACTGGAGCTGAAAGGAAATCTTTTTTTCTCCCTCTTTCATTTCATTTTTTTTTCTGCATGTTTGGCACATTTTCAATTTTATTAAACCCCCTTCTTCAGATAATCCCAAATATGGAGGCTTACCGTCCATAACTCCGAGGGTTGATCAAAGAGAGCATCACTGAGTAAATGAAAATACGAATTTCGTACAATTTGTTCAGCACAAAAACGTAAAAGTAAACACGATTAGCATAAAATACGGTAGAATGAACACGTAAATAAAATAACAATTGGTCACGCAATTTGAAATTCTGACTGCAGAATATTGGCGTAAGTAAACTTACGTCAATTATTATTATTACCGCGCAAATGAAGCGGTGCAACAAGTGTCCTCCTACTCCTACAGGAGTAAAACTAAACGTATAACTGGGAATTTATATCACTCGAATTTTATCGAGTCAGGGCTTGAATTTTCGCAACATTGAAAACAACATAATTATTATGATTGATAAGTCTCAAAATATAGCGGTTTAAAACGGAATACTCTATGTTTTTTATAACGGAAGAATAATTTGTGAACACCATCTAGCCAGCCAGTAGATTTTTTTTTACACTTTTTATCCAGTATGCTTGCGAACGGGGTATTAAAATTGACCTTACAAAAAGGGTTAGTCCGTTTCATAAGAAAAGAAAACAATTATTAATTGGTACCATTTTTACCAGTTTGCTTGCAAACGGGGTATTAAAATTGACCTCCCAAAAGGGTTAGGGGTGGGGATGATGAAAATTATGCGTTTTATGAGAAAAGAAAACGATCAGTACCATTTTTTCATTTTGACCGAATTTTTTTTCGTGTAATATATACATATATATCGCCAGAAATTTTGTGTTCATAATTCTGAGAAAACTACCGGGTGGATAGGGCTGAAATTTTTACGAGCGGTAGTCCTCATATTGGAGCAGGTCTGAAAGAAGTTTTTTGCTTGTCGGTTAATTAGTTTCTTAGAAAACTGGAAAACAAAAAATTTCTGGAAAGGTCATTTTTCTGAGATTCTGAGAAAATGACAAAACGGATTGGGCTGAAATTTTCACGATAGACTTTCCTTACGTTGGTACAAGTTTCTTAGAAGTTTGGTGCCCATTAATTCAGTAGTTTCCTAGAAAACTGGCGAAGAAAAATTTCTGGAAAAATTTTGTTCACGCTTTGAGAGAACTACCGAACAGATAGGGATGAAATTTTTACCAAAAATAACTATTGTATGGGAGCAGGTCTGAAAGAAGTTTGGTGCACATCGGTTCAGTAGTTCTCGAGAAAACTGGAAATAAAAAATATCTGAAAAACTGGTTTTTAGAGATAAAACATCAATAGATCGATATTTTTGTTGAAGGTATGGATAATTGTCGATAGTTTTTTGTAATTTCTTAACCTGAAACTAATAATGAAATATATCGATAACTATAGATATAAATATCAAGCAAACTGGGTCTTCTAGCGAAGCATTCCTGCGCTAATTTTTTTTTTTTTTAAATTTAGTACAAAAAATTATAAACACTCTCCATTTTAATTTACAGTAAAATTATTCAAGTTAACTTCGAATTTTTCATGCCCTTGAACATTATAGGCCTACATATTTGTACGTCTAACAGGCCGAAGTTTAAAAGGATATTTTGAACAGACTATCAGTTAAATGATAAACAGCGGAGCAAGGAACTTTAATTTTTTTTAAATTCATTCTTAATTACATTTAATTGTACACACTTTAAGACCTACTGGAATACTTTCAACAAAATGAAATTTTCGAGCTGTGTAATGACTTAATTAAATACGAAAGTAAACGGAAAACGGTCATTATCGTTAAGTAGGAAGTAGCTTCTAAAATAATTGTGACTAATATAGTAGAAACGAAATTAGAACTAATTTTTTCATGTTTTTAACTGCATCCATTACTCAAACTTGAGGGTAAGTACAGAAAATATTTTCAGGGAAAGAATATAGCAATTTCTATAGTATCTCAAATCCATGTACCTATAAAATGAAGAAGAGAATATAGATGATATGTACATACAGGTACTTTGAGCATATTTTCTTTACAATACTGGGAAGGTGATACATCAATTGTGGATCATATTCGTCATCTTTTTGTACCACCTAAAATAATTTTCGTTAGTATTATATTATACACATCCCATATAAAATCCATACACTAATTTCTTAGTGTTAGTTCCCAAAATTGTTTTTTTTATTTCTATTATAGTTCGACATCGTCAGATAAAATATCGCGTTGGATAATCATTATGAAAACGTAGCTAACTGAGGCAATTTTTGATCACGCATTTTAATTTGACAGAAACTATTACAGTGAAAGTGATTCATATTTGGTATACTCACTTGTCAAGAAGAGCAGAATGCCATTCCATTATGTCTTCAACAAAATACAAGTTTCAAAACAAGAAAAAATCGTCTTAATGATTGATGATTTGAATTGAATTCTTTTTTTTTATACTGTCCGTCGTATAAAATACCAAGAAAAAAAAAACAAAAAACAAAATTCGAATAAATTTGTTTGGCTCGGTTGTCTTTTTGGGTCATTATAATTTTGCACAATTTTGTTATTCACTCGACATATTTATATTTCATTTAATTATTAATTAAACTGTTGCGGCTAAATGTTCATTTGATTCACACAAAATGCGTATTCAATGATTTCCTATTCGATTTTTAGAGAATTTTTTATTTTTAAATTGAATTTGTACGAGTAGCAAGTAGTTTCACACCTTCATTTAAGAAGTTTTGTGACTTCACTGGTGGAAGTATGAAAAGTGATAAAAGGATGAAAGAAAAGACAAGAAATTTTGGAATCAGTAGGCTAACATTCAAGCAGAAGAAATTAGACGCTCTCAAAGATGGACAAACTTAAATATTCATTAGAAGAAAATTAATATAATTTTAGAGTTCAGACAAATGATCAAACTCAAACACAAGGTTCCTCAACTGTTCGATTTCAATAGTGCATTTCGATGTTTAATATCAGTTTTTCTTTTTTCTGATTATATTAACTGATCAAACTGTGAATCTGCTACATGAGCAACAGAACTGGGGAAGTGAGCAAAAAGACAGCTGTCACTTTTTGACATTGTTTTTCTATCAAAAATTTCCGTTAGAAAAAACTGTCCGAAATGATTTTTGACTATTTATATGATTTATATTCCGTTTAGAAAAAGTTAAATTACAAAAAAATCGTCTGCAAATATATCTTACATGGAACACCGTTTTCATCTAGTGAAAACAGAGTAAGGATGAGTGTTTGAAGGTTTATCATTATCGAACTGTTACTGACATAATATATTCTAGTATTTTTGGAAAATCGTTGTTTTTAATCAAAACAATGTACCTACCCGCAATTTTATATTTCCCTTCGAAATAAAATTCCATTAATTATAATTTTGATAACCGAAATTCAATTCTTTTACCAGAATTGATTGAATACTAATATTTAAAAATTTGAATCCAAATTTAAATACATTTCCTTAGCTCATTCGATTTGATCACATTCAAATTAATTCAACACAGCAACGGTAAATTTATATAAATTGACTTCCCAGTCTGAAAATTTCGATACAGCCTGATCGTTAAAATACAAACTCAGAAGTCGTTCGGTCAACCCAATTCCAAAGTTTCGATACAACTGATATTCAGTAATATTTCTCAAGTTCCATATTGCTGGTACTTATACTATAAATAAATTTCTGATTTCTTAAATAGGCCAATGCAATACCTAATAAGTGAAAATATAAAGTACACACGCATTGCACAATTAACATACTACATATTATGAAATAATATGAAAAATGTAGGTACACTGAAGAGCCTAAAAAAAGATTCAAAAAAATTACTACATTCGATTTCATACGGACTTTTTGACCGAGTAAAAATACTCCGAAATCAAAAACAACACACTCTGATTTGTGCAGCACGGAAAAGAGGAAAGTTTCACACTGTGAACGGTATTTTAACTAATTAAAATCTGTGTCAGTATCTATTCAACAGAGAGTATACCTATATACCTACACTACGACCAATTCACACGAGAGAGTACATGTACCAACGAGTGGTAGCACTATTCAAAGAACATATTATAATGGTATATGTTGACCAACTGACAAATAATAGGACTTGACATATTTTCTTTTGAAACCGTTATTGCACAAATCTCCGTCCGTGGAATACACGTCTGCATTTAAAATTCGACACACGAAAAAAAATTTAACAATTTTTTTATTCTCTCTTCACTTTAAACCAAATTTGGAATCGATTCAATAGCGAATAAAAAGATATCTAAATAATAATTATGCCTAACTAAGAAAGAAAACAAGAATGCCAAGAAGAGTAAACACTGAAACGTAAGCCACAAATAAATGAGTGAGATCAATAAACAAGTTACGAAGAAGAAGAAGAAGAAGAAAAAGAAGAATAAATTTTATTCAAAAAAACAAAAACAAAGACTGCGTTAATCCAAATGAGTAGCTCTTATTGGTGGAAATGCCCAAATTTATGACAATAATTATTTCAATCTTTAAATTCTCATTTTTTTCAATTACACCCTTCTAATTTTTCAAGTTTCAAATATGAATAGCCTAGAATATTCTCCGGATTGTCAGCAACATTTTGAGCCTACTTTAATTAAAATCTATAAAGTAAGGTATTTGTTCTGAGCGAACGACATTTTGTAGTTCCGAAAATAGACATACCAAACATATAACCTCCTCCGTACGCAGTCGATAAAAGTTTTCCGACTATAAACACTTCAATGGTATTCAATAATTATTAAGAACCGATAAATTTTATAGAAATAATAATTAAACGAACAATAAACAATTTTAGAATATTACTCATTTTTATGCCATTTTCTTCGAGATAACATGATATAAGTAGATAGAGGTATCTGAAAAAAATATGGTGTGGATAAGAAGAACAGATAAAATTTTCATTACCTTTGTTTGAGCACTCAAGTGTACACGGATTTGCGCTGAAATGGGACACCATTTTTAAAATTAGTCTTACATTAATAAAATTTGTAAGCAGTCAAAGACAAGTACAAACATCCAGTAATATAATCTATTAGATTTTTGCAGCAATATCTGAAGAAGATATTTAGAGACGAACATTCCAAAACACATCTTTTCTGCATCATGCTCGCCCAACAACGAACCACATTTTGGTTTGAGAATAAATCATTCAAATAGCAGCAACGCTGCTAGCTAGTATTAATTCGGCATAAGATTTAGTATGAACGTGGTATTAGTCGATAATACCGAATAATTTTGAAGTTAAGCAGAAATTTAAGGTATTAAGAATGAAAAACATTACAACCTCTTTGAACGAGAATGTCGAGGCAAACAATTGATCGTAAAAATGTACGAATGAAAATAAAATTTAAAGGAGACTTATAAGAAAATTTAATTTCAATATAAAACCGAAAATGAAGCATCCTCTTTGTAGGTGCAGATTCTTTACAGTGCATAGCACGAACAGATACAAATTCCAGTCAAAGAATTGAAGGTAATACAGTTTCAAGCTAGACGAGGGGCGGTTTCAGGATGTCATTTAAGAGAGGGGCAGATTAAAAGGATCAGTGGATTGTTCTGTTTGAAAATTTGTACAGATCTAAAATCAAATGCAAAGATTGTTATTGAAAATAAAAGAGACAATCAGCAAAAATTTTTGATTTTTTGAATAAGCTTTCTGAATGATACATGCAAAGAATATTGAAACGCTCCATAAATTTCTCATCGCTGCGTAGTATGGATCTTTCCACATACTAAAGGCAACGTGTACTCCCCAATGACATGCAGGTACTGTGAAAAGTATTATTCTTTGGGTAGGGGCACAATACTAGCAAGGATGCAGATAGGTCTATCATAAGGGGGGTCCACATGTTCTCAAAGGTCTCTTCTGACCTCACTTAAACAAAAAAACACCAAAACCCAGAAAAAACACAATGTTTAGAGATTGAGCTTTTTATTTTATTTTCTAAGGGGATCCAGACCTCCACAACACCCTTACATACATCCTCGATGCTAGTGTGTTTTGAGCCACAAATTTCAAAGGTAAGTCCTATTTTCAAAATTCAACCATACATATTATGTAGGCATGATAAATAAGTATATTGATGAGTACCAATGTTGAAAATCAGTTGTGGAGAAAAACACGTTCAAAGTTTTTGTTGATATTATTTTGGAAACAGTGTGGTATGCCAACCAGGGTGGTGACATGCTACACAAAACAAACCCTATTGGCTACACATTTTTTGCAAATTGCAACTTTCAAATGACTCGTAATTCCCAAAATGTCCTTTAATTCTATGACACCAGGTCCAAAAAACACAAGATGGAAGGCTAACACCAGGAAAGGGCCAAAAGTTTGGTGTACTCAGATAGCTAGTCTAAAGTTCGTTTCTTGTAAACCCTTGAAACTTGGAATTTTTGAAAATAAAAATATTAAAATGGCTGGGTAACTGGGTTGAATTTCAAAACCCGATCAAAAGATAACACATTACATAGTGGAAAACATAGCTGCCCCTGTCTCAGAACATCACATAAATAGGAACACAAGATTTAACAACCAGGACCTTTAATAACATCAGAAGGAATAAACGGAGAGGAGAAATCTTCAGGAACAAAACATAATAACTAGAAATAAAAACGAACAATTATTAAAAGCAAATGAAAAATTGCACTGAACAAATAAGAACTTGATACAGTGTTAGACCATACCAGTATAGAGATCAAACAGAGAGTGTTTGGCCAGATCGCCAACGATGGCGAACAAGCCATTATCGCCGGAGATAAGGCCTGATCAAGATAAAAATTTCCCTCTTTCAAGTACACATAAATGCATTTGAAAAAGAGAAATTTTTATTTGTATTTTTGGGACCTGGTTACCAACGAAGATTTGTTAGAGACTATGAATCTTGACAGTTGTGTTACCATTTAAATTTAAAGTTTTTTACAACCAGAACTATTATAGATGAAGATTTGAGATTGACGTCATTCGAAATAGCACGTTTCAATCGACCAAAATATAAAAAAATAGAAGATTTTTCTACACTAAAACCTTTTTTTGAGCAGGGTCATGCATATATTGATAAACATTGGTAGATATCAATATTATTTCTCTCGATAAAAGGTTATGAAAATCTGTAAAATTTTAATAGTCGCGAGTTTCAAAAATGTCCCAAAGGAAAATAATTTTTAACGACAAAATGAACTGATATCTACACCCCACGTAAATGAGGGATTAAAAGTATCTTCATATGATTGAAAGAGGAGGTGCTATATTCCCCTAGAAACACCCTTGGTCTAAGCCTAATTGACTCCGTTTCTTTCGCATCTTGATTATCAATATATTATTTATAAATTCGTGAACTGCACTGACAAAAAGATCTAACGCATGTTTTTTAAATTCAAGAATAACACAATTATTCCATTTTCCATCCATGAAAATAATTTCGTTTCACCCAGGGTTGGCTAAGTAAATAATTATTTTTTATTTACGTGACTATTTACGTGTATTAAATACATGTAGAGAATTCATGTAAATAATGTAAATAATGTAATAAATATAAATAAACAGAAAAAAAGTGAATTTTTTGATAACAATTCATAAATCATTAATTAATGTATACTTTATTAAGAAATAAACGTATCTATTAAATTTTAATAGTCAATATCTCTCGTTAAAATCAAAACCACTGAATTAAATACATAATGGAATGTTCGCTCAGTAAAAATATTTCTAAATCAGCGTTACCTTACGGTTGAAATCACAGATCGGTAAGTTGAAGGATTATCATCAGTAATAGCTATTTTTATTACGTTGGCAAAGTCCTGACCCACTTATATGTTCAGGTGTAATTCTACGTGACTCCATGATGTTGCTCAGGTTTGTTTCCTCACTGGAAACAAGATTCTGTGTATTATGAATGCTATGAGTCTAGCACCTCAGTTTCCGGAAGATTTATATTATTTAATTAAGAAAGCTGTAGCTATTTGTAAACATTTGGAAAGGAACTGGTATGACAATTTATTGTTTTTTACCTTTTTGCATTATTTAGTTACTAATATATTCTTTTTTTTTGTTTCCAGCAAAGATAGAGACTCCAAATTCCATTCAATTTTGGTCAAATCAGAATTTACAGACTTGCTCCTTACGATAAACATAAATCTAAAATTGCTCCAAATTAGAAGTATGAGTCAAGTACAGCTTCTGCATTGGTAACTTAAATACCAATTACTATAATTTTTTGTTTTCACAATATTAACTGTTTTTTTGTATGAGTCTCATGTTTTATTTTAGCTTTAGCTTCTGTTTTATCAAAAAACAAACAATAGTATGATAGATACTTCGTTATAAAGAACCTATATTTAAAGAGCATTTTGGTTTTTCAGTACAATTTGAAAAATTTATCAAGCATGTGTTCGGTAAAGTAGAACAGTGGCAAATGAAACAGGGGTCATTGACTTTTTCAGACAAAAAGTTCGTATTCCTAACCTTGTATATTTCAGAAAATTCAGCTGGTTGAGTTGGACTGAGTTTTTCATGTCTGTGGAGATATTACCGTGAATCTTGCTAATACCTTTTACTTTTTTCATTTGATCTGGGCTG
Organism: Ericerus pela; assembly: GCA_011428145.1. NCBI lineage: Eukaryota > Metazoa > Arthropoda > Insecta > Hemiptera > Coccidae > Ericerus > Ericerus pela. Next base: position 461,774 of record WOFM01001381.1, read on the forward strand.
GGTACCCAACAGCCTTCAGTTTAGATCAGTTTGATTTTCAAAACTTTGAATACAGAATCGAAGTCATTCAACCACAGAACTTATGTAGCTCCATAAGCTGTGCTGGTTTTTCTGCCTGGAGTAGATTTTGGTCTACTCTGATTACCCTCCATTTTAATTTAATTTGCAATGTAAATTTCAACTCTGAACAAGATTGAGTCAAGATACAATAGTACTTGAAAAGCCAAACATTCATTATCATAAATCACGTCACCTTACTTTTTTGAAATTTCTTTCCATATCAATTCAATTTTCTATCATTTTTTACCTTTATTTACATTTATTTACATTATTTACATTATTTACATTAATTACTGTAGAGAATTAATTTGGTGTAAATTTTCCAACCCTGCTTTCACCGTCTGGCTCCCGTTCGGTGATTTTTCAACAATACCATTACAGTGAAACATTTTTCATCAGTTTTCAAATGCTCCTTAAACATAAATATAAATGATTCCATTCGAGAAGATGAAACAAAAAGTATAATTTGATAGTTTTGCATACGAGACTCAATGACAGCATAGCTACTTGTGTATTCATTAAGAAAAATTTTCAAATTTGGCATTGGCTCCAGCAATTATTGGAGGGAAATGTTTCACCAAGAAAATTCAACGAATTTTCATTCCTCTCACAAACCTTTCTTATTTTTCAGTCAGTTTTCCCAACAGCTTTCTTTCGAAAATAATGGACACCAAATACAACCGGTTACCTATTCATTGTTTTTTCCGAATTTTTCAATTCTTCTAACTAGAAAATGCAGCTCACCATTTTATGGGACGATACCACTCTGCACTGTTATCATTACTATTTTTTAAAAATGAAAATTTTTCCACGTAAACACGACATATACCTATTAAGTATAGTGTTCCAACTTATACATTCGAATCGACTCATTCTATTATTTCCGCCGACTTTAAAAGCGACTTTCTTTATAACGGATTCGTTTCCAAAGTGGGTCATCCCATTAAGACGCCTTCACTCTCTGGCATCTAAATTTGCAAAAACACAAATATCAGACAGCGCAGCAGTTGGAGGCCTACATTTAACACAAACATTGCTGTTCTACAAACAATTTTTCATATAACGTAAGGCAAATTTGAAAACAAAGATTTCGATATATTTTTTCAAGCTTCTCGATATAGTTAGTTTCTTGTTGTTGTTGTTTTTTTTTGTTTTTTTTTTTCAGTGATTTCAACAGGATTTCCTTGGAGATTCTTTCAACATAATTTGGTGACACAATAATTCGGTTTAAGTGAATGACACGCGACCAACTTGAGCTACATTTCACGATGCACTCACGGGTCTTTCAGCCAGCTTCATTCGACTTTTCAAAAATTTGAAACGAAAAAACAGTTGTGAATTCAGACGGAAAAATGAGAAAAACATAAATAAAATTTAAAGAAAACTTGAACGACTGCTGAAGGGTAAATTCAAATCATAAAGAACGTCTGGATGTTGCAAATCAAAAGAGCTGTATTGAAAAACTTACGGGAGGCGAATAAAGTTAAATTTCAAAAATAAGAGCAACAACATTTGAAAAATACAGAGAATAAATCATTTACATCGTTAGTATGAGAATGGAGAATTATTCGAGTCAAAAGTTGCACAAAAGCTGGAAGGATAACCTTGCAAAACGTGGTACAATCAGAGAGCCTAAATTGGCGCATTATGCAGTTTCTCTAGCTCTGCACTTCTCATCAGATGGGTAGAAGCGCAGTCGACCTGCATAAAATAAGAGGAATAATAATTCTATTCCATCAGAGAACAATGCCATATAAACCGAGCTAGAAACTGATAGTCAAGAAGCCGTAATTATAATTCATAAAATATCAGTAGAAATGATACTTCGATCCACATTCAAGTCTGTAAATCACTATTCTACCCATTTTATTGAACTGACAAAAATTTTTGAACAATCAAAAATAATCCAACTAATTTCGTTGACTTCAAGTACGTCATCTAGATAATTTATTTGGAAACTGAGAATCCATAATAAATTTATCCCACAGTAAAAACCTATCTACACATATCGCCATCACTGAAATGGTAGAGACTTGGGATTCATCAATTTTCGGAAGGGGTAACGAAAAATCAAAATTAGTAGGTATACAGAGTGTTCACTACACAATTGTCCCATCGCAAAATTAATGTGAATTTTATTTCAGTAACCTGAAAAGTTCCAAATGTTTTTGCAAAGCAAGGTGAAAGTGATTAGCTTTCCAGAGCTAAAATTTAACAAGAAATGAATTGGTAGAAGTTTCAAGGTCATTTCATTAATACTGACGAAAATATTAAGAAAATTTTTGAAGGATATGCCTACTTTATGAAGCGAGCTCACCTCCTATGGACCCTGTCATGACGCCCATCAATGACTAGACCAGACTTTTCAAATTGTGTTTCAGCTCAAAATACTGTAGAGGGATCAAATTGTGAGCACTCCACTTGTTGCAGCAGCCAAATATCGCCAACGGTTCGAACACTGTTATCAGGATAGTTATAAAGGTAAAGTAAAATTGCACTTTATTATCAACGGAAAACATTCAAGAATAAATAAAACTGGCACATTGATAAAAAAAGGTTGACTAACAATACAGTCAATTTAGCTTCAAAAATGGCTAAGTTAAAAAAAAAAAATAGTAAGAAGCTGAAATTTGGTACACATTTCCACTTAATCGTCCTAAATAACATGATAAAAGTCGGAAGGTACCCGGTACAAACGTCGTTCCCTAGGGGATTAAAATTGTGGCACATAGCATCTTTTCACGTTGATCTAGTCTAATTTCATCTGAGCGAAAAATTGTTAGAACAAAATTTAAAGAAGACTAAAAAATTTATAAAAAAGTGTTCAGTTTTTTTTGTCAGGTAAATAGTTTTTGCATAAATCATCGTTTAAAATATGTACCTATTATTCAGTTAATACTTATTAAATTCAGTAATCACATGCAACATAATGTATCCATACCAATATAGTACACGAGTTCAATTCTTCAACATGCTAATTTTATTCACAGTGTACAGATAGGCACCAGAAGTGAAATTCTTTCCCTTACCGAATTTCAATACCACCTCCTCAACTGCTATAGACGAAGAATACATACTACTGTATACCTTAAAGTAATGAAAAATCAGCTGGGAAGGTGGTACTAAAACGTGGTACGGGAAAGAATTTCACTTGGGCGTCTATCTACACTCTTTTAATAAAATTAGTGAAGAACTGAACTCATGTACTGTATTAAAATAGATGCGTTAAGTTGTACCTGCATGATTACTACGAATTAAATAAGAATTAACGGACATATAGGTATTTACAACTATGATTTATGCAGAAAATATGCACCTTTCTCTATAGATGTTTTAGTTTTCTACAAATTTTGTTTGAAAAATTTTCGGCTCAAATGAAAATTAAGCGATATAAAAGTGAAAAGTTGCTTTGTGCCCCCAATTAAATCCCTTAGGGAACGACGCTCACACCGAATGCGTCCAGATTTCCAGCATACTGCTCAGGACAATGAAGTGGACATGTATGTGTACCAAATTTCAGCTTGTTCCATTTTTTTTTCGATTTATTTCCTTATTTTACTGGATTATAACTCTTCAAACATTTATTTGTATTTTGATGGGGAATTGTGAAAGCATCATTATCATTTTTACTAGGTACATATTTCATTTCCATCATAAGTAACGTTATTCCCAATCAAAGTTTTACCTCCATCTACGTAAATATTGCTTGTATGAACTCGAAACCTTCACCATTTCATTTTTTGTTAAAGTTTGTTTCAGAAAAGAAACTCACAATGCTCATGTTTCGCAAAAATAATGACCACTTTTGAAGCTGCATAAACAAATCCGCGAGTATTTTTATATGAAAAAGATATAATTGAATAACAGGGACGTGCCAATACGGGAGTGAGAGGATGAGACATGAGTCACCCCCACCCACAAAAATCATTCTGCAAATCAGCAAATTTTGAGAGTAGATGCCAGATTCGAGTATTTTTTACCAGCATACAAAAAAAGTTATCAATTTCATCTATACAGGCTGAGGCCTTTTTTTTTTTAGGCAGCAAATTTGAACACATTTACCACCACAAAAAAATTATTTTAAGACGTCACTGGTAAACACTCTGTTGATATATGTTCGATGATGGTATATATGTATATATACACCAAACATTATTTCACTTTAATGGCTCTTCACAAGGAGGCTGCTTCTGAAATTCAAGCACCTCAACTCGGTTTGTAATCAATCATAGAATTAATTCCATTTGGAAGGCTAAATCTATACTGTTGTGATAAAACAGATACAACACTTAAGTCAGCCGTATCATACTTAAAAGGCTGAATGCAAGAACGATACTCGAGTAATTCTTACATTTTTTCCATTATCAATAATATCTATACATAAACATATATATAGCTATATAACTTTGTTAAGATAAGTAATACTCAAGGCACTGTTGATATTTAAGCATCGTTTTTACATTCCGGCCATCGTCATAATGACAATTGTTGTCATGAAATTGTCAAAATAAGGGTGAAGAGGTAAGAAGATGAGCTAATTCTAAGCAGATACCCAGCGGCTGGATACAAGTGTAGACTTTGTAAACATACACATAAGTAATAGCAGAACACATGGGCGTTAAAACTAGGAAGGTGAGGGAGGCAAATTGCTTCTAGTTTTTCGCTTTTCTTTTATAGATGGCTGCAATGATGAATAGCAAGGCAAAAAATGAACAATATTCGAAAATTTTTTAGATTTTAATTTTATCCACTCCATTGACATTGATTCATTTCGATGTCTATGACTGAACATTGCTCGCAAACTAGTGTCTGCAAGGAATAAATTAATTTGTTGACAATACCTATTTGGTTTTTTTCTCAACACCCTGAAACCTCTACCGTCTGCTCATCAATAACAAGGAAATCGTAGCGAAATAACTAATATTCTATACACAATCAGCTTCTAAACGCATTCAACGCAGAAAAAATGCATAAATAATTATGAATAATCTGCAAACCATAACGAATACAACAGTTAAGAGCCACAAAGCCAGTAAAAAAAATGCACCGACGCTCAATTGCAAACTTTTTCCAAGAAAAATTACGTGAATGTATGGAGTCATCAACGTGAAATTTTCTACACGAAATAAACCGGATTTCTGATATCAGAAAACCTACCGTAAACCGCACTTATATCGTGCATGTAGAAATTATAAATGCAATTAATTTTCTCATTCAGGCCCGTAGCCAGAGTAAAATCCCAAGGGGACAAACTACAGACCAGGGAGGGCAAAATTTTTTATAAATTAAAAATTTTGCAAAAAAATTTTTTTTTATTGAAAAACATCGTTAATGGACTACTTTTCTGTCCTATAAACTAAAAAAAATTGAAAATTTTGCCAACGGACAAAGAGCGTCACCAAGGGGGTGTTGCCCCTCTGCCCACGGGCCTGTTCTCATTGAAGTGAGATTTGCAATATGTTCGCGAAAAAGAAATGATGGGATAAATTTTCATATTTGTGACTCGTCAGCAAAGCTCGTTAGTCGTCAACTTTTTCTTTTGTTTTGATAAAGTTATTCACAGAATCGATTCTTAAATAAATGCGGAGTCAACGTACTCCAGCAAAAAAATTTGAATGAAAGTTGCAGAGTAAAAAGTTGATGATCAGTCAGAAAAATACTAGCAAATTGGCACACGAAATGTTATCGTAAGGCTATAGTATAGTGTACGTAATGGTTGTAGCAATATACACATAATTACATTGTATATATATTGCATAAAGATAGCTACACGTAATGGAAGAGTGCAATCTGCGTAGAATAGACTATATTTTGTATGTATAGCTATATGTATAAATTCTGTGATGAGATTGGGTTTACTTACGAGGCGAACATTTAACCGAGTGAATTTTCGCACAAAGTCGTATTGCAAATCATTTACACACTTATTTTTAAGACCATATTATAGAAGCACTTTATAAATCTGGCACCATCAATCGCGAAAGTTTAAACCAAATTTTTGACTAACAATAAATTAATTTCTTAAATAAAGTAGACACGATGAACCAAAATTACACTAAAAATAACACAATACACAACAAACAAGTGCGAACGTGAATATACGACTACGTCTACGGCGTACGGCGGGCCTACGGGTCACGAATGTATGGGACTACCAGTAATACCACTACCATGCAACCACAATACCACTACAAACGTAAGTATACTACTAAAGCTAAACTAAAATCTAGCATAGTATGTATGTGTAAGTGTAGTGCGTACCAACTCTGCGAGTGTTCGTCACATTCCACTTGTCCACCAAAAGAGAACAGAAAGATAATAAACGTGCAATATACCAGAGGAACGAGTAGCCCGTGGGCCATAGTTTAGTTATGTCCCGAGCTATGAATTCGCGTGATGTGATGGTTGTACATACACAGAGATACAAGCGCGGAGAAATATCTCTCCTTTCCAGAAAATTTTTTAGTTCAGCACTGAGCTCGAGTCAGCTGTGTTCTGTGTACGAAGAAGCGTACGTAGAAGTGTAATAGAAGTGAATTAATATAGTTGAAATAAACGCGCAGAACGATATTCTCCACGCTGTTCTTACGCTGCCGTCAATGTTGCCATATGAGCGATGTGAATTTTTTTTTTAAATTGCATCATTAAAGAAATTACAACAATTATTATGTTGCCTAGAAATGAGAATTTTGTACTTTCCTATTCTCATAATTCACAAAATATGAGAGAGGAAATAAACGAATATGAAGTTACTTCATAACGTGAACGGTGAAATTGCATTGCAAATTCCAATTAATTAATTAATGTTGAACTTCATATCTCTATCGTACCTGTGCGTATAATTGATATAATTATTTTACCTTCGACCATATACTAGACAGACACGCCCGGTACAAGCTTATACACTACTTCCCATTGAAGCACTAATACATATGGAGTGTGACATCACATTGGGGCAAGAAGTTATTTTACCCACCTTATACTGCTGATATTTCCAGGTTTTTAAAGTTGATTTTAGCCAGGTTGTAGTTTTTTTACTGAAAAATTGTACATAATCATTTCTTTTTTTTTTTATTAAAAAATTTATTTTAGAAAAAAAAATGTTGAGTATAGTCCATCTCACTCCACCTCACATTTTTGTTTTGTCCTCTGTAGTTATAAGGTTACATCGATGTAATACTACCAGTCTAGTACTAAGCAATGCTAATTTAATATCTCTGACACAATGACCAAAAGTAGACCTTATGTATTGAGAGTTGGCTTTTTATGTTATGTGGCATATAACAGTCAGTTATTCATATATGTTGAGATTTATAAAAACGGTTATTAATAACAATGAGGATCTTTCATTTGAGAGATTAATTTTCTAGTTCAATAAAAAACAAACGTTGTTCTCGTCACAAAAGTTTAATGCCCAGTAAACATATTGTGAGAATAATAGCAAATTATATTATACGTCGACTTATTATTCTCGCACATCATATGTTGTGGCAACACTGTTTTGTTATTATTTGTAATCTGTGATTTTTGTGTCTGAAACCCAACTGTGATTATATGTTTTGTATGCCTTCTCGTCGCTCATCAACCGTCGTAACATTAAAATGTCCGCTGATATTATGGGGAATAAAATTCGTGACATAGTGAATATTTAGTTTCTTATTTATGTGTTCGTAATGTGTGTGTCTAGTCTTTGCTCAATGTCTTCATTAGTTTAGGTTTCATCGTCGTATTTTCGTGTAGTTCGATCCGTTGGCAGTTCCTATTTTCTCACTGGTTATGGGCCCAGTTACCTGGATGTCAACGTGGTCGCCATTGTTCTGAGTCTTCAAAGTTGTGCTGTCAAATCCTGATTGTCACTCCCAAGTAGTACCATGCCTTCTAATTTATTTTTCATTGTTTGATATGTTCGCTTCTCGATGTTCCTGTGATCTCGTTCGAGTTGAATCGTTGGTCGACGTATCTGATAGTTGCTGAAATTGCTGATTTGCGGTGCAACTGATCGTCGTTACCTGTTGTTGAGATGGACGTGAGAAAGCAGAATACGATTGAGCCATTCAATGGGCAGAATGGCCGAACATGGAAGTTTAGGATGGAGCTGCTGTTGGCAAAGGAGTCGTTAAGTAATATAATTGTCGATTCTTTGCCTACTGTTCGTAATAGGGGAGATGCCTGGTCCAAGGAGAATGCCAAAGCTATGTTCCTGATCGCAAACAACGTGACCGATGAATACTTGGAGATGCTTCAGACTTATACCACCACGAAGGAGACGTTCAACGTGCTGACGAATTTGATTGACAACGGCAACGAACAGACGCTGATGGATTTACGAGGTGAATTGTACACAAAATGGTATGTTTCTGGTTCTGATTTGCAGAAGTATCTGCTTGATTTTCGTGCTCGTTGTAGACGATTAACCGAATTGGGAGACCTGACAACCACAAAACAATTTATATTGGTATTGCTGCGATCGCTGCCTGCAGAGTTTCGTCCGATCAAAGTGGTGATAGAGGATGCAGAAGTCGTCACCTGGGATGGTGTGTTTATGAAGCTAAACAACTTCCAGCGTGAACTATCTTCTGATAGTAAATCGACGGTGAGAGGTAACTCTCTGAATTCTGCATCTCAAAAACCTTCATCAGTGGTTGTCACTGGTGAAGAGAACGTGTTTTTCGTGAATCATAACAGTGTCGGACGAAATTCTGGTAATAATAATAGTAATAGTAATCGTTTTAATCGTGGTAGAAACAATAATCACAATAATAATAATTTTTATAATTCATCTTCAAATAATGAAGGTCGTAACTAGAATAATAATCACAATTCTAACTCACAAAGCAATAATAATAATAATTTTAATGGAAATGGTCGTAGTTCTGGTAATGACAATGGACATTCCAATATTAAATGTCATTTTTGTAATAAGATCGGACATATAGCATGAAATTGCTATGTTAAAAATCGAAATAATAATAACGATAATTGTAGTAGTAATAGTAATAATGGAAATCGTTCTAATGACCATGTTACCAATAATAATAATAATAATAATAGGAGCTCTGCACAGATGTGCAATGACAATTTTAATAATAATGACGATTGCTCAGAAGTGGGTTATAGTTTCACAGTAAATAATAATAGTAATAATAAAATTGATGATTCCTGTAATGCAAAGGAAGATACGAATTTGATGCCTCAAACCACATTCGTAGTAGACAGTGGATGCACAATTCACATAATTAACGATATAAGTTTGTTCAGTGACTACATAGACTTGATTAAACCCCATAGTATCTGTGTTGCGAAGAAGGGAGTCTGGCTGTCCGTCACGTCTGTAGGTACAGTAAAATTGAAATTGCTGAATAGAATAATAATTGAATTGAAAAATGTAAGGTATGCTCGGGAGCTGCCGCAGAATCTGCTTTCGGTAAAACGAATGAGCAAGCCGGGTTTTGATACCCTGTTTAAAGAGGAATCTGTCGATGTCATCCAACGCTGCAGTGGAAAAATAGTGACCACTGGTGTTAGCGTGAACTCAGATCTTTACACGATTGATTTTTTTTAAATGTCAAGTCAATCGTGTAATCTGACATTGGAGGATGAGTCGAGCCCACTGACTGTGTGGCATAGACGACTTGCTCATCTGAATGTGAACGATGTTAAGTTGTTGTCAAACAGAGGTTTAATACCGAACGTTGACTCCAACTGCAGATTATTATGCGAGCCCTGTGTGATGGGGAAGCAGAGACAAAAACCATTTCTCAGGCATGAACGAAAAACTAGTAAGCCTCTGGAATTGGTACATACCGATTTCTGTGGTTCTATAAATCCTCCTGCATATAAAGGAGCAAAATATTTTATGACCTTTATAGATGACTATTCCAACTTTTGTTGTGTTTACCTCCTGACAAGTAAGACGGAAGCGTTTTCTAAATTTAGGGAATATAATGAAATGTTCGCAAACAAATTTGGTTATAATGTAAAAAGACTCCGATGTGATCGCGGCACAGAATACTTGAACACAACCTTCCAGTCATATTGTACTGAGAAAGGAATTGTTGTCGAACCTACAGTTGGTGGCTGTCCTCAGCAAAATGGAAAAGCTGAAAGGATGAACAGGACACTGTGTGAGAGGGCAAGGACGCTGTTATTTGAGAGTGGTCTTGGTAAGATATTTTGGTCGGAAGCCATATTGTGCTCTGCCTATATCGTGAACAGATGCATCACAAATAAGGATTTTGTCCCTTTTGAAAGGTGGTTCAACGAACAATATGACTATAAAAAATTAAAAACGTTTGGATGCAATGCATATATGTTGTCATTCAAACATGACTCTAATAAGTTTAAAAATAAGAGTGAAAAGTTGATTATGGTAGGATACTCTCCATGTGGTTATAGATTATTAGATATAAATGCTAAGGAAATACGTCTATCACGTGATGTTGAGTTTTTCGAAAGTAAAATAGGTAGTACAAATACAAATAGATATACAAAAGATGATGATATTTTTACAGAGGTCACAGAATCAAATTTGGAAAATATTGAAGTTGATGGTGACCTGAATTTGGATTGTCTTCTACAGGAAACGACTGAACGTGATGAAATAGCAAGCAATATATATCTTGCTGAGGATGGCGTCCCTTTGACGTTTGAGGAGGCGAATGCTGCACCAGACAGTCTGATGTGGAGAGAGGCTATTTCTTCTGAAATAAGTGCCCTGAATTCCAATCAGACTTGGCAGGTGACCAAACGTCCAAAGGAAGCCCCCACCATCACGTGTCGTTGGATTTTCAATAAAAAATATGATGTCAATAATGAGGTTTTATATAAGGCCAGATTAGTTGCCAGAGGATGTCAACAGAAGAAAGGCTTCAATTTTAATGAAGTGTATGCGCCAGTGGCGAAACTTTCGACTGTCAGGACCCTCTTGGCTGTGAGTAATAAATTAAAATTTCATATTGAACAAATTGATATATGTAGTGCCTTCCTGAATGGAATTCTCTCGGAAGATGTGTACCCTGAAATACCTGAAGGGATAGAAACTAAAACTAATAGACACGATAATGTTTTAAAATTAAATAGGTCTATCTACGGTCTAAAGCAGTCGCCCAAGGTGTGGAACAAATTGTTCAACGAGTTCCTTGTTGCTCTTGGCTTTGTACAGAGTATGGAGGATGACTGTTTATATATATATAAAAATACAAATGATGGTACTGTAGTCTATTTACTCACGTACGTTGACGACGTCCTAATTAGCTCAAATAATAAAACACAAATTACATTTTTTTAAAAAGAAATTAATAAAAGATTTAAGTGTAAGGATCTAGGAAAGGTAAAAAAATATCTAGGTTTAAATATTAATCACAATCGTGAAGATGGCATACTGGAGATTGAGCAGAGGAGTCTCATTGAGTCTGTTGCTAGGCGTTTTGGCGTTGAAAATTGCGCACCAACCTATACACCCATTGACCCCAAACTCCAGTTGGACAGGGATCTCAATGGGTGTGATAGTGTACTCAACAACTATCAACAGCTCGTGGGATGCCTAATGTATATGATGCTAGGATCACAACCCGATATTTGCTTTGCAATATCGTATTTCAGCCAATTCTCCAGTTATGCCACTGACGAACATCACAAATACCTATTAAGAGTACTTAAATATTTAGTTACCACAAAAGATAAAAAATTAATATTTTCAAATGAATGTGATAATAACGGCAATATTTTAGAAACTTTTTCTGATGCCGATTGGGGTAACTGTGTCACCACAAGACAGTCTATCTCTGGTTACTGTGTCTTTGTTTATGGATCACTGGTGTCCTGGTCCAGCAAGAAGCAGCCAACTGTAGCTCTATCTAGCACTAAGAGTGAGATGATTGCAATATGCGATGCTACCACTGAGTCGATCTGGTTGAAGTATCTGTTAAGTGACTTTTGCATTCAGACTAATGACAGAGCTGTGATTTACGAAGATAACCAGAGTTGTCTGGCTCTTCTGCACTCTGGAAAGTGGAATACTCGCAGATCCAAACATATAGACGTAAAATACCGTTTTGTGTGCAATCACGTAGATATAGATTTTAAGTATTCGTACGTACCGACTTCGCGACAGTTGGGGGATGGCCCGAAGCCCAAATTTGATATGTTTTGTAAACTGTTGAAATTAATGTAACTTTTTGTATATGTTTACCATTTGTGTTAATATTTTTTGAGTTGTAATTCTTTCCGTGTTATTGTTGACTTTTTTCATTTTTTGTTTTAATGACTTTGTTAATTTAGAAAATTTGTTTATCAGTATTTGACATAACCGTATAATTATAATTTGAGGAGGCGTGTGAGAATAATAGCAAATTATATTATACGTCGACTTATTATTCTCGCACATCATATGTTGTGGCAACACTGTTTTGTTATTATTTGTAATCTGTGATTTTTGTGTTTGAAACCCAACTGTGATTACATGTTTTGTATGCCTTCTCATCGCTTATCAACCGTCGTAACATTAACATGTCCGCTGATATTATGTGGAATAAAATTCGTGACATAGTGAATATTTAGTTTCTTATTTATGTGTTTGTAATGTGTGTGTCTAGTCTTTGCTCAATGTCTTCGTTAGTTTAGGTTTCATCGTCGTATTTTCATGTAGTTCGATCCGTTGGCAGTTCCTATTTTCTCACACATATAACACGGCCATGATGCCAAAAGAGATAGATAAAGCCTGGGTAGAATACCACAGGTGAAACGAACAACCACAGATACGAAAGAATGAATCAAATTACATTTACCATTCATCACTCATAGGTAGCGCTAATGTATGAGCGTAGTGAAGAGGTGACTGAACAACACCCCCCTTCAGCTCTTTACGTAGAGAATACATTTATTTCTAAATTATGACGTTGTTTAAATTTACAAAAGAAATAAAAGTTCGATACAGCCTAAAAATTTTAAAATTGACTAGACATTTAAATACAAAAATAATTACGTTACAAATATATCACAGTTATGTTACCAGAAAATGAAATTATGTCTATAGTTTCAGTTAGACAACAAAACGAACTAATATTAAAACATTTTATCACAGTTGTGTTACCATTAGTCACAAAAATTTTCAATTAACGAGCAATATAAAATTTAAAAATAGATTCATGTTACAAAAATAGCAACTTTAATTTATTAAAAAATAAAAAATAAGGCAAAACCAATTCAACAAACGTTTGAATCGTCAAAGTAACACATATATTACAGGCAATCGGAGACCTACTAGAATACATTAAATATCGATCTCAAATGACAATCAGAGAACTCTCACCATTGACGCTTCCAAACTCCGAATACATTGATTCCCCTACAGCGAGGGGTACACAAATCATCCCTAACCTGTCAAGGGGCCAAATGGGCGTAGACAAAGCTGCCATCAGCGGCGAACAGTATCTTTTTAATTTAAACGACAACATTAGGGAGAGTCAAACATATCGGGAACGAGAAGCAGTTTTGAGGCAGCTTCAAGATGCTTCCTTCTGTCTAACGATTTTGTTAGAATGTCTGCCTGCTGTTTGGATATAGCAACCCGTTTAATCAGAATTTCTTTATTTTGTACAGCATCCAGAATGTCATAACACTTGACCATGAGTGCTTTCATTCTTTTATTTTCCCCTCCGTTTGTGACGTGCTCTGCAGAAATATTATCCTCAAATATATCAATTGGACCTTCTTCGCCGAGCAATAACGAGTGAGTAAAGTGAATTAGCCTCAGGTCGTCGAGTGAGTCATGCAAAGCTATTAGTTCTGCAGCGGTAGAGGATGCTGCCATAAGTCGTTGTTTTCTAACAACCCAACTAACTAAATCGCCGTTAGCAAAAATTACGTAACCAGTTACTGACTTGCCTACTTCAATGTCCACAATGTCACCATCAGTGTTACTCACATCAAGGGCATATGAAGCATCTACATAAGCTTCCAGATTTTCCTTTTTTGACTAGTATAATAGACAGTATGATTTAGTATGTGAAATGTATTTTATTATACGTCTGACATTCCGCTTATCCGAAGGTGTGGAATTGCCTTGGTGACGACTCAAATAATTCACTGCAAAAGCAATGTCGGGTCTCGTACCTCGAGCCAAGTACAGTAATGCACCAATCATAGATCAAAATTCTCGATCATCTACTTCTTTTTCTTTTTTGTTTATTTTTAGACCAACTTCCATGGACGTATTTTGCCCATTGGCATTCTCAAGTCCAAATTTTTCAACTATTTTATCAATATAGGCAAATTGAGATAACTTTATCGTCTTATTGGTTCGATCTCTATCGATCTCAAACCCAACAAAGCACTTAGGATTATACTCAATTTTCACATCAAAGTTTTTTACAAGACGATCGACAATATCAGTCTTCCAACTACCTTCACTTGTTACAAGCAAAATGTCATCGACATAAACAGCCAGAAAAGCTATTTTTTCATTAAATTTTCCTTTATAATAAAGACAACGATCTATTTTACTTTGGGTGAAGCTCAGTTCTTTTAATTTTTTGTCCAAAAGATTGAACCACGACTTTGATGAGGTCTTTAAATCATATATTGATTTGTTTAATTTCAATATACTATTTTGTGATTCCAGAACATAGCCTTGTGGTAAAGATAGGTACATAGGACGCCAAATTTCACCATTCAGAAATGCTGTTCACACGTCAAATTGTGTCATTGACCATCCCCCCCTATTGGCCAATGAGATCACCCATCGGATCACCCATTGAGACACAACAGGAGAATATGTCTCATCAATTTGATACTCATGCCTGTCCTTACATCCTCGAGCAACAAGTCTCGCCTTTGCCACATACTCAGCTTTTTCATTTTGTTTCACAGGTATACACCCACTTGGTGTCAATAGTCTTACAACCTTTGGACCTAGGAACTTCTTCCCAAACTTTTAAGTTTGTCATTGCGTTGAATTCATCAACCATAGCTCTCTTCCATACATCTTTGAACGCATTTGACTCAACCTCTGAATATTTTTGAGGCACACAGTCCTCCAAAAATCTTAAGTCTGTGTTTTTCTCTACCCTGCATGCAGCTATCACAGGAATATTCGCACTAAACGACTCCTTAGACGGCTCAGGTAATTTTTCTATTTTATTTTGTTCTATGTCTTTTATGTTTTTATTTTTGTCGAACCTAATATCACAACTTATTGACACTTTTTCTATATCAGGATTAATTGTGAAGTATCCTGTATTTGTATAACCGAGAAGCAGATTTTTTTGCACCTCTGCATAAATTTTGGGTCCACTTGCATTTCGCCTTTCTTTTAGGCGCGCACAGCAGATTGGTTACACACTTCTATTGGAATGTGCTTGTAAGCCAAAGCCCCAAAAGTTTTTAAATTTTTTAAATCCGGTTTACGACCAAAAAACATCTCATGTGGAGTCTTATTATCTGGATTGCTCCTGCATGGTGTTCTATTACTCAAATAGCAAGATGTGGTTGCCACAAATGACCAATAACACATCGAGAGCTGCGAGTCGAACAATGCACGCGTCTTTTCGCTGATCATGCAATTTTGCCACTCAGCAAGTCCGTTCAGCTCAGGTGAATATGGTACTACCAAATCAAGCTCAACCACATGCTCATCGCAAAAATCTCTCATTTTACCATCTGTATACTCACGAGCATTGTCACATCTCAACACTGCAATAGGTGACTCAGGGTATGTATTTTTATTTCTCATAAAAAATTTTTTGAATTCTTCATTTGCCATTCTCTTTTTTTCGATTGGCACAATGATAGTGAAATGGGAAAAATTGTCAATAAACGTTATGATATATCTTTCACCCCTAAATGATTCAACAAATGGCCCCATAATGTCAGTAGATACAATTTCCTGCTTCCTACTGGGTTTTAGACGAATTCCATGATGGCCTAATCTGTAGGATTTAGCAGACAGACAAATTTCACAATTTCTGAAATCATCGTCTTTAAACACCAAATTTGGAAAACCAGCTGAGCTTTCACTCAAGTAATTCAAATATTTGGCATTTACATGACCTAATCTACGGTGCCACAATTGTTTCATTTGGGTTGTTTTCGACAACTTCACCTGGGAAGTCTGAGATGCCTGACTTGAGCTAACAACCTGCTTACTCTCGTCCATCTCTTCTCTCTTTTTATCTTGTTCCGTATTTTCATTTTCTTTTGTGTTTTCAATCTGCGGTCCCGGGCGCACATTGACTCGAGTATCTGTATCGTACTCTGGCAAAACTTCCAATTCGACCTCAAAGTCACTCCAATTCGTCTCTTGACTTTCAAGCTCTCTATTTTCCTCTTCCTCATCAGCAAACATAGCTCCACATTCACCTTTTTGTATCACTTCCATCCTCTCAAAATCTAAAACCGGTCCACTGCCATTACTGTACGCCATAGCTAATTTTTGTTTAGTCTGCCTAACGTAGATATGCGCCTTTTTTCCTGACATAACAAATTTGAACACACCTTTTTGTGTCAAATGTGTTGTCAAAAACAGATTATGTTCTAACTCTTCAGAATAATATACATCTTCCAAGTTAATAATATCCTGTTGACGCCTATTATTTTCCAACATTACGGCAAGCTGACCTTTATGAGTAGCGTAAAATACAGCAACTTTTTTGGCTGACACAAGTTTCAACGTAGGATCAAGTTTTTGAACATCATACATATTCTCAAGGGAATTTACAAGGAACTGCTGAGTACTGGAATCGAGCAAGAATTTCTCAGTTAATTGAATATAAGGCCTTTCCTCCTCAAACGAACTATTCAAAGAGGAATTACCAGACGAACCAGCGGAATCAGAATCGCTGTCCACTGTTTGGACCATTGCCGCATAATTGATTTTTTCTTTTTCCACTTTTTTTGTGGATTTTTGGTCATTTTTATTTATTTTTGGCTTAGCAGACGGACATTGACTAACATAATGGCCAATACTGCCACAATTAAAACATTTTATTTCTTTTTTGCTTTGTTTAGGTTCTGTTTTGCTTTCATTTTCTTTTTTACTTTCAAAATTTTGTTTAAATCCCAAATCACTAGACCCATGTCTTTTTTCCTTATCTTAGTTATTACCCCGATTATAATTATCAAAACGTTTATTAAATTTATTAAAATTATTTCCATTTTGAAAATTATTGGAATTCACATTCCTTTTTTCTTTTTGCTCACTAAAGAGCTTATTGTTCGATCAATCAATAACCGGTGCAAAACCTCGATAGTTCTTTTTTCCAATGGAAAACTGCGAAATTCTAATAACGAAATTTCATAATCCGAAGGCATGGCCATACACAAGTGTTCAGTCTCGTCAGCCTCAGAAAGAATACTTCCAGAATCGCGTAACTCGCGAACTGTCTTCGAAAATAAATCAAGAAATGACCGCATATTCCCCCCTGAGCGAAATCTCATCTCATAGAATCGTCTTTTTGCATTGATATTGTCAATGGGCGTAGTGCCACGATATCTAGAGTCTAATTTTGCAAAAATATCGCCAACAGAAACGGCATCCCTTATTTTTCAATAATATCAAAACTCATACGATCAAAAACAATCGCTTTCGCTTTTTCCTGTTTTTTAATGTATTCCTTCTGCTCCGACGTTCTTTTTTCTGATTCCACCTTGTATACCGCTAATTCAGTCTTTTTATCATCTAAAATTTCAGCAAAACCTTCACCTCGCAAAAAACACATCACCGTCAGTCTCCAGGCCTCATAATTTTGCCCTTTGAACTTGTTTTTCGGTGTTTCATTTGACATTTTCAATTTTTAATTTCAGAAAAGCAAAACAAAATTCAGCAATCAGAAAACCAATCCTCAGAAACCGTCCTCTGACGCCAATGGATCGAGTACCTCTAAATGTATCTCTCAACGATCTCCCAAATTCAAAATGCAAAAATCAAATTTCAAATTCTCTATTGATAATCGCCAAGTTCAGTGCAACAAATCCAAAAATGATCAAAATGAGCAGGGATCACAAAATTATTATCTAAATAACCCATAAGATCGCAGAAACAATTTTCAATATGATCAATAATCATTAAATAAACAATCAATACCATTTTCAAATCAAAATTTCAACTTTAAATTCAAAATCCCAAAATGCAAAATTCTATCAGAGCCCAATGATTCGATCTAACTGAATTACAACCCACAATCCAAAATATTCATTCACAAAATGAAATATATGCAAACAAATACATGAACTATTAGTGGAAATGCATAATGTGCGAGAATATTATTGATTCAAATTAAAACTGTTACAAAATTACTTGTTTTCAAGTTCAAACTAGATACTGAATTTAGCAGCTTTTCTTGTCTTTACTTGCTGGTAACGGTTTCAGATTTGAATTTTTCAGCAACAAACTGATGATTTCGAACGGCGAAATTTTAAAGGTTTTTACCTCGGAGGTTTTCGATACCCTTTCTGCAATCCAAATTCACCTGCCAATGTAACCCGATGACCAAATTTGGACTCCTGCAACTTCACAATCTTTTGTTTTTCAGCTTCGATGATCAGAATCAGCGGACACAAGGACGGCCAAATCCAACCAAACGACAAAAAACGGATGGGAAATGATTAATTATATGAAGTAATGAACATAATAAAACATGATACTTTGCTGTTTGATGAATTTTCTACGTTTCAGCTACCGCCATATTGATTCTTCCAGCAATGATTTGGCAAAAAATTGAATGAACTGGATAAGTGAACAATCACTTTCAGCGGATATGTTGGCCAAAATTCACATTGATTTCCCCAATTTGGCGAACGAATTACATCTCACGAACAGCAAAATGAAACAAATCATACAGAAAAACAAAATTATTAATTACTTACAACATTCTAAATTTTGAAATATTATGAACAAAAAAACAAATTAATCACTGAAAAAAATTTCCCAAATGCTCTGCTATCATGTTGAGATTGTTAAAAACGGCTATTAATAACAATGAGGATCTTTCATTTGAGAGATTAATTTTCTAGTTCAATAAAAAACAAACGTTCTCGTCACAAAGGTTTAATGCCCAGTAAACATATAACACGGCCATGATGCCAAAAGAGATAGATAAAGCCTGGGTAGAATACCACAGGTGAAACAAACAACCACAGATACGAAAGAATGAATCGAATTACATTTACCGTTCATCACTCGTAGGTAGCGCTAATGTATGAGCGTAGTGAAGAGGTGACAGAACAACAATATATGTACATTATTGCTTCTTTCAATATACGCTGATCTGCCATGCAACATACTTGTTCGGTTTTATTTTGTTTTTAGTTTAAAAAATTCTGATAAAACTCAATAAAAAATAAACTTTTTTGATTTTTTTTCTTCAAAAATTCCTTTTGGATTCAATATACATTTGCCATATTGTGACATTATTTATGTGTGCTTCAATTTTCCATTGACATGGCCTGTCTAGTATATGGTCGAAGTATTTTACTATCATAATTTATGTTATACACTTTCACACTGGCCAGTCGGCATAAATCATAATAATTCTCATATTTATGGGCCAATTCGCGGCGCAAGCTCATCCACAAGAAATTTCCATATGAGTACATTCATCCACCACAGAGTATTAAATATAATAGATGACGCATGCCCATCTATGTACACGCTTCTACAAAAAATGGCATCACTTTTGAAGAACTTTCCCCATTCTTTTGATACCAAACTCAAATTTGTCTTAAATTTGTTTGCCCGTATTTGGGCTCATCAACAATGATAAGAATTTTATTTTTAAATAATCAAATTAAATGAACGAATAAATATAACTGACAATTCAGAAACCACATCAAACCAAATTTCTTATATTAGAATGAGATGAAAATTGTAGCAATCTTTAGGAGTAGGGATACTTTGTCACAAAAGCGGTGCCACTTTTCATCTCGCATGCGCTCTCTATCATATTTATTACTCTGTGACACCCACAAGCACATGTATCCATTGACGCATCTATGGAAAAAAGTCCAGATGCAAAGTATTTGAAAAGGCCATTTTAATTACAGAATGCAGGACTCCATAATTTTTTATGAGCCTAGGAAGGGCCAAAAATCTGTTTTGGAAAAAGACATGAGTGTAATTTTTCTGAGCTAATACATGTAAGATCGGCAACTATGTATATCAATGACGGGCAGGGGAAACAGTTGTGGAGAGAGGGGACCAAAAAATTTTTTACAGATGCCTACATTGTGCAGAGACCACTAATTTAAAAAGTCAACTCTTATAATAATGCTTCCAAGGGGATGTCCGAAAGAAAAAGGCTTACAGTTAAACCTAATGCACGTAAAATTCTTTCAAAATAAAACATTTTCTACAAAATTAATTTTTATCTCTCTAAAAAAAAAAATTTAAAGGCAGCCATAATCCAAAAGTACTTCCATGGCATTGAAAGTTGAAGCCCAGTCATTATGTCCTCATTTTAAAAATAAAGGGAGATACTCTCAATTCCATCTTACACCAAAAAAAGTAGGTATTTTAAAGTACCTATAGGCTCCAATATGAAATGATACTCTTGCGTCACAGTGACTTGAATGACTTAAAAATTACTTACTGTGAGGATTCACTCTGTATGAGGATTAGGGGCTTGGACCCTTTGACGATTGTTAAACTACCAAAAGGTTGGCCAAATTTGTACCTTGCAATTGCATGTTAAATCACACACTTACAATTACTTGTTGCACTTTACATGTAATTTGTTTTAATTGAACTATAATAAATTGGCTTATCACAGATTAGGTCAATTGGTAACAAGTGCACTTGTTGTACCTTATCAGTTATCATAGTTACAAATAAGATATTACAAATAATTAACAGCCAACCAAAAATGCCATGTATGTATTTATTTACATACATGTGCTGACGTGCATGTAATAAGCCAGGTATAAAAGGCCTCTGTACACAGTAGCCATTGGCCATTATTGATTCAGGTCATTAATGTTATAACAATATAGTCTTGTTAAGTTACTGTTAATTTTATTAAAACTATATCAAATAATAGTATAGTTATAACATTATTGAACTTGTTCCATTAAAAATTTCAAGAATGAAGAAGTGAAAAAAAAAATCAAAATAAATGGAGCAAATAATTTAGGATTCTGATGGCGGGGCATTTGTCAAGAATAACCAAAACCATAACACTTCTTCAAGGCTTACAGTGGGTGAAGAATTGTACCTCCAAATATCCCTCATCTGAAACTAAGTCATGAAAAATTAAAATAAATAAGCTGAAGAGTTACAATATTGGTATTCCATATTCAGGACTCTAACCTTAAAAAAAAGTTATTTTTATTGTTTTTTAAAATAATCAATTTTTATTAATTTACAAGCAATCTCCCACATGTAGCATCTCTACACTCGGAGTTTCCCATGTTTAGCATTTACTACACAGGCTATATAGAACTTGCCTGCCTGCCATGAAAATAAACACTTTCAACACTAGTGTTACTTTCAGTGTTGACTGCGGCATTCTTTTTGTACCAAATTAACACCGAAGTTTATCAACTTGGCATTCTATTTGTATAAGAGAGTAACACCAGGGTAACAGAGAAAGCAAATTGTGCACTTGCTCAGTAGGTGTAGGAAATCAGGCTTATAGTAGAGTGTTTAGTTTTGGTTTACAATGATAAATTAATTGTGTTACTTCAATTGCCATCAAATTTGAAATTAGATTATTAGAATCTGAATAAAATTAAATTCTGAAAATAAGATGTGGAATATCTTGTTGTAAGAGATATTTGTACTAGAAGGTTTTCAACAGTATTTGCGTGTTCTGCCACTTCATACGATTAAGTATGGGAGAGCCAAATCCTCGGCAAACACTGGCAATTTTTGAGCCAGTTCTGAGAGTTTATATACAGAATTTGGCCCACGCACACAGACACACATACATATTATGTACATGTACGTAATTATGTCATGCGTTACGTCGTTTCTTGCCTCTGTCGAGGTGATAAGAAATGACACAGCGCGTTTGGTACTGGGCCGTGACATCACCGAGATTGTTATCTGTTAATTGATCTTGGCCCGTGCAATGTATCTTACCTGTACAAACGTACAGGTACGAACATACAAACGCACCAGTATAAATTCGTTTAACGTCATAAAGACGATTATTGCCAGCCTTTGGGCGGCGACTGTCATTGAGGGGTGCAAGCCCCTATTACCTCATACGAGTACTGTCCCCATAGCTACTCCCCCCAGTTTTTGCATTGCAAAAATGATAAGTCGCGTGCCTGGAGAGACTTATCGAATCTTACTGCTGACTCTGGTCCTTCTCCCATTTGGCCAGAGCCGAGCCCACAGCAGCGCCCACACGAGCGTTGAATCTGGCCTGATATGTCTCTCAACTCTGTTGCCCCCTATGTCTGGGCAGTTGGTTTTGGTGTGCCGGACGAGTGTAAGGATGGGGATGGTGTGGAGGTGGAGGACCAGACGGGGTTTTCGGTGTTGGCCGGTTGAACATCAGGGAGTTTGACGTCCCCAATGGTCTGTAGGCTAGACCAAAGGTGGGAGGAGGGCGTGTTTGAGGCACCTCTTCCACCAGGAGTTGCCTCTTCACCTCCAATGCCATCAGGGTTGAGGACCCCGAGGGTGGGTTCTCTACTCTCGGTGTGTTCTCCGGTGACTTTGGAGGCGTGATGAGGCAGGAAGGGGTGCAAACATCATCTCGATGATGTCCGCAGCCAATGTTGTGTCCATCAGCAATTCATTTTCAATTCGTTCGATTTCCTTTTCTTGCTCCATCTGTTCCTTAGTCTTTACAGGCTGAGGTACAGGCGGAACAATGTATTGGAATTCTGGAGTCGAAGATGGCGTGTTAATTGGGGACAACATGACAAGGAAGGAAAAACAGAGAAAAAGAGAAAAGAAAATGGTAGAAATTTCGGCGTGTTAAATTATCAACAGCAGAAAGGCGAGTGAAAAACGTTTGCGAGAATAATTTCAATCGCAGCTTTATTCCAAGTCGTTATCTCATTTCAGAAATGTTCGGAGGGGATAGTGCATTAAATATTCTTTAGCTGAAAAGTTTTCCGGTCAAAATCTGTTAAGTACAAGCAGAGTTAAGCGTGTTTAAATTTTCGTACTTTTGAAATTTTGTATTTCACAAAGGAATTCACTCTTCGTTTGTGATGTCACGATCTATTGACTATTTTGTTATCGGTATATTTGTCAATAGAAACACGTTGCGATGTTTTCTTCCGTATCGCACGTGGATTTGTTTATTCGTGTCGTGTTTTATTTGCACGCATTTATTCTCTGCTTATCTGCGGAATTTTTTTTGTTACAAATGTTCCCAGATTCTCGTGCGTATTTTTATGTGGGTTTGTAGTTTTTGCAGCGGATATTAACTTTCGTGAATATTTCTAGTTTCTCCTTGCCAATCTCTCGGATTTTCAAGTTGGAATTTGGTTTTTTCGCTTTCTGCTGCCAAGGGGACTGCCTCATTTTTGTGGGCATAAGGGGGCCGATGGATCATAGTGTATTTTGACGATCTCATCACTAAACTTCACTGTGGGGATTAGGCCATTACTCGTATGAGGAAATAGGCTCGGCCTATTGACAACAGTCATCACCTTCGGTGACAATTATTCGTGCCTTGCACGTTAAACCAAATACAAATGTATGTTCGTTTGTACTTGTCTATTTTTGCAGATAGACAAGTTACAAATCTCGGACCGTGACAAATCGATAGATAACAATCTCGGCGATGTCACCATTCTCCGTACTTTACCGTTGCCATGACAACTGTAAAGTACAAATAAATTATCTACACTATACCTATGTAAATGTTACATAGGTGTGTATGTGTGCGTGTAGGGAGCTGGCCTAATAAGACGAGAAAATCATAGACCAAATTGCCAGTGTTTGCCGAGGTCTTGGCTCCCTCATACCTTTCTGGTATATTGGCATAAACACGCAAATTGTTCTGTTGAACACCTTCTTTGTTGGTTTTACTTTCCACGACGTAAGGTATTCCACAGTGGTGACCTCGACGTGATATTTTTGGCCACGTCATGGTGTCTTTTGGCGCGGTGCACTTATACTAAAGTAACGTGGTGCGCAGGCGAGCAACTCGCTATCCAATTAAAGTAAAAATAAAATTTTTTAACCAGAAATTTTATTTTTACAAAGACACCAGGGGCTCTCAAAGGTGTCTGCTAAGTGGGAAATTACACCCCCCTTCTAGAGTATAATTACCAGAAGGAAAAACAGCAGACCCTGGAAGTACACAGTTGGCCTCATCCACCAACTCCTCCTCCTTCGACACACCAAAGAGAATTCGAAGACCTCAACCTCTTAGAAAATAAGAGGAACAGACGTCCCGAATTCGAACGCCTAGGTGTGACAATTGACCAACACGAATTGTCCACCAAATCTCTGAGGAGTAGAAACATACAAACTCCTCCAACAGATCAGCAAACACGATCTGCTCCAACTTTTGGCGAAGCATCAAGATCTTCCAAGAACACTAGCCAACAAGGTTCAATGGCACAGCCAACCGAAAACCCACCCACAATGTCAGCAACCGAATCCTCACAACAAACGTTAACTCTGGAACTAATAGCTCAAATATTACAACTGCTAAATACAAGAACTGAGCAAAATCCGGCATTCTACAGACGGAGGATCGATATACTAGAATTCCTCCCAAATGAAGTCGATGTCTGGTTGACTCTTCTCGATGGAAGATTCAAAACCGAGAACATTCAAGCCGACCAACGATATACACACATTTGTGGAGGCATGCCCCCACAAATAATAAGAGGAATTCCGAATATCATGGATTGCCCTCCGGCAGAAACCGATAAATATGCTTGGTTCAGCAAACAAGTAAAAAAGGTATTCGGCAAAACAAAAAATGAAATAATTGACGAAATAATGGGTGGAATGAAGATAGGGGATGATAAACCCTCCATCTTCACGACTAAATTACGAAAAAAGGCTGACCACATAGTAGCCCCTTCGATAATCGGAAACCAATTCTGTAAACAACTTCCACAACATGTTGTACAGGCATTGGCAGCAGTAGGATCAACAATAATAAACGAATCCGCTGATCTAGATTATTTAGCCAAAAGTGCTGACAATGCACTACAATACTCGAAGAACTCACCTTCGATTAGTGCAGTGTCAGTAGTAGAGATGTGCGTTTTAGTTCATTTGGTGGATTTAGTTCAACAGGTCTCGGTCTTTTGAATGAACTAGTTCAGTGAACTAGTTCAAAATGAACGAAATGAGCTGCATGAATCAAACAAATGAAAACAGTTCTTTCATATTTGATAAGATGAGATGTTTAGTTTGTAATGAAAATATGAGACATATTTTCATGTATAAATTCCTAACTTTGTACTTGGTGATGGTGATGAATTATAAATTTTAAATATATAGTTCAATTTTTAAGAAACTGGATTACTGGAAGTTTGAATATTAATAATTACTAAAATTGTAAATTTTGCGTACAGCATTTATTATGTTTCCTTGTCGAAAAAGAAGTGCCATTTGGTTACATTTCACTGAAATAGAACAAGGCAAACGTGCCAAATGTAATATATGTTATTGTAGCTACAGTATTAGTAATAATTCAATTGGTAATTTGAGTCGGCATGTGAAATTGAAACATCCATTTTTATTTATTCAAAATGAGGAGAATACTGATAGAGAAATACAAGAAATTGAGCAGTTGGAAAATGAATCAAATGTTCCCTCTTCCAATAATAGTCTTACACCAGGTCCATCAAGTTCTTCAGCTCTCATGCCTCTTTCTGCATCTACTTCACAACCATCACAAATAACTCCAGTTTCAACGTCATCTCTAATTAATGCTTCTTTCCAAAAAACCACAATTCATAATTATTTCAGATCAAAAAAACCAGTTTCAGTCTCCTTGACTAAATCATTACATAACCAGCTACTGAAATTCATTGTGAAAGGATATCGGCCTTTTGCTATTGTGGAAGACGCTGAGTTCTGAAAATTTGTAGAGATGTTGTGTCCAGGATATACATTACCTAGTAGAAAATTATTGACAGAATCTTTGCTGGTACATAATTTTCAAGAGTGTGAGGAAACTGTTCAAGAAAAGCTAAATTTGGCTGTTGCTGTATGTTTAACCACAGATTACTGGACTTCTATTAACAACGAAAGTTTTGGTGCAGTTACAGCTCACTTTCTAAATGAAGGAAAATTGCAGTCATTTTTGTTATCATGTGAAAACTTTGCACCTCGCCACACAGCTGACAATATCCAGCAATTTTTGACAAATCTTGCTCAAAAATGGAAGATTTCCAATAAAATAACTGCAGCAGTGACTGACAATGCAGCTAATATGATTGCTGCAGTTAACAAATGTAATTGGCGTCATATATCTTGTTTTGCCCATTCCATCAATTTAATGGTACAAGCTGCATGGCAAGAACCTTCAATCAAAAATACTCTGGTTAAAATTAAAGGTAAGATAATTAAAAATAATCTACTAGATTTTATGTGTTGTTTGTTTCTTATATGTTCCTTAATCTTTGTGTGTGTGCAGTTCTATCTGTTGTAGTCAACTCAGTCAACTACTTCAACTTACTTGCAACTTTACTCAAAAATTGTCTATTTGTAAGGAAGATGAAAATTCATAAATTATGATTTCAACATCATTTTTATTAATACCCTATAATTTCTCTATTAATCAGGTATCGTCAAATATTTCAAAAGAAGTTCCCAAGCTAAGAAGATCCACTGAAATACTGGGAACAGAGAAAATATATATACCCAGCCTTATATAACTTCATTAAAAAACATTTTTGTTTGGTGGCAACAAGTGTTCCATGTGAACGCATATTTTCAAAAACAGGCCAAACGTTAACTTTGAAAAGAAATCGATTAAGTTCTTCACACTTAAATAAAATTATGTTTTTAAATTTCAATTGGTAATTTTAAATTTCATCTGTTGTTAACAAATGTTTTTTGTTTTTTTTTTTTTACATACCTTTATAATATTTCTCAACTTGAATAAAACAAGTTGATTCAACTAAAGAGTAAAGATGTCAGTATCACTATCACATATTTTAAATTTCTTCTATTTTCCACATCTGAGCTTTAGCTTGGTAAACCATGTACTAATTTCTGAAATGACAAAAAGTACCACAAAGAATCACTTTCAAAAATTTTGATTCTCTTTAAAAGAAAAAACAATCACATTTACCGCAAATCAATTAGGTATAGGTACACTGTGGTCTGTAATTTTAATTGAATACCGAGATGGTCAGGGCTCAGTTCCTGTAGAAAAATACGTTGAATAAATTTAAATGATATTATAATAAACATAATTGAGGTAAGGTATCTTTCTTAATATAAGGGTTTGAATGAATTTTTACAGGCTAAGATTTGGATAACGGTTGAAAATATTTCTGAAATGATTCCTTTAAACATGCGTATAAAATATTCCTGCAGTAAATTTTCACAATGCCTCAGGGCTTATTTTTTTATAAAGAATTATAGATAGTACTCGTGATAGCCGATCGAGTCATTGCTGAAAAGAGGAAATATAAGACAAATCTTGAGGCATAAATTTTTGCTCGTAAAATATAGCCATTCATCAATTAATTTTTTCATAAAAGACGGCACCAATTTCAGGATGTAAAGATGTATTCAATAATTACTATCCGATTCTTTTGGTACAATGAAAGATACTCAAAGTCATTTTTCCCGAACAAAATAATGAAAATGAACATATTTCTGAAAAAGAACAAACATTTTGATGAAAAAAATTCATTTCAAAATAAAATATAACTGAAAAGGGCAAGAAATTTTCAGCACATAATTTGACGTACTTAGAATGAAAAATCACTCGGTAACAGTAACTTTCTGCGCTACATCTGGGTCTTTAATTTAAATTATTCAAATAAATCACTAACCTAAATAAAGAAAAAAGCTACATACAAAAGAAGTGAAGAAAACTGCAGTGAAAATGATATTGTAAATTAAGAAAAAAGAAAGAATAAACAAAACTAGGGGAACAAAAAATAGAAAATTGGAAAAATAAATTTAAAAGTTATTCTAACCTAAAATTACTCCTTCACTTTTTTACTACTTGGAGCTTCAGTAGAGGAGATGGACTTTTTCTTCACAGAACCAGTCTGCAGCCAATTTTTCCGCAGAGAAAACGATGCTTTTTCACTTTTGTAAATAAAAATTCATTTTAACGCTAGTAATAATACGTCGACGAGGGACAGCTATATTACGTAAAAACATTCAATATTTACTTCATCGGTTCATTACAACTAGGATCTTTATTTCTGGCATTATTCACTTTAGTCGAAACAGCATGCCACACAAGATCAGTGGCTAATGGCTATAGCTCGACTAGATGAAACCCGCTCGGTGCCCAATCATTCCTTTAAAAAATCAAGGAAACGTTCAACATATTTTGTAGATAAGTTTTAATGAATAACAAGGGATGAAAATAGGGAGTTTAACCTGCAAAATATTTTCATTTGTCAAAATTGCTGGCATCAGATGATGTAACCAAGACAGCGTTGAATTAGATTCTATAGTGATTATGGAATAGCTATAAATATGATTTCCCTACGGAAAGAGTTGACAGTTGTCAATAAATAACTTAGATGAGCGTTTCAAAATCAATGTGAATATTAAATATACTCTCGAAAAGTAACGAAACAAAAAATAGAAAAATAACTAGCAAATAAATATTACAGAACTTCTGAAGAATTCTTTACTCAAAAAACAAAATTCTTTTATGGATTTGAAGAATTACAGAGGAATTGAGGTACTTACCATACTATCATTATTCAATAACCACTGAAGTTTCGTTTTTTGTTGATTGGTGAGAAATTCCACTCATCCAGTGATTATCAACAATGCTGTGACGTATAAGAGTGAACTAGCTTGTATAACTTTGATTTGATAATATTTTTAGTTCAAAGAGAACTAGTTCATTCTCATCTTTCGGTCTCGTTCATTTAGGTCTTTCAAAAGATTAGTTCAAATGAACTAGTTCTCGGTCAACCGACACATCTCTAGTCAGTAGAGACAGGAAAAATTGCACAGCTGAGAGCACAAATAGCCCAGCTCACTACACAAGTGCAAAATAATAACAAAAATAATAATAAAAATAAAAATAACAATCAGCGAAATAACCGGTCAAGAAGCAGAACTGATAAGAAAAGACAAAGCCGGTCAAGAGACCGAAGAGACGGAAATTCTCGCAGGGGTCAGAGCCCGACTCCCCCTAAAAACCAAAAAACTTCATCCAACTCTCCTTCTTGAAAATGGGATGAAAAGAACTGCTTCTTTCACAATAGATTTGGCGAGGCTGCCACCAAATGTAATAACAAATGTCAATGGTGGGGCAGGACCTACAAGTCCAAATTGTCAAACTAAAACGAGGGGCCATCTACGTGGCCGAAGACCCCTTGGAAAACTACTCATGCCGCCTGTTCTTAAAGGACAGGACAAGTAGGAGAAAGTATCTAATAGACTCAGGCGCTGACCTAAGTATATTTCCAGCAAATAAAAAACATAAAATACACACTCCGAAATACTATCTCCTTACTGTGAATGGTCAAAACCTTCCAGCCTACGGACTTGAAACAATGAAAGTCAACATCGGACTACGAAGGGACATGACTTGGTCTTTTACAATTGCGCATATCCCAAATCCAATCCTGGGCGCTGATTTCTTAGCCCACTACGGCCTAATCATTGACCTAAGAAATGGCAAATTGATCGATAATGAAACAAAACTTTGTGTGGAAGGCAAAACACTAGTGTCTCAACTGGACACAGCTATTTCCAGTTGTAGTAAAGTCGACGAACGACTCTTGGATTCTGTCAGACTATTCTGGAGTCACACAACCATCAATTCGCAGGCACCCAACCCATAAACATGACACAGTTCATTATATAGAAACAAAAGGGCCGCCATGCCATGCTAGAGCAAGAAGGCTCCTGCCAGACAAGCTCTAAGCAGCCAAGGAATACTATGACCGAATTATAAAGGAAGGTATTTGCAGACCTTCAAATAGTTCATGGAGTTCCCCAATCCACATGACTAAAAAAGCAAGTGGAGAATGGCGAATTGTTGGTGACTACAGAGCCTTAAATGCCAAAACAGTTCCTGATCGCTACCCAGTTCCAAACATAATGGACTTCAATGCAAATATGAAGGGTAAAACGATGTTCTCAAAAATAGACATAAACTGGGCATTCTACCAAATACCAATGGCCGAACAGGACATTCCAAAAACAGCACACATAACGCCCTTTGGACTATTTGAATACCTTCGAATGCATTTTGGACTCCACAATTCAGCTCAAACCTTCCAAAGATTCATCAATGGATTGTTTCGGAATTTGCCATTTGCATATGCATATCTGGATGACATTTGCATATGCTCAGAAGGCGGTGAGCAACAGCATGAGAAGAATGTAAGAGCTGTTATACAACATATACACGCTGCCAGCCTTACTATCAATGTAGGTAAAAGCTTATATGCACAAACCGAAATTGACTTTCTCGGCTACAAAGTCTCAACCGAAGGCATAGCCCCACTAAAGACCAAAGTTGAGCCAATATTAAATTTTCCAAAACCCTCAAACGTAGCTGAACTCAGACATTTCTTAGGGATGGTAAATTTTTACAGGCACTGCATGAAAAACGCAGCAGCTGAACAAAGTAAGCTGTTCGCTTTAATCAAAACATCAAAGAAAAGAGATAAAACTCCTTTCGAATGGAATAAAGAAACTGAAAAAGCATTTGAGAATATAAAAAACTCGCTGGCCAATGCAGCCCTCTTGGCTCACCCAGACGAAAGTCTACCATTATGTGTCGCATCCGATGCCTCTGACTTTGCAATTGGTGCAACACTGTACCAAAAGGAAAATGACCAAAAATTTCCGCTCGCTTTCTTCTCCAGAAAGCTATCCAAAACAGAAAGAAATTACAGTACTTACGATAGGGAATTACTGGCAATCTTTGCTGCACTGAAGCATTTCAGGCACCAACTAGAGGGTAGATGCTTTACTGTGTATACAGATCATAAACCCCTAATACATGCCTTCACGCAGAAAGCAGAGCCAGCATCACCGAGAAGAGCACGACAGTTAGACTACATAGGTCAACTAACTACTGACATCCAGTATATAAGTGGAGAACTTAACACTCCAGCTGATGCACTCAGTAGAATCGAAGCTATCTCAGCCCCTGCCCGATTACCTTATGCTGAAATTGCAAAAGAACAGCTCAAGGATGCAGAACTGCAAGAGTTATTGTTAAATGAAAACACATCTCTTAAATTGAGGCAACGAAAAATTCCCGGTACCGATGTCTTACTAACATGTGACATCTGTACAGGCAAGAATAGGCCATTCTTACCGAAAAAATATCGCAAATTGGCATTTAACAGCGTGCACAATTTATCGCACTCTGGCCCCAAATGTACTGCTAATTTAATATCATCAATATTTGTCTGGCCTCGACTTAAGTCTGACTGCAACAACGGGGCTCACACTTGCCTGAATTGCCAAGAGTCCAAAGTAGGAAGACATACTCGATCACCACTCAAATCTTTTAAACAAATAGAGCAGTTCAAAACAATCCATATTGATTTAGTGGGCCCATTGCCCCCTTCACAAGGACACAGATATATCCTCGCAATGATTGACAGAGCAACTCGATGGCCCGAGGCAATACCATTATATGAAATGACAGCACCAACAATAGCTGCCAAACTATATGAAAACTGGATTGCCCGATATGGCGTACCTGAAGTCATAATAACAGACCAGGGTTGCCAATTTGAAAGCTCTCTTCCAAGAATTATCAAAAAAGCTTGGTATTCAACACAGTCATACCACAGCCTACCATCCTCAAGCAAACGGAAAAGTTGAGAGATGGCATAGAGCTTTGAAAGCCTCAATAATGGCCCATGACACAAAAAGATGGATAGAGGTACTTCCAACCATCCTCTTAGGCCTATGATCAGCTCTCCAATCAGACACAGGACATTCTGCAGCGCAATTAGCGTTTGGCAAAGAGCTACGCCTACCAGGGGACTTTTTCACAAATCCGACAGAAACTAGCCCCAAAACCATAGTTCAAAACATACGAACTGATGCCAATAAATTCCTAACACAGGCAGCTCGCCATGGCCAGCCAAAGATCTATGTCTCAAAACATTTGGCCACTACTTCACATGTATTTGTAAGAGACGAAAAAATAAGATCTTCACTGGAAAAACCCTACGCCAGTCCTTATAAAGTGATATCACGTGACAACAAAAATTTTGTGATATCCATAGCAGGTGAAAATAAAACAATATCAATCGATAGATTGAAACCTGCATATTTGGTAACAGACGACAAGAAAATAATTAGGAAAATAAAAGGAAACACAAAGACAAGTTCCCCGAAATTACTAATACATAAATAGTACCGGAGGAACCAGTCGAAACACAAAATATACAAAAAGAAAATTCATAAACAAATAAATTCACAAAAAAGAAAAAGACAGTAAAATTTTCAGACGACATTGTCACAATAAACTATGACCCTACGGACCCAATAGGCCCTCGTAAAAAAGGCAGGCCCCTAGGAAGTAAAAAAGCAAAAAATCAGCATCCAAAATGAAGATCTGAGCGACTAGCGCAAAGAAAATAAAAATCTTTTGAAAAATTAATACAACACAAAAATAAAAACCCGCTAAAAAACGACGACTGTGGAATCCCTCGATAAGAAAAGTGCGTGAACAATAAAACAACAACAGGTATCAACAAACCCACATGCGCTCGATGACAACAAAACATCGCAACATGTATCTGTTGTCAAACAAACAAAAAGAATAAAAACGTTCATCTTACCGATGATGTCAGAAGCGGAGATGAATTTCTATTCATCTCGAATTACCTATAGCTTCAAAATGTTCAAACACGCCTAACTTTGCAGTAAATGAACAAAATTTTTCGGGAAAAACTGCAAAAGATAGAGAATTTTTATATCTATCCCCTCCACGGACGTATTCGCTCAAATAAAGACGACGTTTTGATGCAACGGACAAAAATAAATCTTACCAAGTCCTCACTTGCCTTTTCTACTGTCGCCTCGACTGTCGAACTTTGCTCTTTTTATTTTTTCTATATTTTCGTGTTTTAAATCCTTTTCTTCCTACAATATCGTCCAATAACCATCAAAAATTATCTGCCAATGCTGACCCTCAAATTCCTTCATGTTCAAAAGACAGTGTTGAACGTATTAACAATATGCAGCAACAATGTATTATGGAACACGAAAGAGATTTGGCCAGAATTGAAGAGGAACTTTTGATGGAAACTGATCTTTCACCGGTAGTAAAAATTGTCACTCACATGACAAAAGAACTACCACCCCTGATCTCGCCACCAAAAACGCCTGTTAAAGAGTCACCATCTTTGGCAACCCCAAAGATGGCAACCACGAAACCGGCGATGAGGGAGTGAGCAAAATTTTTATTCGCCGACGAGGACCCTGCTTTCCGAGCAACTCCTCCTCCAGCCCCCAAAACCTATCCGCATGCAGCAGTTTTTGGCAACTCACAAATCAAATTCGCCACTGCTGACCACCTCCGGACAATTTAATCCTCGCCCCTCCCTTCCTATCCATAACCATCCCTACCATCGCCCTCAGTACCGACCACCGAGACAAAGGGGACAGAAAAGCAGGGACAACTTCCTTCGGCGACAAGCCCAACGCAAGGAGTCGTACAAATGCGTTGGAGCAGCTGTCGGAAGTGCCCTCGCCAAATGGGAGAGGGAACAAAAACAGCGCTAAAAAAAACCTCTAAACCCCCAGGCATGCGATTAATCGTTTTTACGACGCAAAAACTGGGGGGGGGAGTAGCTGTAGGGATTAGACCATTACTCGTATGAGGAAATAGGCTCGGCTTATTGACAACAGTCGTCACCTTCGGTGACAATTATTCGTGCCTTGCACGTTAAACCAAATACAAATGTATGTTCGTTTGTACTTGTCTATTTTTGCAGATAGACAAGTTACAAATCTCGGACCATGACAAATCGATAGATAACAATCTCGGCGATGTCACGGACCGAAACGAAGATGCATTCTCCGTACTTTACCGTTGCCATGACAACTGTAAAGTACGAATAAATTATCTACACTATACCTATGTAAATGTTACATAGGTGTGTATGTGTGCATGTAGGGAGCTGGCTATATAAGACGAGAAAATCATAGACCAAATTGCCAGTGTTTGCCGAGGTCTTGGCTCCCTCATACCTTTCTGGTATATTGGCATAAACACGCAAATTGTTCTGTTGAACACCTTCTTTGTTGGTTTTACTTTCCACGACGTAAGGTATTCCACATTCACCATTTTCTTTATTTTCATTTTTTCTACTGCTGATTTTTTTGATTTATCACCTTTTCGACCGGTTCGTCCTCAACTTTTTGTGGTTGTGTAGTATCAGACTGTGTGGGCTGTTTTTCTTCTTCCATTTTCCCATCTGTCGGAGTATGTTTTTGTGTCTTGTTGTATTTTGTATGTTATTCGGATGTTCTTGTTCATTTTTGTCATTTGTTGTTTGTTCTAATATTATTTCAATTGGTTGAATTTAAATGTTGTTTATAGGTTGTCTGTTTGGAGTTTGTATGTGTGTGTTTGCTATTATAGCGTGTCTTTGTATTGTTGTGTTCGTATCTGTATTAGTGTTTTTTCTTGTGGGTGTTAAGTCAATTGGTGTTGTTTCATCTGTTATGTACCTTGTTCTTGATTTTTTTGTTTCTATAGTCGGTGTTTGTGGTGTTTGATCGTCTTTGTACGTCCATTTTGACGATCTTTTCCTTTTGGGGGTTTGTTCAAGTATTGTTATGGATGTATTTAAGGTATTACCTGGAGGTGTGGAGGGTCTGTGTCGCTCCTCTGAGCCTGATCTGTAATAGCCCGTTGAGTGGGGACTCATCATTTCTTCACTCGATGTTCTGGACACTGTCCTTTGTCATTTGCTTGGTGATGTTATGTTTGTGTCGCAATATATTTCTGGTGGTTGTCTGGCTTGTATGTATTGTTGAGTGGTCTGTTGTTGTATCTGCCGAGCTGTTTGCAGTTGTTCGAATTCGTTATTTATTTTCGTTATGTAAATGGTAAATTCCTCTTTTATGTCGTAAATTTTTTGGTAAAATTGTGTGTCTGCATCCGTTGGTAAGTTATCTAGGTCCGTTAATTGAAATTTTAAGACACTTAAGAATATTCTTACATCTGCAGGTTGGTATAAGGCCATGTTATAGTTTTTAGCTTGTTGAATTTTTGTTTCTGCTCGTGCCATTGAGATTTCTATGTAGGTTCTTTGCGGACTTTTGTATGTCTGTTGAGTGTGTGGTGTGTTGGTTGTGTAAAATTTTTGTCTCGGTTGTTGTGTCGGTATGATGTTCCATATAGGTAATATTCCCTGTGTTATTGTTTGTTTGTTCGTGGCTGTTAGTAGGGCTGTTGTTGTTGGTCTGTATCTTGAAGTTTGTGGGTTATCTGTTGCGGTTATTGTGGAGTACATGGGTTGAATGTTGGGGTTTGTAATTGTGTGTGTAGTTGTCGTCGGTAGAGTGATTGTAATGGTTTTTGGTAAGTTAAGAGTTTTTGTTTCTTTGTTTGTGCTCGTTGTGTTTGGAATGTTAGGATTGGTTTGTTGTGTGGAGGTCTGTTGATCTTTAATGTTGCGTGTTAACGGTGAAGGATGTTGTCTTGGTTGTTCTGCTAGGAGTAATGGTGACGGGTGTGTAGTTTTGGGCTCTGCTGCTTCTGCTTGCGGGTTTGCTCCCTCTGCCATTTTAAGTTTTTTCTTCCCCATATCGAGATCTGTGGAGCAATTGTTGTGTTAGATATCTGATTGTAAAAATGCTGCGCATGTGGATATTGAAATGGTGTTGGTACTAATTTATTCTCAGATCTCACTTGTTTATATATAAGTACGTTAACTATGTTTTATGTATAAAGAATGCAATAAATTATGTATGTGTTTTGTTTTTACTTACGTCTGTTTTGTTCTTTGGTGTTTGTTGTGGACATGCGCTTTCTGCTTTGTAGAGACACGAGTTTGTATTGTACGAATAATTAACGGTATGCACAAATAAATAGTAGACACGAATGGTAAAACACAAAAGAAAAACTTAAAATATACTACGAGGACCATTTCTTGCTCTGCTATCATATAGTGAGATCATTTATAAAAGAACGTGTTGTGTGCACATTCGTCGCCATTAGCCAAATGACGTCGTTCGTTATTACTCTTTCTGTATTTGTGTAAGTTGGTAACGTTTTGATAGGTCTGTTCTACTGACGTCATTGAGTTGATCAGTGACGTCATTGAGATATCGATATTGTCGTACATTATCGATATCAAATCGTGTACGACTCCGTCGTTCACGATATTTTGAATCAGCACCCCTTGGCCAGTGCTGCCAGATGTCCGGATTTCTCTGGAGAAATCTGGAATTTTGATGTTTGAAAAAAAGATCCGGAAATTTGACCGGATTTCTTCAAAATCCGGATTTTGTTTTGTCTAATCTGGAATTTTAAAAAAATTGGGAGGCCTATTTTAAGACAAAAAACAAATATCTTATTTATTTCAAATTGTAAGAATACCTAATCACTTCTACTACCCTTTGCTACTGCATCTTCCTCTTCAGTAAAATCAGTATTTATATCAATATTATTATTAGAAGAACTAGAATTCATTTTGAAGTTTTACAAATTCTTGACAATATTCTACTGATTTTTCTAACTAAACAGGTGCCTCCTTACAAATACGTTTTGATTGGCCTATACTCATAATTATTTTTCGTTTCCAACTGAGGAAAATTTAGTCATCACTATTTTTGTCTCGTTGAGAAATTTGGAAATGCCACATTGTCACCCCAAATTGTCTTCTGCTTATTATATCGTTCATCATTTTTATGGTTTTTGCTTGCAAAAAACTATTAAAATCTCTATGTTTTTCCTTTTCCTCCTTTATTATTCCTCAGCCTGAGTTCTGTTTTTTTTTTCACTGTGAAAATAAAATTTATATTTTAGGACGATATCTTGGAACGTTTATTTATTTATTTATTTTTCTTCTTTTCCTTCTTCATTTTCTTCAACTCGTGTTTTGTTTTCTTTTTCAACTGTGAAAAAAGGAAAATAAAATTTTCATCCATTTATATGATGTTATCTGTGACCATTTATTTTTTTGATTTTAATTTTGGGATAAATTTTCAAAATAAAACAAAAACCTTGTAGCCACATCGTCTAGCGATGTAGCTTGTTCTGTATTTCACTCGAGAAACGAATTAAAGCCTTCCTGCCCTAAAGACTTCATTACTGATAATAGAAGTTTGATAATTTTCTCGAGCCAAATAAATTAAATACGTTATTCATTTTTCTTTTTTATTGGCTCAGTAAAACGGAACTACAAAAGTATCTACTATAACAGAATTTTTTTTTTGTATAATAAAATTTTCAATTGTAAAGTTGTAATGAGAGCCCTATTTGTAAATTCTGGGCAACAAACAAGTCCGAAAAAAAAACAATAAATTTTAATTTTTTCATGTTACAATCAGTGAAATAATAAGGAATAATATAAAACAATAAAAAAAATAAATATTCTTCACATGTAAAATTCGCCAACAAAAAAAAAACGAAAAAAATGTAAATATTTTATGAATATATGATCGAAATAATTTTTTTTTCTGACAGTTTCGAGTCACATAATATATCGACATATGCTTGACTGCTGACTAGCATAAATAAGTACTTTACTAATAAGTTGATAATGAATTATTTTGTTCGTCGATTCGTATAATCTGTAAGTTAGATACTAATTTCGCTTAATTAGGAATAAAAAAAAATGAAAGTTTTTCGTGACAGATAATTTACACAATTTATGTCATAATTATAATGAGTAGAGTATTAATGTTGCTAAAGATCCAACATCCCAACATCTATTTTTCATTCAGTTCGTACCGAATATACTTTGTAAAGTTTTTATAGTCTCTTGCATTTTTCGTTCTATCTCTCTGGCTGAATTTTGAGCAGCTTCTCTAGCTTTTGATACACCGCTGTTGAAAGAACTTTGAACATCCTCAGCAGCCTGTTGAATACTTCGACCAGTTTTTTGCTTGTGATTGTTGAATGCTTGTTGAACGTAATCAACATTATAAGTTACGTCTGGGAAAAGAAAGAAAAACGTTCAATAAATAATAATTAGGGTACCCATGAATTTACAATGATTATGAGACATCTCCCACGCATAAATTAAGTTTTTTCTTTTGTTCACTTATTAAATACCTATTTTATATAATTGTAGGTGGAAGGTATGTATTTTTTGGTTAACTATACATTTCAGTGTTTAATAATAATCTTCGGGGATATATATATGATGGAGACGACATAATAGTGGTTTTGGTGTTGCACCTATGGATAGCATTGCCGACGCCATGTGTTTTGCTTTCTAAAAATCTGATTGGAGGAAAAAATCGGAAGATGCATTTGGTTGTAGCTTTGACTATATACATACTGAACTGCTAATACTGATAAGAATAACACAGAGTCTAATGAACAACCTGTGAAGTTGAGTCAGACACCCGTATCCCCGTTCAAAATATTAGTTTACTGGTAGGCTCAAAATGTTCCCGACCATTTGGAAAACGTTCTAGGTTATTCATATTTAAAAACTGAAAAATCAGAAGGTGTAATTAAAGAAAATGGGAATTAAAAGATTGAAAAAATTGTTGGCATAAATTTAGGCATATCTGTCATGGCTACGGCCACGAGTCCTGTGCGCACTAGCGATGCGCAGAGGACTCGACATGACTGGAGATACTGGGCTGAGGCGACGCTGACAGTTGTTCCACAACCAGGCGCGAGCTAAGGTGTGTGACAACGAACATATTTTATTCGTCCTTGTGACGTTAAACCAACATTAAGTAAACTCCTCCACTACATGGTAGCAGGAGCACAGTGTTTTTCACTGGACCTCGAATTCAATAATTCGTTTACATCGAAATTTAATTTCGCAAATCGAAACCTGGTTTCGGAAAATCAAAATTTAATTTCACAGATCGAAACCTGGTTCCGGAAACCGAAAATTAATTTCGAAGATCGAAATATCAATTTCGGAATCCGAAATTTAATTTTGAATCCACACGCTTCCACTAGTCAATGACTCTCATCCGTACGTAGTACGCACTTAACAGTCTCGATAAGAATCAGCCTAACAGTTAATTCAAAAACAAAACAGTTTGACTTATTCGAGACTGAACTTCAAGTCAATAATAATTTCCTATACCCCGTATAGTAATACATTTCCTAATTGTAAATTAGCCTAGAAATGATTTTCGTAATCACCGCTATTAAATAGCCGACAAAAAAATAATTTGCAATTATTTTTCCGCCGCCCCCAGCACCATTTATTACGTATATTATTTTAATAAATAAAAAATATTGAATTCAAAAATTCGTCCTAAAAATATTTAGGCTATATCAAATACAGAAACATCGCTAAGTGTTAGCGCATTTGTGTCTCTGTCCTTCAAAACGAGAGAGATAGAGAGAAATATATTACTATCCCTATCTCTCTCGCACTCATGTGTTTGAAAAAATGATCCTGAAAAGAGACACAAATGACTTATTTTTTGATCAAATTTCTTCAGAAATGCAACGATCGTGTTGAAAACAAAAGATTCAATTCAACCAATCGGCTCTCACCAGCCGATGGACGATTGAACATCGTATGAGTTTTTTGTGTGAACACACACACATACGCAAAAGGGATCGTAATCCTTTACGCAATTATGCACACAAACGTAATTTATGCATCACGCTGTAACAGCAGCAACAACAGCGTGTTTAACACGACGTACCCCTGATGTACAAATAGATACACGATCACAATCACTTGCTGTCTGATTGCGTTAAAGATCATTGTGTTCTATTAATTAATGGCATTTTGCGCAATTATAATAGTGTTTTATTATAACTATTTCCGTAATTATTTACGTATTCTACCAATCATTCCCCCCGGAGTGTAGTGGCGAAGTTTCTGGAAGGTACCTCCATTTATTCAAAGGAAAACCGTAAGTACACTTACGCCTAATTACAATCTTTAGCAAATCTTCTAAAGTGTCGCCATATTCGAAATATGCATTCGTAACCGATTGTTACAAGCCTAAATCATAGGTATTCGGATTAAAAATAATTAATTTCTATTGTATTATAAAATTTTGTAATTTCAATAGCAAGTCCGAAAATTTATTAACCTAAGATTGCTTATCGATCTTAGGGTCAAAAATTTAATCACATGTGCGTAATTTAATTACGAATTGAAATCGGTTTGTCGTCCCAGGGTCACGCCAAATTTTTTTTCGGGACAAGACACTGGAGACCAAACTGACTTTGTAAAAAGTTATTTGTCTATTGAAAATTCGAAATGATGTTTTCGCCCATGGGTTATGCCCGATTTTTCATTTTTCTAAGATACTTAGAAAAAAGTAAACTTCGAAAACCATAATTTCTTTTCGTCAAACTTGAAAATAAAGTTTTCGCCAAAGAGTCATGCCCGATTTTTTATCTATTTCCAAATAGTTAAAAAAAAAAATAATAATAATAGTGGAAAATTATTTATTTTTCAAAAAAAAACGAAAATACCTTTTCACCTGCGGGTCATGCCCGATTTTTCATTTCTCAAAAATACTTTGAAAAAACGATTTACTAAAATCGATAAAATCGTGATTTAAAACTTCTGTTATCAGTCAAACACATGACACATGGCAAAAATTCGTAACACAGGTTATGTACTTCCCCTTATGCGAAAATACGGAAGGCGTTTACAAAAATAAACCACCGTAATAACAATGAAAAATACCATCATTGACTTTTGTTCGAACGTAAATTAATACTACAAACGCAATAATCGTTCTTCTTCGATCGCATCCCCATTTTCGATCCATAGACATAAAAACCATATCGAAAAATAAAAATAACTTATATTTCTTCCATATTCATTTATTCTGTTCTTAGAACATGAATACTCAAGACAAAAAATCGTCGCGTGGCAACGAGATCGATGTCCTCCTCGATACTGAAACATTGTTAATGGAAGAGGAGGAATCGACAGATGCAACACCGGCCCCACAACCGAGCTGTGCTGCAGAAATCGACAAAGAGGAGCTGCGAAGGGCGGCAGCAATACTGCCGAGCACGCAGCCATCACTGGGACACAGTATCGTACAGTCTGTACCCATGGACCTACAGCCGAGAAGCTAAACGTCCACGCAGGCAACCAGTGATGTCACTGATAGAGAGGACAAACGGGAACAGTTTGTCGTGGTCTTAGAGGATGCGGAAGAATACGCGCAATCCCTCACAAGAAAACTAGAGAGACCACACGGTACGTGGAAACGCTGACGAGCAGCGTTGTCGGGAGGAACAGGCGTGCTGGAATGCCAGAGCTCTGTAACTGGCGAGAGAGCTAGGGGACACTCTGTGGAAGGAGGCCAACACCCGCAAGGTGTTGACCGCCTCGCAGAAAAAAGTCCGAGAACTCTCTGCCATGGTACATGAGGATCTTGGCGTCCAGGCGGCTGAATTCATACGTCAATACCTCCCGGATGCTAAGAAAGCCACCAAACGCAAACATTCGCTATCACCACCACCCACTCAGGAACAACGTACCCCAGTAAGGGGCGAACGAGGCCAGCCAGGAATGGTGACAGGTAATGAAATTTCAAATTAAAATGAAAATGTAACATTTCCAGAAAATAATGAGGGAGAACCAAGCCCAAAAAGGCGCTGTTCCCACCAACCCTCTTTATCACAAACTAATTCTCAAACATTCGACACGTTGTGTCGCGAGCTATCGCAAAACCTGATAGAAAATGAAACACCCCTGGCAGTAGCGATGGACTCAAACACCATCGAAAAACCACCATCAGAAAATTATATTTCGAAATGCTGGGAACATGATCCAAAAGATCAAGTTGACGCTGGGTTTGCAAATCTCAAACCCCCTAAATTTTATTTAGAAAAGTGGGACGGCGACATTTTAGGCTATCCTGGATTTATTAACGGATTTAATAATTACGTTAATAAACGAAATGATATCGCTATCCCACAAAAATTAACCTACTGCAAGGGCCCTACCGAAATTTTTGGTAGAAAAAATTAATCATTTTCCCCCAGATAACGTTGGCTACATCCAACGCCTAAAATTCCTAGATAGTAGGTATGGGGACGAATCCAAGATTCGAGCTGAAATGTGGTTAAAAATAACTGCATATAACACAACCACTAACGATACAACGTCAATCCTAGACACGTTAGACACCCTAACCATTATGGTAGATAGGTATCGCTTACTTGCCAAAGTAATCGATGAGGAACAATTATTTAACATAGTAATTAAAAAATTCCCACCCCGATCTTACCAAAACACTTTAAAAAGTAACGAACGCAATGTTAAACATTTGTTCGAAGCAGTTAGATCGTTTATCAAAATTAGGGAGTTATCGGAGCCTATCTGTACATCTG
This sequence comes from Ericerus pela, assembly GCA_011428145.1. Lineage (NCBI taxonomy): Eukaryota > Metazoa > Arthropoda > Insecta > Hemiptera > Coccidae > Ericerus > Ericerus pela. The sequence goes on from WOFM01001381.1 coordinate 504,421, forward strand.
TACCAAAAAAGGTCGATAAACCTAATCCACCCCCGAAAAATAAAAATTTCTCTCAACCTAAAGGCAGGAGAAATTTTGCGATAATTTCGACAGAAAAGAAAACAAATGAAAGAGGACAGAATAAATCCAATCCTCGTAAACGACCAGCACAACGTTCGAATCGCACAAACAATAGGGATACTAATGAAACTTTATCTAATACAGATGCAGAGGGGACCTTATGGGTCCAGCTCCCATCTGGACAACGGATCCCGGCATCAACGGTGCGCATGCCGGTGAAACCAAACACTCCCTGTATTTTCTGCAAAGGTGACCACCATGCTCACCTATGCAGAAAAAAGAGTACTTTGGAATCACGACGTGCACACTACGATTGATATCGATTGTGCACGAGATGTGCGCAATCGCACACCCGTACCCAGTCAGTACTGCAAGGCGCTACCCCCTGCGAACTGCAAATGGTTCCAATGCAGCAATAGCAAACTACACTCAAATCTCTGCCCCGTGATGGAATACCTGATCACGGAGGGCAGAGTGATGGTGTGGGTGGAGCAGTTAAAGGACTGCAAACAATATCTACCGCCAGGTAACCTGTTTGATGAACAGAAACAAAACTTACCTGTACCCAATCCTAAACAAACTACTATTACAGACGACTGCAGCTTCCAAAAAAAGCACCGGTAGTCTCGTTGCGCAGCAACACCAAGAGGATGAGAACCTGAGTTCCGCGTCCAGAGATCCAGTGTTAAGTGAGTGTTTATCATTTTTTAGTATTAAAGATACTGACGCTCATTGCTTAACGTTTTCATCGTACATTCTCGCTCCAAACGATAAAGATCCAGTAAAAATTAATGGCTTTTTCGATTGTGGAAGCAAACGTAGCTATATGTTCTACACATATGCCTATAAACACCTCAGACAAAATTTTTCTGAGTTCACTGAAACAATCAAATTTAGAGGCCTAGCTGGACAAATGTCAAAACAAATTCGCACACAAATTGTAAAATTTGAACTATTCAAACGCAATGGAACTAAGGTTCAAATGGAAGCCAATACGGTTCCACACATCGCGAACAACCTTTCCGAATTTGATTTTGATGAATTTAAAAGCCGTTACCCACGATAATCCAATATCGATTTTTCAGGTTTGGACAGAGAATCTACGATACATTTATTAGTTGGTAACAATTACATGTGGTCATTTATAAAGCACATTAAACACTTGTCGCCAACCCTAACCTTAATTGAAACATACTTCGGAAAAATGTTAGGAGGATTCTTAGAAAAACCAACCAAATGTGAGGCATTCAAACCATCATTTTTTACATCTCCAGAAAGCATCGAAAATTTTTGGAAATTGGATACCTTAGGGATTGAAACCAAAAATTTAGTTGAGGACGATGCCGAAACTGAAGCATTGCACTTATTTTATAAAAATATAAAATTAGTGAACAATAGGTATCAAATCAAATGGCTATACAAATATAGCCCACCACCCCTAGTCAACAATAGACAGTTAGCTTTCAAACGATTAGAAAGGCAATTACCCAAATTGCAGAAAAATCCTCAATTTTTCGTGAGATACGATCAGTATTTTACCTCATTAATCGATCTAGAAATGATTGAACCTATCGAGAACTATAGACCCGCGGAAGTAGTACACTACTTACCACACAAGGGTATCTACAATCCAACAAAAAGCACTCCACTTCGAGTAGTTTTTGATGGATTGGCCAAAACTAAAAAGTTTAACTTGTCACTAAACGACTGCATGCACAAAGGAAAAGTACTATTAGCTGATCTAATAGCAATGCTTGTAAGTTTCCGTAAGAACCCTTACGCAATAATCGCTGATATTAAAAAAGCGTTTCATCAAATTGGATTGCACCTAGATGACAGAGATGTCACACGTTTTCTATGGATTAAAAATCCTAACAATCCCATGAACAATAACAATCTACTAACATTTCGATTCTGCCGTGTTCCCTTTGGAATCATAACGGCACCATTCTTACTCGCAGCATTGCTATTACATCACTTCCGATTGGTCGACATGGAGTTCCATGACAGATTTTTAGAACGATTTTACGTTGATAATTTAATCGTTTCCGTACCAACGTACGAAGAAGCAATAGAATTATACATAAAATCGAATAAATTATTCAACGATATCTCCATGGAACTCGCTCAATGGGGCACCAATTGTAAACAGCTAAGAAAAGACTTTAACCCACAACACGCATTAAGCAACCCAATCATAAAAGTGCTTGGCCTATATTGGAATATGGACCATGATGTACTTTACATGCCCAAACCAAAACCGTTTACATCTCCATGGACGAAACGAACATTCCTTAGGGTACTATCATCATTCTATGACCCTTTAGGTTATTTTGCACCAGCATTTGTTCCGTCGAGAACATTCATGAAAGTACTATGGTCCAAGGGATTGAAATGGGACAAAAAAATCCCAGACGATCTTGAACCAACAGCCAATGAGATAATAACTGATCTCAGCAATAGCCTCAACTATTGTATACCTAGACAATTCTATCTAGGAACTTATAATCCTAATACCTACCAACTACACGTATTTGTAGATGCATCACAAGTAGCGTACTCAATGGCAATATATATCAGATTTAGAAACACTAAATCGAATTGTCATGCAGTACGATTTGTAACAGGAAAATCACGCGTAACACCTATGCAACCGATAACAATTCCCAAACTAGAATTGATTGCAGCACTTATAGGTGCACGTGGACTACGTTCCCTACGTAAACTGCTTGGTTTACAGAATGCACCAACATTCTTGTGGTCTGATAGCAAATGTGTCCTCACATGGCTATTAGAAAGAAAAGTCCACCCACAATTTGTAAAAAATAGAGTCGACGAAAGAAAAAGTATAAAACCTGTAGAATATCGATATGTCCCATCAACGGACAATCCTGCTGATATTGACTCACATGGTTCTTCTATCCACGAACTATCCAAATCATTATGGTGGTCTTCCCCAACTTGGCTATCCCAAGATGAAAAATCTTGGCCAAAAACCGATTTGAATATAATCGAAAGCCTACCAGACCAACCGACCAAAATAGATACGACTGTATTTCACACAATGAAAGAGGTTTTATCTTCAACCTCTAAAAAATCTGTATCAATAACACTTGATGACGAATCAATTTTTGACAAACATCATCCTGCCAAATATCTAAGGCAGATGAAATCGGCAAAAAGATTCATCCCACACTTCTTCATTGGTCCAAATACAGATCAATGTGAAGTTACACTACCAGAACCTGATGTTCTGTCTCAACAGTGGATAGCTGATCCACAAAACCAAAGTCAGCCACTTGATTTGACAACCACCAAATCATGCTATATTCCGAAAGATGAAATACCTTTCGAAAGTTTCATACATCTACCATTGAACACTCTGTTCAACATAGATATAACAAAATTCAATACCTTATCCAAACCCGTACGTATATTCTTACAATGTATAGAAGCCATACGACGATTTAGTAAACAACGAATAAGGAGGAAAAGATTAATTTCACCTTATGCATCGTTAGATTTCACATTTCATTTTGCCCTACTCTGTTTCATCAGAGCTGATCAAAAGAAATACTTCGGAAAAATACTCGAAGTATTAGAAAAATGAAATCACCCTCCGTACGTTCTGTACGAAAAATTCCATATCCTGATTGATCCATCTGGGATATTACGTACTGTAAATTATCTACCCGATATCGAGTACGCAAGAGACATGTTATCACCAATACTGATGCATCCTAAGTCTCACTTAACAAAATTAATTCTGATGTAAACACATATGAAAAACATACACTCTGGTACGAAATTTACCATAGCCGACTTTAGAAGACACTATTATGTGCCAAAGTCACTAAAAGTGTTACCTCAAATTTTAAAAAAGTCGTGCACGCTATGTAAAAAAGCTGAAACAAGACCATTTAAACAACCAACTTTTTCAGCACTACCAGACTTTCATCTGGTACCTTTCGTGAATCCATTCACCTATACAGGTGTGGACATATTTGGCCCATTTATGGTATTTGACAAATACCTGCCAAAAACGAAAACACAGTTGGAAACACCAACTACACCACCCGTTAAAAATTGGGTGCTGATATTTACGTGTCTGTCCACTAGAGCAGTACACCTACTCGCAGTGTCAAACTTGACAACTGAGGATATCTGGACAGCGTTCTTAACATTTTTCGCTGACAAAGGTATGCCAAAAGTTATCCTATCTGATAACGCAGCGCAATTCCACCTAATTGCAACGTACTTACCAGAATACTGGAAAACGTTCACTGAGAAACAAAAAATAAAACCTAGTTTAGATGAAAGAGGCATTAAATGGCACTTCATCCCAGCTAAAGCACCATGGTATGGTGGAGTTTATGAAAGACTAATCGGTATTATAAAACAAGTGTTTTATAAAGTCCACGGTCACAACTCAATATACAAACATACCTTTCAAGCGAGCTTGAAAGATATACAAACAATGGTCAACAGAAGGCCACTATGCTCATCTCCGGATGAGTTAGACCAGTTGACACTAACACCCGCACATTTCATGCGGGCCAACTTAGGACACCTAAGCAATCCGATTAATGAATCGAAAAAAGACCCAACTCCTACAGCAAAACAGCTTATGGACATTTGAAAGCTCGACCAAGATTACCTAACAAACCTTTGGTTAACTTGGAAGAGACAATATCTCTTATATCTAAGAGATAGACCACCAACTGCGCTCTCCAATCCAGGGCGCACGGTACCATTCGTACCGAAAGTAAACGACTTAGTACACGTTTTGGACTACACATCCTAACCTGGCATTTACAAACTTGCAAAAATCATTGATTTAGAGAAATCTTGTGATGGACAAGTCCGTCACGCAAAAATAGAATTTTCAAGCAAGCAAACATCTACAAGACCTCTCAAGTTATTAGCTCCATTAGAGTTAGACGACAGAGATGTAGATAAACTCGATACGTAGTATCGTACCTCCGATAGGTCTTTCCTGATTATGACAAAAAATAGACTGGACTGACAAGCCAAATTACTGACTTTAGGGTACGCCATAATTGGACATTATACTCCTAAAAATGGTATAACTACAATTTTTTGGCACCCACTATTACTGTCATGTGCTTTATAAACAGCTACGGGTAATAGGTGGCAGAGTGCACTACTATTTAATTAAGCATCGTTGATGTTTATACGACTCGCTAATTCCCAAATATTCGTTTACAGAATCTGTGATCTACGGCCAATAACTCGTCTCATCCTCTCAGATGCAGCGTCCGGCGATCGAAAAGAACTTTCGTTGAAAGCTTCTTTTTTTTCTTGTCACCTCATTACGCCGTAACGTCAGAAAAAAGAAGAAAAGTTTTTGTTCCTACTTTATCCATAATTTTCTGTAAATAACTATTTTCTCATGTTTATATTGTTTTTGTTATGTTTATTGTTCATTATATAGTAAAATAACATTTCATATAACATGTATGTCTAATCTTTATCATAGATTTCAGGAGAATCTTCGGAGGTGGCCACTGATGGCCACCCAGGAACACCACCCCCAGTGTCATGGCTACAGCCACGAGTCCTGTGCGCACTAGCGATGCGCAGAGGACTCGACTTGACTGGAGATACTGAGCTGAGGTGATGCTGACAGTTGTTCCACAACCAGGTGCGAGCTAAGGTGTGTGACAACGAACATATTTTATTCGTCCTTGTGACGTTAAACCAACATTAAGTAAACTCCTCCACTACAATATCCACCAATAAGAGCTATGCATCAATAAATCAAATTTTAAATTGATTTAACTGAAATTTTTGAATTTCTGAGTTTTATAAAACTACAACATTACCGATTTAATTTGTAATTAAAAGCAATAATTGTGGTAAGAAGAGACCTAGTCAAAGGAAAAGACAATAAGTATTAATAAATTTGATAATGAACTAACATTTTGAACAGAGATACGCCTGTTTGTTTTGAACACAGCTTTTTATCAGTATTAGCAGTCCAGTATGTATATAGTCAAAGGGTTGTAGATACAAATTACCAAATTCCGGAGAATATGATTATTCTTTTATGCCAGTGTACACGTGCTCGGTGTAGATGTTAATGACAGTTGATCCCTTGTAAAACAGCAGCATGTAGTCTCCATCATGTATATCCTCAAAGATTATAATAATAATAATAGGCTAATAAAACTTGATGAATGCTAACCTGTTTGAACTTTCCGCGAGTTACCTTCAAACTGCCTTTTCGGATGATTGGTAAAATCGTAAAATACGTTTTGATCGAGAATATCTTTGAAAATATTAATATTGCCCATCGGTGGGTAGTTTTCGAATTTGTCATAAAACCTTTCTTGTTCATCGAAAGGAATATCATCGAGTATTGGTTCCGTCAGTCTTTCTTTGTAAGCATTTATTACAGTATTTCGGATAAAGCCCGGTGTGTGCGTCACATTTCTCATAAATAATAGGAGATCTTTATTAAATAATCGATTGACATCAATACCCCAAAGGAAATCTACATGATTCCACTTATCGTCTGGTATCATGTTGCGTCCCATTGGTTTTGGTAATTGTTGGTACAAAAATTTAACATCCTGCAAAAGCAAAATTAATTATTTACAGTAAAAAAATTGAAAATAATATTACAATGAAATCCAAGTTAAGCCATTTTGATATTTGTAACAGTACAAAGTATCCCGGGGATGAACTGGTAAAGTTTGATGGTTAGTGGTACTTAATAAAACAAATATACCAAAAAAAATACCTTCGTGAAAGAGATACCCTACATGTTGTATATCTATGCACATGAAGTTGCATAGCATCGTTTGGTAGGAGTAATTTTTAAAGGGCTAATAGGAATATAAACTTCAATAATACCGAGATAGTACATATTAGGAAGTGAATGAGAGGAATAAAACAAGTTACGTATAAAAATTGTACGTATTTTTTTTTTAAGGATATTATGTAAACGTGTTTCAATAATTTAAAAAAAAAAAACAAAAAAAAACATTACACCTAAACGCAGGCCATATGTTGTGACAACTTGTTATCATTTTATCAATTAATACTACTAACCACCCAAGTTTAGAAGTCGATTTCTAGAACACCCTGTATACTTAGTCTGCGATCTAAACTCACCAAAACATTAGCTAAAATATCATTTTTTCCATGATAAAATTTAACAGGAATGCTGATTTTACTCAAATCATATGCCGGTGGTGTCGCAGACTTGTATCGCAAAATGTTTTCTTTCAACCCGTAGTCGTACTGCAGAAATTTACCTGTAAATGTGAAAAAAAATTTTCCCTGTTAAACCATAATTAAGCTCGAATAAAAACCTTTGCTTATATTGATTTCAAAAGTGGGATGAAATAAAATACTTCATTGAAAATTTTTCCACGAATTTCTGTTTAAAGTATATCTTATGCGACATTATAATGTTTCGACCAGAGTTAAATTCATGACAACTGGTTATATTTTCCGTTTTTCAAAGCGAAAATTTTCTAAATTTAGATCTCTGCATAAATGCAGTGTGCTGAATATTGACTGTGTATCTTTTTTTTCAAACCGAACAAAGATGACTTTGATTTCAAAGAGAATAAATTCAATCGATTAGAAAAACGGTGTTTCGTATGAATTTAAAAATAAATTTTGATTAATTGTTATTCCGTAGGGCATAAAAATTTAAAGTAATTTATTTGCTTCTATACCAAAGTCTTTTTTCCACAACCGCTCCATCTTTATTGCAGCGAAAGGTTTTCAGAATGAATGAATATTCACGGCAGATCCTTGATCAAAACTTTTCTTCTCAAAAATGAAAGTTTTTCATTTATTTACTAATTTTTTTTGTTAATATCAACTTTATTTACTTATTTATTTTTTTATACTAAATAAAAATTTGAAAAATTCCACGTTCTATTCAAATATTTTGAGGAATCAAAATTAAAAAATTGCAACATACCTGAACTGATCAATTGAGAGTAATTTATTAATTTACTTTACTAATATTAACTTGGTTTTATTTTTTTTTTATTTTTTTTTATTTTTAGGAATAAAAATTAGAAAATTGGAACATACCTGAACTAATTAATTGAGAGCAATGTATCATATTCTTGCTAGAAGTTCCAGCTGGCATATTACTCATAAGTATCGGAATCAGGCTCTTCAACAAAACATTCAAATTTTAATGAACTGAATCATTTTTAAACTAGGTATCACCCGCATAAAATTCTATCATATTTGATTTAAAATCGTAAAGTGAACGTACTGCGTTGAATTGTGCAACATCTTTTCCAAATAATTTGAATATAATCAATTGCTCGCACACATTGTAATTAAATATCGACGTACCGCAGAGAATTTTACAAAATAACGATGTCATTAAATCATGTTCCAAAAACGCCCCTTTGCTGTACCAATCAGACATAGACTGAAAAATAATAATCATTAGAATATATCAATTTTTTTTAATGTTTTATTTTATTTTACCAAATTTTAAGATGACCGAGGGGTATATTATGGTATGATAGGTCATTTGTTATAAAAATTCAATTTTTACTCTTGTCAATCGTTTGCTATAGTATTTTATTGGAAGTTAAAAATATATAGTCCCTAAAAAACATGTTGATAGTATTCTCGACAGTTGAATAAGGTGTAATGGAATTTTTTATTGTTAAAAAATGAAGTTTTGACTTTAATTTTAATTTTCTTTAACTTCATCCCTTCCAATAATTAGTGAACTAAGCATAAGAAATTTGGAGCGCTGATTCTGCCACTCTAATAAATAAGGGTGTCCAAATTTCTTTTGTAAGAGGAAGTTTTGCTTAGTCATATTAGGTTGTATCTATATTTCACGTTTGGGCGCATGTGTCTTAGCTTGATAGTGTGTGTGTATTGGTATAGAGATGTCTATTTTCAACACGACATATGCTCAGCTAAAGCTGCACAGAACATTAAACGAAGTCGATTTTGCATTGATGATGATGGTTGATGATGATGGTTGATGATGATGATGAAAGATCTTTGTCACATTTTTGTACAACAGAGCATGTAGAGAGTTGGACATCTCTTTAGCTAAATGTCTCTGGTGTGCTCTACTGCCATATTGTTTCATGGTGGAGGTAGCAAACCTCACTTGTGTGTAGACACATTTAGATGCAGGCAATATGGGTAAGGCTCTTTAATAGCAAGTATGTGCATGAGGGTGATAAGAGATGAGCTGCTATCTTGTGTTATTCATTTTTCAGGAATTTTACATTATTTATTATTACTATATATTATATAATAATACAAAATATTGGTTCACTTCTTATCACCCTCATGTACATACCTGCTAGTATAGGGCCTTAGCATTTGGCTAGGTTGGTGTGGTGTATATACGCAACACGTCATGAGCGTTACTAGTAAGTACCTAAAGGCATGGGTATTCCCCTACATCAGTTAGCTGTCTGTATACGTAATTACATAATATATAGACGTGTAATTCATAGTTTAACATCTATAAGACAATTAGATTCAGCTGCTGTGGCAAGCCATAACTGCTTCAGTCGATGTAGGGTTGAGCCTTAAGAAGGGGAAGCAGGGTAATAGTCTCCACAAACACTCCACACTGTTTTTTCACCTTTTGTGAAAAAATAAGTCCCACATACTAAACAGTTGGGGGATGTCGAACTGATGGTTGTCCACAACTTACCTTTCTCCTGGGACCAAAGAATTGTCCTTTGAATATTATTTCACTCAGTCTTGCCGAGGATATGGCCTAAAAATATCCCAGTATGGTAGGTTAAAAGTGATCTTGTGCCTCTTCTTCTGCATTGTCTATTTGCCTGAGTAATATGGATTGGATTAAGATATTTCGGATCAGGGAGACATTGGATGGCAAAGCAATGAATATGCTGCATAGGCGAGTCCACTTCCATTGGTTTTGTTTTTGATTGTGAACTTCGTGATTGGTAATTATCGTCAATAGGTGTGATTGATGGAGAGGACTTAGTCATTTTATGCACGATGGCATTTGCTCTAGGCCCAGGTTTATTTAGCGATTGGTTCGCCAAGATTTTAAATGTGATAAGAGCAAGAAGATGATCATGCTTGTTATTGGATTGGTCTATTTCCTGTTTTAGGAGGCCAGCCTCTTTATTCAGAGTAAGATCATTGGATGATATTTGATAGGGGGCGATATGATTACGGTGCTTGAGAGAGGCTTCAGTTTCTATATTTTCAGTTGGAACGAAGCGAGGGGAAGCTTCTCCATAAATGCATTCACTCATAGAACAACATTTCTGATGGCGCCATTCCTCTGAGATGGCCAATTAGGGATTGCAATTTTAGCAAAATGAGAGAAAATGTGATAGTTAAATCACAGAATGAGAAACAAGAGAATTCAAACTGAAAGTAAAATGGCTAAGTTTTTAAATGGTATGTTCCCCTTTAACTTTGCAATAAAATACGATGAAACTAGAAAAGATACTGCTCTTTCTACATTTGACAAGGGACTGAACAATGGAACAGTTTTTAGTTGTGCATTTTGGTGGAGATTTGTCATGGTTGGTTATCATTACAATAAATCAGCTGTTTTATTGGGAATCATCACTTCTCCGCTTTCGTATTTTTTCTTTGGGGAGTTTGAAGTGTTTTTTTAGCATGTGCGAGGAGTATAGCAATGGTTTTGTTGCATTGCTACATTTTTCTTTTTTTGATTGTCAGAAATCTGCAGTTTAAAAACGCACGTGGGTTTATTTCACTGTGACGTATTTTTTATTTTATTTTTCGCCTACAGTTATATTTGTTTTGAGTGACAGGTTCTAGACCTGGTGGCGGAACTTTTTTTCTTTATTTATGTGGGGGTTTTTGTCAATAAAAAAATTTTGGGGATTTTTCCAGTAACTCACCCCCTACCCCGCAGTAGGGGTATCCCATATTGAAGGAGTTAAAAAAGTTTTTAGTTTCACTACTTTTTACAATAAAACATTTGATAGCCTTGGAGGCCATCTGTTGCAATAACGTTTTCTACTTATTTTATCTAGTACTACTACCTGCCATAACAGTGTACAATTTTGCAGTCGATTCTCTGGTCACCGAATTAGAAAATGCATTCCTCCTCCTCTTCCAACTTCTCATAATTTAATGTATAGTTTTTTCTAATATTTGATAATGGATTGAAAAACATTGCAAGTTTTATTAGTTACTTGAATTTCTTTTGCAAATGGTACTAGACGTCTGAATGCAGAAGTGGTATGAGACAACATAGCGACTGGAGCAATTCCGATGTGAATCAAAATTTTTGGATTATATTCCGGTCTCGTTGCGGCAAACGCATAAAATATTGTCGTTCCCAGCGAGTGGCCGATGTAGATTACTTTCTTGCTATTGGTTACATTTAAAATGTAATCAACAGCGGCTGGTATGTCATATTTTCCCATTTCGTGAAAACTACGCAAAGTAATAAGAAATTAAAGTATATAAATTAAAATTTATTTTTACAGAAAAATTTTTAAGATAAATTTTCGAATGAAATTATTACGTGTAGTTCCAGAATTCTTTTTGTTTTGGACTTAGTGATACGTGACTTCTTGAGTAAGTGTTACCGCGTGCGTTGGCCATCCAGACATCATACCCTTCGTCAGCGAGTATATACCCTGATTTGGAGGAAAAAAATTCTCGTTGTTCATAAAATTTAGATTATAAGTATTCTAAAAATAGCATTCGTTATTTAATTTTTTTTTTTTTTTTCACTGAAGGAAAATAAATATACAAAAAACATGAAGCGGAATGAAAGAATGATACATATTTAAGTAATTCGTACATTTTTCTCATTATCAGTTATATCTGTAAGGAGCAAAAACCAAATTTGTTCAATAAGCAAAAAAAATGCTTAGAATACATTCTGTTATTCAAAAATTACCAGAATGTGAAAATTTGTATTCTGGCCATTTTTAATTGCTCAGAACACATTCTGAGCCATAACACGAGTTTGATGTTGTGGTATTAGCCTAAATGCACAGAATGTGTTGTAAAAGTTTCTCAATTGCACTATGCATTTCAGGGTGTAATGACTTGAACGATGTAAGCGTTAATGGAATACCATTTCATTTTTATCAGCAAATGACAGAACACATTCTGTACATTTTTTTGCTCATTGAGTGAATTTGGGTTCTGCTCCTAACTATATTAATATATAAACATCACTGTAACAAATGTAACTTTGTTGAAATAAGTAATTCTTAAGTCACTAATGATACTTGAGTATTGTTCTTGCATACTGGCCATAGCGTTACTGCATTTATAGGGTGTTTAGATTTAGTTTGGCAAACACTCAGATATGATCAGAACTTACTTGATAGAAGAAATAGAGAAATAAAATGTTGAAAAATGCTGAATTTCAAATTTAAAAAAATACTCGGTTTGGATACTTTGAATAATCACAATTTTTCTTTTATAATAAAAGGGTAATACTTGCTCAAACACATAAAAAACAACCACCGGTTCTGTCATATTCTGTCTATAGATCTAGAATATGTCGTACATTGAACCTAAATGTTTTTAAAACAAATATTCACGTTCATTATTTGTATGTGGTAGAGTTGGAGTGGTCATGAAAATGAAATAATAGAGGATGACGATAAAGGTGATGATATGGGAAAGTAATGAACGATTTCATCATATTTTCTATCTAATCATTATGTTCATCTATTTTTGGCTGAATAGCCTGCAAAAAGAAAAATGTAGTTGTCTTGAGAAATTACTAATGTTGAATTTATCGTTTATCTATAAAAAAACAACCGCCCAAATCAGCGTGGTAAGTTTTAGTTATTAAAATTCACAAGACTGTGTTCATAAAATAATAAGGAAACAGTACATAGTTGAGATATCAGCTGGTACTGGATATATGATTCTGTGCATATCTCGACATAATTATGTAGAAGCAACGTTCCGATGAACCGTAGAAAGCTCTTGCCAAAAGGATTAAGTTGTCTTATATTTTAAATGTGATACTGTTGTATTGAATTATAATTGTATTTTGTTTGAAGTATCATGTTGTTAATAAACCAAAAATACTCAAGTCGTGTTCAACCATGTATTGTTAATCAAGGGGCTAGAAACTGTCGAAAATTTAGAAAATTGTGTTTTTTCCCCCTTTTAAGTGTCAGGAAAAGACTCAGTGTAGGTTGAGATCGTGTTATGATTTTTTATTCTACTGAAATCTTAATCATCACAATAAATTTTCATAGTTGCATAACTGAGTGGAGTATACATGTAATGGACCAGTAATACTCTATTATCGAATGGTACGATTTCTATACTAAAGTCTCCCTTATATCTCGGTTATTACGGTTCTACAAACCATTGAAAGGTGCAGAGGTGCGTTTGGACTTGATCAACAATGATCAAATTGAGATTTTGTTATAATTATGCCCATGTCTGTATCCCTGAATGGCTTATGAACCACCAAATTAAACGGAAAGTAGGGTATATTTTCAGTTCCACTAATACCTGTTCATTATAGAATATAGTCAAACAGTTGGAATAGATACCTATATTTGAAAAAACGTTAATTATTCTACATGGTTATGAATTCGTGAAATAATGACCACAGCCTTTTTATTTTTTAGGTAATTTGATAGACGAAGTTTTGAAGACCGATGGAAATGTAGAATGAATCCGGAGGGAATGAAGACCATTCTGAGTGTCATTCTAAATGAATAATGGATTTTAAAAGTGAGAGCTAGGGTGTTTTGGGCGATGAAAAAGTAGCAGGAATGTCATTATTGACTGCTGTTATATTGGCTAAGACATCAAATTTCTCATTCGAATTATGAATGAAGAGTTATTGATTCGTGAAAAAAGGTAAGAGAGATAAAAAATTTAATAAATCGGGGAGAGTTAGTACATGAATGAAGTTATTCAAATTGAAATATTTACCGAGTGATTTTTCGGGTCCATTTATGATCCAATCAATCGACGAGCAAAGTAACCCGTGATGTAATAAAACTGGGTACTGATTTTTCGCTTCGTTTCTGGATTTTCCATGAGGTATTCTGTGGTATTCGAGGAGATAGCCGTCTTCAGACTGAATGATGTGAGCTTCTGCCGGATAACCATGACGTTTGATTATTTTTGGCTGTGTATCATCAAACACAACATCAGATTGGTCATCATTTTATAAATTCGATACCCGGTCAAGGTTAAAGGTAGATATTTATTTTTTGAAAACTTCTAAAATCTGAGTACCGATACTGTATCGATAGTATAACTTTTGTTTTTCATTTTCTTAAATAAAGGTATGGTCAAAAACTTTTATAGAAGAAAGAGGGCCAGTACTTACCTACAGAAGAAACTAAAAATAAAATATAACTCATCAATTTTTCGTTTGTGTTAGGGAATTCCGAATAGAGGTTTGTTTGGTGGTTTGATAGTAGGGGGTTGGAAAAAAAATCTGTAAAAAGTAACCAGGAAAAAGGTTTAAAAGTTTATTTTTTCCACAAAAATATGGTACGAATTTTAGTTTTTGGAATAGAAATTACTCTTATGTTTTCAAATAGAATAATATGAGATTGGAAATCAATAATATTTTTAAATAAAACTTTTTTTCAAACTTTAATGCAAAAATCTTCAAGCAGAAACAGAATTCATATTACCTAACTTGAGAAAAATAAATTGTCAATTTCTCTCAGTTTAAATGGAAAACATTATAAACATAATATTATTGAAAATATTCAAATGAAATAACAAAGAAATATGACGTGTAATTTGATGATCGATCATGAAGTCAAGAAAATAAGTTATTGGAAAAAATTTTTCTTACGCATTAGATAAAAAAACAATTTTTAGATAAATGTAAGTCATTCTATTTGGTGAAAACAGTGGCTTTTCGAAGCAATTCACTTGAGTGGGATGAAATTCCCATTTGGATCAACTTTTGTTGTAACAAAATTGCTAAATTTCGGAAAAATTTAAAATAAACCATGAAAAAAAATTATCTCAAAGAACGATTCTTCCGACTGAAATCGAGCAAGGGAAGTGAGACACTCTCCATACTTCCCTGCTCGAAGTGTCCCTGGGTTAAAATTAATGAACTCTTAGCAATTTCTCATAATTTACTGTTTTACTAACAGAAGTGCAGAACCAATTTTCTGGGAATACTGTTGGAAGGTTGAACTCGAAAAGAATTATATTCATCTCAAAAAGTCCCGAGCTTCTCTACTTGACTCAGTGTGTAAGTTTTGATGAAAAGTTCTCTTGGGAAGATGTGATCGCGTTTGTATCTAACGCTCTTCTGTAGGTCTTATCATCCCCTTAATGTTCAAAAAATTATTCAAATTGTTCTATTTGGGAATATCAACTTTTTTTCTGCTACTTTACAGAACTCCTACTTGAAAGAAACTAAAACTGCTTAAGGTTATATTGAGAATTCAATATTGAGAAAAGATGTGGAGAATCCAAAACTTGAGTGCAGAGCTTTTTTTCTGCGTAAAATGTAGCTAATATTAATTGAATTACATACACTGAAGCAAACATTGACTTATTGATGATTATAATTTTCATTTAATCCGTATTAATAAAATTCGATGCAAGTGTGGGAATGCGTGTCAGACAATGACGCATTCACCACCATACGAACGCCGGTTGTTCGAGTGTATGCACGGCGCTTATTAATTAAGCTACCAAGAAGATGTGTCAGTTGTGATTGCCAAAAGGAAGTTTGGTGGTATAAGTAGAGCCTGGCCCATTACTGGGCTGACAAGTGGGGTAGTATAATACACACTCGATTGCCACCAAACCAAGAGTCGCCATACCACTCTCCTCGTAGGTAGTTAGTTTGTCAGAACCTTCGATAATGAGACTCGCCGATAGAAGTGTGTGGCAGAGCATGTCTCCCCTGATCACTATAGATCATTTTTTTTGGGGGGGTCAGTATATTTGTTCGCCCTAACTTCAAAACCCCTTAGCAGATTAAGATTAAATTTTTAGTATTTATTTGTGTTATTCCAGGGCATTTTTGAAGCCATCGTCGAAGTCTCTAGCCCCTTTGAAGACAAAGTTGTTTATTTTTTCAAAATTCATTATTTTCAGTACAAAAATGAACAAAAATGAACAAAAATGAATAAAAGAGAATGAAAAAAATGTCGAACTGTGGGCGCAGCGCAGGCAAAGCTGCGGGTAACAGCTGGTTACATATATTTTAAATTTCGAAAAAAGTCCTTCAAAATATTTATTTCACTGTTCAATTGAAAAAAAAAAAAAAATCATTTTTGTCATCTGTATGCATAGAGAAATTCAGTAATTTGGATTTTGTTAGTCATTTGAAATTAATATGAGTAGATTTAATTTGAAACCATAATAGTACATAACAGAAGCCTAATTAGAAGATTTGAGAATGAGGCAGTTTCAAAGAAAAATTCGTAGTCTGCGCGGCGTATTCTTCCAAAATATACAATCTTCAACATACTAGTGAATACGGTGTAGATAAATGATTTAGAAACAATACCAACACATAGGTTCATAGACTGATTAATAAAAGTACGCAGTATAACTACTGCTAATGGTGTACTATGAACTCGAATAGTATTGAATCAAATCGTAGGAGAAGTTTTTGTTCCAACTTTTGTTCCATAACTGGCAAATTTCGACTCGAATCTAAAAATTATTCTGTGTAATTTAAAAAAAAATGTAACCAAGAAGTGTTCTTCAAAAAAGCAGCGAGTAAGTAGAAAAAAAATCGTAAACAGTGAAAAAAAAAATTCTATCAGAAAAATTTTAAAAATTATACTTTTCTTGCGTGAAAAACTAGTTTTTCAACGATTTTTTACATTAAATATATTCGTATAAAATAGCAGGCTTTTAATTAATAAAATAGGGCCCTACTACCCCATTTCCTATTTCGACACTAAATATGTCCTTCATATGCTATGTAAAATGGCTAGTCGAAGCCTAATAACAAAAAATAAAATAAAAGTCCGAAATATTACTAAGAGGGGCTTTACACCTCCCATTTTGTCCTCTTTTCCACGATATTGACTGATTTAAAATTTTTTATATAATTTATGGCTGTATGATTTGTTGTAGGTACTCTTGTCGTTTTAAAATCGTACTGTCGCTTATTTAAATGTATAGAATTATAAATGAAAGATGTTGTCATTTGGCGAGAACTAAATTGAAATGGCATTGAAACTTATCCCCTATTCCCGTGTCGGTACGTTTTAAAGGGGTGCTACAATATTATCATTTAAAAATAATTCTTTCATTTCGAATTACTTCGCATTCAAACTCGAATGTAAATAAGAGGTACTTGATGCGTTGTATACGTTTGTGTAGCCTTTCAATAACACTTAGTGACTTGGAATAGGCTTATATGCATATGCAGCTGTTAAATAGTTGCGTAGTCTACAATCTATTTTTTAATTTATCTTGATTTCGGATCGGAAAGTTTCCTCCGTTTGACCTTTATTTTTCTCGCTTAGCAGAAAAATGAATAAAATTTTTAAAATTCGTTTTTTCACCATCATTTGTCATACCTACCGAGTAAAATTTCTTTGAATGTATTTTAGTGATTTTTCAAAGGGAAAAATTAGCCTTCGTTATAGATAGAGTTGTATTTTAGCTGCTAATCCCTCAATGAGTTCGAAAATATCTTATAATCAAACTTATATCGTTACTAGTAGTAAGTTCACATAAACTTTGTTAATATAGAAAATTCCAAGACTATGATAATTTAAAAATGTTCAAGAAATTTGTCTCATTTAAAATTTTGAAGCGTTATTTAAAAATAAAATGACTTGAAAAATTCAACTAACATTTTACGTGTTTAATTTTGTGGGTTTTTCGGGGGTCGTTCTTCTACGCTGTTGGAGATTCATTTGAATTGTTATAAATTTTTTATCACTTTATCTAGTTATCAGCTGTTCCCACCTGTTGCCAAATGTCAGCAGAGAAATTTGTTTCATTTCAACTTTGTAACAGACGAGTAGGATACAAATGTTTTCTTTGAAGAAGTAAGGAGTTTGATAGAAGAAGAAAATTTAAGTAAAAATTCACACTTATTGTTAAAATGGAAGGACCTGTAACATATTTATAGCTCTAAAATTGTCCCAAAAAGAAATGAAAACCTAGAAATAAAACATCTAAATTTGATTCCTGTTGAGGAGAATTCCTATAGTTAGAATTCTTCAACAAATAAGATAATTTCTTATTATTATCTTTTATTCAATTCAAAATATTATGATACACTTTTAAACTGTTACTTCCTATTTTAAGTTAATATAATTTAATTTAATTGAAAGCTGGTTATCCATAACTTCTAGTATGGACCTTTACTTGATAGTTTGGTTGTCGACACAGAAATGAATTTGTCTTTGAAAGGAAGATAATACATTGCCCGTAATTTCATTGTTAAGTCTTCATAATAGCCAACCAAAAAGGTGGCATAACATGGGACATCCGCCAAATATGATGACTATTCATTGTCAGCATATTTGGTGTTTTTCTGTGGGAAGCTAGGTAAAATATATAGAAAGCTATTATTCCAAGAATTAGGAATGATAGTTGTCTATATTTGTTCAACACGTTTTTGTAGACAAACTGAATTGTCTGCAAAAATAGGATGGAAAAATTCCCATCTTTTGAACAGGTAACACAATTTACCGCATCAGTAATTTTTCCATGGTGGAGGATAATCTGGCCATTTCCTATTTTGTTCCTTCCTTCCCACAAACATTTTTTATGGATTACTTGCTTACCTTATCCAGATATTAGCCTAAAGTTGTGATGTATCAGTTTCATCATTTTCTGTTCAAGATTAATATGATGCTAGGATCTGTATTTACTTATTTATTTAAAAAAAATTTGTTTTAATTTTTGGTTTGCCCTAGTATTCTTCCACTGCCTCTTTCTCCCAAGTTAAGAAAATGTTTAGTCAACATTTTCTCGCAAAATAGGTTGAAAAGTTGATTTAATTCACTTATTTATGAATTTATTTATCTGTTTATCAGAAAACATGCATCTTATAGTCATAACTTTGCTTGCATTGAAATGGTCTCATATTTTTCCCTCTCCTCTAAAAACTTTTTCTCAATAAACATATAATAATCTAAATAAATAAAAAAAGACTAACTAATTTTTTACCCCGGCCTAGACTGTGTAAGTTTCAAACCTGGCTCACTTGGTCGTGAAAATTATCCTAAAAAGTTTGACAATAGTATTAACTCATACACCAAAAGTTTATTATTGAATCGATTTTGATTAGCAAAATATGAGATTTCCAAATCAGTTTGGAACATCGAAAATTATTTTCATTTCTTCACAAAGTGTAGAAACAGTGCAGCAATGTGTTTTTTCTTAACTGTTTGTTGTTTATTTCTTCAAAGCATAGTTTACCCTTATGCAAGTTGCAAAATGTCACAATGAAAAAGGGCCATTTTACTTGGTAATGCTTATACAAACAACTAAGTTCACTTCGGAATAATATTTAATTAATCTAAAATTCTATTAATAAATGAAATTTATCTGTCTAATCCAATAAATAATAACCTTTTTTTGGTGTATTTGTTGAAAATTTTTGTAATCAACTAGTTAGCCACTCCTGATTATCAGCTCATTGACAATCTCTCATTTGGTAACCAGTTGAGTAAAATACTATTACCCAAATAGTTAGCAAAACGAATGATTGTTGAGAATGATTGTCGATAAGTTGCGTAGTTGGAGCACAAGCCTCAATTGTAACGAGTTGATTGATTATCGTGAGTGGCTAACTAGTTGAGTACAATATTTTTTCAACAAATTCACCAAACAAAGGTTATTATTTATTCAATTAAATACCTTAACGCCTTTAATCAACAGATTTTTTTCTTTCAAATAATCAAATAATTAGGGAGAGGTGAAATATTTTGTTTATGGGGATCACTATGTAAATCAGCCCCCTTTTATGCTGACATTGCACCACTTGCATGTAAATGGTAGGTAAAGAAATGAAAAAAAATTCCATTAAGAAAAAACTCAATTTCTTCATTAGTGAAAAAATGAAATTTTTTTCAGTGAAGAAACAAACAAAAAATTGTTAAGAAAAGACTCATTTTTATATTGCTGAAGAAATTAAATTTTTTTTCAACTGTTACGAATCAGTTTGGTAATGTAGAACTTTGTTAACTAAAATCAATTCAATAATAACGTCTTTTTGGTGTATGAGTTGCTAAAAAGTTTTTTTTCAAAGGTCGTCTGGTTCTCGAAAAATACTAAAATTTACGCAAGTTTTACATAAAAGTGAATATTAAACAACGGCTTACTTTCGAAGCTGTGTACGCAAAGTTGTCGCAATATTCATTCTACGAATTGAAATTTCACTGAATATTCAAAGAATAAAGAGAAGAATGACGCGAATGCTACGTTCGGAAAAGGGAAATATATTATTTTTTTAGATTATCTTACCGGTGTCAAATACGTATCTGGATCGTCTGTAGCTTGAAAATCTGCAATAACTTTGTCACAATTACATCGAGGAAAGAACACACAGACTAAACTTATTGTAATTGCCAAAAAAATTTTCCTGGTCATGATTTTGTAATAATATTTCACACACGAATAACGAAAGAACTGTCACGGTTTATTGAAACGATCTGGTATTTATTTTCTGCTCGACTATTGCTACATAAACACCGCGTGAACATACGTCAGTCAATTAAAATTGAAACTGAAAGAAAAAAAAATTATCATTTATCTACGTGTTTTAACGACGATGAAAACACTGGACTTCTGAACTTCGCCTATGATTCGTGTAAGTACATATATATGTACGTATGTATAATATTCATTTGTTATCTTTTCGGAGATTCAAAAAATAAAGAAAAAAATATTGTATATTGCAAAAATAAGTAGGTATAACATATAGTTTTTATTGAAGAACGTAATTAAATATTTTCGGGAATCCGAAGTCCAGTATACCACGTGTGAGTGATAAATTGTTACCAAGGGGAGGGGAAATTACGAAATTTCGAATTAAAAATCTTGCAAATTTATTCGAAACCATTTCGAATTTTGAAATCGTAGTGAAATAAAACAGGACCAACAAGTTTCCAACACTAAAACAGTGTCTTCTTCTAAAGATGTCATTAAATTTTTATAGATAGCCTAAAACAACTCGTAGGTACATTTGCATTTATCTTTATTATAAAATTCAATCCCACTTTTTGTATATTTATCCGCATTTTTTGCAACATTCACATTTTAATTTTGAAAAAAACTGCTCTTCTCTCACTTCAAGATTTCTTAGGTTCTATTTAAGTTACAAAGTTGGGGTTTGTACCATTAAAAAGAGGAGAAAATTTGTGTGAGTTCTCTTATAATATTAATTTTTTTTATCTCCATTAGTTTTTGGCCATAAAAAAACTGTTAATTAATGAGAAATTTGCGTTTTTTAATTTTTCATTTATTTCAAAAACTAATGATGGCAGAAAAAATTTTTATTTTTCAACAAAAAATTCATTTCCACTATCAGATTTCACCTAAAACGGATTAATCACGAAATAACGGGGAGAGAAAATACAAGAACAAAACTGGGCGCTCTGTGTATTACTATGTATAGGTATGTATATACATACATTCATACATACATACAGAGTGCTTTCGGCATAATATTTTGCCACCATCCGACATTGTAGGTAAC
Source organism: Ericerus pela (assembly GCA_011428145.1). Lineage (NCBI taxonomy): Eukaryota > Metazoa > Arthropoda > Insecta > Hemiptera > Coccidae > Ericerus > Ericerus pela. The sequence continues at coordinate 526,136 of WOFM01001381.1, forward strand.
TCACATAAGTCGGTATATTATTTTGGTCATCTAGGATTTGTAATTGGAGCGGGTGGAGAGGGAGCGTAGACCTCTCCTCAGAAGCTATTATAATTTATAATATTCAGAAACTATTGTGAAAAAGAATAGTGTAGGTATATTATTTACAAAAGTGCTAGATAATTGATTTTGAAATTTCGCTTACAAATTATAAGTAAATCTGTTCAATTTCCTTAATATAATTATTAGACTATGAAATACTTACATATTTCTCTCTTTTACACCCATTACAGAGCATTTAATGATTTGAAGTAATTTCTTGTAAGAGCAATATTCATAGAGATTAACGTACAACCTAATATACAACTACATTTCCATTCGTGAAGATTTCTTAAACATATTTTTTCTTTACTTTAATTTTATTTGGTGTGGATTATTTCTATATGCTTTTATTTGGATTTTTAAGAAAATTGGTTGACATTTGGCGGATGTTTAGTGTAATTAAAATAAGTGGGATCAATTCTTATTGTGAAATTATAATTAATAATGAATCAAATCACTTCTGTTTAAATCATCTATGATGAGCTATCCTCGTTCACTAGTTTTGTATTTTGTTATCTGTGATATGGTGCTACTCAACAGCGCTTAACATTTTGTAACTACATTATATATGTCAGTCTTGTGATAATTGTTGATCGATCATTATCATTGTGTTTTATTTTGTGAAGTATAATGAGCTCATTTTACGTTTCTTCTATTTTATTAATGTGTTTTAAACTCGATTCAATGGTGTTAATACTGTTCTGTTTGACTCTCTTCATTATGTTTCATCATTCACTTCTTTGATCCTGAGACTTCGAAACTTCACACTTCTCATTCTTATGGCTGATGGGTTGCTTATTAACTTTCCAGGCGGTTTGATAAATTTTTTGGTTGTTTTTCTTCTCTCATTTCTTTTGTTTTTGGGATCGATAGTAGTGCCTTCTATTTGCTTAAAAATCTCAATTGCAGTTACAATGCAACAAAACGTGACGTAATTTTTGTACTAACATCTAGGGACGCTCAGATTGGGTGAGGTTTTTATCAGTTATCAGTTTTGGTTGTTTGCATTGCAAGAGGAAGACCCTGTAGGAGCGCTAAAATTTTAAACTATTTTTAAATTCCTTATGAATATTGATCCTTATGGGAGATTTACATTATATGCTAGAGAGATAAAAAGCTGGATAATTTAATTTTTTCAAATAAAATTTTAAAAATGAAAGCAATATAGAACGTTTGATGAAAAAAATATACGCATTTACTGTTTTTTCTTCAAGATATCCCCTTTGAAAATGGAGAAAACTCAATATAGGGTAAAGTTGCCTATATTGGACCACTTCCTAAACCGGACCACTTTCAATAGCAGATCTACTAGCGCTCTCTGACTTTTTTTGGTTTTATAACATGAATGTACCAGTGTTGACACGACTACATTCAAAAATTCAGACAGATTGATTCATTTTTGAATATTTTATGGTAATTTAGAAAAAAAACAATATCTTGATGTGATTTTTTCTTCGTATTTGTTAGGGGCTGTAGCTCAAAATAATTCAGAAAAGGAAAATCATTCAATTGATTTTTTTAGAGCATAAACTTGACCATATTTTATCATACTCCATTGACAGACATAAGTATACTGAAAGGTAGTCTTGGGCAAAATCTTGATATTATCCTAGTTGCCCAAATTGGACCTATTGTTTGTTTCCTAAATCGGACCACTTTATTAATGAAATTTGTGTATCGTGATCTTGGTTTAAGTGCAAATTTGATGGAATTTTGAAAGTTTATTGTTGGCTTAATGATGTTGAAAGTTAAATACCGCAAAACGTACGAAAAAGAAGATATATTAAAGGCAATTCATGAGTTATCTATGAAGAAAATTGGTTTGAATGAGGCGAGTTGCAAATATCAAATCCCAAAAGCTACTTTAAAGAGACACCAACAAGGAGAAGTCAAACGAAGCGCCACATATGATAAAATCAATGGCAGGCTTCCAGTATTTGCTGCACATATTGAAATGGAATTGAGTACGATGTAGCAGAAAAAAATAAAATACCACATCCATTTAATAAAGAAAAAAAGGAAGCTGGTAAGAAGTGGTTTTATAAATTTCGTGAAAGACACCCTGAACTGTCCCTAAGAGCACCAGAAGGAACATCAATTGCTCGTTTGAAGGGTTTTAACCGTAAAAATGTCAATGAGTTTTTTGATCTTCTCGAGTCTTTGATAGAGAAGTATAATTTTGATGGCACAACTATTTTCAATATGGATGAAAGTGGCTTTTGTAATGTGCCAAAAAAAATCACCGAAAGTTATCAGTAGTACTGGCAAGTGGCGTGTTGGAACTGTCACAAGTGGGGAACGTGGTGTTAATACAACATTTGTGTGTTGCACAAATGCTATTGGTTCCTTTGTTACACCCATGATTATTTATAAAAGGGCTAAAACTCACCCACCTTTAGGCCGAAACAGACCAATAGGAAGTGTAGTGACTACCTCAGAAACAGGCTACATAACTAGCAAACTTTTTGTCAAATGGTTGCTGCATTTTATTGATGTTGTTCGACCAACTCTCACTAGAAAAGTGTTGCTTCTACTTGATGGGCACACAACACATTCCCTCAACTTGAAAACAATCTGTCTTGCGCGCAAAAATGGTATAGTGATGTTGCAGTTTCCAGCACATACAACCCACAGACTGCAACCATTGGATGTTGGAGTTTTTGGACCACTCCAAAAGTGCGTACCTACCTATTTAGTCTAAATTCAAATTTTATTCCTTGGTTTCTCTAAAAGTAGATAATTCAATTTAAAATAAAAATCTAATTTTTTTATAGGTTTTATGATCAAGAGCTTGGGATATGGATCCAAAACCATGCAGACAAAGTGACTGTGTTTGATATCTCAGAAATTTTCAATAATGCGTATAAAAAAGTTGTCACAATGGTACATGCTAGCCAAGGATTCGAAGGGGCAGGTATATGGCCAACCAATCGCCATATTTTTAAAGAAGAGGATTTCCTGCCTGGGAAAAATTTAAGCAATACACCTAATTCAGCACAACCTGATCTTGAATGGTCAGATATTATCAATACTGACAATCCACTTCCTCCGGGTCTGTTTTAAAATCCCATGGGTACTTGTAATGATGCAGTGTCTCTTGATCAAACACCTACTACATCGAGTGAAAATTTCTTGGAGGTACTTATATGTTTCTACTTACCTACCCATTAATTTATAGGTACCTAAGATCTTGAAATAAAATTATGAAACTGAGAAAGTAAGTAATGAAAGAAATTCACTAAATGAAGAATTAATTATTTTGTTTGTTATAGGTACCACTCAAAAAAATTTCTCCGCTACCAATACCATGTGAAAAAGACGCTACACGAATGAGTAAATCTGCAAAATCTAGTGAAGTGTCGACCTCATCACCTTATAAAGCAGCTCTTGAAAAAAAATCCAATGAAAAGGCTGAAAAATTGAAAAAAGCAGAGGAGAGAAAAGCTAACAGAATTCTTAAATTTAACAATGTCAAGGTAATTTTTTCCTATGCCATCTCTATTTTTCTGTTGATTATGTCTATAGATCTCATATCATAATCTAACAACTATTTTCAGGAAAATGAAGCTGTAGCTAATATTACAAGAAAAAAACGGCCAAATAATAATTTGAAGAAAAAGCAGTCTAATAGTTCTAAAGCTAGAGTTCTCCCTGTTGCAGTATGTTAATTTCTCTTATTCTAGAATAGAATCGCTAGTACCTTCTTACCTATCTGTGCTTTAATAAAATTTTTTCATTTTTGATTTGTAGATGAGGGAAATTACAGAATTCAGTATTGGTCACTTTGTGATTGTTAAGTGGCCTCTTGATACTGGCCGTCTAACAAAAAACTTCATTGTTCGTATATATAAAATCAAGAATGGGAAAATTTTTGGCAGCTTCCTACGTCCTGTAACAACAAGAAAGCATGAAGGTCTGGTATATGGCTATCCACAGATTTGGGATAGGGCCATAATTCAATTCGATCAAATCCAGAGCATTCTTCCAAAACCCACGACATATCTACGATCAATGTTTTTATTTATCAATATACATGTTAAAAATTACTATTTGTAAAAATTAATAAGCAATACATTTATGATATTTTTATGTCTTATTAATGTATTATTTTGGTATGGTTCGATTTAGGAAATATGGTCCGATTTAGGAAACAGGGTGGTACAATTTAGGGAACTGGGTCCCTAAACTGGACCACTTGGAGAGACTTACAAGAACTCAAATAACTATTTAGTTTTCAATATTTGGCATTCCATTGTTGCACCATTAGCTGCGCAATAGACCAAGCTTCATTTAAAAAAAAAAATCACCAAGACAGACCCAAAATTACTTTTCTGAGAGCCAAAAAACTAAAAAGTGGTCCGATATGGGCAACTTTACCCTAAATGTACATAATTGAACATCAGTTACCTATTTTCAGTAGTTTAAAGTTGACCACCAGATGCCTCCCACTTTGATTCCTCTTACCAAAGCCAATATAGCACTGGACCAATAAAGAACAGTGACTCCTGGTTAGACACGTGGGAACTAAATAGGCAACCCCGGAATATCACTTGATGTACTTTAAAATAATTTTATATATGCCATCCTTGTGAATTTAAGAGATGACTCTATCAAATTTATTCTAAATTGGTGAACTCAAGCAAAATATCAAAAGTACGCACAAAGTACACTCAGGTTGCCTACTTATACGTCGGCACATCTTGACATTAAAAAGTACATTGGTCTTATGGAGCTTTACTGGTTTAGTACTATATGGTCAAAGGTTATCACTTACCACTGTACTTGCCTTGTAAACCTGTTTCATCAGTTACATGCAGCAGTCATTACAGTATCATGATAATGTCCTATGCTTCTGAGCATAGTAGGAAAGTACTTCGAGTTCAAATCCCGTTAGGGATGGAAATTTTTCATATTTTTTTCCTTTTCAGAAAGGTTTAAAAGCGTATTTAGAAAACTTATTTTTAACCTAAAATTATTTCTTGCATCCCTAATTTATCTTAGCAATGAATGATCAGCTTAATCTAAGTAGGACCATAATTTACTCAAAATTCCGTAAGTGCTAACATGAATAAGTAAGTTCAGTTAAAAATTAGTTTTTAAAAAATACGCTTTTATAAATATTCAGTGTACTATAACAATACTTCAGTAAAAAAATATTGTCCATAAAAATTAGGACAGAAAGGTTTCAGTCCATTTCTTCGTAATACCTACTCATATAAACTGAGATATAGGGTAGAAAAAAAGGGTATTTTTTTTTTCAAAACCATAATAATCTGCATTATTTTCCGATATGGACAAAAACATTATCATACCTACTGATATTTTTTATCATTATGTGGGCTATACATCATGTTTCAGTAATTTATATACATGGTACCCTCAATAATGGAAATTAACATTCAGAAAAATAATGAAATAAATTACAATGTTCTCATGATTTTTCTTATATCTTATTTCTATTTTTGAGAAAAATAAATATATTTGTTTTGTTTCCTGAGAAAACTCATGTTATATTTTTATTTGAAATTTTGGGATATGTGTATGAAGTACCAAAATAATGAAAAAAATATAGTGCAACCCTCACCCATTCGTAGCCGGGTTAATCATTTAATTAGCCTCCATAATAGATATAGTGATTTATCGGAATGAGACATACAATACAGTTTATTATCATGTTTTTGAAACATTTGATTGTATACGTGACTGTAATAATGAACTTGAATTTTTACTCTCGGATAACGGATTGTGAATAAATTATTTCCGTTACCATAGTATTTATTCGCCGTGTTATAATTTATAGTAAGTAAACAAATTCTTGAATGTGTGAAGTTGAGTCATTTTAGTGAATTTCTGAATTATCTTTTGAAAGATCGTTAGCCTAGCTTTTCCACAGAGTTATATTATGTTATCATTTCATTCAGAGTAGGTTTACAAATTGTTCTATTGTACGTATAATCAAAATTAATCATTCACTACGAGAAACTTTATGCCAAAAATCTTACAAAGAAAAAAAAAACTAAAAATATTTTCTTATTGCGTAATATATCATCGAGACATCAATTCAATTAAATATGACTAATGCGAATATTAAAGATCTGATGATCGTTGACCAGACATTTTGGGAGTTAATGAACTTGAATAATGTTTATATGATATTGAATAAATTATTGAGTAAATTAATTTTGTTTAAGAAGAAAATGTTTTTTCTTCGATATATCTTGCTAAAAAAAATAAAAAAATTTAATCATTTCTTCCTGTGGAAAGACAGATAATTTATTATTCTTAAATTTTGTGTGATAAACATGAAAATATAAATACCGCAGTAAGCCTCGCTTGAAAAAGTATGGGTTTTTGAGAAAAATAATTATGAATTTTGATGGTCACATTAATTGTCTGTAAGTTCATATGCGTAAATGGTATGTTATGATTGTATGACATTTGTTAGTTACTGACGAAAAATTAGACAATGTGAAACTTAAAATCATTATTTCTTGAAATGGAAAGTTATAATAAATTAAGATGATAAAGTATGTTAAATAATCATATAATTTCAAATAAAATCGAAGGAATACGATAAAGTTATGAATTTGGTAAGAAGAAACGTTCACGCAAAGTAGAAAAAAAAGAGGAAAAAAAGCTTTACCGGAAGTATCGTCCAGTTGATCCGCACCAAAATTGATAGCATGTTACAATAAATTATAATAAATATTTGTATAGAATTTCATACATATTGTTCTTCAATTCCGTATTTTATGACCGGTATAAAAACAAAAATAGCAGTACCTGAAGTACCGTCCGGCCGATCCGCGCCAAAATTGGTAATGTACTACAATAAATTTTAATATTTACTCCGAATTTCCTGGCTATTGGTGCAAAATTGAGCCATTTATAGCTAAAATAAAAATCAAAATGGTGGTACGGGAAGTATCGTCCGGTCGATCCGCACCAAAATCAATGGTTCTGGTCCTTGGCTTAGTTAGGGCAAATTTTCGTACCAAATTTCGTGATTATCGGACAAAAATTGCAACCTGAACGGCGAGAACAAGAAAACGGAATATATAATGACCATAACAATATGTATGTGTGTATATATATATATGAATTTTAGTTATTGGTGCCAAAATTTTGTTGAGGTCGTGAAACGAAAAACGTACCCACTTACAATCCTAGGAGCTAATATCGCACCAAGCGTAATAAGTAGATTTTCTAAAGAAAATCTATTTGAAAATTACTTTTAGACCTTTATGGAAGAAATATAAATTTTACTAACGTATCTGATGAATTACCTGTTGAATGCAATCAGTGATATTAATTCGATACTTTTGGGGGACAAAAAAAGAAACAAACCGAATCAAAAAAACAAAATAATAATTTAATGTAATTTTACGCGAACAAAAAAAATACAAAAAACTAGACAAAAACTAACAAAAAGTTTACTTTTCAAATCAAAAATTAATAAAAATAAATTTCCAATTCAAAATAAAACTTCTCTACGATTTAAATTTGATTCAATTGTACAAACAGCAATAGGTAATGAATTATGAAAAATTAATCTTAATTGGTTCGTACTTGCATTCTAGGAACTGATAAGTATGGTAAACAATATTATAATTTAAAGATAAAATATACTTTCAATCGACACGATTAAACCCGTAGTACTTGCGTACATCATTAATAACATTACATTTTTCTATAGTTATTCAGCTTATAAGTTTCTGACGTAAGTTATATCCTCATCGATATCAGCTATTTTTGTTGAAATAATTTAAAATTCTTAGAGATTCGTCGTAGACTAATACTTTAGCATCTACAGCCCAAATAAAGTCTAGATGATTGAATGGTTTGACAGGAACTTGCAATACTTCGAATATATTTGGTAAGTCTTGCGCTAAAGCTTGTACATCCTACAAAAAAAAAAAAATTGATAAGCTTATGTTAAATAAAAGAAGGCAATATTGATTTATGTTAGGTATCTCTGAATTTTACGAGGTACCTACAAATGTATGAATACACCCTTTTTTTTAGTGATTATCTTTTCATTTCCGAATTAATAGATAATTTTATCATTTCCGTATCATTGATTTTTGCGGTAAATCGAATTACGTTTGTAGTGATGTGTGGGGACGTTTCCCTCTTTGCCTCCTCAGGGCTCGGCCCTGCGTCAACAGACGGGTCGCAGACCAAAGTCCGCAACCCATACTAATTGTGCATTGCACGTTAAATGAATTACATCGTCTGTATGCACTCATACAGACGATGCGTTTCTGTGTTTACCGTGAGGCGGTAAACTGAGGCAAGTGAGTATGTAATATTTACATACTCACTGACAGTATACGTGCTGCGGTCCATATATGGTACCTCATCGCTTTTGGACGATTGCCCCAGTTAGGAAGTACGCTTAGTGTACAGTAAGGCAACTTAAACCAGCTGGCTACCGGTACCAAGAAATAATTCAGTCGCCCCACACGTAAACCACTGTCTTCCTCCTTTGGGTCCATGAACCTCGTGTAGGTAGCATCTACCTACATGATGTAATTGATAAATTATAGGATAAATAAAGAATATAATATACTAAATATATACCCCGTACGAAGAGAGCCAGTCGTCTGCACTGTACATAAGCGTTATTGGCACTTTTATTTTACTGAGATCATATTTCGGTGGGTTTGGTGAACCATATTTTCTTATATTTCCTGCCGAGCCGTAATCATACTGCCCAAACCATCTTTCTGCAATTGAAAAATTGTAGGATGCGTGAAAATATTATTACCTTATGAAGGAAGTGTATGAATTTGAGAGTTACTCCACAGAAGCTTCGGATAAATTATACAATGATTCCAGCTGCTTTGGCTGTAGCAGTGATAACTAATAACTTATGAATAGAAGTTTTTTAAACAATGAAAATTTTAACTGAAAATTTTTAGGGGCTAGTTATCAGCTAGCAAAATTTTAACAGTTTTTAAGATAAGTTTAAAAAACGGATTATTTTGAAGCAAAATTGCCTTTAATGCTAATGTTTGAAAAAACAAAAAAGAATTTAAAAAAATTTTTTATCAAAAAATTGAACCATTTAAAAAAAAGAAGAATAAAAGTGTATAGAAAAGAGGGAAATAACTTTTAAAATTACTCCTGGAATTTTAATTAAATGAAAAAACAAATTGATTTGTTGAAGGAAATATGACTTATTGCAACACCCTTCCCAAAAGTACATTTTTATACACACCTTAATAAAACAAAAATTAACACCCTTCCCAAAAGTACATTTTTGTACACACCTTAATAAAACAAAAATTAGTGAATTTCGAAAATTATCTTCTATACATGCGCACTTGCAGCTTTAATTTCTCGCACATCTCGATGAATTTCTCACACAAGTTGATTAATTTCTCGTATGGGTTGGCTACTTTCTCAGTTTCTAAACGTACATATTTACCTACGTGCTTACATACAGGTCAAATTGAAAACCTTATTCGTTTTGAAGTCGATTAAAAATAATAAGTTGATTGAACTCGTTAATTAAGGGATTTGCCTGGCGCGTTGGGTAGGTGCTTGACTTTCCAGTCGAAAGGTAGCGAGTTAGAACCACCCGCCGTCACATTCCTGACCCAAAATAACGGTGTATTCAGTTCAGTTCTATTGGTGTTTTAGTTTGTGATTGAAAAATTCATTCTGGTACACCTTTAAGTACCGGATTTTGACTACCTCTCTCCCCCAATCCGACATCTACATATATTCTCCAGACGCTGAGTTGAATGATCACTTAGCCAAAGCCCATTAAAAAAATATATTGTTACTGTTGGGTATTTGATTCAGCTTGTTACTAATTTTTTAAAAACTATATAGGTACCTATGCAAATTCATCTTCATTTTTCTTCTTTAACGTTGCATTAAAAAAAGAAAGAAACGGAAAAAAAGTAAGAGAAATGATATTTTTGAAAAAATAAGCTACATTTCTGAACAATTCTTGTTCGTTACTTTGAACCAAAAGTTCATATTCCTTCTTCAGAAATTTTATTGATCATTTTTTAGCTATCATCCGTGCAACATGAAATAAAATAAAGACAAAGTTCACATTTGACAAACTTCACTATGCAAAATCATTGTAAACAGTGTATGCAGTATTGTCGAAACTTAATTTTAGGCACTCGATTCGAATATATAAAAAAATTTTCCTGTTTGTTACCACTGAAATGTTGGTCTGTGCAGTAATAGATAATTATTAATGAAATAAATCTAATTAAATTTTTCTCAAAAATGTTGAGAAAAATTTTCTGGGAAATCAGAAATATATTGACAAAGAAACTCTGTGGAAAAACGTCAGGGATTTTTAATACTCTGTAGTCTAAATCAACACGAGAATACTGATCAAAATAAAAAGGACATTTGTGGAATACCTTGTCGTGACAGATATTCACACTAGAAGGTCTTCAACAGTATTTTGCGTGTACTGCCACTTCATACGATTAAGTATGGGAGAGCCAAATCCTCGGCAAACACTGGCGATTTTTGAGCCGTTCTGAGAGTTTATATACCGAATTTGGCACAAGCACACATGCATACGTATGTATACGTAATTATGTCATGCGTTGCGTCGTTTTCTGTCTCCGTTGAGATGATAAGAAACGACGCAGTGCGTTTAGTACCGAGTCGTGACATTACCGAGATTGTTATCAGGTAATTGATCTCGACTCGTACGATGTATCTTACCTGTACGTACGTACAGGTACGAACATACAAACGCATTCGTGTGAATTGGTTTAACGTCATAGAGACGATTATTGCCAGCCTTTGGGCGGCGACTGTCATCGAGGGGTGCGAGCCCCTAAAACCTCATACGAGTAATGTCCCCACAGCTACTCCCCCCCAGTTTTTGCGCTGCGAAAATGATAAGTCGCGTGCCTGGGGGGACTTATCGAGTCTACTGTCGCTGGTCTCGTTCCCACTTTGCGAGGGCTGAGCCTACCACGGCCCCGACGCACTCATAGGATTGTTTTCTTGCGTCGAGTCGGGTCTGGTAGGCGTCCCTGCTGTTTTGTCCCCTTCTTCTCAGCGGTCGTTGGTGTGGAGCTGGGTGGTATGGATGGGAACGGTAGGACAGGCGGGGATTGGTTAGTGTTATGGGCCTTGGCCTCCGATACATCGGGGAGTTTGAGCTCCCTGATGGCTTGTAGGCCAGGCTAGCGGCGGGGGGAGGGCGTGGAATGCGCACCTCATCCGCCGGGAGTTGTTTTCTCGTCTCTACTTTTGCCAGGGCTAAGGACTCCAGAGGTGGGTTCTCCACTTCCGGTGTCTTTTCCGGCGATTTTGGGGGCGAGATTAACGCAGGAAGGGGGCGGACATCATTTTCACAATGTCCGCCGCCGACGTCGTATCCATCAAAAGCTCGTTCTCTATTTGTTCTATTTCTTTTTCGTGTTCCATCTGCTCCTTAGTCTTCACAGGCTGAGGTGCAGGCGGAACTACGAATTGGAATGGTTGAGTTGAGAACGGGGTATTGGTCGAGGACAACATAAGGAAGGAAAGACAAGGTATATATAAAAGGAAAGAAAGAAAAATTGTGAAAAATTTTTGGCGTGTTCTGGTCAACAGTCGAAAGGCGAGTGAAAAAACTTTGCGAGAATATTTTCGATCGCAGCTTTATTCCAAGTCGTTATCTTATTTCAGACATGTTCGGAGGGGATAGTGCATTGAATATTCTTTGGCTTAAAAGTTTTCCGGTTCAAATTGGTTAAGTACAAGCAGAGTTAAGCGTGTTTGAATTTTCGTACTTTGGATTTTGTATTTCACAAAGGAATGCACTCTTCGTTTGTGACGTCACGATCTATTGACTATTTTGTTATCGGTATTGTTTGTCAATAGAAACACGTTGCAATGTTTTTCTTCCGTATTGCCCGTGGATTTGTTTATTCGTGTCGTATTTTTATTGTACGCACTTTTTCTCTGCTTATCTGAAGAATTTCTTTTGTTACAATTATTCCCAGATTCTCGTACGTCTTTTTATGCGGGTTTGTATCTTCCGCTATGGATATTAACTTTAGTGAATATTTTTAGTTTCTCCGTGCCAGTCTCTCGGATTTTCGAGTTGGAATTTGGTTTTTTCGCTTTCTGCTGCCAAGGGGCCTGCCTCTTTTTCATGGGCACAAGGGGGCCGACGGATCGTATTGTATTTTGACGATCTCGTCATTGAACTTCACCGTTTTCTTTATTTTTATTTTTCTTTCTGGTGATTTTTGTGATTTATCACCTTTTTCGACTGGATTGTCCTCAATTTTTCGTGGTTGTATTGTTTCGGACTGTTCAGTCTGTTCTTCTTCTATTATTTCCTTGTGTGTCGTCTTCCTTGTTGCTCTTTGGAGCATTTTCTTGTCGTCGTTTATAAGGTACGCAGGTTTCAATCTGTCAATTGAAATCGTTTTTTGTTCGCCTGCGATTAGTATCACGAAATTCTTGTCATCTCGTGATACAACCTTATAAGGACCGGCGTATGGTTTCTCCAACAAAGATCTTATTTTTTTGTCTCTGACAAACACATGAGATGTTGTAGCCAAGTGTTTGGAGACATAAATCTTTGGTTGGCCATGACGAGCTGCCTGTTTCAAAAAACTGCTAGCATCAGTCCGTATGTTTTGGACGAGCGTTTCGGGGCTAATTTCTTTCGAATGGGTGAAAAAGTCCCCTGGTAGGCGTAGCTCTTTGCCGAGCGCTAACTGCGCTGCAGAGTGACCCGTGTCCGTTTGAAGAGCAGATCGAAGGCCCAAGAGGATGGTTGGTAGTATGTCAACCCATCTCTTGGTGTCGCAAGCCATAATGGAGGCTTTCAAAGCTCTGTGCCATCGCTCAACTTTACCATTTGCTTGAGGATGGTAAGCTGTGGTGTGATTGTGCTGTGCACCAAGCTTCTTAGACAGCTCTTGAAAGAGCGAGCTTTCGAATTGACGACCCTGGTCCGTGATGATGACTTCAGGTACGCCGTAGCGGGCAATCCAGGTGTCGTATAACCTGGCAGCTACCGTGGGAGCTGTCATCTCATGGAGAGGAACTGCCTCTGGCCATCGAGTTGCTCTATCGATCATTGTCAACAGGTATCTGTGTCCTTGGGATGGGGGTAATGGACCCACCAAGTCTATGTGTATTGTTTTAAACTGCTCCGTTTGTTTGAAAGATTTGAGAGGCGACCGAGTATGTCTTCCTACTTTGGACTCTTGGCAATTCAGGCAACTGCGAGCCCATTTGTTGCAGTCGGACTTCATCCGAGGCCAAACAAATCTTGATGATACTAATCCAGCAGTGCATTTTGGTCCAGGGTGCGATAGATTGTGCACACTACTGAATGCCAATTTGCGATACTTTGTCGGCAGGAATGGCCTATTCTTGCCTGTACTAATGTCGCATGTTAGTAAAACATTAGTACCAGGGATTTTCCTTTGTCTCAATTTGAGAGCTGTGTCATCGTTCGACAACAGTTCTTGCAATTCTGCATCCCTTAACTGTTCTTTAGCTATTTCAGCGTAAGGTAATTGAGACGGTGCCAAGATAGCTTCGATCCTACTAAGAGCATCAGCTGGAGTGTTGAGTTCTCCACTTATATACTGGATGTCCGTAGTCAACTGTCCTATGTAGTCCAATTGTCGAACTCTTCTCGGGGAAGCTGGTTCTGTCTTTTGCGTGAAGGCATGTGTTAGGGGTTTATGATCTGTATACACAGTGAAGCATCTACCCTCTAATTGGTGCCTGAAATGCTTCAGCGCAGCGAATATTCCCAGTAACTCCCTGTCGTATGTGCTGTAGTTCTTCTCGGTTTTTGATAGCTTTCTGGAGAAGAAAGCGAGCGGTAACTTCTTGTCATTGTCCTGTTGGTACAGTGTTGCACCAATAGCAAAGTCGGATGCATCAGTTGCGACACATAACGGCAGACTTTCGTCTGTGTGAGCTAGCAGAGTTGCATTTGCCAGTGTTTCTTTTATGTTTTCGAAGGCTTTTTCAGCTTCTTCAGTCCAGTCGAGTGGAGTCTTATCTTTCTTCTTGTTTGTTTTTATTAATGCAAACAGCTTACTTTGTTCGGCTGCAGCATTTTTAATGCAACGTCTGTAGAAATTCACCATCCCCAAGAAGCGTCTGAGTTCTGCTACGTTGGAGGGTTTCGGGAATTTCAATATGGGCTCTACCTTGGTCTTCAGAGGGGAAATGCCTTCGGTCGAGACTTGATAGCTGAGAAAGTCAATCCTGGATTGTTTGTATAAACTTTTTCCAACATTGATAGTAAGTCCAGCAGCGTGTATACGTTGTACGATGGTTCTTACATTCTTCTCGTGCTGTTGCTCACCGCCTTCTGAGCAAATGTATATATCATCCAAATATGCATAAGCAAATGGCAAATCCATAAACAATCCATTGATAAATCTTTGGAAAGTTTGTGCAGAATTACGGAGTCCAAACGGCATTCGAAGGTATTCGAATAGCCCAAAGGGGGTTATGACCGCTGTCTTTGGGATGTCCTGTTCGGCCATTGGAATTTGGTGGAATGCCCAGTTGATGTCGATTTTTGTGAACATCGTTTTACCCTTCATATTCGCATTGAAGTCCATTAGGTTTGGGACTGGATAGCGATCAGGAACTGTTTTGGCATTTAAGGCCCTGTAGTCTCCAACGATTCGCCACTCTCCACTGGCTTTTTTGGTCATGTGGATCGGGGAACTCCATGAACTTTTTGAGGGGCGGCATATGCCTTCTCCTATTATGCGATCATAGTATTCCCATGCTGCTTTGAGTTTATCAGGCAGTAACCTGCGGGCTCTAGCATGGCAAGGCGGTCCTTTAGTTTCTATATAATGAATGGTATCATGTTTATAGGTCGGATGCCTGCGGATCGATGGTTGTGTAACTCCAGGATAGTCTGACAGAATCCGTAGGAATTGTTCGTCGACTTTCGTGCAACTGGATATATTGGTGTCCAGTTGGTACGCTAGCGTTTTGCCTTCCACCCATAGACCAGTATTGTTGTCTATGATTTTTCCATTTTTGAGGTCGATGACCAGACTGTAGTGCGCGAGCAAACCGATGCTTACTTTGCTGGATTCTATTCCGTAAGCTGGAAGGTTTTGACCATTCACAGTTCGGAGGTAGTATTTCGGAGGAAATGCCTTTTGGTTTTTATCTACTGGCAAAATACTCAAGTCAGCACCTGAGTCAATTAGGTAACGTCTCCTATTTGTCCTGTCCTTGATGAACAGGCGGCGTGAGTACTTTTTTGAGGGATCTTCGGCCGCATAGACGACCCCTCTTTCTAGTTTGACGTCTTACTGTATGATTTACCCCACCATTGGCATCTGTTGTTGCACTTGGTGGCCTCTGCGCCAAACCGATTGTGGAAGAAGCAGGATTTATCGTCCCAGTTTTGAGACCAGGGTTTAGGGGACGATGTTCTTCTAGGGGGAGTTGGACTCTGACCCCTGGTAGAATTGCTCTTACGGTCTCTAGACCTTGATTTTCTATTGTTATTTCTGTTGTTGCTCCTGCTTTTCGAGCGGTTATTGCTTCTACCATTTCTTGGACTATTATTGTTATTCTTTTTCTTTATTTCACTAGTCAGCTGAGCTATCTGGGCTCTAAGCTGAGCTAGTTCTCCGGTCTCTGTCAATACTGCACTGATCGAGGATGCTGATCTCGAGTGTTCCAGTGCACTATCGGCACTCTTTGCTAGGAAGTCTAGGTCCTCGGAGTTGTTGATCACCGTGGTACCTATAGCTGCCAGACACTGCACAACATGTTGGGGTAGTTGCTTGCAGAACTGGTTCCCAATAACTGACGGTGACACTATATTATTGGCCTTCTGTCTTAGTTTGGCCATGAAGGTGGAGGGTTTGTCATCTCCAATCTTCATTCCGCCCATTACATCATCTATAATTTGGTTTTGAGTTTTACCAAACACATTTCTAATTTTCTTGCAGAACCAACTGTATTTGTCTGCTTCTGCCGGAGGGCATTCCATGATATCCGGAATGCGGCGTATTATTTCTGCAGGCATGCCGCTACAAATGTGTGAATATTTTTGGTCGTTTTGCAAATTCTCTGTTTTAAACCGACCTTCGAGGAGAGTTAACCATAATTCCACTTCATTTGGTAGGAACTCCGGAATCTCTATCCTCCGTCTTTGGATGACAGGGTTCTGCAATGTTTGCAACTGCAACAGCTGCAACAGCTGTGCAAGTACTTTGGGGGTCAGCTGTGGCTGACCACTTCCACCTGCTCCTGGTTGATTTGATGATGGGTTCGTGTTTCCGTTGGGCATTGTTGTGTGCTGAACTTCTCTATTGGTACTTTCTGCAAAGAGTCTTCCAGATGCTGTGTGTTGTTGGTCTGGGGTCAAAGGGTTGGAGTCTTGGCTCAAAAGATGACCACTTCTGAGGGTACGAGCTGTTGTTTTGTTCTGGTTAATTACAGCTCCCAAACGCAAGGCTTCTGGCCTCCGGATCCGTTTTTGCTTCTCCGGAGTCTCAAAGACTTCAGAGTCTCTGGTCGAAGCTGGAGGAGTTGGCGGATGAGGGCAACTTTGTTCCTCCAGGTCTACTTATCTTGGTTCCCTTCCGGCAAATATATTTGGAAGGGGGGGTTTAATTTCCCACTTTCAAAGTAAAGACCTCTGCTTCGACAGCCAAAGGTGTCTAGGTCTTGTAAAAATTATTTGTATTACAAGCGAGTAACTCGCCAGCGCACCGCGCCTCTTTTTTGAAATAGCGCAACGCGCCTCTAGACACCCACGACGTAGCCAAAAAATCACGTTGGGGTCACCACTGTGGAATACCTTGTCGTGAGAGATATTCACACAAGAAGGTCTTCAACAGTATTTTGCGTGTTCTGCCACTTCATACGATTAAGTATGGGAGAGCCAAATCTTCGGCGAACACTGGCGATTTTTGAGCCAGTTCTGAGAGTTTATATACCGAATTTGGCACACGCACACAAGCACACATGCATACGTGTGTATACGTAATTATGTCATGCGTTACGTCGTTTCTTGTCTCCGTTAAGATGATAAGAAACGACGCAGTGCGTTTGGTACCGAGTCGTGACATTACCGAGATCGTTATCAGGTAATTGATCTCGACTCGTACGATGTATCTTACCTGTACGTACGTACAGGTACGAACATACAAACGCATTCGTGTGAATTGGTTTAACGTCATAGAGACGATTATTGCCAGCCTTTGGGCGGCGACTGTCGTCGAGGGGTGCGAGCCCCTAAAACCTCATACGAGTAATGTCCCCACAAGCGATATACAATGAAAATACTTCGGTATAATTATATATTTTTCAATTAGTGCAGAATATAGGTAATTACGCTCATACAAACTTCACACGATTGAAAATTGCCTTTCCACTCTCGTTAGACACCTTATTTTTTATAACATGTGTATAAAATGTTGTATTTTCGAGACATGTATGGCCAATTTTAGAGCTCTTGTTTTTCTCACTTTTTAATTTTGTTTTCACACCTCAAATTTTTAGTCACACTCAGTTGGTTCCTCTAATTCCCCCACCTTTAAATATCTTATTTTATTTAATTCAAATTAAATCTATTTTTCCTTATTCTCTCTGCCAAGACAGGGATTTGAACTGGCAACCTGCAGGTCTTATTCCTCCTAGCTTGCTTAAATACGGCATTCTGTACAATTGTTACAAAAAATTTAGTACGAAACTCGGTTAGAGTTGGAAATTTATCAACTCGCGCAATTACCGCACGCGCTGATTGCTCATGCTTGCAAACATCGCCTTTGTTGAAAATTGCTTGCTTTCCCCCCTAGTTGTATAATATCACTATGTATTATATATTTCTAAACCACTATGAGTAACATTATTCTACCATTATTGGAAAACTAAAAATGAATATAGACACGAATATGGTCAAAGAAATTAGTGTACTGAGGTTTCTCATCAATATGTTGTCCGTCTTTATAGGTATCATATTTCGTGTTTGTACATATTATGATGTCCGTAATAATAGAAATGAACAATTAGAGAAATCATCTGAAGATCCTTGGTGACCTTTTCAGCATCAACAATCCATGTATATTGTAGAATTTAACACCATCCCCATGTCATCCTTGGGCTTCTTTTTTGCCCTGTCCTACCTCTATTTTGTTTTGAAATCACAGTTTATGATTTGTTTTCTCATCCCTTCTCCCTGTTATATATAATTCTGTTTACAAATTAATGGGGAAATATAACGAAAATATAATATTGTAGCATCCCGTGCTATTGACAGGTAGCATAATGAATAAATTCGTGAATGAATGAATGAATAAATATAATGGAACAATTGTGCTACATAAGTGCTATACCATTATTTAAGCATTATTTAGTTTCATTTTCAAATGGAAAAGAAAAAAAGAAACAAAATTGCAATGTTTTGGGAACCATTGACATGAAATGCAACCTGTTGTTGCATTCGTAGTTTTTATGTTACATCTAAATTTACTGTTCGCTTTTTTGTTTTTTTTTCTTCATTTTATCCAATAAAAAATATATGTCCAATCCTTATTAGAATAAACTACCGACTAGCTTACTCTAATTGAATTGAAAATTATTTAAGATATTTCATTGTTGCTGTTTTCAGATAGGTAGATAATTGGGTAGTTCCTGCGTTTTTCTAACGTCGAATACGTTCTGTTCCTTCACCTCTACTTATTCATTAATTAAATTGTGCTCGTGGATAATACAAAAATATTAACTACCCACCTCTTCTAATTAGTTGAGCATAATGGGTTAGTTGTTTAGATGAAGCTCCAGCAGGAGAATGCGCTAAAATCATTGGTAACGAAGTCTGGAATGAAAAATTGAAAATTATTTACAATTATTTTAGTAATTATGTTTCGCAGCCAGGTGATGATAAAAATAAAATTGCTTTCGTCAAATCAATCATGTTTGTTTTTGAGGAAAAATCAATAATTTATGTTGAACGTGGATATTGACAAATGTTTTTCACAAAATACGCGTATAATGTGAACGGTTCCTTGTTCAATAAACATTTGTAACCTACGTTTTGATCGAATAATGCGATGTGTAATGTTTAACGTCACGAGCTCATGACTCATACAGCAAACAGTGGCTAGGTTCAATAAAAAAATTTGACTTACTTTATTCAGCTGCGAAGTATCGTAGCCGGCGATGAGAAAAAGTACATTATCACAAATATTTTTGGTAACTGAATTTCTTTGGCACACCATTTGTCCAGCGTAGAGTAAAAATTTTCCACCCGGTCGAAATTCATAGAAACCCATCGTATTGAACAGCCACTGAAATTTAATAAAGATACCCGAAAACTTGGTATTTATTCGAACAATAGATATAAGTCCGCGATACGTCATATATCTATAAAAGTTTTCACAAATGTGACATTTTTTATGAATGAAAAATAACTTTTAGTTTTTCCTTTGCAAAGAGTTGCAATTTAATTGAAAGTAGGATATTTTTTATGGCGAGAAAAATCGGATTATAAGTGGTTTTCGGGAAAATTAAATTTAATCGAACAAATTTGGTCTAAAAAATATTAAGCAGCTTACACGATTCCAAGACTGTATTGACCAATAACTATGGATGTGTTTTTTGAGTTCTGCAGTTTTCTTATAGTTCTAGGATAAATTTGAAGTAAAAATATTAAAAAATTTATATTTTTCCTAATTATTAATATTGTATTTGTTTTCTCATGTTTTTTAGTAAAAATTTCTTAAATATTTATAAAAAAATAAAATAGATAAAACGACCGAAAGACAAAGAGTTATGACGATTTGATACCAAGAGTTGCTTGACTGTTAGAAAAAAGTAAGAAGGTGTTCTATAAAGTGGATAAATTTGCACCTGAAATGATAGACCTCATTTTGTATCATAATGTTCTCCATAATGACGTATTTGCTTTAATATAATCAGATTTTTTTAAAAGAGGTGAAAATCTGTTTCTAAAATACTTTTCAACCAGTCTTCATTTTTAAAAACCTATTTACTTGGGGGTAATGAAGGTTATACTATTTGATGGTGGTTATTCTGGGTACAAGTACCCATCAAAATTATAAATAAGGAAAATATAAAATGTATAATTCTATAGTATATGAATTATTAATAGTTGCAGTAGCACGCATGGGTGTATCCAAAGGGGCATTTGCACTTTCCTAAATCCGAGAAAAAAGTTATACCGAGGAAAAAAATTGGTACTCGCTATTTAAAAAAATTTTCCCTTTCTTGAAAAAATTTCTGCCTACGCCCTTGGTAGTACATCGACCTAATGGTATGCCGAGAATAAAATTTTAATTATTTTATACCTATCCTAATTTTGTCTTCTCCATGAACTTTGTTCGGAAAAGCGATTCTTTTTGAAAGAATGAAAAAGTTTTGTTAATTTAGTATGATCGGGGGGCCTTGGTAGGATGTAATTCTTCGCCTATTTATAAATGAAATTATTCAAAAACTTCGTACTTTATAGCAGGAACGCTTCTTCAAGTTCATTTATCTCCATTAATGCTACCATTTACCCTTTTTAAATCCTAATTTAATGCTAGTTTTTGTGTCGAATTGATCATTGCCCCTTGCCCGTTAGTTGATTTCAGTTGGATCATTTTTACGTTAGTCTATCCATTATGAGTTTCAATGATCTTGCAAAAAATGCAAATTGAAACACTTGACATGATCTCAATAGGAGTTAATTTCATGAATTCGTTTCTTAAAGCTCTACATATATATATATATAGAGTATCATTAGAAAAAATTAAGACATTTTTATTGGTTTTTATAAATCTTTTATAATTATATATGCTTGCAGTTTTTCTCTTCTTGAGTCTTGAAAAATTTCCTGTTTAAAGATCGTCATAAAACGATCCAATTAGGCCCAGTCAAAAGAAAAAAAAATACAGCCGTACATAAAGTACATAAAGTTTGAAAAAGTCACTTCTTACCGCCACTGGATCCGAAACAGTCGATAAAAATCTCATGAAACGACTCTTCACGTGGTTCATATAAGCAATTGGCGCTAAACTTATCATTGCTTTCACTTTCTTATTATACTGAGGTCGCTCTGAGCACATAACATAGAATATGGTCGTACCCATCGAATGGGCTACATAGTACAATTGACTGTATCCCGTAAGCGACAGTATATAGTCGATACTCGATGGCATATCATATATTCCCATTTCATGCCAACTAAAAAAGAAAAAAAAATACAAAAAAGTAAAACAAATTAAGGTCATTTACGGAATTAAATTGCATTTAATCTTGTTCCTTGAACTTTGGTCGAGTTCTTCGAGGCCATTGAGATGGAATACAAAAAAATGATAGTATATGTATATAGAGATATAGATTGTATTTCGAGAAATCAATACCTACTTTGCGCCTATATATTATTAAAAGGTTTAATAGGACACCGTGTCTATTTAAGTGTGTCAAAAAAAATTTATTTTTTGATGATGAAATAATAAAATATTAGTCCTAAGTAGTTAAATTATTTTAATAGACACATCTCATTTGATCGAAAATAGCCTAAAGCTACATATTTTTCTTCCAGTATATTAGACCATAATCGAAATATGAAACACTGTAACTTGTTAAAGTGCTAGAAAAAATGGTAATGTATTCGTAAGGTGTTCATGATGAGCAAAATATGAATTTCATTATCGAAGCATCCTCTGAGCAAATAGGTGCAAGTATTTTCGTTGTTTTTTGGGAGGCCACATTGAATCGACTGCGCTTACCAGAAGTCCCAATATTCTTTTTTGTTTCTGAATTCGTCGTATTTAAGATTTTCTCTAGAGTACGTGTTACCTCGAACATTCGCCAACCAAACATCATATCCACCGTCAGCCAAAAGGTAAGCTGTAACCATAAAAAATGCATATTTTGTACTTTTCCCAACATAAGGAAAATAAATTGTCTTAGAATTGTGAATGTGAGAGCATTAGCATAGGCTACCTTCCTTGAAAAACTGTTTTATCAGTGTTGAATTCGATGTGTCATAAGAAAGCTATGTAGTTTGTATCGATATGTTATCGGTAATCGGTGGAAAATTTAACAAGAAAAAACGACATCGAATATAAAAATGAACCCCGTATTTTGCTGTATTTAAAATAAAAATGTAATCACATTAAAAAAATTTCTGATATCTATAAAATTAATCCGAAAAAAATTGAACAACTGGAGGTATCATTGTGTATTGCATGGTCCGATCAGGTATAAAGTAATTAATTACATTTAGATAAGTGGTCTTCAAACTTTTTGTAGCTACGGGCCAAAATACATTTTTGGAGAAAACCGATTGGCCACCATAGACAGATTTTTCGGGGGTGCAAGGATTGCGATGCACCCCTGTGAATATGTCTTACATCCCCTGAGAAAATTGAAAAAATACTGTCTGTGGTTTTCCTTTTTCATTCTCGATGACAATTCCTGTGCAGGATGCTTCATGAAAAATTGAAATAACTAGAGAAATGTTATATACTTGAACTTCCAAAGGTTTGTTTTATTTTCGAGAAAAAAATGACAGCGGCGTGACACTGAGGGAAGCTATTCCGCTACATTTGAATTATTTCCACTCTTCAATTGGTGCACTCATCTTACAAGAGTGGAATAGCACTCCTTAGAGTCAACCTCATGTCAACATCACTTGGAAAATAAAAGAAACCCAGTGTTGTTGGTTAATTATAACTAATATAAAGTTTCTTATCCAGTAATTTTGTTTTTGTTACCTGTTCATTTTTAGTTTGCCATGTTTTTTTGTCAAGTTAGGCTGTTATTAAATAATATTATTTGAGTCGAATTGTGAATAGATTATGAGCCAAAATTTTTTTCGGTCGACAGAGATTCAATCAAACTAAAACATTGCAAGCAGGTGAAAAAAGTTTCTCTATTTTCCCCTAAGAAATTTGATGAAAATCCGCCTATGCTGGTCACATTTTTACCAGCTTTTAATTCGAATATAGAGACAATACAAGTAAAATAATTATTTTGTAAATACTCATGCGGGCCAAAAAAAATCATCTCGTGGCCGACAATTTTCCAAGCCTACTTATTTGATATGTTTAAGGGCATAGCTGGATAAGTATGTGAAATCAGACAGCTCGGATTTTTCAGAATTTTTTGTGAACATCGCAGTTATTATGAAAGTTATGGCCTAAAAGTCAATGGTCGTTGAAAAAATATATAGGTATTTGTAATAAAACTTTGAAAAGTAAGTGATTTTAATGTGTGTCTGATGATTGCAGCCCGAGCAGAAAGCGAGAGTTGTAAATAACACAAATAGCTACCTCCTATTTCACACATATGTCACTCGCTGTTTTTTTGCAACACTCATATAAAAAAATTTCATTAAAAGGAAACAAAATCAACAGAATTTTATCTCTCTATACATGACTTGTGAGAAGTGTGTAAAAAATAATGTGTAAAGTAGATGAAATCAAAACTACGTATGTGCAAATTCTTACTTTTTGTGCTGTGTTGAAATTGATCTCACATTAAGCACACTTTAGACCAGTGAATCCTAACTTTTTTTTTTCATTTAGGCAAAATTTATCCATCAAAATATGTGGGGGGCAAGCTAAGTCGTAATAGCTATTAGTGCTACAAGAGTTCAAAATCACCTACTTTGCCCGTGTCTCATACACTATTTGTTTCAACATTCTCCCTCATAAATAAATAAATAAATTAATAAATATTAAAAAAAAAACAATGGATGAACAAAAAACTTATTGTTTTCAATACTAAATAATAATAATTTTACTTTTTTTGACCAAAAAATTGTGACATTCATCCCTACGCCCTTTTCCTTACCCCTTAAAAAAAATTCAGGTAAAAACCAATTAACTTATGGTGAAAAATTCTTCTACGATTAAATGATAATATTGCACTGAAAAAAATTGTAACCCAATGCCACCAGAAAATTTACGTGCAGGACACAAATCAATTTTACTGGAATGAAATCGTAAATTATAATACTATATTTTTTTTCTTTTTTCTTTTTTTTTTAACACAATAACAAAACAGAATGACTAGTTGAGAAAAAAATCGACCCGTGCAGGAAAGTAATCGAGTCGTGAGAAAGTCAACTTGTAATTCTGCATGCGCATATTTTTTCACATTGTATTGAAATTCCGTACATTCTGTTTAGTAAAGGCGCTCAAAAAAATATGTTTTTCAGGGGGGAGTTGCAAAAAATTAAGACTCGTTAAATGTTCGAGTGTTTGTGGGGGGTGAAATTATTCTATTTTTTTTTTGTTGGTTTTTGCACTTTTTGGGAGGAAAAAAAAGTTGTAGAAACATTTTAGATGAACCAATTTGTGGTTTCCATGAAGAAAATACCACCACATTACTTCTCCATCCTCCATCTCTGTATAAAATTTTTCAAAGAATTACTAGTGAAATTTATAATATGGATTTGATGTTGAAATTGGCACATTTTGAGTAATCACATTTTTACTTCCAATTTATAAACAAAGAGGCATCTGGGTATGCAACTGATCTAACACGTATGTACTTAGCCTATTGTGTGTGCTACTACCAGGAATTTTGACGTCCAATCCTTCAACACACTGTATAAAAAAGTGTTTTTCTCGACTTTATTTCTTGCCGATTTGTTTCGAAGTTGATGGTCAGCATTATCATACTGAAAAAATCGAGAAAAATGCTTATATCTGTAACCTCCTCACAACTGGCTGTATTTATTTATTTGTAATATAAATAATGAACTGCAGTGTAGGATTTAGAATTGGGGAACCATTTGCGTTATTGGAGTCTGAGAGACCCCACAGAACCGATTACGTTATTTTTTTCACTCTGTTGTTTAAGGGTTAAAATTAGGTTCAACCAGAGGATCGTTATCATGAAAAATGTATGCAGTTCGGCACTGACACACATACAAGAACATCAATCAACGGCGATAATATAGGCAGTATAAATTACAAATTCTGACAACTAACTTTTAAATAATGCTAATGAAAAAAAATCTTGAATGTCGATGAGTCGTGGTTATCGACTCGTTATAATTTAATGATTTTTTTTTTTTTTTGATAAATACGTGAAGATAGCACTTAAGACTCTACCTCTAAATGAAGACTGCAGATTGTTTGTTTAAAATTCTCATTAAATAGAACCTTAAAGGTGTAAGTACAGAATCGTTTTTTCTGGTTGAAGAACGATTTCGTAAGTATTCTGTTTCATATTATACATTATGAAGTAAGTAATGTGAATTTAAATATAAATATGTAATCATAATACAGTATTTAGGTTGGTACCTAGACTGTTATTTGCACCTCCGGTGACCCAGTCTGTAGAGCTGCACAATATTCCGTGAACGACAAGCACAGGCGGCCGATTCACATTATTTTGTTTTGATTTTCTTCCATATGGTATACGAAACATGACCAGTTTGAAACCATCTGGTGTGGTGACGTTATGCATTTCAACAGGGTATCCTTCTCGTTTAATGAAGTCATACTGAAAAAATGAACATAAACAAAAAAATTGAGTTACTGTCGGTAGCATTTCGTTAATTCTACTCTGTGGTTTTGTTTTTATAGTATAAAAGTGTTAGAAAAACAGTCACGATTATCACCGAATGGTATATGGTGTGGCAGTTTACAAATCACGCAGTCTTCACGAATACGATTGCCAAGGCGTTTTTTATTGCTTAAATACGAATTCCATTCGTGTAGTAAGAATGCGAAAATGGATTTGGCGTATTGTACAGTGCAGATTAATTCGTTAAGGTTTTCGAATAACCCGAAAGGAAAACCTATACAATGATTACCACTTAGTATGGGCAGGGAGCTGGATTATTTTATAGGCAATCACCCAAGATGATACTGCAATAAAGTTAGTTATAGGAAGGGCCCAAGAAGTTTAGCCACTTCAAAAATGGAATTGGCCTTATTATAGTGCGATGTTCAAAAATAAGACGAAGGTAAAGGTCAGGTCATGGTAGTCTTGGTCTTGATCTTGCACAGTCAGGTTTTGCTCTCGGTCTTAGTATTTCAGAGTTAATTCGTCGTCTTGGTATTGTAAGTAGAGTCAAGTGGCAGTCTTGGTTTTGGTTTTCGTTGTGGTCCTGCTTAGTCAGTTTTTGGTCTCAGACTTCAGTCTTAGTGTTGAAAACAAGATTTTTAAAATTAATGATGTCTAAATCAAAGTATAACTATTCAGGCTTTTCAAAATATTTAATAATTTTAATTTAATCACGAACATCATAAATAATTTGATAAAATTAGATGAAACAAAAAATTGAACTCTTTCAATATTGCGAGCATATTGCAAGTCAATTAGCGAAATTGTTTGCCGTTTTAGAATTTTGTCATAGTTTATCTCAAGTTTTAGTTTTTGTTTTGGTCCTTTAGTTTTTGACAGATCAAAACTAAAACTGATCACGCAAGACCAAGACTAATGTTTCTTATCTGACTAGGCCTTCTATGAGGCTTGAAATTTGATTAAAGCCGTTCCTAATTTCAGCAAAATAGAACTCTATTTTATACAGAATTTTTCTCTATATTTTTCACCAAAATTCTGGCTCCTTGTAACTTTCAAAAAAAAAGTCAACACGATTAATGTCAGAATGATGAAAATCGGTGTATTTAAAGACAATCTGGTTAGTATTTGGCACATATTTCACTGGTTCATCTCTTGCCAAGAATAAAAAAATGTATATAAAATAGAGGATCTCTTCTTTGAAACTTTTTACGGATGAGCAATGACTCTTGAACCATTTATAAAAAACAATTTCTTGTGGTAGTTTTTGTCTTCTAAAAAATTTAGTGTGTGGTGTAGGGGTTAGGATTTTCAACATGTTGAACCGGGGACCATTATTAACAGTTAAAACTAAAATCTCGCTTGTTACTTATCAAAACTTTTTTCTTTTTTTTTGCTTAGGCTTATACAGTCAGCAGGTGTTAAAGTAATGTACCTATTTTTCAAAGCATTTGAAGAATCAATAATTTAAAAGTTGTTTATATCATATACGCGTTAAGTTCGTTACATTTTTTTTTGTCATTTAATCTGACACGTTATATTCGAAACACGTTTATTTTTCGAAGGTATTTATTTTACTATTTCGTGTCTGTAAAATATGAAGGATATCAGCAAAAAAATGACTCTCTACCTATTAGAACGGATATACCTATATACCTACCTACCGTAAGCTAATAACTACGTACAAAAATGTAAATTATAGCATATAGGTACAGATAAAAAAATAAAAATAAATAACATAAAAACCTTGACCAAGCGTAAAGTAACGTACTTCAAGCAGAAAAAATTCGATTGAAGTTCGTCGGTCGTTGAACGATTACGTAAATTGAATTTAAAATACTGTGAGTAAAAAAAAAAAAGAAAAAAAAGTAAATATATGATAATTTTTTTTTCATGTCCTCGAGTTTTTTCATGTAGAAGTAAGATTTAAGAAGAGAGAGATAAAAAAGTGTCATTACGTGCAAATACAGATCAATTTTCGAATGCAGTCGTTGGTATCGACCTTATATTATGCCTATGTATTATATACCTTACACATGTACTGAAAATTTAAGTAATTTTTTTCTCTATTTAAATCACTTAATAATTTGTTACAGATTATTTACGTTGTTGTTGTTGTTATAAAGTATGTGTGGGATAATAATTGTCTACTTAATATAGGTAGTCAAATTAAAATAGGCCAATATTGCGTAACTTTTATTGATTTTTTATGAACTTTCATTTTCATTACGTTAATTTTTTTTTTTCTTTTCAGTTTCAATTATTATTAACTTAGTAGAATAGTGTGTCGTAGAATAGATGTTTGTATACAATACCGCTAAAGATACATATTATGCACAGCTTTTATGTGCGTTTTATCTTCAGTAGGAAGAGAAAGTTAATCTTTGTTGTTGAATTTGTGTTCACTTATATATATAAGTTGTCTTCGTTAAAATGTTGATTTGTTTTTTCATTAATTTTTTCAGAAATTATTGATTATGAAGGTTTAAATTTGACGAAAGTAATTTTTAGAAATGTTGGTCGCAGACCTTTACTGGTATTTTTGCCGACTATAAATTTAACTGTGGGGAGCTGTTGGAAATTTCATAATAAAGAGATATTTTGATCAATCAATTGAAATGAGATAATTTTTGAACGATTACAATCTAGAAAAACAGTTTTCGACCCTAATATCAATTTTTAGATCTTATCTAAAAACAAAATTTTTCACCTTATCAAAGGGTTGATGACGTGATGGTTGTTGCCTTATGCGATGAAAAAAATCAGTAGGTCAGTTATCCACAAAGTGAGAAATTGTTGATTGAATGATTGAAACTTCACTTAACTGACGCAGAGCAATAAAAATTACGGTAATGAAAGGGAGAGAGGGTGGTAAAAAGTGGGTTTACCGATAGTTATCATACCTAAAAGATGTAGTAGAATTCTCAATATCATTGGACTACTTATACACCGAATAATAATGTTGGTCTTGGTCTTATAATTTTATCTCATCACATTAATAGAACGTGTTATCATTAGAAAGCATAGGTGGACATCGATTTTTTGCACATATGCCGTAAGTATTTTTTCATCTCTTTTCAGATCATGGTTCCCAAACCCTAAAAACACCCACACTTCAAGAGTTTATACACATAACATACATATATTTTTGTCAAAAAAATGGAGGGCATATTTCTTCATGGATTGGAGCGAAATTTGGCATGTGTATATACTTTGAGTCTGTATTTTTGTTAGGTTCAAAGATGGGCCCAATCCGCCCAGTTTTTGAATGATGGTTATTTAAACTTGAAATTTTCAGACGGTGGTATCAGGAGGTAATTCTTTATGGATTAAGACAAAATTTTGCATGTATATACTTTGAATCTATATTTTCTTCAAGTTTGAAAATGGACCAAATTCGCTCATTAGTTTCCAAATTAAATTTTTTTTGAAGTTTTCATTGTAGTACAAAAATCTTAAAACCTGTAATCAACGCAACCTACAATGAAGATAGTTTGAAAGTATATTCTAGGCAACATCTATCTTTCCAACTGGCATGCCATTGGCCTTTTTTTTTTCTCAGACAAATATTTGTAGTTTTTCTTTCAACAAATAAAATAAGGCTTTAAAACTGAATTAAAATTAACAAAAAGTTTCAAGCTTGAAAGGTAATAGGGGTCGAGTACTGAATGAGTGATGAAAATACATGACCCCTGTACCATCTGCTTTATTTGAGAGGCTCAAATGTGCCACTACTTTTTGTTTTTTTATGTTTTGTAGATGAATATGCAATATATTACAGAAATACTTCAGTAGAAAAAAATACTTCTAAAATTTAAGACAAGAAAAGTGCAACAGAAAATATTGCACCTCTCACTCGTGCGAAACTGATTTAATTATTTTATAATAAAGTGAGAAAGCAAGAAAAAAATGGAAAAATTATTTTTGGTAAAAATTAGGATACTAATAATATTCTAAACGCAAAAAAAAAGTAAAGTGTCTATTTTGAACCAAAAAAAAAGAGTGCTCTTTTTTTTTCGGAAAAGTCTTTATAAACAGTACGTCTGGGCACTCTTGGTTTAACGTAAATTTTGTAATATCATGCTTTTTGTATATTTTAGCACCTTAACACTTGGTTTATTAAAGATATTTAATTTGTTTTTAGGTTTACCATTGACAGTTAGAGTTGTGGGGAGGAAAAACTATATACCTGCTAACATGCGTGGGAAGATAGTGCATACGTATATTGTTTGTTGCAAAATCTTTAAAATCTCTACAGGCCAGCCAAGTTTCATGTAAAAAAAATTCAATCTGCAAGACATATAACATTGCCAGTTCCACTGCCTCTATCTCATTCTCAATTGGTCGTTCATTCCATCAATTTAAATTAAACTAAATTTAGACAAATTTTGGTACCTTCAGAGATGGGCAACCAGTTAATGTGTCTTAACAGAATTGGAATGATGACGTCACACAACACGAAACCGATTGGCGTGTGGGAACTTGACGGACCTATATGATTTTAAAGACTTTGATATTGTTGTATGTGTATCGGCAGAAAATGTATTCAGATTTCCCTAGTTAGTTAACACATCTGATGCAAAAAAACTCAGTTTGCTAGAGACAGTTCAGTTGAACATATCCAATGAATGAAAATAATTTTGTTTGAACTCTGATAAATTGTCAAGATTGTATGAGGAATTGCGATTTTTCACTGGATGAAAAATTGTTACATTTAATATTTCTAGGAGATACTGATATATCTTTGTAAATGATGATACATTTAGGTTCTTTAAATGAAAAGAGGAAAAAATATTTTGTATGTACGGTTAATAATAAAATTTCAAAATACGTATGACAGAACAATCAAATGTTAGCCTAAATGTATCTTAGATTGTTGCCTATGAATTTTTATAGGTCTGCATTGGCAACTAATTGTTAGCTCAAATCTATTTTTGTACGTTCATTGAAAATCTTTTCTTGAAGAAAATATTTACAACAAAGAGTTAGCTAGATGCTGCTCCATATATAATTAGATCGAAAGGTTGGCAATTTAATGGCTCATATAGAATCTGTAATAATGTATAAAAGTAATGGTTTTCATTCAATCTCCTTGTTAAGAAAAGCATAATGACAGAGATGACGCGAATAGTTTGTTTCTTTGAATTGGGTAAGTCTACTGATAAATCGAGGACTTTAATCAAGAATATGACAATATATTTTCTATTCTTTTCTCAATTGATTCCTGGAATCGGGAAAGAACTGATCAGTAATTTTGTTTGGGGTCTATGAATTCGTTTTATAAATGCACCATGATTATTGTTAGAGGACTTGATTTGAACATGACAGGAAAGGACATAGGTACAAGTACAAAAACCATTTCTATTATTGAATGAAGCAATTTCATTTTGATCACACAAGTAGGTCTACTAACTTCGTCAGGTTCGTTGTAAAAGAATTGGTCATGACTAATAATCTTTTAACACTTCGGTAATGAACTTTTGGTACCTGTTATTTAATGCACCTAAATTTCTTGGAATAATCAGAATCTATTCAACGAATAACTCAACGGGTGCACTCCTTCTCGTGCCTGTATTGTACAAATTTTACAATCTTAATATCATTTTGTATGTCATGCCTCATGTTAATTTTGCTTTGCCTTTTGATGATTACCTACTTCTTAAGATGACCGGTTCCTGGTAAAATCAAAATGCCTAGAACCATATCACATGTACATTTTACATAGTAATTTACCCTGTTATGGTGATCAGTAACACGTTTAGTGTGATCATTAGCTGTGATCTTTTCTCTCTAAAACGTGTGTAAATGTGAAAATTTCTATTCTGATTTATGGCCAAAGGCATTATTCGTGTTATAAGTATGAAGATCTTTTATCTACTCTATTATAAAATAGCAAACAGCAAACAATGATTGATAGTTCTTTTAAATATATTAAAAAAAAAAATATTGATGTTGGTGTCTTCATACAATGTTACAAAAACTTTAAAACTTTGAACATATTTGTGTGATAGTAAATTCATTTTTTTTTCTACGATCCTGCTTATTCATATCACCCGCTTATTATGATCAACTTGACCAGCCCTAAAGGGATCACAATAAGTGGGGTTTACTGGAGGTATATGACATATTCCATTTTCTTGGCCACTTTTGTTCCTATTTTGGAGGTTGGTATAGCAGCTCTAAAATGCTTAATTTTTGAATAATAGTTAAAAAATTTGAAAGATATATTTTTCTATGATCTTTTTTAACATACTACCAATTTTGGTGCAGATACAGTATATCCAATTTGTCCGATATGTCTGATTTTATTTTGATTTTGGGCTCTTAAATGAGTAATTGTCAATCAGTGGCTATGAAATTTGGCACAATAATTATTATTTATGTTGTAAATGACTGGTTTTTGAAAACCTTAGTTTTCTAGTGGAGAGTTGGCTGTGCTAGAGTTTTCTCAATTTCGATTTTATATGTAACTATCCATACAATCCGGCTTCACACAGGTGAAAAATCTACAGAATGAAAAAAAAAACTGGTACAGCAATGTTTCGCTAGAAAACCCAGTTTGCAGATGGAGATGAAGATAAAGATAGAAATGGAGATGGAGAGAGAGAAAGAGCTTACTTGAAAAAATTGCAAAATAATATCGATAGTAATCTATATTTAAATCGATATTAATCGAAAACCGTGAACGCAGAATTTTGGGCGATATATGTATATAAATTAAGTAAAAATCAGAAAATGGTACCAATTTTTTTCTTTTCTCATGAAACGAATAATTTTTATCATCTCCACCCCTAACCCTTTTGTAAGGTCTATATTAATACTCAAGCAAACTGGGTAAAAATCACAGTCACATGTATTTGTACTCGCACAGACACACAAAACGTATCTTCTGTAAAAACACGAAAGTTAAGCCGAATAAAATGTATAAAAAATTTTTTGTCTGCTCCACTGGTGGCAAAAAATGGAGAGAAACGAGATAGTATGAAAGAAAAAGGATTTGTAGTTTTCAGCGAACATCTTTAGTGAATGGATAAGTGACAGATCAGAATATCAGTCGTAATTAGGAAAGATTTGTACAATTAAAACTTTTTAGAATAAATCTAAAATTTTTCATTCGAATTGGTACTATTTATCCCAGCTGTAGAGGAAAGTTACATAATTTATTGTCAGCGAAGTATCTTTGCTACAGAGCCATAAAAAAATTTAGACCCTCGTATTAGAAGATATATAAAAATCTTTTTGCACTTTGTCTTTCTGTTGTATAATTTATTACAGCATCTTTTTTTTTTTTTTTTGATAACTGTAATTTTTAAAATCAAAACATCATCAAAGAAGTAAAAAGATAATTTTTTGGCCTATCATTAGTGCCTCTAAAATGATGGTACGTTTGAAAAAACGTATAAAAGCCATCACACGTATTAAAAAAATTATGAATTACCGTAATTTTATTCAACTTTTATCTCCTCTCTTCTAGTCATTTTAAAGAATCAAAAATAAATTAGCGAAAAATGCAGGTATCTCGTCGTGAGACAACAATCAATATGATTTTTTTTTGTCAATTACATAATGATATACTGATCAAGTTTCTTGCAATTATACACGATGCAATCGTTAAGGTCGTCTTGCAGATTCTGCAATTCATCTTTTTTCATTGACGACGATTTTCGAGTAGCGGATTTTGTAAGCAGACGATGTGGAGTAAGAAAAGAATGGTCAATGCTCACGCTTTCGAGTCTTCAGTCACACAATAAGCCTTTTAAAAAAAAATTTGTAATCATTTCGTGATTCTAAGTTTAGTAGAGAAGTACCTATACTCATCATTTAGTAAATGCGATCATTGTAAACAAAAAAAAAAAATAAATATAATTTACTTTCACTTTTCACACAATGATTGAGGTGCTGAATTTTTGTTTTTTCGTTTCTAGGCATCGAGTACAAGGTTACTTATTAATGAATAGTTTAAGTTATTCCGTAAATAAACGGTAATTTTCATTATCTGCTTTTATTTCAAGATACGTATTTTTTAGGTAGGTAAAGATTTTTTTTGTTTTCTTTCTTTGTTAAATTAAAATTTTGCGTTTTTTTCCGCACTATGTGGGTCACTGAAGAGAATTTGGGTGAATAAAGAAAATCTTGGTACTTTAACATTAATTTCCTTTATTTAAAAGTAGAAAAATTTTTTTCATTAGAGGTGATTAACCTAAATTCAAAATGAACCTCTCAAAATGGTGGTCTGTTCAATTTTATTAAATATAGCTCTCTAGTATATTATTGAAAATGTGTGCTGAAAGAGTATTTGTGGTCAGCATTTGATCTACACCTTTCCCTCCTCTAAATTTCATCATTCAACTCTCAAATTTAGGCCTCTATTATAAAACCTCAGTAGAAAAGAATCATTAATGAAATCATCCCCTTGTATCGTTTAAATTGACATTTACATTTTTTTCTTCTCTTTATTTGAAGAAAATTATTTTCGTAAGTTGTAGATTAGCTGTGTTCAGTGTGACAATATGACGAAAAAATTCTACATTTCTAATTCTGGATTTCAGTAAGTTCATTTAAAAGTGAGTTTTCAGTTCCACCCTGCGGTTTTAGCTCCTCGTCAGTTTTTTGAAGTAAAAAAACTCATAAAATTGATATCTCAAATAAAATTCTTCAAAAATATTTTTTGATAAGAAGAGTTTGAGACGCGAACAAAAGATTACACTTTTAGAAGAGAACTTTGGGTCAGAACTTACTCACGGAGTTGGGTCCGGAAGTTCGAGACTTCTTGAAAAACACAGTCATTTTCAAGTTCTACTATGGAAAATCGAATATAACCACTCACCATGTGTGCGAAAATTTGTCCATATCAAAAAAAACTAGACATTCATACGAAAAAAAACCTAATTTCATTCGATTAATCAATACACAAAAAGTGCGAAGAGGGACTATCGTTTCTTTTCCCAAAAATATTAAAAAAATTTATGGTCACCAATCCTCCACGTCGATCGGATTTGAACTGAAAGCTACAGCTTGTGATACTAAAATTCCAGCATAGATCATTTCTCGTAGAATTCTCTCAATAGTCTATACACAGCTTTTTAAGGGTCTGCGCATATTCTAAACTTGGTATTTTAACTTCTTTCGTGCAATATCAGCAATATACCAAAAACACCAAAAACCCGAACTACATGCCTGGATAAAAGTGACTGAATGCGATTTCGCTAAATTCTTAATTGGGTTATGCTGAGTTTTTTTTTCTTCTTTTGTTTGTTTTTTTTCACACAAAAGGACTCAATCAACCAAAGTCTTTAATTTAATAGGAACTTATAGGTATCAAAGCCTAATGATTGAATAACTGCATGATTATGTAAAAATCATGATGGTTCATTAGGTCTTTCTCGTTAAAAAAATTTGATGTTTACCTAGTTAATGATTTTTGATATTTTCATTGTTTTGTTGTGGTATTCTCAACTAAGAATTTTTTTTAATTTTATTTTCCCCGTCAGTTTATGTCAGTACAGTAGACTCATCGTAATTTTAAAATTTCTATATCAATTTACTGCCTATATTGATAATTGATATAAGCTATATCAAAATCATTTCTCCCTATAAAAGGTGATAAAAATCTGTCTGTTGTTAATTTAAAAAACTGTTAAATTAAATAATTTTCAACAGTAAAATATTTTCGAGTATACAATATGCGAAAAATGCCCCATATTTACTCAACTCATTAAACCTGAACAGTCATGAGGTACTTCCTAAAAAAAATTTGGGTTTCATATTGGCACCTTCTCCATTAGTAGTAATTATACTAACTTATTTGAAAACTATGAACCTGAAATTCGAACTGGTTTGTACGTAAATCAAAAATGGCGTCGAAAACAAAAACAGTAATGTGGTACTTGAAGAAGGATTCTCTAAAAATGTGTGCATAATTGCAAATAATTGAAAATAATATGAAATATTTAAAAAAATACAGAAAAATTTGGCAAAAATTTGTTTCATAATTTTGTTAGTTTAACACTCACGCTATTGAGTCATTGTACGATTTGATAGATTGGGGAGGAGGACAAAGTATTCAATTGGGAATACATGTCTGATTGTTATTTATTAACCAAAAAATTATAATAAACGCAACATTTGCATATTTTTACCCAGTTTGTTTGGTTATTAAAATTTAACTTTAAAAAGGGTTATATGTAGGAATGATAAAAATTGTTCATTGATGAAAAAATAAAATGATTGGTACCCATCATTTTTTTCTTTATCACCTAATATTTTTTTAAGTGTGTATATTATACAAACCGTGAAATGGTGTTTTGGCTCGTGCCATCCTTGGATTTTTGATGGTAAAGTTGAGTAACACTGTAGAATTCGTTGTTTCAGCGGAAACAACGAATTGCTTGATAAGCTGTATTCTATTTAGAAATTAAATACGTGAATAATTTGGCCCTCTTTAGAATCCCTTAGGAGTCGAGGAATTGGTCGAATGAAAAAATGAACACAAAATTTGAAATCAGTGCCCAAATACAAAATCATATTATTTTTTTTATCACAAAAGTTAATTTAATTGTTCTATTTGTTGATATTTTTTTGATAGATTTTGTTGCTCGAACGCACTCTGAACTAAAACTTAGATGGCTGACCTGAAAAATAACTTTGCTTAAACTTATCGAGTCCTCGGACTTTGAGAATAGCTCGAGAACTGCACTTCGTTACCCCAAAAAAATATCGATGTAATTAATTTCTGCGTAGAGCTTCTTTATTTTATGTTTATTATAGAAATACGTCCTGAAGCGCCGCTTTGACTTGTGCCAGCCCTGATTATTTTCTCTTAACACTGTAGAATTTGTTGTTTCGGAGGAGACAACAAATACGTGTGTGATTGTGTAGGAAGTGGCTCATGCCCATGAGGGAATAATTGGCCAAATAATTTCGGGGAAATAATTTTGTGAAATAATTAACGGCTTGTACGTGTATTATAATGATGTAGGTAATTATATACATCGCCCTAAATTTGTGTTCCTGGTTTTGAGAAAACTATTAAAGGGAATAGAGCTTAAATTTTCAGGAAAAATAGTCATATAGGACTATGTCTGATAAGAGTTTATTGCCCATTGGTTCAGTAGTTTGTATGAAAACTGGAGAGCAAAAAATTTTTGGAAAAGTAGTTTTTGCAGAATTTTTAGGAAACTCTATAAGGATTGAGCCTAAATTTTCATGATAAATTGTTCTTATGTATGTGCAAATATTACAGAAGTTTAGTGCCTATTTGTTTTATAGTTGTTAAGAAAACTGGAAAAGAAAAAATGCTGGAGAAAGTTTTGTAGTTTTGAAAAACCTACGAAAAAAATGAGGCTGAAATTTTCATGTAAGATAGTCCTTATCAGGTTTGATAGAAGTTTAGTGCCTATTGGTTCGGTAATGTCCGAGAAAACTGGAGAACGAAAATTGCCTGGAAAAGTTGTTTTATCAGGATTTTTAAGAAATTATGTATGGCATTGGGCTGAAATTTTCAAGATACATCATTCTTGTATATGAGAAAGTTTGACTGAGGTTTAATGCTTATTAGTTCAGTAGTTACCAAGAAAAGTAGAAAAGAAAAAGGTGTTTTAAAAAGAGGTTTTTTTTTAGGATTTTGAAGAAACTATGAAAGGAATAGAACTGAAATTTTTACAGAATATAACTCCTATGTAGTCGCAAGTCCGATGAGAGTGTGGTGCCTACTTATTCAATAGTTTCTAAGAAAAATGTAAAACAAAATAAATTGCTGGAGAAAAGCAAGTCACCTGCGTTGCTTGAAGTATCTTTTCCATATTTAGTGCACAAGGAGTTATTTTACTTAAATTGTAACAATGAAATTTTGATAGATCGATATGTTTGTTGGATATCGATAACCATCGATAGTTTTTTGAAATTTTTTCCACCATTTAAAATTTAGGGGAGCTTTTCCACTCACATTTTACATCGTTTCAGACTCTTGCGGAATGTTCCGTAAGAATCTCACAAAACCATCGGCCAAGTTGAAGTTTATCTCACCAGCGTAAGTGGCTGAAACGACATAAAGTATTAGCCTAATAGCTCCTGAGGATTGTTTGTTATGTTGTAAATAATCTTTGACTGTATGTATTCTACTGGACCAGTAAAGAAAAATGATTTCTGGTTAGACATACCAGCGCTAAATAGGCAACCACAGCGTACTTTTTGACGTACCTTGCATCGTTTATGCCCGCTATCCTTGTGAATTTAAAGGATTACTTTATCACATGTATTCTAAATTGGTGAACTCAGGCAAATCTTTGAAAATAAAAAGAAGGTACTCTAGGGTTGCCTATTTTTTTATCGACATGTCTTGACACTGAAAAGTACCCACGTGTTCTACCAAGATATTGCAAACAGAGGTGCATTATTATAAATTTCCAAAACATTACTCGTCAAATCGAATAATACTTAATTCATGGTTTGTAAATTTTCTGTTACACTGACCACACAAAATAAGAACATAGGATAGGGTAGGAATATAATTCATACGTCTACATGTCTACTTTACGTCATGCGGAGCACATATATACCCAAATTCTTTTAAATTTTCAGATTTATATTAGAAACAGAATGAAATAAAAGGGAAAACCTGCTAATAATCGCATTAAAGCAGGAAACTCCCTAAATTTTCTACCTTTTGACCAACTTAATCACACTTGACTGCAAGACACAAGCTTACCGTAGTCGTGAAATTTTCGGATCTGGCCGTCTGTATCGATCGTAATCGAGTCCGCAGCAATTTATAGCCGTTATTCAACGACGTTAGCCTTTTCTGACTTGAACTTTGGGATACGTTTTTGGCCATAACACCAGCCACCATCAGGTACAAGGTGACCACTTGAAATTGTAACATCGGATTATGCAAAATATCCCAACTTTTCATCGTCCTCAACGACGGATCCACATTTATCACGAACCATATAAATATATATATATATATATATATATATATATGCCGAACTATTTATCGATCGATCACAACTACAAATAATGTACACTATAGTTGTGGATATTTACGATGGATTTTATGTCGGTTTTTTTTCACTTTTTAATTCATTAATTATGTAAAATTATCTAAATACGTATAATTCTAATACACATACGCACACACGTAGATACACCATAAAGAGGTAACCAAAAATGTGGAACACAAGTTAAGAGATCAATAAATATAAATGATCTATCAATCATCGAAATCGTTAGAGCATAAGTATCTTTTTTTCTCTTCTTTTTTTTCACGAACTTCCTTCATTCTCTAAGCTGTGAAAATATTTCAAATTTTGTTACAATAATAAAAGAAAATTACATATATACTTTATAGTTTATACTGTTGAACCGTGCATGCAAAATTAACGATTGCGGTAGCTCTTTCTTGTTCTGGTTAAGAAAAATGAGAGACAGACAAAAAAGAAACAACAGTAACAGAAAAAAAAAGTAATGGAGAAAAATGGAAGGAGATTGTTTATGTATGTTTTAATATACAGTACCCACCTATTTTTCATATGGTTGTTGTGTTTTTTTTTTTTTTTTTTTTTTTTTTTTTTTTTTTTTTAATGCTTATTAAGGACCTTGACTCCGTACAGCCACTCGTTTTACTTTTTTTTCGTCTGACTTACTGCCTTAATCTTCAAACATTTCTGCTCACTTGAATTCTATCGTGCCATCGTTTTCCCATTTTTATGTAGGTTTTGGAAGAAAATCTTCATATTAAAATTGATCTTGTATTGAGACCCACGGGTGAGGGTGGGTTTATTTTTCGTTTCATGACCTCAGGAAAATTTCGCCACCATTAACAAAAATTTACATGAGTACCGGTCGCAATTTTTATCTGATAGTCTTGACATTTGGTACATCTATTTGAATCTACACAAGGATAAACTTTATTGTTTTTGGTTCAGATCGACTTTTTGGTTCATCTATTGCTTCCCATTATGTTTCATTTTTGGAGCTTAATCGGTTATAAAATGCGTAATTTTTAACTAATAGAAACGAAATTTAGTACAGATATTGAGTATATTTTATTCCATTAGTCTGTTACATTTTGTTTCAAAAAGCTAAACCGTTCATGCGTAAAGGTGATATGAAAAAATATCCAACTGTTGCTAAGAAAAGAATATTAAGGCCATATGAACAAAAGAAGCTGGTCGAAAGAAGGCTTGCTTTTATTTAATTTTCCAAGCAATCATTTAATAACTTACGTACGTGTTTTGTAACTTCGTAATACACTTTATTCTTTCACTTCATCATGAATTTCCTTGACACTTCATTTTTAACGTAATATTTACACACCATTCTTCCAAATAATTTTCATTTTTTCATTTTCATATTTTATTTTATTTTACCAAATTATATTGAACTCCAACAAATTGCAAAATAAACTAATGTGAAACTTCTCGTATAAAAATGATTTAGAGAAGGAATAAATTCTAGAAGAAAAAAAAATCTATCATTAAAGCACCCTTGCTGTTATTTTATTCGACAAGCAATCATTTATTAAGTTTTACATAATTCAGTTTCAGTTATTTATTTAGTCTTTTTTTGTTAGGAAAACCTACACCTTCTAGCATTGCTTGCCGCGCGAGTTTTTTTTTTTTAACTTGTTCAGCAACAAAACGTACAATTAAAGTGGTAGTAACGTGTTAAGTCCATCGTGTTTTTTCGTCGTTTCCCTTTCATTTCAATGTCTATCGAATAAATACGTACTCACGTACTTATATGTTAATCACGCAGAAAAGGTCAAGCTGAATGCCCTTAATATCTACCCTCGTGCACAGTAGAGGGGTCATTAAAAATTTCAAAGATAGTAATTTTTCTAAAAAAAAAAAAAAAAAAAAAAAAAAAAAATGAGATACTATCGATAATTTATCGACGATTCTGCTTATCGAAAATATCAATAGAGAATCTTTAATTGTGCATAATTTTGATATTTTCACTGTTTAATAGAACTACAGCAACCTACAGCCGAATGGCTATTCGAAAAATTTGAGAATATTATTAAATTTTCGGGAAAGCTTTACTCGAATATTCGTGAACAGCCCTCCGGTTGTTGGTTAGTGTAAGTTGGTGTAGTTTTATCAAACAAAGCTGTATATATTATCTAAGACGATGACATAGACCACGTTAATTTAATGGTAATGAAATGTAAAATGTTCTACAACTTATCCGTTTTATTATAGAAAAA
The DNA here is from genome assembly GCA_011428145.1 of Ericerus pela. Classification (NCBI taxonomy): domain Eukaryota; kingdom Metazoa; phylum Arthropoda; class Insecta; order Hemiptera; family Coccidae; genus Ericerus; species Ericerus pela. The sequence continues at coordinate 566,919 of WOFM01001381.1, forward strand.
TCATGAGAAAAAAAATGAAAAGTCCAATGAAAAAATCATTGAAAAAAATTGTTTCAGAATAAAACTAATTCTCTTAAAAAAATTAACAAAAACAAGAAAAATCTAGTTATAAATTTCTAAAAAGAGAAAAATAATTATTTCAAAATTTCTTTCAAGTGAAATAATTTTTTTCAAAAACTAGAACCAACTTTGAAAAAACACAACAAAAAATGTGCTGAAAATAGAAAAATAATACTTTTAAAATTTCTCCAGCAAGATGCGGATCTAGGGACTGCAGTTCTTTAAGTTGGCTCTAATTAAAAAGTTTTGTTATAAAAGTTTCCAGAGTAGACATACGATGCCTACATGGTAAGGAAAAGAGCGCCGACAATAATTTCAGTTCCTAAATCTACATATTGCTGGAGAAATTTTAGTAGTATTATTTTTCTCTTTTTAGCACATTTTTATTGTATTTTTTTGAAGTCTGTCCTATTTGAAAAAAATTATTCATTTACTAAAGCCTACTTAATGCTTTTTAATGTGGACCACATTTTTATTTTCACTACAGCGTAAAAACAATTGTGCAAGCGCTTGCATGGTGCAAACCTAGGTGCGAATTTAGGTGCAAATTTTGAGGGGAAAGAGAGGAAAAAAAGTGTCTGTGTGGCCCAAAAAGGGGAGAATGTTTTATTTTAATATTTTATTATGCAATATATCAATGAACACTTGGCTCAGTGTCAGGGCTAAAGGTCCAAGGCATCTGTCAAGCAAATCTGACACTATGGGTAGCTAGTACCTCTATATATATAATCCATCAGTCAATGAATCTTCAATCAGTCAATCAATCAATATTGTACTATATTATGTAAAAAGCAAAGTGTGTTTGTGTGCCCTCTTTTCTCCAAAACCAGTGGCATATATCCCTTGGTCTCCCATTGATAATAAGAGAGTTTTGTAGTTGCAGATTTTCATGGAGGGAGTAATAGTGCAAAAACAAAAATTTTGTCAAAACAGTTGCATAACCTGTACGGGTTAGGAATACTGAAAATTTATATACTCCTCCCCATGCAATGCCAGGTTTCACAGCTAGTTACTGTAATGGCCAAAAGAGGTGGTAATGTACCTAATTAGAACCACTTGCAGTGTTACACCATACATGAGATACTAAACACTAAATAAGCATTAATACCTCTATAATAATTTAAATATTCAATTTATCATCTACAACTATCGTGGACCTTAACGTATTTGAGAGACTCAATAATATTTTAGAACACAAGTTTGAATTAACACTTTTAATAAAATAATAAATAGTATGACAACAATACACCAATTAATACGTTAATATTATACAATTAGTTCAACATATGGGATTACAACCCTTTAGACAAGACTGTGTATAAATTAGTAGCTCTATAAGAGAGGCTCTAGGAACTGAATGTAAAGATTCCTTCGAATCAAGGGTTTATATACTCGTTTGGGGTATGTAAGTGTACGTATTGGATAGGCTAAGTGAGGTAGGGTATTGTTATTATAGGGTTGTGCTGACTTGCAATATATTTGAGGGACAGACACAATTAGGTCATGAATATACAGACATTATACCTATATTCATAAAATCAAATACGGGTAAATTAGTGGTTGTTTATAAAGAGTTATAGGATGTTTTATTGTTGATGAATACCTACGTTTTTGGTATTTGAAAATGTGTAAACGAATATGTTCGTCATATCTAAAAATAGATGAAAATATACGTTACAGTTACATATAAATACCAATTTCTAGCTACTACAATATACATTGAAATTTTTGGCTAATGGCCATGAAATTTTAAATAAACTATAGTACTAGCCAACAATCTGACCTATTGATTTTATTGGGGATTGGCTGTATGCTATGTTTATTTTTGTTTTAGATATAAAATTTGTGATTGTCAATCAATAGCTACAAAATTAAAAATAATTATTTATTATAATATTTATTATATAATTTTAATGTGAATCAACTAGGGTACTTCCAGTAACACTATTTTTATTCTTATTTTGGCTATAAAATGCCCAATTTTTGACCAATGAGAATGTAATTCAGAACAAATATTTATTATGAACTATTTTAACATATTACTGATTTTTGTGTGGATCAGCTAAACAGTATTTACAGTGACGCTATTCTGATTACTATTTTAGCAATAAAAAGCTTGATTTTGAACCAATATCTAAAAATGAGCAAAAAATATCAAGTATAATTTATTGCAAGTACTAGCAATTCTAATTTGAATAGATGGGAAGTTACTTCCAAAAGTTAATTTTTATTTAGATTTTGAAGATGATTATTATTAATTGTGTAATTTTACATTAAGAGTTACAAAATTTAATAATAACTTTGTAGTGACTAATGTTATAATAATCAAAAACCTAATTTTTCTAATTGAGTTGGTATTGCATTTGACAGCTATCAAAATGTGTTCCTCATTAAATGTTTCAGTCCAACCTGGCTGGTACTGAAGCATACTTGTTTTTTTTTCATTTCAGTTCAATTCCAGTAGATCTTATTAGAGAAATTTTGAAATAATTATTTTTCTTTTTTTTTTTTTTTTTTTTTTTCAAGTTAGTGGGATTTTTGTATTATGAAAAAAATTTTTTTCAATGATTTTTTGTTTCTATAGCATTAGTGGCAATATTACTTTAAAACTAACAATTTTTATTCAAAGATAGCTCCAAAACTACCTCATCAATTCTATAAAAAATTTAATTGGACCACCATGGGATCATCTTTTATTACTTAAAAAAATAATTCATCAAAATCAATGTCCAGATTGAGAGCAAATTAAGTAAATGTTGACTCATATTGAATAATCCGTAATGTTTCGATCGATTAAAGACAATATTCCTCATTTTTGTTTGATTAGGCCTTAAATATTATAGTTTAAATTACATCTGAGCTGGACTGAACATCCTATATTTCTCCATAAGTTTACTCCAAATGTTTATAATGAAATGAATAAGGGCTCATTCGATAATGCACAACATCCTCGGTATCATGTAACTCTGGTACAAATGGACCAAATGAAGTGAAAGATGACTCATTTGATCAAGTATAACATCCCGAGTATTTTAATCCTTCATTTGTCATTATAACTTTATTAGGTGGCAATATATTCTAATTTATATAAAAAGCAGGGAACCTTCCTCCAACGATACTTATTTTGATATCTTGCTTTCACATTCTTATCACTTGTTTAGTCCATATATACTCTGTTCACGCTAAGATGTGCGTAATATCAGAATCACAATAAACATTGCGGTGGTTGAGGAGAGTGGAAATAGTATCGTGGCACATCGTTATACAATGATAAGCATCATTTTGTAACGTAAACAAACATCGTATTTCAAACGGATAAGTGTGGAATTGCACATATTGTTTATGAGGTCACACACTTGTTAGTGAACAGAGTATAGTTATGTATGATCAAAGGGTACAAAGTACGTCAAAAGATACGCAATGGTTGCCTTTTAAGCGCGACATGTCTAATCAGAAATCATCGTTCTTTAATGGTCTAGTACTATATAGTCAAAAAATATTGCAAATTATTTCCTTTCAGTCGAATCACAAACTCGTGCAAATTATTTTATCGTGTGGAATAAGGTTAGCTGTAAACGTTTAGAAACATCTCTGCACGAATTTCCCAGCTTTCCTTATTATTAATTCAACAAATGGTGCCTATTGGCTCAAGTATACTATTTCATAATAATTTTGCATATAAGAATATTGTAGCGTCACATGATTTAATTCATCGAAACGATCGAGAGCAGTGTGCTCATCATTATTCGTGGGAACTGCTGCATATGATGTTGAAAAATGAAATATATAGGCTTATAATTCACTCTCATAAATAATCAGATTAATGCAATTACAATGAATTGTCGTAAGCTTTCTCGAACTGAGGTTTCAAATTTTGTTAATTGAAATTATTCTGTAATTAATATACCAGTACAGTAATGTACTTGTATGTATATTCGTGGAAATGTGTGTATACTCGATAACGAGTGAAAATTATGCGAAATTGACAATACAAGGTTACATAATTCTGAATACTCTGCATGACCTTTACTTCAGTAAAATATTAATTATAGGCTCGTTGTTGTTGTTGTTTTCGTTTTCGTTTTAACCTAATGAGTAAGAAACAAGCAAATCTTTGCACTGTTTTTTACTTTTTTGTTTTTTGATGTTTTGGCGGGAAAAAGACTGGTTGTGAATGGGCAGTGTTATGTCATTTAAGTTGCATATTCATACTTGGAAGGGATAAGACGGCTTGACTAGCCTTAAAATGTTGTTTGCAAGTAAAGTATACTTGTAGCTTACTCATACGTAGAGTATGTGCGTTGAACGTATCCAATTCTAAGAACTTCTTCAAACAATCTGATACACTAATATAAATTAGAATATTGTGAGATATTTAATAAAAAAATTGACAACGATATCACTAGAAAAACTAGAATTAAATGCTAAAAACTTATAATGAGGAAGGCGAATAATATTTCAGGTAGTATTTTTTCAAGGAGGAGGTGCGATTATATTGGATTTATATTAGCTAAAGGTAGGAATGAATGTGAGCATTTTTGAAAATTTGTTGGTGAGAATAAACTATCTTCCAACTACCTAACGGGTAAAACGTCGAATACAAATAAACTGAGTTATATCAACTTTGTATTTCTGCAGAATTTATGAGAGGTATTCAATTCTTGTTATTTCTGATCTACAATTATATTGTTGTTATTTTTTATCACGCATGGGAGAGCGATTTGCTTTCAGAAATGATAACACTGAAGAATTGTTTGGAAAAACAATAAAAATTAAAAGTAACATAACCAGCTATAGTTATGGTGTTTCTGAACTGGTTTTGAGTAATCCGCTTGGTATGACAATTAGATGCTCTTTTAATATTTGAAAGTTTGTAGTTTTGAGACCAGCCGCCATCATATTCTCGATCCAAAATGGAAATCCATTCGATTTGATTTATTTGATGCACTTCACATGTAATTGTGAAATTTACGTTGAGAGGCGTTCAGTCGTTTGATTCTGAACTTCCTTTTTTCACTGAACCAAAGTCTTGAAGTTACATAGATATTATAACCTCTGTGCCGAAATACATTCGAAAAAATGTATTAAAGATGAAAAAATTTTCTATTTTTGATATTTTTGAAATTATATTTTTTCAAAACTTCATTGAAACTGGCTGGAGATACTGTCGTACTGAATGGGGCTTTTATGAGAGTTTTTGTCCTGCACATTATTTCTTCGAATTAACTTTTTCATTCTTGAATAAGAAAAATTTAACATTCAACCATCCCCCCCCGTATTTTTACTTTCTTTAACTGAAATCTCGTTGAGATGTAGGTATGTCAAGACAGTTAACCTAAAGTGGACCAATGAACCAACAGTAAGGAAATTCATTGAATGCACTCTAAAATTTATGGAAAAATAACGTTTTATGCCCAAAATGGATCCAGATATACCTATTACTCAAATTATGCTGGACGAAAACAATTTTTTCAGCATATTTAATTCATAAAATGGAATCAAGGCAAGGTAATGTCCACTCAAAACAATGAGAACGTATAAAACTCCTCAGTCGTTACATATAAATTGTTCAGAATACAAAATGGAAGTTTGTGAGACTTTCACTTTAAAAATCTTGCACAAAACAATAGTAATCTAAAAGAAAAAGAGATTTTCACTAGAATGAAAACTTTTTCTCTGCTATGTTGGGGTAAAATTATTTTTACCTGGACCTCTGAAGCCGCTGGTATTCAGAAGAAGTTGCCCCTCCGGATTTTCTCTTGTTAACAAGCATCAAATATATTTTATAATTATATCTTTCATTTAGGATAGAAAATTCTTTATTTAATACCACCGTGGGGACTCATTTGTATGAGATTTAGAGGCTTGGACCCCCAACAACAGTCGCTGCTGCAAGGCAAGCTAATATTTGTCTCTATGATGTTAAACAAATTACACTATTTATGTTCAATCGTAATTACTTGCACATACATGCAAGTGATGTACAAGTGCCAAACTGTGACTAATCTCAACAATACGATAATGTCACAATTCCATACACGAACTGGCCCATCATTTCTTATCATTATGAGAAATGGCGCAATCAGGCCATTCACACGAACATACGTAATTACCACATATATGTATGTTGGTGTGCGTGTAATTAAGCCTGAATATAAATGGTCCAAACTGGCTCTAAAATTGCCAGTGTATGCCCAGGTTTTGGCTTACCCATATGTTTATATATGAAGTGGTTGAACATGCAAAATCTGTAGATTACCTTCAGGTGAGAATATCTTTTTATGACAAGGTATTCCACAATGGTGACCCTGAAATGATTTTTTGGCAACGTCGTGGGTGTCTAGAGGCGTATTGCACTTTTTCAAAAATTGGTGCCATGCGCTGGCAAGATACTTGCTTGCTTGGCAAATATAAAAATTTTTGCAGATTAGACACCATTGGTTGTCAAAGTAGAGTCTGCTGAAGTGGGAATTCATACCCCCCTTCTTAAAATAAATAAACAAGAAGGAAAAACAGTAGATCTGGAGGAAGAAGGTTGGACTCATTCCCTATCCGCCCAACTTTGACTGACAATCTGACGATGTTTCAGAAATTGTAAAGGCCTCTCAACACCCAGAACTAATATGCTTGGAAACCACAGTTAACCAAGTCAAACTTGCAGTTAAAACCTTCAGAAGTGGTTGAACCATAAGCCAAGGTTCTGACCTGAAGACACCCAACCTACAAACACAAGAATCAACGCACTAGAATACACAAGGTCGAAGCCTTCCATCCGTGCAGTGTCTACAGATATTGAGGAGATCACTTTACTTAGAGTGCAGATAGCTCAGTTGATAACAGAAGTTTAAAAAGGTAATAAAATTCAGAACTCAAATAAACAGAATGGTAACTTGCGCCAGATTTCTAAATCAAGAAGCAATAGCAATAATAATAATAATAGTAGACAATCTCGTTCTGAAGACTAAAGACCTAGTAATTAAAAGAGGGATAAAGAGGGATGAGAGTACAACTCCCCCTAGATCATTATCTTGCAGCACCCATTCTCAAACCTTGGATGATAAATGTTTCTTCTTTCATAACTGGTTTGGGGCAGAGGCCACCAAATGTAACAAGTGTTGCAAATGGTGGAGTAAAAGCTATAATAAGGAAGCATCAAACTAGCATAAGGGGCCATCTATGCAGCTAAAATCCCTTGGAAAAATACTCATGCCGCCTGTTCTTAAAGGACAAGACAAACAGGAGACAATACTTAATAGACTTGGGTGTAGACCTGAGTATATTGCCAGTTGACAAAAATCAAAAAGTACATCCTCCAAAATACTACCTTCATACTGTGAATGGTCAATTCAGCTTACAGACTTGAGACCAGGAAAGTCAACATCGGACTTAGAAAAGACATGACATGGTCCTTCACTACCTTATGCTGTAATAGCTAAAGAACAGCTTAAGGATGCTGAATTGCAAGAGTTGTTATCGAACAATGATACTTCTGTCAAATTGCAACAACAAAAAATTCCCGTTACTGATGTTTTATTAACATGTGACATCAGTACAGATAAGAATAGGCCATTTCTACCGAAAAAATATCGCAAATTGGCTTTCAACAGTGTACATAATCTGTCACACTCTGGACCAAAATACCGTGCTAACTTAATCTCAACAAGGTTTGTTTGGCCCCAAATAAAGTTGGACTGCAATAAATAGGCTTGCAATTGCCTGAACTGTCAAGAGTCCAAAGTAGGAAGTCACACTCACTCGCCACTCAAATCCTTCAAACAAACAGAGCAGTTTAAAACAGTACACATGGACTTGGTAGGCCCATTGCCATCATCTCAAGGACACAGATACCTGTTAACGATAATAGACAGGGCAACATGATGGCCAAAAGCAATTCCTTTCCATGAGATGACAGGTTCAACTGTAGCTGCCAAGTTATACAACACCTAGATTGCAAGGTATGGCATACCCAAAACCATAGTTACGAACCAAGGTTGCCAATTTGAGAGCTCACTCTTCCAAAAGTTGTCTGAGAAGCTTGTTGTACAACACAATCACACCACAGCTTACCATCCTCAAGCCAATAACAAAATCAAGGGATGGCACAGAGCACTCAAAGCCTCAATTATAGATCACAATACCAAGAGATGGGTAGAGATACTTCCTACCATCCTCTTAGTCCTTCAATCTGCCCTACAAATGGTTACAGGTCATTCTGCAGCACAATTAGTGTTTGGGAAAGAGCTACACCTACTAGGGGACTTCTTCAATAAATCAAAAGAAGTTAGCCCCAAAATCATGGTACAAAATATAAGAAATGATGCCAATAATTTCCTTAAGCAGGCAGCTCGTCATGGCCAGCTCATGATTTACATCTCAAAACACTTGGCCAATACATCACATGTATTTGTTAGAGATGAGAGAATAAGGTCTGCATTGGAAAAACCATATGCTGGTCCTTACAAAGTAGCATCGTGTGATAATAAAAATTTTGTGATTCTTATAGCAGGCAAACCAAGAACAATTTTAGTCGATAGATTGAAGCCTGCATACTTGGTAAACGACAATAAAAGAATAGTAACATTGGAAAGAAAACATACAAAATATATACAGACTTATTCACAAACAAACATAAAAGAATCAGTTGAAACCAGTGAAACAAATAATTCACAAACACTAAACACACAAAAAATAAGAAAGTAAGTAAAATTTTTGGACAATGTTAAAACAAAAACGTATGATCTGGAGGCCCTATTATGCCCCAGAAAAAGAGGAAGGCCATTGGGCAGTACAAAAAAATTTACTCACAAAAAATTAAACATCATACGTAAGATTCAAATCTGCTAAAAAATAAGTGAGAAAAAATGAAATCCTGTGAGACAAAAGAAATTCCGGAGATAAGCAAATGGAATACAAACAAAAAGAAAAAGACAAGAATAAATAAACCTATGTGCAATACGGAACACAAGCATCACAATGTGTTTCTATTGTCACAACAAAGATAATTTCAACGTCTATAAATTTTGTGGCGTCACAAAAGGAGATTCTTTATGACCTGAAATACTTGAAAATCTTCAGAGTTTGTTTCATGCACAACTTTGCTTAAACCAGTCAGAATCTTACAGGAAAACTTTCATACTGCCAAGAATTTTAAGCGCTATTCCCTCCACAAAAGGACAAACTCTGATAAGGCGACCTTTTGATACTGAGATCGATTAGAGATCTCGTAACAAAAATCACCCGCTATTTTATAGTCGTACGACGTAGGCATGTTTGGTATAATTTTCTACTTCAATATTTCAAATTCCTTTCTTTCCGTTTTTTCCACTATATTCCAAAATGTCATTCCCAAATGTAAAACCCCTCAAAATGTCTAATGCTAAAGAGGTTCAGGAAGCTGCTAAGAAACTAAAAGCCCAGCAACTTCTCAGACATTCCCAAGAACTGGCACAAATTAAAGGGGAGCTACTGATGGACATGGCACTTCCTGTGGATAAAATCTTCTAGACAATGTTGTTTCCTCTTCCACCCTTAATCTTGCATCCCAGGTTGCCCAAAAGGAAAGCCCTTTCTTTGAAGACCTCAAAGCCAGAGCCACCTCTACTATGAAATTTATTTTCATGGCTGAGAGGGGTTCTTGAATCCAAACCCCAGTCAATCAACTCAAGGGACTTCCAACTCCCCAATGTTGAGAAGACCAGAGTTTAAACAACCTCAAACTCCACACTCCTGCTATTACCCCTACACTCTGACTAATAATCAAGCACCTTAACATAGAGGAAAAACAGCCGTGCAAACTACTAGGGCCAAGCTAATGCACAAAAACAATCGTACAAGTGTGTTGGGGCTGTGGTAGGCAGCTCATTGGTAATGTGAGAGGCAAACCAGAAATGGTGCTAAAACTTGTAAGTCCCCCAGTCCTGCGCATATTTTATCATTTTTGTGGCGCAAAAACTGGGGGGTGTATCTGTGGGGACTCACTTGTATGAAGTTAAGGGGCTTGGACTGCCAACAACAGTTGTCACCATAAGGCAGACTAATATTTGTCTCTATGAGGTTAAACAAATTACACTATTTACTTTCAATAGTAATTACTTGCACATGCATGCAAGTAATATACAAGTTCCAAACTGTGACTAATCTCAACAATACGATGATGTCACGATTCCATACACAAACTGGACCATCATTTCTTATCACTATAAGAAATAACGCAACCACGCTGTTCACACAAACATATGTAATTACTACGTATGTGTGTTGATGTACATGTAATTAAGCCCATTTATAAACCGTCCAAATCGGCTATAAAATTGCCAGTGTTTGCCCAGGTTTTGGCTTACCCATATGTTTATATATGAAGTGGTTGAACATGCAAAGTCTGTAGATTACATTCTGGTGAGAATATCTTTTCACAACAAGGTATTCCACAACCACCTTATCGACTTCATTACCTTTCTTCTTTCGATATCTTCGCCTTTGCGATTTTCTTGAGACAATCTAAAAATGTGCTGTAAGCCTTGTTCAGCTGGTGTTATTGACTAAAAGAAAACCAGTTGAGTTGAAAATTCCCAAGTACTCAATCAATTTTTGGGGTTCGATAGACTGTGAAATTATCTTTATTTGTCTGCTAATTCACAGACGACTGGGAGATTATCAGCTCATTATCTTGTCGTGTATTTGATGTTCAATCAGAAAGAGAAGCTAAAGAATTACCTATACGTTTCAGTTTTATTAATTTTAAAAATGGCGAGAAGAGGGAGTAGAAGAGGAAGTGTACTTTCAAATTATTCTCGTCTATTTTCTCGTTTGTAAATTGGTTGTAGATTATCCGCGAATTAGGTTCTGTGTTCGGTGATTTCAGTCCCAGAAAATAAATTGATGAATTGGAGGTTTCAATTTTATATGGAGTGTCTCATCAAGTTGTTAAACTTTTAAAATTCGCCGAATTAAATACAAATCGTTCCGTGAAGTTACGTTATAATATAGGTACATACTCTGAAAATAAGTTGTTGACCTATGTCAAAAATTTATGAATTTTGTCTTTGATTTAAACTGAATGTTTGAGGAAAATTGGCAGAAAATTACTAGATACAAATTCATTGATAAAAAATCTGACTGATTTGACTGTTACAACTATATAGAGTATTTTTTTACATACCTACAGAGCTGAAAAGTAGATCTTTTTGTGTATCTATAAAGTGTGCGTAAAGTGGCTGATTTCAGCTTGGTAAGAATTCGTACATTAGCAGTGACAAATTCATACACTTCGTGCATCGTCGATTTGGCCGCGCACATGTACTTAGTATTTCGTCACATTTATGCCCTACTTTGTACATATCTCTTTCAAATCTTGTATCATGATATAAGTTTCCGTTTATTTTTTTCCACGTTTATGCAATTTTTTTCAGTAGGTGTTGCCAAAAATAGTGTGTGGCACAAATGTAAAGTATGTGACTGCTATGAGTGTGACTTTGATTCTAATGTGATATTTGCAACATGATCCAAAGGCAAGTGATGCAAACCCCTAGTGTATCAATCACCTTTTTCGCATGTGTGTCACATATTATATTTTTTACTACATATGCACAAAATAACGAGTTTTACATGTATGTATAGCAAATGTAAACAAACAAATTTTTGGCCTGTGTAGTAGACAATAATTTTACAATCTCTCACTCATCCAAATCCTGCGCAAGAGTGTTTAATAGTATATTACACACTGAGGTTCAAAAGTGAGTGATTATATGTGAGGGAGTTTGCGGAATGAGCGCAGTGAGCGCAGTGAGCGAGCAATTCTCAAGTCATGCAAATTTACTTTTTAATCTTGTTGAGGAAGATATTTTATACATATAATTAATGATCAAAAAGCAATGAAATGTTAAAATTCTATCATAATGATGAGTTTTTCTTGAAAATTATGAAAAATGGAATAAAATATCAACCTCCTCATTGTAGCAGATTTAACATTTCATTTAGAAAATGTAATCTCTACCTCGATGTGAACTGAACATGCCTTGATGTAAAAAGATGCTTCACATTTTCACATAGAGGTGCGTTTACTTTATATCAAGATTATATTCACAAATGATATGAGCTATACTTTTCACTTGAAAAATACCAGTGTAAACATTGCTTTTCTGATCATGTATTATAGTATAAAGTACTTTACACACTGTCGCGCATCCCAATCCTGCGCAAGAGGGTGTAAAATATTCAAATAGGTATATAAGTATTTTGATATTATTATTAATTTACATTATTTCGTGAAAAACTATTTGTCTAGTTGCCACTCCAATCAAACACAACATTCCAATTTAAAAAAAAAAAAACAAAAAAGAACATCTCCCATAATTTCTTAGCCTCTAATTAAGGTAGAAAACTGCGGTTTGTAATAATCAAAGACAGATGAAATTTAAAAAATTTTCATATAATTTTCTAATTATCTTTAGCCATTTAACAACAAATAAACAAAAAAGTGCAAATTAGTGGAAGATTTGCCGTTTTTTGGAATCTAAAAATTTCTCCTCTTTCTTTCAATGATTCATCAGCCTCTGTTTAGTTACAAGTTTACCTGAATTTAGTTTTAATTTTTAAATTATCTTTAACAATTTGAAAATAAACTAATAAAAAACGTGAATTGATGAAAAATTTTTTTTTTCTCGAAATCCAAAAACCTTTTTTTTATTTACTCAGTGATTCCTTAGCCACTGTTTAAGCTATAAATCTGAAATTAGTACTGCTAGAAAGAGGAAAAAATTTACTTGAAACTACTTTCCTTATAATTTGTTAATCTTTCTTAGCTGTTTGAAAATAAACGAACAAAAAAACGCAAAATAATGGAAAACTTGCCGTTTTTATGTTTTTTTAGATATAATTTCCAAAATTTATTTCATTTATGATTTTTTTATTTATTGGAAGGGGGAGTTGTTGCTATACTTTTTTTGTGCATTAGTTGCAAAAAGTATGATGTGTGACAAGTGCTTGTGGGCTATTTTAACTCGTGTCAGGTTTGCAGCTCTCGTCTTCAGTTTGTCTGCAAATTATTCACACTTGGTAAACTAATAGCCCACATTATGCACTTATCACACAATACATATACTGTTTAAACTTCCGCCCGAGAAAAAGTTAAATCGGAAAGCAGAAAAAATAAATGTCTGGAAACATCCATACGCCGAGTGTGAAATATGTCAAAATTAAATGTATTGACATGTAAAAAATAAACAAATTTTGAAGTCCGATCGGGGTAATTTTTTTTTTTTTTTTGAATGGTGTTGAAATCCGCTATTTTTTGCCTATTTTAGCTGACCAACAAACCGACACATTCCGCGAATTAAGATCTGAAAGGATTTCTAAGCATCAAATTAAATTGTTTTCTTTGAGAGCTAAGGTCTGCTAATTTCCACTAAAAAATTTCATAAAAATTTTTTACCTCTATATGTTCTATATTTTTAGATGAATGAAGTCAATATCTATCCACATTATGATGTTTCAGTTTCAAACATTCTTGATTTATATCGGCGAGTTCTACAGGTTTGATAACATTGTGGGACACCCTGTTGATTGAATGGTAGATAAAAGGTTAAGAATGAACATCCAGAATCATCCCACCTGTTTCTTCGATCGATTGAATCAGACGACCATCTTATCATGCGACTATCTCATCTTGCGGGCCTATGGTACCTTTCGTATATTTCCTCCACCAAAAGAAGCTGAAGAATTGGAAAGTTCTAATTCTGTCCATTCCACAAGTGAGAAAAATGAGATCGCAAATTGTTCTTTGTCTTTGCTGTATAAATACGTCAACTAATTTATTCATGATTTGCAGATTATCTGCTTATCATTTCACCGTTGTATTGAGGGGGCCGGGGAGGAGAGACTATCTACGCCTTAACAGTTCCACAATTAAATTCATTGCACATTCGACGACGATCGTAAATAATTAATTTATTAACGGCTGCCATAGAGAAATGCGAAACTGTTACAAATCGAATTCAAATCAAATCTGTGGTTCCTTTTCTCATCTCTTCAAATCGTCGTAATTACTTAACATCTCTTACGTCGTTTGCAAAAGGTAGGTACGTATACGTGTATATGCGGTGTTCTGTGTGTATATTCTAAATTTTAAATTGCTCTTATCATTGTGTATAATAATTTGCACAAAAAACATACCTAACAATAATGCTGTGTTGTATAATGCTTACGATGCACAGCAGTTGGTCTTTATTAGACATGAATACTGCCTACCTACCTATAGTCTACCCACTTTAAGTTGTGAAAAGAAATTACGCCTGAAACAGATTTCTGGTGAAAATTATACGAAATAATATTTTAAAGTAGGCTATATAGGCCCTCTAATATCTGAAAACCGGAAGTGATTCGGTTTCAGAAATTAATTAATATGTTACCAATACACATAGGTATGTATGTAGACTATAGGTGTCGGCTTGCATGGGTTTGTTGGAATTAAAAATTGCCATCTAATTTTCAAATGGAAAAAAATAGGTAACTCACCGTGCTACCGTAAACCCGATGAGCAAAATCGACTGGATCTTCATTCCACCACTCGAATCCCTGTCGAATGAAATTGAAACTGTTTTCGATGAAATCGATTCCATTTTGCAATATAGGTATGGTGCATTTTACGCACAGCACACGCACCAACATGGTCACCACAAAAATTGAATAACATTTTATCAACGACGCCTGCATTTGTTTTTGTTTTGGAAAACTTGCAAAAATTTACGAACTTCGGCATCTGAGAATAAACTGGCGGGCGATTACGAAAAATTGAAAAAATTAAAAAACTTGAATTTATTCCAATTTTTTATTTATTTATTTATTTATTTATTTTTTGATACCTTAAAATATTGAACTATCTGTCCAAATTACACAGCGAAAAGTAAAAATGTTGGCTCAACATCGACGATTATTTATTTGACCAAACTGAAAACTGTACCGAATCGATGTATTCACTACATACAGTGGCTTGTAGTATTTTTTACGGTTATACGACCTTACTTGTTAGTTATTTTATTTGCGTTTGCACTTGAAACAATGTTTATGAATGCCATTAGACCTAGACTTTTTTTTTTCGTTTTTTATTTCGTTTGTTTTTGTGTGTAATTTCACTCTACTCGTTATCGTCATCGATGACGTTTTAGTAGTTGTCGAAATTTAATTTGACTTCTCCCTCTCTTTATTTTTTTTATTTTTTGTTTGGTTCTTTCCTCATTTATTAAATCATTATCTATCAATCTTTAAATTGATAACCGGTTCCCGATTAACTAGAAATAAACAATTGACCAAAAAACTAAAAAGCGAAATTTCATAAGGAAGAAAGACTAATCATAAAATATATATATATATATATATATATATATATATATACTCATTAACCGCTAGATGATTTCATTTTACTTTTTTATTGTTGTTTTTGTTTGTTTTTTTGGTAATTATTTTTTTGTGCTCCTACTTTCTTGTCACGTTGGCAATGAACTTGTCCAAGTTTTGTTTAAAAAAAAAAGTGGTGTACCCTGACCAGATAGTGTTCGTTTGCAAGGCTTCCAGCAACAATGTACATAAGTAGGTACTTCTTACTTTCCAGAGTTCGTAAACTTACTTAAATTGTAAATGATTTATGAAAACAATAAGACCGCCTCTGTGTAGTACCGCCGGACTGTTAATGTTTACTGCAGCTCAATAAACCAAGAGGTTATCGCCTTTACAAGTTTAAGTACCTACCTATGTTCTGACCAAGAAAAACAGTTTATTTTTTGTAGTATTGTGCTCACGAAGATACCAAGAATATCTAGGTGTAATTCACTCCTCAAAGAGAAATTAACCCGAATGTTTTAACCAAACAATTAGTAAGAGTCATGCTCGATTCAATAATTGAAAGGTTGTTGGTTCGAGATCAACCGTGGCCGCATTCTTCACTCAAAGTATGGTGGTGTGTGTTCAGTTTGCTTCATTTTTTCTCTTATATGTAATTGAAAAATTTTTACTGAGAAACCATTGGCTCCTGGATCTCAGTTACCCCCTTTCCACATGTTCTGGAATCACTAATTCTTAGATACTGGTTAAAAAGGCAACATTGCCTCCAGCCAACAGAAAAAATGTGTATAATTATTTCATTGTCCAGATGTTGAGGAGAGGGTATGAGGAATTTCCACAATATAAAGGAATAAATAGATGAATAATACTGTAAGTTACGTGACGAACAAATTTACTGGTTGATTTACTTAATGGGTGGCCAATTAACAAGATACACGACTGTAATATATGTTGCAAAATAGTGGTAACTATGTCTAGATAAAATTTTAAAAAATGTTGAGAATTTTTGTATTTGATTTTATTAGACGACTGACAAATACTACCTGTTCTTCAGAAGAAACAAAGTCAAGATCATTATTCATTAGAAAAATAGAAAAAATCAATCAATGAGGATTACAAAATAGTATATTACACACCAAGGTTTGAAAGTGAGGAATTACATGCGAGGGAAAATTTTCAAAACGAGCGTAGCAAGTGAGCAGTTCCCAAGTCATGTAAACTCTATTTCAAACCTTATTGAGGAAGATATTTTCTATAATTAAAGATCAGAAAGCAGCAAGATAATTTATAAGCAAATTTAATAAGAAAAAAATAATGAAAATAAACAGATATAGTAATACTGACTGCCTTTATTCAATTAGCTTGTGTAGCTTAGTGATTAAGAAGTCTGTCTTCTTATGTGAAGGTCGCAGGTTTGAATCCTGACATGGATGGCGATTTTTTCTAAAAAATTATAATTCTAAATTGGGAGAAATCACTTTACTTTGAGGTTAGCATAAATTCACAAATGACAAAGGCTGCTTATTGCCCGAAAAATACGATTGTAAACATAGCCTTTCTGATCATGTATTATAAAAAATTATAATTTTTAGTGAAAACTTTCGACTTTATTAGCTTATAGCTTTCAGTTTTTTTTAATTTCCACATCTCAGAACTCACACTACAATCCTAGCATAGAACTGAGAACTAATTTTCAACAGAACAGGTCCTCAACTAAAACTTTTAGTGAAAGCTTTCAAACTTAATTACAGCTTCCAGTTGTTTGAGTTTTTTGTTCTGATTAGAACTCACTCTACAACCCTAAAGCAGAATTTAGAACTAACTTTCAACAGAACAGGTCATCAATGAAAACTTTGTAACTTGTTTACAGCTCTTAGTTTTTTTGAGTTTTCGCATCTCAGAACTGATAGTACAACCCTAAAGTAGTTCATATAACAGGTACTAAACTAAAATTGTTTGTAAAAACTTTTTAACTTGTTTAAAGCTCAAAGTTTTTTAAGTTTTCATCCCTCATAACTCACAATACAATCCTAAAGTAGAAGTAGAACTGAAAAATAACATTCATTCGAACAGGTAAAAA
The DNA here is from genome assembly GCA_011428145.1 of Ericerus pela. Lineage (NCBI taxonomy): Eukaryota > Metazoa > Arthropoda > Insecta > Hemiptera > Coccidae > Ericerus > Ericerus pela. The sequence goes on from WOFM01001381.1 coordinate 584,392, forward strand.
AAAAGTGAGTGTGTTATGGGACACACGGTGGAAGTGAAACTTCTAACAAAATATTATGTCCCTGAATTTATGTAATCTTTGAAATGAATATCAAATTCAGAATTTGTGTCCCAAGAAATGTACCCACTGATGCACACAACAAAATATGACCTTTGAAGCTCCTGGGGGTGAAAAATTAGTTAAATGAAAAAATGGACATAAAACTTGAAATCAGTACTTCAAAAAACATATCAGGTGATGTATCATACAACAAATTGTGAGAAGTCAAAATTTGACCCCCTTTTGAAGCTCTGAGGTTGAGGAATGGGTTGAATGAAAAAATGAGCGTCAAAATTGAAATCAGTGTCCTAAAAAATATACCCGCTGATGTATCACAAAATAACATACAAAAGGATAATAGACAACAATCCAAAACCTCCTACTTTTATTGGAGGCTTTGCTCTTCTAACTCCAATTTTTTATTTTTCGTTGTAATGGAGGTGAACCCCAACCTCTTTTTCTTCTTTTTTTCTGTATTAAAAAATACCAAGTAAGTGCTTCACAGTTCAGTCCACAAATGTCAAATATTTATCAAGCTGGGAAATTTCAGCAATATATTAATTATAATATTAAATATTTCTGGAATTAAGATAAAGATCGCAATTTTAAACTCATTACCTCATTAGTTGTAAATCATAATCGTACATATCTTAGACCTATCAAAATTCGATAATAAAACTTTCTATCCCTTACTTTTAGGTGTTCATCACAATTTTTCATTGTTTGTTCTTATTACTACTGTACATGGATAGATTGAGATGCTCATATTTCTGTTTAATTAATTTTTTCAAACTTGAGACCTATCTAGATTATTTTCTCGCTCCCAGAAGCCTCTATCTATCATGTAAATTTCAGCCTCTTTGTTGATCTAGCTATCCAGAACTCATATTATAGTATAGGATTATTGGTTCCTTCCACTACGTCTGATTTTTTAAGCCGGTAACGTTTTTGTCGTCGAATTCGTCATGTCGGGGTTATACGGGTTTACTATCGATACTAAGGAAGTTTCACTTCAAAAACTTATCTCTGGGACTTTATATAAAGACATAAACTAGTGCCTTTATTGTTTGAAAAAAAAAATTAATTTCAAGAATGAAGTATCAGATGGGATGGGATTGGAAAGTAGGACTCTTCCCTTACCAGTTACCCCTCCGCAAACATCCATCAAGTCGCTAAATGTGTAAAGCACCTAGTGACATCGTAGAAAGTTTAATGCTCAGTCACGGACAAACAATCAAACTGTCCCAAATTTTTTTTCTACTAAGGTTACTCTAGGCCAGTTTATGCGAAACCATAGTTCGCAAGCTACACACCAGCAGTAGCTCGAAGAAATATGTGGTACCTGTAATACCACGATTCTTATGAAGTTTAATTCAAAATTTCACGTCCATGTGATTGTTTGTTAACATTCACCATATGATGATAGGCCAAGGTCTTATCTCATGTTATTAAAAAAGTTTTGTCTTTATTCAGTAAGTGTAAACTTTTGGCTTGCCTACTCTTAATTTTTAAAGTAGGTCAGTTTTTGAGGAAAATTGGCGACCACTGCCCTAGGCATTTGTGTGAGCCTGTATGCGAAATATGAAGTCAATTCATGTAAGATACACACCGTGATGAGATGAAAAAAAAAGCCACTTCCTTCTATATTGTAGATTTCTCCTCCTCCTTCTGAAAAAAATCCAGCTGTTCCGTATATTTTCTGGAAATTTCAAGGGGTGCTGGAGCATCCCAGCATCCCCCTTGGCAAGCTACTGGCTCTGAGTATGTCTAGAGGGATTGTAGTAGCAACAGCAGGGCTAAGAAGATGTAGTGTTTCCATTCGAAGTTGTATTAATGGTTCTAACAATAAGTATTTTTACTCTCACGCTGTCAATATCTACAAATCAAACATCTAACGACCTGTACCAATGCTAATAGTTTCTATTCAATGTTTTAAGCACATTTTCAAAAAGATCTTGATATGTTATTTTATTTTAAAGACATTTTTTGTTCAGTACTATAATACTGAGATGACATTGACCTTGTCAATTTTTTTGCTTCATGGATAAATACGTATTGTACAATGCAGTTGAATAATGCGTTTAGGAAAATTTGTAAATGTATGAGGTGGCAATCAAAAATTGTTTTAAATAAATACATACCTTTATGTTCAGCGATGTTAAAAATACCGTGTGTTGATTGTAAGCATTCATTGTAATTTTTTTTTTCTGTGTGGAGGTTGAATAGTGTCTATAGTCACGCGACCATTAAAACGTGTTAATTGTTAATGACCGTCGCATATGAATATTATAGTCGCTTTGACTTGTGTACGTATACCTGGGAATTAATAATTTTAATTAATACTTAGGTAGGTACTGTATAAATTAAATAATTTCTCTTAAAAATACGTTATTTACATGTTGGGTACAACGAATGAAAATTAACTTTTCCGCTTTGTTCTGAAGGATAACAAACTAATTGGTTGGAAAATCCTTACTAATTATTGGTAATAAGGTAGGCTAAAAATTCATTCTCTAATTTATAATCAATGATAGATTATCTAACTGCTTGATAAAGAATATCTCGTTGATTTATATTGGATTAAATCACCCATTTTTCGACAAATTTGACTGTGATTTTTCCGTGGTTCATACATTTACAACGGATAACGAGTCTGATAATATTCACAAATTAAAATTTATTGTATTGACATTGAAGAAAATCAATAATGAATCAAAAATTGAAAAACAGTAAAGCTAAAAAAACATTTAGGACTGACTGATATTGGTTAGTATTCTGGGGTCTGATCTGGTAAATTCAGTACGAATTTTCTCTAGTACGACTAATTTTTTTCAGTAATAAAATATAATGATTGTAAAAATATTCTCTAGATTAATAGTGAAACTTTATATTGTAATGGTATGGAATTGGTTCTTACGATGCACTTTTTTTCTCATACACTTTCCCTCCACTTCCTTTTCTCTTCCTTTTTTTTTTCAAACCCACGCTCTCTTTTCCTCCTACAAGTTTATTCTCAAGAACTTACACTACGTCTGAAAATCATTAACTTGAAGAAGCTCCAGCTTTAGAAATGAAAATGCCAGAATTACTTTTTCGTGAAATTTATACTGTCTGACGTTTGGCACATATAGGATACCTACCTAATTTTTCTTCTCGTAAAAATAATTTGGTACATATTATAACATTGACACATGCCAGCAAATAAGTGAGTTTTGATAACAATATAGGGGAAATAAAGTAGCTAAAACCGAATATCCCACATAAGATTGCAAAATGTTTCGCATCAATAATTTCATTTTGAAACTGTTTTATAATTTTGATAACCATGGATATTATGAAAGAGATTGGTTTTAACAACATTAATATAGGTGGCGTGCTAGTAGTTGACAACCATTATTGCTTTGACTGAAAATCTAAAGATTCACTCTTTGTCAGTCGTAATATATTAAGAAAGTTGTCAAATTTCTTCGATTTTTCGTATTAAAAGAAAAAGTTTTTTATGAGTTTGACTTATTTGATCTAGGTACATAATAGATATTGAAATGTTCACTTTAACTATTTTCAAATAAAATAAACTAAGTACATTAGGATACTAACGAGGTTTCTCCGATAGAAAAATTTTCTGATCACCAAAATATTTGAAAGGAATAATGAAACTATTGATTAATTTTTGTTTATGTTTTTGTTTTTTTGAGAGAGGAAAATAAACTGCTTTTGTTTTTTTACTGCAGAAATACAGTCGTTCAGTTTCAGTTTTTATGAAGATTATTGAAAATTTCGAATCGATACTAAATATAGTCTACCTTAGAGATGCGAGAAGTATTAAATCTGATTTTTTCCAAATTCTACAAATCAACCCTTCCTCGTCCCACCCACAATAAGGTAAGCTTTGTAATCCTCTTTGAAGACGAACAAATTAATAGTCATATTTCCTATTATCGCGTGTATCATAAGAACTTGTGGCACAGTGATTTGGTGCTTATGTTGTAGGTTCGACACCAGCTGTCGTAAGCTTGACCCAAAATGGTGGTTTATTCGGTTTAGTTTTATTATTTCCCCTACATCTACATGCGATTGGGAAATTCATGCCTGCACTCTTTTCCCTCCCCCCCCCCGAAATCGACATCACTAATTTCTAGACGCTGGGAAAATGACTGTTTCCTGAGCCTCATAAAAATAAAATTACTCTCAACAAAGCTAAAGAAGTTGCACTTATTTATAAAAATGTTACTATTTGGATTCTTTTTTGGTAATAATTAAATGCGAATAACCAGTTTTCAAAGTTGGTGCTGCATTTGAATTAATCCGAAAACCAGAGTCAAAATTTTAATTAAAATTATTTTGATAAAATTATGCAGATAGAGGAAAAACGATGATAATAATGTAGCTGCTTACTTAAGTGAAAAATACGCGAACACTTCATGCATCTTTCATATTTATTCGTTAAATTTTAAAATTAAAGTTAAGTAGGTACCCAGGTACTCGCTTCAGTTTACCTAAATTTATTTTTTATTTTACTCATTCAAATGAGTCAACTAAGGTGAACTGCTTCATTGTAATGTATTTTTTTGAAACAATTACAGCTCAAAAAAAAGCTAATGTTTTAATAGCCTGAATTTTTGTATATGCACTTAGAAATATGTTACAGGACAAAAAAAAAAATCGTTTGCTTGATGACATTTCAGCATGATTACTTTCGTTTCCGAAATAGGGCAATGTTGTTTGAATGACTTCGACAGAAAAATACGAATTGTTTACTATTGACTGCTAATAAAATGAAGTACAAGCACAAATTAGGTAGGTACCGTACATAAAAAATTCAATTTGAAAGAAGAAAAAAAAGCATAATAGTACTTGAATTTAAAACACTATCATAATTTTAGGACGCAAATAGGTTTTCTTAACCTTAACCAAAAAAAAAAAAATAAATAAATATTTTTTATACATTCGGTGACCATGATTAGCACCTTAATGAACAAAAAGTTGTTTTCCTTATTAATTTAAAAAAATTCTATTATTCAGACAAACGTATTGCCTATTCAGTCGAGGAAATGTGCGTAATTTAAAAGCTGTATCAAGGAGAAAATATCTGTTAAATGTTCTGTCATCCTGGCAATGACTCTTCTTCAGACATAGAATAGGGTCTTATTCCACCAATTTTCATTCACCATGTAATGTGGAAAGTATCTTTCTACATACTTAAGGTGCAAAAGTGCCAATTCAGTATACTGTACTACCGGAAGTATTATTTTTTGTATAGTACATTGTGCATGGGCTACACTTCCTAAATCTCTACAGACATGATTTAGTTTGTTTTACAAGTTATAAAATCTCACCATTCGTCAGATTTATTCTGCATCTTTGACTATATAGTACTGGACCAGTAAAGCTTCATAAGATCAATGTACTTCTTAATGTCAATACATGCCGGCGAAAAAGTAGGAAATTCCAGCGTATCTTCTGCATATTTTTGATGTTTTGCTTAATTTCATAAATTTAGAATATATTTGATCAAGACCTCCCTTAAATTCACAAGGATAGCGCAGATAAACATAAAGCAAAGTACGTTGAAAGGTGTGCTGTGGTTACCTATTTAGCGCCGCCATATCTAACCAGAAATTATCTTTCTTTACTGGTCCAGTTCTATAGTACGGTCAATGTTCTGTATTGATGTACATTTGCACTTAGACGCAGACTAATTACAGTGTATCAGAGATTGTTTTTTAGTATATATGTATCGTTTGATAGTGACAGCGCATATGAAGCATAAATAAACCACAATTTGGTATGAGCTGCTACGGTGCCCACTCATCAACCATGTTTTTCATGCTGAAGATGGCAGGTTCGAATCGCGGTAATACTACTTTAATTTTTTTTTTTTTTTTTAATAAGGCCGAGTACGAAAAAAATTTTATGCTGAAAATGCGTGTAGGTAAAGTCATCAAAGGCGGGGATTCATAATTAAAGGCAACCCATGGCTAAAGCAGCAGAAGTCCTGTGCATGCAGATGTTTCCTATTCATTTCCCGATTCATTACAGACGTAGCCGAACACACCTGAATAAAATTCGACGCACTAAAATTAGTCTGTCTCTGAGTGTGTGTCGATATACTAGCTGTTACCCACAGCTTTGCCCATGCAGGATTGTTTCTTTGTGTTTGCCTTTCCCCGTTATTTCGTCCCTCGTTATATGTGGTCCTAAATATTGAACGATTAGTTCATTAAAAAATTTGGCTGAAAATTTGAATTTATAGTTGGCAAAAATATATCCCACCATTTATCATATGACAATCTATGAAAAAATTATCTCAACTTCATTTTTGTGGTTCCACATTGTCTAACAATTAGTGTTCAACTCGAAACTAGGCGAGAAATATGAATTCAGTGCCCACCTTTCAAGAAAAAAAAAAAGAAGAAAAAAAAACACTAAGGTATAAGAAAAAATTATTTTAACTTTTGAAGTCAGAAATCTACTTATTAAAATTGCCTGAGTATTTGGACCCAGGGGTGGGAGTGGGTACGTTTTTCGTTTCATGATTTTCTGAGCATTTTGGCACTATTTTTGAGAATTCATTTTTTTTTATATGTACCTCCTTTTGCTTTGAGTCCATTTCCAAACGTAATTGTGATTGTGTATTCAGATCCACCTAAAGAAGAACCCTATTGTTTTTGGTCCGGATGGGACGCAGTTTCCGTTCGGTAGGTCAGTTTATATGCATTTTCTTATCGAACAGCGTAAAGGTCGCAGTTTTCAATCGATAGGCCTGAAATTTGGTATACATTGTGTTTTGGGTCAAGGACAGTACCTACCAATTTTGGTGCGGATAGGCTTTACGGAACATCTGATAGGGACGATTTTGTTGCAGTTTTAGGAAATTAATGGCTCTAAAATGAGTAATTTCCTTCCAAGCTGTAGGCAAAAAATTTGGTTCAAATATTGATTTGAAATATATCTAACATGCTTCCAAATTTGGTTCCTATTGGTATTATGGTCTATTTCCAGGGGCTGTTGGAGGTGCTAATTTTCCATACTATCTCAATAAAAATTGCGGTTCTCTTTCAATAATCACAAAATGTGGTACAAACAGTGCCTCCCATTCAAGGACCAGACTTACCAATTTTTGGTTTTGATTGGTCAATTTGTTCCAAACTTAGCTATTCAGTGTGATTTTTCCTCTTTTACCATTCTGATAAAAACCCTTAACAATTCATTTTCTAGGTTTCATCGAGAAAAACACTCGTTTTAGACTAAAAACAACACATCTTAGTAAAAGATCAGTTTTCCCCCACCCTCCACCAGTTTCTGTACGCTTAATTTGAACATGGACACTAAAATCTCCGCTTATATTTTGGTAACCAGCTTTGTAGATAACTGCGCCATACTTTTCTCATGACTGTAGGAAAGAAAACCGTTAAATTATTTCCTAAAATCGTGCTAGTTAAAATTTGTAATAATTTTTCGTTTCACAAAAAAATGACGATTTTTCACACAAAAATTAAAAATTCATTATTTGAAAACATGATACTGAATTAGCATATTTTATCGCTGGCTTCGCATTTGTGTGATATTGGTAATTTTTTTCAAAAAATATAAATACTATATATATATATATATTACTTTACCAGAAGAATGTTGGCGATAGAGGTGATTTTTAAACAAAGAAATGTCCTTTTTGTTTCATTCGTATTTCCAAAGAACTAAAAAAGGGAGGTTCCCTCTGACCACTAAATTGTCTCCTAGCCTTTTGTTTTGCTTATCACTGATCCGTAAATATGTTTTTGAAATGCCTTTGCTAAAAAAAACTTCTTTGCTACGGTACTGACTATGATAAACTAATGAAACAAATAGTTTGGCTTCTCATCAGAGGTCAGTTTGTCAACTTTGTCAAGGGTACGCCTGCATAAAATCTTGAAACTTATCTCAAAATATAAATTTTTTCCCTCCGTTCTATGATGAGGTCAAATCAATAATTTTTTTTTCTTCCGTTTGCTCATATTGTCTACAGAATGAAAATGAGTTTCCGCAGTCGAATTGTAGCTCACTTCTCTCATACAAAGTACAACATTATACCCTAAAAAATTACTATTCATTTTCACCTGAAGTTGTTCTTCGTCGTTTGGTAAAAAAAAAGCACCTGTTTTACATTAATTTTTTTTCTTCGCTTCTTCTGGTAACCTTGAACTACTTTGTTTCAATAATTACATTAAAGGGCACGTTCAAATGCGTCCAATTGCGCACGATTAAATTTTCGTACAATTTATTCGAGCTACAAAAAAAAAAAAAAAACGCAAAAAACTTCTGGAAGTAACATTGATCTCAGAAATGTATAAAAAATATGAATTACTTCTCGCCGTGATGAATTTCTGGTTATCTGTCAGAAAAAATCTTACAAATGCCGTAGTAATAATGTTTAAAATTAAATATTAGGCACCACCGAATAAATGCATGACGACGATGTTAAGCTGCAAAGATTTCTAATCCCCTTTCTTTCTCAGACAATTTAAAAAACCGCACAAAATTAATGTTACCTATAATTTGTTTTATGAAGAACATTATATTAAGGTGATTAATTTCTAAGGTTTACTCAACTCTTCCTTTAAGTTTTGCTTTTATTCTTCTCAAACTTTTTTTTTGGTATTATTATTTCTCTACTGGCTCATTAAACAGATGTGTGGGTTACACTACATTAATATTTCATTAGTTTCAGTGAATGAGTTTTATTACATCAGCAATAGGTCCTTTACCTCTTTAATTCAATAGTAGATGTAATATATTTTAGATAATACATGATAAGAAAGACAATGTTTACAATGTTATTTTGCGAGTGAAAAATAGTTCCTACCATTGATGAATGTATTTTCTACAGCTTGGGGCATCGAGAGGCTTAAATTCGCCGCTGGTGTGTAACACTCATACAAAGTAGGTAATTGCTATTTGTGGTTTGCATAACTCACCTTCAGTTTGTGCTGCAAAGATTACACTCATATCCCAATAACTTATTTTACACACTTGTATTACAAATAACTATTATGATACAATATACGAGCGACGGATATTAGGTAAAGGAACAGATTGTAGTAACTGATTGAACAAGGTGAAGATAATTTTTGAAGTGAAACTTTTATAGGAATTTTTATAGGGATGTAAAAGCGTTTTGTTGCATATTGGGCAATGAAAATAGGGTTATGTGAACAAAGAAAGGAAGCAACAGAAAACAAAAAAAAACTACCGGAGCAAGCCTTTCTCGAAAAACTGGGTTTTCATAAAAAAGAATTATGAATTTTGATGATCACATTAATTGTCTGTAAGTTCATATGCATAAATGGTATGTTGTGATTGTATGAAATTTGTTATCCATTACCAATTGCTGAATGAGACAATTGAGTGACTGGTAGAAACAACGCTACCAAAATGTCATTTTTCCAAACCTATTTTCAGGACAAACTTTCGCAGTTAAAAATTTTTTTATTTGTTTTTCTATCTTAGTGTGGACTGCTAAAAAAGTTCATAAAATAAAAACCAATTTTAGATACAGAGATGAAACTACCTGTTTGATTAGATCCTTGACCCTTGTTATTGAGCCCAAGTTCTTGGATTCTTGGAAAAATTTGTCATTTAAAATTTTTTCAAGTTGGTTTTTCAAAAATTGAAAAACTTTGATAAAAAATCAAAAATTTTTGCAATATGATATTATAACAGATAGAGAGCTGAAACATTTCATGAATAATCGAGTAACACGAGTAACACTCTTCTACAACTGGGCAAAGTTTCAGCTTCAAATCTCTTTTTGAAAAATTTTGATATTCGAGTTTTACTTTTAGGTCACCCTGTATTTGAATCAGTGTAGCTGATTACCTATCAGAGATAGGTGAATTGTTTATGGAACATCTTTTTCTCACTATGTAAGTGCCAATGCATTGTATCAGAAAAAGATTACTAAATCTTCAAAAATGTTGTGCCACAGGTGGGCATAACTACCTTACTTTAACAGAAATGTATTTGATTGTATCAAGTTAATATTAAAACTGAAGGTTGGATGTGTGATGTGTACTCATGGTTCTGCAAGAAAATAAAAAGAGTATTTGCTAAAACTAAGAACTAAATAATTGACGATGTAATGGGTGAAATGAAGATGGAAGATGATAAGCCTTCCATCTTCATGACCAAACTGAGACAGAAGGCTGATAAAGTGGTAGGTATCTCCATCAGTCATCAGGAAAGAGTTCTGTAAACAGCTTCCCCAAAATGTACAGTCTCTAGTTGCTGTAGGTACCACAGTAATAAACATATCTGAGGACCTATACTTCCTAGCAAGAAGCACTGACAGCGCATTAGAACACATGAGATCGACATCTTCAGTCAGTGCACTGTCAGCAGAGAATGGAGAACTAGCTCAGCTTAGAGCACGAAGTGCTCAGCTGACTAGTGAAGTAAAAAAGAACAATAATAATAAACCAAAAAATAATGGTAGAAGTAATAACTTCTCAAAAAGCAGGAGCAACAATCAAAGTAATGACAGAAGGTCAAGGTTGAGAGATCTCATCCAAATCTCCAACTTAAAATTGGGATGATAAAACTTGCTTTTTTCTTAATAGATTTGGCGCGGAGGCCACCAAATGCATCAACAGATGCCATTGGTGGGGGAAACCCTATAAGAAGCCTAGTCCATCAAACTAGAAAGAGGGGCCATCTATGTGGCTAAAGACCCCTCAAAAAAATACTCTCACCGTCTGTTCATAAAGGACAGAACAAACAGGAGACAATACCTAATTGACTCAGGTGCAGACCTGAGCATACTTCCAGTAAACAAAAATCTGAAGGTACTTCCTCCAAAATACTACCTCTGAACTGTGAATGGTCAAAACCTTCTAGCTTATGGAATAGAAACCAGCAATTAGCATCAGTTTGCGAAGACACATGATGTGGTCCTTCACAATTGCGGATGTTCCAACACCAATCCTGGGTGTAGATTTTCTCGCACATTTTGGCCTGATCATAGACCTTAAACATGGAAAGATCATTGATAGTCAAACCAATCTATGGGTGGAAGGCAAAATGCTAGCGTACCAACTGAACATTTGTATTTTTTTTTATTTTTATATTTATAACTTTATTGTATTTCTTTGATTTTATTTCTCAATTATATGATTATTTATCATATTTAATGATCTTAATTAATTTTTCATTTTTTCAAGAAATAGTGCTTTTAAGTTTCACATTGTCTAATATTTTGTCATTAGCCAATAAATTTCATACCACCATAACATACTATTTATGCATTTGAACTTAAAGACAATTAATGTGACTATCAAAATTCATAATTCTTTTTTCTTGAAATATAGTTTTGTTCTTTTCTTTTTTTTTTTTTGAGTAGGTGTTCTTTTTATTTTTTATCATCTTTATTATCGCTAGGTCTCAGCTTGTTGATTATGGGGACCTAAAAAGTTTCACTTCAACCGTATCCTAGCACACACTTACATTTTTTTTTAATGTGTAATTCTTCGCAATTTATTTGTGTAAAAGCATAGACGTGTGAATCGATAAGTAATTAGGTATATCCACTATGTATCTGCCTATTAAATTATTTCCTAGTAAAATTAATTTTTTCAAGTTACCTTCCTTGTTAAATTTTTAATTTAGTGAAATTACCACATACTGTAATGGGCATTGTTTGATAAAAAATTTTTTAGAATTTTTTCCCATCTGTTACCACACATCTGACTTTTTGTCTTCTCAGCATTCATGTAGAAAATTACTAAGTGTGCAAAATTGATTTTGGTCTTACATATTATTTTACCTTCCGTTACTCTAAATTAAGGTAAGACTTTTTTTTATTGTTGAAAGCTTTGATTATATGATGTGCGTTATGTGGATGTGATAGATCGTTTTCTACTTGATCTGTGACTTGATATAGATCAAAAAGATCGATCAGTTTTCAAAAATATCAAAAATATACGATATTATCCAGATACTGTTATTTTTTTCGAGTTTGGGTGACGTAGCCATTTTAATCATCGTGTTGAGGTCGGAGGATATTATTATCATGCGTGAGCCGGATGGCGCTTCCAATCATGTACCTATCTGAACGCTAACAGAACCGAACCGAACACCACATCGCCATATATTGGGTCGGCGTTGGTCTCAAACCCGCAGTCTTCTGATTGAAAAACCGAGAAACTAACCACTACAGTAGTACACCACGTCAACCGTATCTAACAAATCGCAAATCGATAAATTGTGGGAATGCAAATAAAATTACGTTTTAGGTTTATCATCGCACAATTATATTTGGACCAAAGACTACCGGTATACTCAATGATAAGGTAAAATGAATTAAACGACGGGTTTACGGAGTAAAACATCACCGCAAATTAAAAATTAGTGTTTTTTTCCTCGTCCTACATTTTTTTGAGGATGGGTAGCGCAAGGTTGCGTAAGGTAATCTGCAATATTTCGGGTTTCCTCGTACATTGGAGTTGGCTCTACCTGCGTGTAAAAAATATCCAACACCGACAGCGGTGTGTGAAAACCTATTTTTTGCTGCTATAAAAACATCAATGACTGGGGCAAAAGTCGTCCTGTAGCTACCCAATAAAAGTTAAAAATTAGATACGTAAGAGTAGGCCGTAGGTATATATTATGTGTACTTCAACTCGCTTAATTTATCTGTACAGAGTGCGCCAAAAAATAAAGTAATTATATTCTCGCCTACATAATACAGCTTATCAAATATTATATTTCATACACAGCATGCAGGTATTTTAATTTAGCGATGAAAAATATGAAAATTAAATTCACGTATGAACGAGATGAACTGTATGGTTTACTTTGAACATAATTCGGTGGCATCTGAAAATGAAATAAGCTTATTCATAGCTAAGAACGAACCAAACCAGTCTTGTGTCTTTTTTAAAGCAAAATATTGCTCTTTTTTTAACCCAGTTTGCTTGCAAACGGGGTATTTAAATTGACTCCACCGAAGGGTTAGAGGTGGGGATGGCGAAAATTACTCGTTTTATGAGAAAAGAAAACGATTGGTATCATTTCCCCGTTTTGACATAATTTTTTTTCCATATGTATATGTATAAGGCAATATCGTGTGATGTCACATTTGAAAGCACCATCTCACTGGGTGGCTAAAACTCATTAAAAGAGTTGTGAATATTTGAATTTTCCGTCCTAATTATTTTAAAACAAGTGATAGCTATTTATTTGAATGAAATTTTAGAGGAGGCTTCAACGAATAAAATAAACCAAGATTAAGAAATTTGAGGGTTTAGAAGCCGAGAGAATTAAAGAAAAACATGAAATCATGCCTCAAATTAATGTTTTTGAGCATTATTATTGTCTTCAGGGTTAAGTACACTTATAACATAAAATAAAATAATTTTCTCAGCTTCTGAGGACTCAAATTTCTTGTTTGATGGCTTGCTTCATTCCTTGAAGCTTCTTCTATAATTTCATTTATGTCAAACAAGTAGCTCTCTTGTTTTAAGGTAATTAGGATAAAAAATTCCTATATTTCGATGCTTTTTAAGGCTTTTCATGAGCATTTATCAACCCAATGAGATTACTGATGAAAATTATGACGTAAATGACATTACTTTAGACAATGTTATTCATATTATCAGACACCTTAGGAAATTAACATTGTGGTGCTTGATAAAATGAATAAGTAAGTTAGGGAAGTGTAAAAAAATTTGTCATTTAGAAGCACCAAAATTCAAAAGTTGTATGTATATCTGAATAAAATAATAAAATACACAGTAAATGTGGAATACCTTGACGTGAAAAGATATTCTCACCAGAAGGTAATCTACAGATTTTGCATGTTCAACCACTTCATATGTAAATATTCAGGTAAGCCAAAACCTGGGCAAACACTGGCAATTTTAGAGTTGGTTCGGATGGTTTATATACGGGCTTATTTACACGCACACCAATACACATATGTACTGATTATGTATGTTTGTGTGACCAGCCCAGTGTGTCATTTCTTATAGTGATAAGAAATGATGGGCCAGTTTATGTACAGAATTGTAACATCATCGTATCGTTGAAATTGATCACGATTTGGTACTCGTACATTACTTACATGTATGTGCAAGTAATTGCAATCGAATGTAATTCGCGTATTTGGTTTAACATCATTGAGACAAATATTTGTCAGTCTTGTGGTGGTAACTGTCATTGGGGGGTCCAAGCCCCTATACCTCATACGATATGAGTCCCCATAGTAAGGAATCAAGTCAGTGTAATTAATAAATAAAGTGAATGTTTTCCAATAAATTATTTAAATGACTACATCTGTCGTCATGACACAATTTACTAAGCACCTTTGGCATGGCTACCAAGATCCCATGATCTCAGTTCATTGGATCATTTTTTGTGGGGTCACGTCATTTGTGATTTACAAATATGGACCACGTTTCACTGGAGAGGGATTTAGAAATGTGATAAATTATTACTGTGCAAAAATTACCCATGCTCAATTAGACTATGTTCAAGCTGAGTTTACTGATCACCTTGGGTATTGTGTTATGGTCATTACTGGTCACTTTGAACAATTTATTTGAAATACCTATTCATTCTAATTATTAATTACATTTTATTTAGATTCCTAAATCGTGTATTTTTATTCTATTCACATATTCTGATTTTGAATTTTGGTGCAATGTAAATGACAAATCAGATTTCATTTACCTTACTTATTCATTTTATCACACACCCCAATATTAATTTTCTGTGGTTCATGATAAGATGAATAACCCTGTATATGTATGCATTTATGTATCCCCAAAATTTTGTGTTCATAGTTCTGAGAAAACTACGAAACAAAAAGAACTGAAAGTTTTACAACAGATGTTTGGTGCTTATCATTTCAGTATTTTTTCAGAAAACTGAAGACCAAAGAATTCTATGAAAAGTCATTTTTTTGAGATTCTGAAGAAACAACATGATGGATCAAGCTGAAATTTTCACAATATATTATCCTTACATCGTTGCAAGTTTGACAGAAGTTTGGTGCTTATTAGTTCTATAGGTTCTGAGAAAAGTAGAGAAGAAAAATTGCTGGAAAAAATTAAGAAAACTACCAAACAGAAAAAACTAAAATTTTTGCAAAAGATAGTTTCTACATGGCAGTAGGTCTGAAAGAAGTTTGCTGCCTATCAATTCGTCAGTTTCTGAGAAAACTGCAAAACAAAAAATTCCTAGAAAAGTTGTTTTTCCATGATTTTAAGTAAAGGGATCATACTAAAATTTTTATGGTAGATTGTCCTCATCTATTTACAAGTTTGATAAAAAAGGTTGGTGCCTATTAGTTCTGTAATTTCAGGGGAAAGTGGAGTAGAAAAATTTCTGAAAAAATTTTGTGTTCACAGTTTTGAGAAAACTACAGAATGAATAGGGTTGAAATTTTCATGAAAGATATTCGTCATATGGGATCAGGTCTGATAAGATTTTGGTGCCTATTGGTTCAATACTTTCTGGAAAACAAAAAATTTCTAGAATATCAATTTTTAGCAATAAAACATTGATAGATTCACATTTTTGCTAAAGATTATTGAGGTTATGGTTGACAGATTTGATGAAGTTAAACAAAAAAGAAATATGTTGACAAAATTACATCTCAGAAGTGTCTAATTGCGGCAGAGAAAATATTCAGAGTACAGAATACAAGACAGTATGTACGTAACGAATATGTATAAAGTCTCATGAATGTGCGGCAGAACAAGAATCAGTGTAGCCGTGAGTATAAGTATGAAAAAGTTTATATAAAGGAAGTTGAGTGTTTGCAGGAGTGTGAGGGCGAGAAGATTGGTAGTCCCAACCTCCCAGCAAAGATATCGACAATCATCTGTAGTTTTTTCTAATTTTTTTATCTGAAACCAGCATTGAAATATCCATGTATCAATATGTTTGTCAGACATGTTGAGACCACGAATCCTTCTCCCCTCTCACTCCTACGAACACACGATCACATATCATATACATTTATTTATATCTATTCGCGGCTACACTGTTCCACCACTTCCGCCGCTCATTCGTTCGTTTCCGTTATCGTTCGTTCACTACTCTAAAAATGTACTTTGCTTAAATTATGTAACTTCTGAAATAAACACTCGCTTCTTGGACGTAACTTCACTCAAATCTTTCTTTCTTGTTACAACTCCGGTCCTCATCCTCTATATGGTAGCATCGCTCGGTAACAATCCTTGCACCTGAAACAAATTTTTAAAAATTATTAAAATCTTTTATTGTGAATTTTTGTATTTAAGTTAAACTTTTAATATTTTCGTGAATAATTGTGTTTTTTAGTCACTTTTAGTAATTTTATTTTCGTGTTGGGTAACAAAGTTCCAACTTACTTTTTTATTGTTTCGAGTAATATTTTCGTTCTCGAAAAATTTAATTTCACCTTGAATGCTGTAAACGTTCAATGAGTTTCGTCGTTTGCTGAAAAGGATTTGCCCTGTTTGTGTACAATCCGGCCAAGTGTCTCGAAAATTCCAGGACTCGTCGATTGCTAAGTTGTTTAGGAGCCCTGCTTGTGTTGCCCGAAAACTAGTAAATTCATTAGTGTCTGCCCTGTTTGTGTATGAACTAATTCGTCGAAGTCATCAATTGGTAATAAGTCGCCTTGAGCCATCACAAATTGATCTGAAACCAACGTAAAAGCTTCAACTCAACTAAATCAAAATTAGTATTCATCATCTTAACTCAACTTCAAATTTTGGTATCATCTTAAAACTCAAAAAACACAACTCAAACACTCACCAAAGTACGTTCAAAACAACCGAAGCGCAGTTCAGTCAACATTTCCAGAGAAACACCTTCGTAAATTCCAGAAAGCGAACCTGAAAACCAAAAAATCAACGCTTAAAAAGGTATCACTTGAAAATTTTCTGCTAAAAAAGGTAATAAAAAATACATTTTTCGTAATATTTCATTTTTTTTTCGTATATTTTTAGTGTTCAATTCGTATTTTTCGTGTAACTTAACTCTTTCGATTCAAAATCTAACTTGCATATTTGAAAACATCGTTATTTTTAAATAATTTCGGCTTTTACAAAATTTTTCTAAGTGCAAATTTTGGCAAGTTGTGTGCAAATTTTTGCAGCCACTTTTGTCTTGGAGTGTACAGCTCGTGACGTATGCACGGCTCGTTTCGTTCATTCGTTCGAACTTGTACATTAACCTTTTGTTAAGTGCAACGAACCTACGAACGCTTATCTTCGCCCATTCAATAAATACGTTGGCGCGGTTTTTCAGTTTCAAACCACCATTTTGTTGCAACTTGAAAATTTTTGCTGTTGCACAATTTTGTCGAAAATAAATTAACGATTTTTTTTGAATTCTCTTTTCTTATACGAACACTTAAACTAAATTAATTTTTTTTTTTTTGCTCATTTTATTTTCTCTCGTACAACTTTAATTATTTATTCAAAAATATTATATATATTTCAAAATTTTTTTTTCATTTACCATTTTTTTTTTCTACTGTGAATTTTTATTATTCTTTCGTGTTACCAGTAGAATCATTTTGCGTAATACTTGGTGATATTTAAAATTTTTTTTCAAATCACCTGCAATATTATTTTTATTAACTTCTTTTTAATTTCATCTCGAATTATTTGTTTTGTGGGTATACTATTTCAAACAAAAATTTCCCCTGTTATCAATAATTTTATTCCTTTCCTAATTCCCTTGGTCAGAAAGTAGCTAATTTCATTTTCACCCTCACACTTTCATATTTTTTTGTACTGATTTTAATTAATCATCTTATCGAATATTGAATTCTAATACGAATTATCTTTGGGTTATAAAAGTCTTGTTATTTTATTTTTTTTTATTTTTTTTATTGGGAAGCGTCCAGTCTCATCTTTAACGTGTGTTATCTCTTGCCCGCAGTGGACCTACTCGAGAAACACACAAGGACAACTTAAATACTATCGTCATATTTTCAAATTGTTTGGTTAGCACAGGTACGGCAATCCTAGTCTTGCGGCATTTGCTGGGGATTGACATCCGTTTTTTTTTTTTATTTTTTTTTTTATTTTTTTTTTAAGTTCAGTCAATTCATTAATTATGAACACTGAAAATAATGATAGGATCTCAAATGTCTTCCGTGGAAATGGCTATGAGGGATGGCGTGCAACCATCATCAGCACCCTTATAGGTAAAGGCTGCCATTCCACAATTTTTCCTACTGCTCGTGAAACAAGTTACATTTATACATCATCTGAAGAACGCCTAACATCTAAATGGCTTAAATTCTTTCAAACTCAGGAAAGGGCAAAAGCCCACATATTCGAAAGACTTGACAAAAGAATCCTTCATCATGTCAAAACTTGCGATGTAGTTTTACAAATTTTTGAAATCTTAGATGCTCGATACAGAAATCAAACTGCTACTAACATCATGGTCTTAAAGGCAAAATTTCAGTCCCTTCGCTTCGATCCAAGGAGAGGTACCATCCGTAGATTCTTGGAATATTTCTCATCTATTGTGGAAGAACTACGTGATGCTAATTACCCCCTATTGGAAGCTGATGAAATTGATCAATTAATGATGTCTTTGCCCTAAAAATTTGATACTGTCTTCTCAGAATTCCGGCAATTAGAAATTGAAAAACGAACTACTGTCAGACTCACAAAAATGATATTAGAAAAATGTGATCGAATTGAATATTCTAATAAAACTTTTCCCGGGTTTGATCAGCCCAAATCATCCTATCAACCAATGAATAATAATAGAAGAAATTTTAGAAATTTTCGAAATAATAATAATAACTCAAATTCCTCCAAACCAAATTATAACACAACGAGTTATTTAAACGATCACAAGAATAGTCAAATCAAACAAAATAGTTATCCTTCTAAAGATAATGTGTCCCAAATGGATGTTACGTGCTTCAGATGTAATAAAAAAGGACACATGTCAAGGACATGCCCTAATGAGACATCTACTGCAGGTAACACTCCACAAACTCAGAATCAGAACAGTAGCTCGAAACCCCAAATTTCAAATAACACGAATCCCCAAAAAAAGTCAGAAGATAAATCCAATTTTCGTGTCAAATATTCTATGATGTTACATTCAAATCTTAATCATTTAAGTTTTGATGACATTGAAGATGAATTTCAATGGCCTAAGCCCCCTACAGTATCAAAATCCGCCCCCCCAAAAAACCAACTCCACACGATGTTATTAGATAATAGAGCAGATGACCATATGGTCAATGATATTTCAAAACTAAGAAACATACGCAAAGTTGACAATTCTCGTTGAGCACTTTGTGCAAAAAAAGGTGTATTCGTAAACCCCACCCACGTTGGATCAATGTATGTCAACGTCTGCAATTCTAATGCAGAATTTTCCACTATTCACCTAAAAGAGGTATATTATGATCCTGATTTAAGCCTTGATATTTGGTCAGGTGCTAAAATAATTTAATCTGGTATATTTAAAATTATAACGGACACGGATCATGCTGACATCATAAATAAAAATACTGGTGAAATTACCATAACCGCTCCAAAGAGAGGTTCAATGTATTATATTGATTACGAGATAGTTGATGAAGATGAGGAAAATAAGGTCTATCAGGAGCTCGTGTGTATGCCTGTACTTAGTACCTCAACAGAGCAGGAAGATCGTATAGATGATCCTCAACAAAATTTTGAAGAAATAAATGAGGCTGAAACAAGTAATCCACAAAGAGAGCAGGAAAACATTGACCACCCTCAAAATTTACAAGATACTGAAGTGGATACAGTCACTCAGGAGATTTATTCCGAATCAGAGGACGATTTAAATGGAGAGAGTGTCGGAATAAATAGAAAGCATAAAAAGAACATTAATAAATCTAAAACACTCTGGCATAGAAGATTAGGTCATCTAAGTGGCAAAAGCCTAAAAGCATTATCAAAAGTAGTTGTAGGTATGCCCCAAAATTTGGTATTTAAGGACGATGACTTTGCCACTTGTGAAATCTGTATAAAAGCAAAGTCCACCCGACTTGGTCATCACGGAGTGAGGACTAGACCAACTAGAAGAATGGAAGTAGTCTCATCAGACATCATGGGACCCTTTCAAGAGGCATCTAACGGAGAGAAATTCATAATAACATTTATAGACCATTACTCAAAATATACTCTCGCCTTCCCCATACTTAGAAAATCTCAGGCTTTTGATAAATTCAAAGAGTATTATTTATCTTTTAATACAAAATTCCCCAACGATCCCATCTCTGTACTCAGAACGGATCAAGCTAAAGAATACTCCGACTCCAAAATGACACAATTCTGCTCCGAAAAAGGAATCACTTTAGATGATGGCGTGGCATACACCCCCGAATTAAATGCTATAGCCGAAAGGCAAAACAGAACCCTGCTCGAAAGAGTTAGAGCCATATTATATGACGCAAAAATTGATTTTAAATTATGGTCAACAATTGTATTAGCTGCCGCCCATATAATTAATAGAAGTCCGACCCGCGTCAATTTAGGAAACATGACACCTTATGAAAAATTATACGGAACTAAACCCGATATTTCCCACCTTCGAGTCTTTGGTGCTATTGCATATAAACACGTTCCTATAGAACAGAGACAGCAATCAGCAGTCAAAGCCAAGAAGAACGAAGAGGAGCATCTCGACCCAAAATTCTTGCCCAGAGCCCTTAAAACTATTCTGATCGGCTTTTCGAATGTAGGTTATCAGATACTAGATCCAATCAAAATGAAATCCTACAAATCCTGCGATGTTAAATTCGATGAGACGAAAACATTAGCCGACTTCACAAGTAGACCAGAGGAATTACAAGTAAAACCCTTAGAAGAGGAAATTGAGGCAATCTATAGGGTCAATGTACTAAAACAAGCCTCATCCGAAGACTTACTATTTATAGAAGATTGCATGCCAGTAAGTTTCAGTGACATCTTCCAGAATCCTTTTAAGAAAGAGTGGCTTAAGGCTATCAATGATGAACTGCAATCCATGTCAGATCTTCATGTGTGGAAAATTGTAGACCGTCCACATAATGTCAAACCTATAGATACACGATGGATATTTACGGCTAAAGCCAATGAAAGAGGAGTAATGTGCCCAAAAGCTAGACTTGTTGCCAAAGGTTTTATGGACAGATCCGAGTATACCATGACAGAGACCTATGCACCTGTTGTGCAACTCTGGCTAATTAGGTGGATCTTATCCGTAACTAACCTATTGAATCTACAACTTGTTCAATATGATGTCAAAACAGCCTATTTGAACTCAAAAATTAAAAATGACATCTTTCTGAATATTCCCCAAGGTTGCAACGTCGAAAAATCAAAATTACTTAAACTTGAAAAATCCATCTACGGCCTTAAAACATCTAGTAAAAATTGGATTGAGTTACTGGATTCTCACCTTCAAACATCCAATTTTACAAAATCAAAAATCGACAGATGCGTATATACACATAAAGATGAATCAGATGGCATTGCCTTCATGATAATTTACGTAGACGACATCCTCCTCGCAACTAATCGTCCCGAATGGGTTAATGAAATAACTACCCATTTTGAAACTCGTTTCACTATGAAAGTTGTAAATAACCCAACCCATTTTGTAGGTTTCGAAATTGAAAGAAATCGTGAATCACAAACAATTAAACTGACCCAAAAACAGCAAATCCAAAAGATTCTCCAGAAATTCAAACTGTGTGATTCAAATCCTTCCAAAACACCTATGGAGACAGGCCTCAAGTTGAGCAAATCTGAAGGCACAGACAACAAAGAATACAGGTCTATGATTGGTGCACTATTATATGTATCTAGAGGCACAAGGCCAGTCATATCTTTCTCAGTCAATTACCTGTCAAGATTCCAAAACGGTTCCGATGATACTAAAAAGAACTATGTACGACGCATCATCCGGTACTTGAAATACACGATCGATCTTGCTATTGTCTATAGATCTAATTCCGAAGGCATATCAGCCTATGTCGATGCATCTTATGCCCCCGACATTGACGATCAACCCATAAACATGTCCGAATTAGAAAAAGGAAAATCTATAACTGGTTACCTAATCACTATGTATGGCGACCTGATAAATTGGGGCGTTCATCGCCAAAATATTCATGCTTCTTCATCAACAGCAGCTGAATTAATTGCTCTTCACGATTCATTCGAAGATATTGAACTTGCTTGGCTTCTTAATCGTGAATTCTTCTCAATTGACACTCCAGTAATTGTTTACAAAGACAATATCTCTATTATACATGTCATCTCTGGAGGAGGTCAAAAACGTCTTCGAGCTCTCATGATTAAATGTTATGGACTTGCTCAAGCCTATAATGACAAAATTTTCACATTTAAACAAATAGCTACTGAAGATCAATTAGCTGACTTACTCACAAAAGCTTTATCCAGTAAGCAGCATATTTCACTCACCCATAAAATCCTAGAATCTCCAAATTGTGATCCATAAAAAGTCAACTCCATTACCAAATTTTTGTCTGAAATATCACAAATTTTTTTATTAAAATAAACATAATTTATCTTATTTTTGCATGTTGTTTGTATTACTACCTAAAATAAATTCTTTTGCATGTTACCATAATTTACTATATTTTATTCATATTTATTAATCAACATACTTACCATAATCGTCCAAATTAGTTACCATTTTATATATACACGTTTTCAATCTTTAAAATTTATATTTTTGTAATTTTGTAATTAAATGTAACAAACTCATTTTTTTAAACACTTCTGTAATACCCGTAGTAGTGATCGGTTCAAAAGATTGTAGGGGGGTGTTGAGACCACCAATCCTTCTCCCCTCTCACTCCTACGAACACACGATCACATATCATATACATTTATTTATATCTATTCGCGGCTACACTGTTCCACCACTTCCGCCGCTCATTCGTTTGTTTCCGTTATCGTTCGTTCACTACTCTAAAAATGTACTTTGCTTAAATTATGTAACTTCTGAAATAAACACTCGCTTCTTGGACGTAACTTCACTCAAATCTTTCTTTCTTGTTACAACTCCGGTCCTCATCCTCTATAAGACATCAATAACTATCGATATAGATATCAGATATCGATTACTAGCGATATTACTTTTCGTTTTCAATTTTTTAAATATTTGGAATTCAGGTTTTTATTTTGTGAATTATTGACGAAAATTGGCAAACTGGGTTTTCTAGCGAAGTATTACTGTGTTAGAGTTTTTTTTATTTATTTTGCTTTCAATACAGTAGTATAGATAGGTATGATACTTATTTGATTTTTTTTCCAGCTGAAATTTTTTTTTTTTTTTTAACGACCAAGTCAGAATTTAGTAAGATTAGTAATCAAGAGAATGGCTCAGTGTAATTTCTTTATTATAGGATTCAGAAAATTATACCTATTCAACCATAATATACGTTGAATTTAGTTATACATTGAAAATTAATACTACACAAACTGCTCCTTGAAGGTTGTAAATTGTGCTTAAGTGAGTAAAAAAAAAACAACTTTTCGGGATCATGAGATATTGAGGTCAAAATAACAGTGTCGAGGCTTGAATATAAATTGGGGTTTATTCTTGGTCCTGGTAGGTTATATTTTGCGTGTTTACGAACAAAATACAGAAGAAGTATTATTTTGTTGTGTTTCAAGTAGTACTCAGTATTAAGACAATTTTATAATGAAAAGTTCAATTTCCACTGAATTTCAGGTTTTTTTGACTAAAAAATATGTACTTAGATGTAGCCTTTAGGTACCATACTTCTGGAAATAAATTAATATTAAAACTAATAATGTCGCGAAAACATAAAATTATTTTCTTAATTTCCTAAAAATTCAGCCGATCATTCAAAAAAAATTTTTTTTCGAATAGAAAATTCATAATTTTCAAGATCATAGGTATATGACCGCGTGAATTAAGTAGCAGAACATAAAATATTTAACTATTAAACATACGGTTATCCTTAGTCAGATTTATGAAATCTCTCTGATACCAATTCTCATAGATAGAATTGCTTACCTGGGTATCTTAAAAGATGTTTGCATTAACGTGATTCCTTGATTTTTAAAAACGATAAACCAAACCATTTACTACTTATTCAAATTCAACCATGCAAAGTATGCCGAAATACTTGAACAATGTTTAAAATATAACATAGGTAGGTCCTATTATAAGTACTATCTACTTAATAAAAGAAATATATTTTTCTAACCTGAAAGGAAATCAATTTTCATTGATTTGTTCATCATATTAATATGATAAGTAATGAGTAATAGTTTACTAGGCATTATCTAAGCAGATCACAATTAACTTGAATGTATTATGCTTAACTTTCTATTTATCTATTTAGTACTCTGTTGAATACATTTAATACTGAACGAAAATAAATGAGCGATACCCTAATCGAAAGGTTATGAGCCCCGGTGAACGTAAAAATTGTTAATCAATTTGAGCTTTTGATTGAACGTATAATTGAGAAATTTTGAGCATTTATGCAGTATGGTTCGATTATGTCTCTACTGATTCTGTTAATGTGATTTTTTTAATCGAAATTAGCGCCTCCGTAATGCATTTCTTATTATTTATTTTTTGTTTAGAATTAAATGAGAAGTAAGAACAATCCACAACACTTAGTACATATGTCATTGAATATTTCCCATACAGAAGCATTGTATCTTGTGTAGGTAATTGAATTTTAAGCAATCAGAAAATAAAATAGGTAAACCCACGTGTAAGAAATTCGAAGGATGCTGAGGATGAAATGATCGTTTTAATGCAATAAATTGAAAAAGTGATTGCCAAAAAAAAAAACAAAAAAAAAAAACTTGATTCTTACTAAGTATTTTAGACAGTATTGTCTTTGTACAATGTTTTATTAAATTGAAATAAACGACCTGTGCATGTAACAGTAGGTAACACCCTTAGTACATGGAAATATTTATAGGTGGGTAGCCTACCTATTAAATGCTGAAAAACATAAAAATATAGTGAGTTACAAATTTTATGATGAAATATAACAAAGATCGGGAATACTTGAGTACCTTTGTTAAATTGGAAAGTTGATAACAAAAATGTTTTCATGTTCTATTTTTCATTTAAAATATTTTATTATTTTACTGAATTAAAAATAAAAAAAAAGATATGATTTATCAAAAACGGAAAATACTGAAGATATGGGCAGGTACCTAATTGATTTAAAAATTAAATTATGAAACTTTACAGTTCTATGAAAGCAATAATGAAAGTTAGAAAAATTTGTGCAAATCAATGAAAAGAAAAAAAAAGAAAAAAAAAGAAAAAGAAATAAAAACTATTTAGTTGAAAACAGAGAATTATTTCATAAGCATTTATCTTTATGTTTCTCCAATTTCGGACATGTTGACAATGCATTTTTTATTTAATGTAAGAAACAAAATTTAAAATAGACGTTGACTTAATAGTTAATTAATTGACTGATGCAAAATGAAATTTTCCATTTAAAAAATCATGAGCGAAAAATAAATTTAATAAAAAAACAAAACAAAACAACACTTAATATCTAACTGAAAAGATCACAGGGAAAAGTCATGCAGGTAAAAATTCACCTCAAAACATACAGTCTTATAGATTTTAAATTCTGATGCGAAAAGTTCTCAACGTGTTAATTATATCATTATACAATAACTTTTTCGAATCTATGGCAAAAATGAAATCCAAATGATTAAAATCTTTGTAGGGCACTAAATATTTCTTTTTCACGTTCGGTAGTTTTTGCGCTAATTTCTCAACATCCTGAAATTATAAATTTTATTTTATTTTATTTAATAATAATAATAATAATAATAATAATAATAATAATAATAATAATAATGAATGATAGTGATAATAAAATAATAATATTAATAATTAATAATAATTTTTGTGCTTGAATTGAATTAATTTAAAAGCTGTCTCGTCACATATTCAAGGCATAAGTATAATAATCATGTGATATAGCCATTGTAACGTGTGTTTTGTTGCCGAAGCACTTGAATGCAGGAAAAATATCACCTGTTACGTATGCAACTAGCAGTATTTTGTCGATTTAAACTCCAGATAATGAATAAGTGAGACAAATTAAGCTCATAAATTATCTTAACCAAAGTGAGAGTACCTAGTCAGCATTTTAATGAGCATTAATTAATGCGTTGTTTAATCAGTGAAATTTCGATTCGAATGATATTTTGAGTGTTCAGTTCGATATTAATTATTACATAATGATAGTTACCTTGGCTTTCCAGCTAAAAGATCGTAAAGTTGAAATCAACTGCTTCGAGTGGATTAAATCCAAAAATGGCTATGTCTTGCGATGACTAAGATTTCCTCAAGGAGGGAAGTTGAAGTTTTAAAAATATGAGAAGTCGTGAAAATTGAAAATTAAAAAAAACTTTCGAATCAAGAATTTAAGCAACCAGTTTATTTTCAGCAGTGTTTTGTACCTCAAGAGGGATTTATGTCTTATACGCCCAGAAGAAGATTTTTATGTATCCACATATGATCCAAAAATTAACACTTTATGGCCTTATTGATGATTAAAAATCTACCCTATCGCCTTCAGCTGCTGGAAAAAAAAGCTTTCATTGCCAAACTTCGTAAAAATGAATATTATAGTTAAGAAAATACTTACAAGGTTATGTGACAAAAAATCATTAGTGCTATAATATAAATACACTGGTGCTGTGACTTTGGTTAGGTTGTATCTTGGTGGAATTGACTGACCATATTTTTCCTTATTCAACGCCAATCCGTAGTCAAATTCACGAAAATCTTCTGCAACATTCCAAAAAAAAATCTCAAATTAAAAAGTGATAATTTTTTATGGTTTGAAATGACTGGGCACAATTCAAAACTTAATTCCCAGTCAGCTACAATTGAGACACAGGTTGTCATGTGAATTATGGAACTTACCTGACAAAGCATTCTGAATAAAATGAGCGAACATGGTGCTTGAAGCTCCGGAAGGGAAATGCCCCATAAGCCTGTCGAAGTATTCCTGAAGAAAGTATAACATTTATAATGAAAAGAAAGATATTTTGAAAAATGAAAAAAATTGTTGCTTTGACGTATCAGGGAGTTGATATCAAAATAAGATTTTAATAATTTTTTTTTAAATTCAATATCTTTTTAAAGGAGTTTTTGTACCTTATATTCATACAAAATAAGAAAAGTTATAGAAAAACGTCGTTTAAAGCGGGTTGTGCTTTCGATTCAAAGTAAAAAAATTGAAATTTTTTTTTTCAAAATCCACTGAAAAATTTCTTTTATGTCAGTTATTGTTTTTAAAAAAATTATTGACTTATATATTTTTACTATATTTACCCTACAGTATAGCCAATTAATTTTTTTATTATGATAATTTTTGGTTGGGCTGCATTTGCAAAAGTTTAGAACTTAAATTTTGACAACAGCTAATGTTTTCAAATATAGGCTGTGAATAAAAACTGCTAAAAATTTTTACTAGCTGATTTATCAACATTCAACATATACGAGTATTGAGAATTCCTGTTAGCACTAATAAAAACGTAAACCATATTTTATGCAACAAAGTTTCCAAATAAATCTTGGAAATAATTTACTCACTTCTCTAAGTTGACTGAAATCAGGTCCAACAAAATAAAACAGCAACTTATAGCACAGATGTTTATTTCTTTTTGATACATTACATATCTTTGAGATCAGTAAACTAATTCTTCTATCACGAGCAAACAAGTCGTACAGCTTCAATCTATCTTGAAGATTCTAATAAAGTAAGAAAAAAAATTCATAAAAACATACTGTGGGGACTCACTGGTATGAGGTAAAGGGGCTCGGACCCCTTGACAACAGTTGCCGCCCCAAAGGGCAGGCAAATAATCGTCCTTGTGACGTTAAACACATAAAACTCGTTCGATCGTAATTACCTGTATGTACTTGCAGGTAATGTACGAGTACCGAATTGTGACACAATAAGATGAGGTCACAATTCGTACACGAACCGGCCAGCCATCTCTTATCTCGATAGGGGATGATGCAACCTGGGCGTTCTCACCAACGTACGTATTCTCTTATGTACGTGTGTTTGTGTGCGTGTAAATAAGCCGTATATAAACCACCCGAATCGGCTCTAAAATCGCCAGTGTTCGGTCTGGTTCTGGCTTACCCATACTTATGTACAAAGCGGCTGAACACGCTTAAATTCTGTAGAATTTCCTTCTGGTGAGAATATCTCTCATGACAAGGTATTCCACACATACAAAATATTACAATTTATAGTATTCACACCTTTATTAAGTTATAAGTACCAGGAATTTCATTTTTTTATAATAATTTTAATAAACTACTTTATTGACACAAGCATTCATGGGGTTTAGAAATTAGGGAGGAGGGACAAAAATTTTTTTCAAAAGGTATTCTCATCTTTTGATTCATGACATTTTTTTTATTTTCTCGTTTTTGTCTTCTCCAAACTAGGTCTAGTTTAAATTAGTTCAAAAACTTTTTTGTATAGAAAAAGAAAATGATGAGACACTTAATCAATTATTTTTATAGAGTAGGCCCTTACCTCTCCTTTACTGTTATAGTGACTTAATTCGAGTCCTTCAGACTTACTGTTATAGAGTCATAAATGAATGATAATTTGATGCTTAGTCGTGGAGAAAACTCCTTTTCCTTTTCTCAATTCCATATTTTATGGTAACCGAATGTTCTGAATATGCATACTTACTACTAATTCTTTGATTATAAGGGTGATCGGTCGGACAACCTCCAAACACCTCATTCGACTAGTGAATGCCACAGGTGCCAGCGATAGGTGAGCGTAAATCTTTTCGTTTAAATGTGGCTTTTTGGATAACATAGCATAAAATGAGGTTGTTCCCATGGAATGACCTATATGTATCACCTTCTGTCGACCTGTCACCATTTGTACGTGATCTATCATAGCTGGTATGTCATAAACACCAAGTTCGTTCCACCTAAGCCATCATTAACACAGTCACGTAATTAAAATTTGATGTTGACTTAAAGACTTTACTAATCGTTTTTCAATCGATAATGGAATACGAAAAGAATAAAAATTCAACACTTTTGAGTTTATTTAAAAAAAAAAAACAAAAAAACAAAATAAAAACAATGTTGATAAGTGAAAATAAATAATACGTTGAAGTTCAGTATTTAAGTGAAAATGATTGAAAAAATTTTAGTCAATTAGGGTCCACGTGTAAGCTTTCTATGACGAAAATTTTCAAAAAAATGTTTATTATACTAGTCTACTGGATCTCTAGGTTTTTATTCGACAAAACTGGCATCCAAGTTCTTTCCTTCATAAAAGGAATGAACCGTCGCCTCATCTCGCATGTCTCCGTGACAAAAGTAGAAACATATTTATTCCATTTGTTACGATACCTTACAAGGGAATTAAATTTTTATTTTGTTATTCGTGAGATCCGAGGAGGCGTATGCTCTCTTTTCTGAGAAATGAATAAAATTGAAGATTACCCCTCTTGTTTCTCGTGTCGGGTATTTAATAATTTACACTGTACATCATCAAGTAACAATGTTTTAAAGGTTTAAAATAAATTTCTTAACGTCATGCTTTTAATATACCTAATAGGCTAGTACTTACGTACCTCCCTAACCATTGTGAAAAGTATAGTGTTTTTTAAACATTTTGTTTTCAGAATAATTATTATCTGTTAATGTTTGAGGGCAGGGAGAGTACGGGTCGTTTGGTGAAATGTCGGCTATACTTTTCTGATAAGTTGTACATGATGAGAGAAGTACAGAATACCACTTTTGAAGTGTAAGCAGGTAATTTGTTTCATATGAATGTATTGGTGGTAACAGTAATAACAACGACGAGGAAAACTTGTAATTCACCTTTGATATGCAATTTGTTATACATAAATGTACAAAATGTTGTATAACCTTGTTTGAAGGAAATATTTTCAAAACAATAGCCATGTGAATTGATGAATCTGTGATATGATTAAATTTTACGAAAAAATTGAAGCTTTTATAGCATCTTTAATATGGTGAGCAGAGAAAATGTGGACATAACATTTTTACTTATCTTATCAAATATTATCAACCAGCAAAATATTGCTGATATTTCATCGGACACCCTGTATATGAACCATTTTGAGCTGAACAAGAACAATGCATTTGTTTCCAGTCGTCCATACTTTAGTCAAAAGGTGATTGGGTGAGGTTAGTTGCAGTGTGAAAGTGGTTCTATGTGGTATTTGATTTCCCTTGTCCCCTATGAAACTTCATCTGCTTCGAAGATAGTATACAAACAAACGATTTATAAATTGCTAATCTTTCTGTTCTATGCAACTGATGTCTTGTAAGCTGTATATCTTAATGGAAAGTGTACATCACTTTTTTTTGTAGAAAATTATTTCATTTATAACTTCTGTGATAATTATAATTGTTATTTAACCAATGGGGATGTCCAGTACAAAAGAGCCTTGCTCTGGTGGCAGAAATTAATAGTGCTGAAAGGGTGATCAGGTAATATGTTTGAAAACTGTTTCGAAGTAAAAAGTGGGCATTTATGAAAGAAAATATTTAATGTGATGAGTGAAAGTTTTGATGAATAAAAAATGATTTCCATTTTAATTGTTTCTAGTAAGTTATAAAATTGATAGTTGTGTAAAAAACAACTGCAAAAGGAAGATATGGATGCTTTTTTCCTTATAGGAAACAACATGTAAAAAAATGTAAACAGTCTTCATGAACACACTTTCAAAAGTGATAGCACTTGATAAGCATTAGCGCAGAGCCGCTCCACCACTGCTGGACTTATCAACAGGAGAAATTTTTTAAACAGAGGTGTAAGAAAAAATCCAGGCAAGTGGTGGGAACTCTTCCAATGTGAGACTTTTTTTGCATCTCATGTCACTTGGTTTAGTATGTTGTATTGTCATTAACTGTTCTTTTTTTAAGGTGAAGCATAAACGCCAAAAATGCTTCAAATAGAAAAATCAATTCCTAAAATTATGAAAAATGATAAAATATTGCATGATGTTCTCTGAAAATATCTAAACTATGCCTAACTAATCATTTAAAGCCAATATTTACAAACGTACACCAGCGCCACCAGCACCCACATAAAACTCATTTTTCCTCGAATATCGTGGAACAAAAAATTAACCCGGACCTTCCGAACAGTTGTTAACCAAGAGTATTAAATATAATAGAGGACTCATGCGAAACAAAAAATGAAAAACGGCACTGCGTTTGAGACGAAGTATCTGCACTCTAAGGAATGGTGTAATTTTTATCTCATTTTAATCTATGAAATTCAGTTTGATGTGGTTTCTGAATTATCAGTTATATTTATTCATTCATTTTATTCAATTATTTGAAGAAAAAAATTCTCATGATTGTTAATAGGCCTGAATATGGGTGAACGAATTTGAATTCGGTACTGTAAGGATAGGAACAACTACTTCAAAAATGGTGCCATTTTTCGTAGCAGTGTTCAGATGTGCACGCGTCCTCTGTTATATTTAATACTCTTGTGTTGTTAACCCAGAATAATATAGGTCCATTCAGTAAGAATTTTATACTTTTATAAGAAAAAAAATTAGACTATTAAAAAAATGTTTCTATTGTGTTCGTACCTATAGTTTATATATATATACAATGGTACTTTTGTGAAATGTAATTTCTTTTTTTTTCCATTGGCTCCAGCGGTATATGACCTTAATTGTGCTAATTAAAGATAAAAAATTCATTACCCGAAGTTCCAAAATCGTTTATGCGCACTTTTTATGTTGTCATGTTTCTTGGAATAATAATTTCCTCTTGTATTGGCCAGCCAAACATCGAATCCTTTATCAGCTAGTAGTAGAACTATACATATATATGGAGAAATTACATAAATTATTAAATTTTCCCTGTTGTTTTACGACGGACATATTTATGTATTAAATTCATTCAAAAATAAAATTGTTTCAAAATTATTTTTCTGTGTTACTATTAAATTGCTGCTGCAGTTATAGTTCACCTAAATCTTCTTTTGGACCTCGAAGTACCCAGCTATCGGATGCCAAAAGAATTCCATGCTGTACTATAATCGGGTAATTTTTACTATTTCTGTTTGGTATTCGGTGCATTGTTAAAATATAGTTGTCGTCAGTCTGTATTGTATGACTTTCAACCTCATATCCCCAATGTTGAATCAAATCCGCCTGGAAAAAGTACGCACGTATTATTTAAGTTGGCCTACAAAGTTATTGTAATTTAAATATTATAATATGAAATCAGCTGAAAAGAGTGGTCGCCTGGCGTCCTCTTCAGCAGTGTTTACACCAAACGAATACTCTCTGTTCTTTCGATTTTTCCTATACTCACAAGTTTACGGGATATTCGTTGCAGTTCGCTAGGGTATCGAATTTAGTTCGTTCTTACTGGTTTGTGTGATGGCCGTTTACAGCAAATATGTAAAAAAAACGTTTGTTGTTCGCTTGTTCGTTTAGTATTTAAACGCAGCTTTCTGTTTTTTTTTTCGATGTTGAAACTTTTTCTGTGAGGCTAAAGTTATTTAAATCTCTTTTTTTCAGCATATGCACCTTTATGCCTTCATTGTTAAGTCCCATAAACTATCAAAACACCTCATCAGACTAAAACATTTTCTTTTATTCCACAGTAGAAAACTTTTACCCAGTAGGTAACTGTAGCACAAAGTCTACACTGCTCTTTTCTTATTATTGCATAACTGGCTCATATCCATAAGAGTTCCTCTCTTCTTAAACATTTTTACTGTATTCTAGGTTGAATAGTTAAGACTTTGAGTTCTCGTGCTAAGAGAGATCAACCACAAAAAGGTTAGCTGCGCTTCACTCCTATTTGAGAGGCCAAACTCGAGTAGATTTGGTTAGGTACTTGGACAATGTCTAAACGCAAGCAATTAAATAGGAGTGAAACATCTCCTTTTATACCCGAAAGAACGACCCCTGTTTTAGTGATGGTAAATGCTTGAGCATTTGTTTGTGATGAGCAAATGTTGAGTATGCTCAGGCATTTGCTCAGCATGCTAGAGCATTTTTAATATATCCTCTTGAAAGAAGATGTAATCAGTTGCAAACTTGCAAGTTGGAATAATTATATATAAATGCTTACACAGTCCGGATGTTCCATTAGTTGTTAAGTGAAGATAAAATTTAGACTTAATCCTACAATACCACAAAATGTATGCCACAGTTTCTTAAAATGTGGCTCATATTTTATAATTAATTAATCAATTAATTAATTAATTAATTATTTTATTAATTTTTTTTTTTTTTTTGTGAAATCGGTACCAAGGATTTTTGTATTGAAATGAGATTAAATTTTTGAAAATTAAAAAAGAAAAATAACTTTTCTAACCAAAATTTTGTAAAATATTGCTATTTTCTGAACTCGAAGAGAGAAAGTCCAACCCGAAAACAAGCTTCCAGAAAGGTAGTTAAACAGACATGCAAAAATTTCAAACTAACTAACGAGCTCACTGTTGGAAAACTTCACTCTATGAATTTCCGAAGGATCTAAAACGAACTTTTTACCAAAACT
Source organism: Ericerus pela (assembly GCA_011428145.1). Taxonomy (NCBI): domain Eukaryota; kingdom Metazoa; phylum Arthropoda; class Insecta; order Hemiptera; family Coccidae; genus Ericerus; species Ericerus pela. The sequence continues at coordinate 618,001 of WOFM01001381.1, forward strand.
CATCCATAAAAATTTGTATCGCTGTACATTTATATAAGCCTTTGGCTCCAATTGTTTTATTCGCAAAAAAAGTTATTCGCATTATATGTACTTACATATAATTTATCAAAGCTTTTGACTAATTTTTAACCCATATCACATATATTTATTTCTATTAATTTTTAAGTACTTTGGAAGCTTTAAGGTCATGTAAGAAGACCTTATTTTGTGACCCCTGACCAATTGAAGTAGTATTTCGTTTTTGTTGTTATTATTTTTTGTTTCTCATAAATTATTTTATCTTTCGTTAAGCAGACCTTTCATTTCAATGTAAAAGTATGTCAACTTCAGTTCGGTTCTTTACTGCGTTGTAAATTTATTCTATAACAGTACACGTATTTTTCTCTAGCAAAAGGTTTCTTCTTGTTCTTCTTTTTTTTTTATTAATTCTTTTGAGTATTTACGTGGACTACATTTAGTCTTATATGTGTAGGTAGATACTCTTCTTACACACCGGAATCAGTAGTGCGTTTCAAATTCACCAACAATAATTCTAATTTCCGTCCATTTGTCATGGAAATTACCTATACACCATCAAATATTATCATTTTTCAGATGATTTTTGTAACTCGTAAAGACTTTACTGCATCGGATGCTCACCGGTACAATAAAAAAAAAAACATACCTATGCAAAAATTTTTGGTATTTAAAATAATTTGAAAATCCGGGCACGTTTTCGTTTTACTTACAGAAATACGACATTAGAGATGATCGTGAATGGATTACGAAAAAAAAATCATTAAAATATTGTCTATAGGTTGTTGGCCATAGGCTTGTGAGAGGTACCATTTGTGAAGAAACACTTGATGACAGTTTTAAAAAACCTATCCGTTATTGCACGAATGTGCAAAACATTCTGCGAATAACTAAATTGTTTTTTGTTTTTTTTTTTTTTTCAAACAAATTGGAAAGACGCGGAGAAATTCAAAACCTAAATCTGTTCGTCTGCAAAGAATCATTATAAAGAATATTATGTTGCATCAAGTTCAAGGATAAATATTTAACTTCCCTGCTGATTATACTGCGCAACAAGTTCATGACTGTGATGGGTTAAGGTTAAAATACATATAATCAAAAAGCCGAGAAAAAACCTTTCGTGATACTATTAATGTAATTACTGGAAAATATCCTTCCAAAAATCTTGTGGTGGAAAATAATTGAGTACGTTGGTAGAATTTATTATTTTTAATGAGGCATCATCGGAAGTAGATACAATAAGGATTGACCAACGCATATTCAAGCTTTACCGATGAAAATTAAAAATATTGTAGATACGTAGGTTTAGCTGTCATAAGTCATTTCAGTAAATACGTCTACCAAATGTGAAGGTATGGAGAATATCATGAAAAACATCTTCGATCATGTAATATTGTTAATGTATATTTTGCTTATCATTTTGACGAAAAGTATTAATGCCATTACCTCGTTAATTTGTAGGTATGCGTTGAAATTTTATTCTGCAGCATTAAATCGTCGACATAGGATCTTATCGTATAGACGCATTTGTAATGTCATTAATCATCGTCTTGTTACTTTGAACATAAAGGCAAATTAGTTGAAATTCATTATGGTTTTTGTGATACAAGCCAAATAAGTTAAGTGGTACCGTGTCTTTGAAGAAAAAAAAATTTGTAATTTCCATAAGTTTGAAAATGTATCCTCCAAGTGAGGGTTTTGGGAATTGAAGCACTTCCCTCTTTATCAGGTAATAAGCTGAAGTACCCGTCTAACAGACGGGCTAGACGATAATATCACAAAATATCACCAAATATCTGACTTATTTTCCAAGTTTTTTAATTGAGTGAGAAACAATTCTGTAATTCAAGAAGATTTCAGTTTTTTATCCATATTATTTCTTTAAAAGATATGCCCTTATAAATATATTTGTGGATATATTTGTACTTTATTGCCAGTACGTGATAATTTTATGAATTGATTGTATTTCTTGCTTTTAAAATGTGAAAATAAGCCTGAAAAAAGACTTAGGCAGAGATTAAATAAAGCACGTATATTTAATAGTTTTCTTTACATGACTTAATTGGGCATGTACTGAAATATTCTATCTAATGATTTCAAAATTTGAAGGCCAGAATTACTATTGTCATTCAATAAAGATTTTAATAGACAACAGTGATGTACAAAAGGTATTTTTTGGGGGAAAATCAAAAATTCCAAATTGAAAATTTTCAATTTTTCTTTTATAATTTTTTAATTCCTAAATCTTCAGGTATGGCAATTTTTTTTTTTTTTGGATATAGAATTTTAAGTTTTCGACCAATAGCTACAAATATTTATTATGATATATTATTACTTGTTATAAATTTTGGTACGGATTGGCTATAAAATTTCTAATTTTTGACTAACAGCTACAAAATTTGAAACAAAAATTCATTATGATTTATTATAACTTGATATAAATTTTGGTGCAGATCCGTCATACAGTACTTCCAGTATGACTATTTTTGGTTTTTTTTTTACTATAAAATTATCAATTTTTGATCAATAGCTATGACATTTGTAACAAATATTATAACTTTCTATGATTTTTATGCGAATTGGTCACATGGTACTTCCAGTAACACTATTTTCATTTTTATTCAGCCTATAAAATTCTTAATTTTGGACTAAAAGGAACAAATATTTATTACAATCTACTAATAATTTTTCAGTGACTACCTAATTTTACATTTTTCAAAAACCTACTTTTTTTACAGAGCTGCTGCTGTATTAGAGTTTCAGCAGTTTGGCTGAACGAATTTTACTTTTTGTGGTCTATAAACCACCTGTAGGATATTCTCTGTATGTGGTATGAATTTTGAAACATTTCATTTGGTACATGAGGAGAACGTAAGTAACAAATAATGCCAACTTGTTTTTATATATTATGTAGGTTTTGTCGGTTTGGGTAATTGAACCTAGTACCTGCATATTTGCCAGCTAAAAACTGTGAACTTAACTACATGGCCACCTCACTACCGACTATAACTGGCAAATGTATTTTGTATAGAGCAAGATATGGCAGTTCCCATGTATTAGAAAAAATATTATTTACTGAGGAATGTTCTTACATTTGATTTGCCAACTGAGATCAGTTTTAAATAAATACGAGTAAGCCAATTTGACGAAGTTGTGTATTGAAGAAAGTTATGCTTTTGTGGTATAAAAAGATTAATTAAAAAATTTTTAGTTTTTTAAAAACGTTCATAATTCAGTCATTTGTAGATATTATGCCGAGAATAAAATTTGTAATGGAAAAAATTAAAGTGAGGTTCAGCTCAGAAATGCTAGGCCTATAAGCTATCCATTCCTCCAAACTGTTTTTCAAAATGGTGTTAAAAACACCGTAAGAAACAAATTATATGGAGAACAAAAATCAATACTATTGTATAATTTCAAATTTTTGTTCAATTAGATTTCAATTTTAATTTTGAGTACCTACTTATCTACTATATTTCAGACTTTTGCCGTAAGTATTTGTCCATTATTAAGAAATCTTATTAGATGATTGTCTTTTCTTTTCACAAAACATGATTTATAAATCACATGGAAAGTAGATTTGTGAAAATTTTCTTCTCTTTTTAGTACCGCTAACTTGCAAGCTCTTTAGTTTAAATAAATGAATAGTGGCTGAGGAATTACTGAGCAAAAAGGGAGAGTTTTCTGGATTCCAAAAACGAGCCTTTTTTTACATTAATTCATTTTCTTTTCTTTTCTTCATTATTAAACAGGGAAAGATAATGAAAAAATATCTCTGCTGCGCATCAACGCGCAGCAAGTGTGTATTTTCCAAAAGTGTCAAATTTTGTAATGGCTGTCATTCAAAAACCAGCTGACCGATTTTGCTCAAATTCAAAACCAAACCAGTCCCTAATAGTTTCCAACTATCATAAAAATTTCGAGCCAAAATCTTTTAATTTACGGGAATTATCGTGTTGACAACGTGGTGGCTTTGCAAAACTTTTAGAACCCCTTCCTCCGAAAGTACTGAATGAATTTCAACAATTTTAACATGAATGTGTTGCCCATGAAAGCGTCTAACTCTGTCTTAAGTTTAATTGCCATAAGTCAAAAATCGGAGGCTCCACAGACTTCCAAAAAATGCCAAAATCAAGTGTCAAATTTGTAATGGTTGCCAATCGAAAACCAGTCGACCGATTACGCTCAAATTCAATACCAAACCAGTCCTAAATAGTCTTAAACTACCACAACAATTTCAAGCCAAAATCTACAAATTTACAGCAGTTATCGTGATGATAACATGCTGGGTTTGCAACACTTTGAGAACCCTTTACTCAAAAACTAACGAATGAATTTCAAAAATTTTAACACGAATGTGTAGCACAGGAATGTTTCTTACATTAACCCATGTTTCATTGCCATAGGTCGAACAGTGGAGGGTTCACAGACTTCCAAAAAGTTCCAAAATAAACAAAAAGTGGAAATATATGTATATATATTGTGCACAGAAGAATTTAGTGATATATTCGTGATCTACGACTCAGGATCGGCGCTTTTCCACAGGTCCCACCCCCAAGTCCCGTCATTGCACTGAATGTAGTAGTTATATTTTCCTTTGAAAAATACACTGATCATATGGAAATTCTGTGAATTTTATTTTCTTTCTAGCAACACCAATCCTTCGATCATTTAGTACTGGGTACTCGGGTAAACATGAAAATCCTTGTCCCTGAAACAGTTTGTTCTGTTGAATAGTTTCTTGCAAACAGCCATAAAATGTATCAGTTCCTCCCCAAGGGTATTTTTCAAACACACAGTATCGTACCATTCGATATTTCTGCGGAAATTTCATTGATTTCCCAAGTATCCAATTTTATATTGGCTGCAATTCGAAAACCAGTGGACCAATTTCATTCAAATTCAATATAGAACCAATCCTTAATATTCTCTAACTACTGTATAAATTTCAGGAAAAAATTATATATATAAATATATATAAGTAAATTTTTTTTAATAAAGTGGTCCAGCTGTGTAGCATGTGTACATATGTGACCAAGGGAGTGACAAAGTATTTCTACGAAACTGTCATGTGCATGAATTATCTTTTTTAAACTTTCAAGGAACTGTTGTTACCCCTTACAAAGAACAATGTAAGTATTTTTTTCATAAATCTTTGGAAATTCTGAAACTTTTGTGGTAGTAATTTTTATTGGAAAATAAAAACTGGATGAAATACATGCGAAAAACCGTTCTGTGACACCACTTATGTCTCCTAGAGCCCAACATCTGTGCTAGATGCCAGAAACTTTTAGTATGTCGTTTCATAAAACAAAGTGAGAATGTATACAAAATTTCAGCTTGAGGCGATTCATTCTCAGTTGTGACCCTAACTTTCCCAGACTATGAATGCATCTTCCAGTTATTGACTTGACTTGCAACTACCTTTACAGCACGCATGCCGAATGGATGAGGGTCATATTATACATCAATAGATTCCAAATTTAAAGAGGAATAACTTTTTACCGAAGTTTAAATCCATACCTCCTATATTTTTCGAGTTATTACGCAGTTTCGTCCTAAAACATGCATTTTTATAATATTTTGTTGGTTTTTGAGGTCTCCTATTGCGCTCCCACTGCGTCCAATTTAGTCTTATTATACATCGATGGATTTCGAATTGAAAGAACAATTTTTACTCAGCTTGCGACCTTGTATCTCTCATATTTTTCCATATATTTGCTAAAAATTAAATTAGGTTCCACATTATCTACAATTATGGGGCGTTCCTCCCCAAATCTGGAAGTTAGGTTTGGTTGGGCAATTAAGGGGGCTTAACGAAGCATTTTCAGTAAAGAAACCGTTGTTTTGATTTTTTCATTTTTTGAACCATATTTGTCCTGGACTATTATCTTCTTATCAAAAAATTATTTTAATTGTTTGATTTAGAGGTACATATAACCATGGGTGATAAAACAATTTTGTCCATCGTTTCAAAATCTGAGAACGGGAAAAAATTATAAAATTTAAAAAAAGTTGAGTAAATTATTTTAGAATTTCATCTTCTATGGTATGTTGAGCTAAACTTGAAAGAAATTTTAATACCGTTTAATTTTTTCTAACTACAGCTATTGCATACCACTCCAATTGCATTGAGGAAAAAAATTATTAAAAAAACATTTGAAGGAGATATGATGAAAATTTATTTACTCTGCTTCAAGTTCATTGCAAAAAAATGTTTTCAAATGAGAAAAATTAAGAAAAAAAAATTATTGTCCACCAAAAATTGGTGAAGAATGTATATGCGTACCTAAGTACTAAAGAATTAGGGATCAAAATTAATACACTTATTTTGGAATAAAAACTTTTTTTTACCAATTTTTAAATGAATTTCTCGAATTAAAATTTAACGATGACATTTTCCGAAACTGATATGAAATTTAAAAATTTCTGATCCTTTCCTTAAATTTGAAAAAAATTGCTATAGATGTGGTTTCCGTATTCTTATCCACGTATGATCATTTAATTTAAAAAATTAATTTAATCTATTAACAGAAAATAAAATAATGTTACTTACCGTGGACATATAAATTAAATCATCGTGACGACATCGACATATATCAATTACTGCGAACACTAATAAAAATCCATACATCGAATACGAATTACAGCCGAGAAACGACATGATCGTTATTATTATTAGTGTATCCTCAACGGTGTGTCTTTCACAGTAAATCTCGAGTGAATAACTTACAAAAATCTTGTATAATATAAAAGACACGCGGAAATGCAAATGGATTTTCAACAATATATACCTATAATATACGAAATAGGTAGGTATACTGTTGTTTCTCCTTAACCTTGTTGGTGTCTAGTGTATACCTGTACCTACCTACAGTATAGTAACCAGCCCCTTTGTCATTTATAACAACTACCGAGATCCGTATCATCATTTCTCTGCTCATAATAATTATATTATATAATCGTGCATGTAGGTATATATATATATATGTCACTGCATCTACTCAGACCTATTCCTCCCAGTTATTTATAGCCTATACTTAATTAAATACACAGCAACTGGTCTACTGACTCAAATTTTTCAACACGTTCAGACAACATGGAAACATTTTTTTCATCTTCTTTCTTCCTAAAGTCTTTAAGAAACGTATTTTAAAATGAATTACGGAATTCGTCAAATCACGTCTACGTGATGAAAAATCGGTTTTCTGGATTTAAAGATACGCGACCATATAATTTTTAAGGTTATTAAAGGTTGCGTTTAATTACCTGTGCCATCTATACTTATGTGTATATAGGTATATATATCTACTCGCATTTTCATAGGTACTCGTTAGAAGGTAAAAATAAGCTAATTTATCATGTGAGAACCGAAGAAAAAGCGTGCAGGCCTACATGTTTTATTAAGGAATAAGTAAAATTAATGATGTAGTATTGATTAATTTGACATTGAATATTTTGATAGATAGGTAGTTAAAAAAAAAAAAAAGGATTATAAACAAGACATCTAAATAGAACTGTACTTTGAATTTTTGTTGTGAACTTGACCATTATGTTGTAGTTATTAAAATGGTGCATAAAATTCTTCATGAGAATTAGACAATAGAATATTTATTTTTACAATTTTCTTTCAACGACACTAAACTTTCATATCTTCTTAAAAATGCAAAATATCAGAACTCAATATTATTGTTTTATTTGAACACGTAAAGTGTATTCATGTGTAAACGTCGATACAGTGCCTTTAATAGTTTAATTATCATGCTATACATAATTACATAATTAATGCTAATGTGAAATGTTATGTCTGTTTGTTGGATAGGTAGAAAATAAAGATACGAGAAAAACATCAAAATAGATAGAGGTAATAGGTACCCTAAGTAACATAAATTTTTAACAAATTAGGTTTTAATTTGAGATACGAAAAGTTGTCGGTCAATTGTATCATCATACAATAACCTTTTTACAACACCCACCCCAAAAACAGACGTTTTCGTGCGTATTAACTATATGTGAAGCAGGAGATTTTATCCCAATGTCGAAAAGTAAAATACGGTGCATGCGCAGTTTGGTATACTAAGATTATTAAATCACTCTCTTGGCTGCGCATACGCACTATGTCTTATCCAACGTTATGCAGCATATTCGAATTTTGTGAAAAACTATCAAGTTGATACTTTAACTAAACACAAAATTTCAGCTTTGAAACAAACCTCTTTTATTTCACTTAATGATTCCTCAGCCCCTATTTAAGCTAAAGAGTTGAGGTTAAAGAAGGAGGATAAAATTTTTTATCTTGCAGCTGTTTGAAAATAAACGAATGAAAAAATGCTAACTAATAAAAAGTTGGCAGGTTTTTGGAATCCAGAAACCTCTTCTCATTCCCACAATTATTCCTCAGGTGCTATTTAAGCTCAGTAGCTGGAGTGTGTATTCTTGGAAAGAAGAGAAAATTTTCTTGAATTTACTTTACATGTAATTTTTTAATCATCTTCAGCTGCATAAAAATAAACAAATGAAAAAAACGCAACCTAATAGAAATTTTGTCGCATTTGGAATTTAAAATCCTCTTCTCTTTCAATTTATAATTCCTCAGCCGCTATTTTAAGCTAAAAAGCTGGGGTTAATACTGCTGGAAAGAAGAAAAAATTTAATTAAATCTGCATTTCATCAAATTTTTTATTCATTCTTAGCTGCTTGAAAACAAATGAACAAAAAAATGCAAATTAAAGGAAAATTTTCCATTTTTTTATTGTTTAATCACTTTTTTGTTGACCTAAATAAAACCATATAAAAAATAAAAAAAAAACAGTGAAACAGAAAATCATATCTACCTCACTAACCAGTTTTGTAGGAAGATAAAAAAAGAGGGGGAGAAGTTTTTTTTTTCAATCCTTTTTTTCTACTCCTTTTTGTTTGTTTCAAGAAATGTTTTGTCTGTTTTCTGTTTTCACAGATAGTTTATAAATCTTCCTTGGATTTACACAATTTGTTATGGAAAATCTCTTGCAGGTCCATTTAGAGGTTCTGAAGTGAGTGTTTCCAACAGTTTTCAGTTCATAGTATTTAATAACATGTAGAGATATACATACACATATATATTGTGTACAGAAGAATACATTTGTGACCTACAAATCAGGATCGGTGCTTTTCCACAAGTCCTATCCCAAAGTCCTGTCACTGTACTTAATGCAACAGTTGTATTTTCTTTGGAAAATACACTAAAAATCCTAACCTTACTTCAGCCCGTTGTAATGGCAACTTTAGCTTGAAATAGATTAATTTAACTGGAAAGAAACTTTGCAAAAATTACATTACAATTATATTTGACTTCTTATAACTATTTTACTAACAGGAATCCAGTACATTGTTAGCTCATCTATTGAACTCCTTAATATAATATAATGGTTACTAGAGAATTGAACTCCAAAAATTTGGAGTCACACAAAATCTGTTGAGAATATTGAGTGTATGAATATAATTTAAGGTACACATAATTAAAACTATTATGGCCATTTGGTTGAAGTGAGGTGACTACTTTGACTATATAGTACTGAACCAGTAGAGATCCATAAGCCCAATATACTTTTAATGTCAAGATATGTTGGCTAAAAGTAGGCAACCCAAGTGTACTTTATGTGTACTTTTGATATTTTGCTTGAGTTTACCAATTTAGAATACATTTGACAAAGTCATCCCTTAAATTCTCAAGGATAGCATACATAAATGTAAAGTACCACACATCAAGTGGTACATAATGATTTCCTGTTAACCAGAAATCATCATTCTTTTCTGGTCTAGTTCTATACATATAGTTAAAGGGTGACTACAATGACATATACAAAATAGTTCTTTCCAAAAAATGATAGAAAAATGAGTTATTTAACATATTAATTTGAACACATTGGAAAGTAGAGGCTTCACAGTGAGGGCTAAATTTGCCATATATTATCACGGACTGAAAACAGGATAATGTATTTTTCCATCAGAAAAGTAAAAAGTTTAAATTGATTTTTGGAGAAAGGGAAAGTCTTTAAAATGGATGATCATTAATCATCAGAGGAAAATCTTTAAATCCTACTCAATTGTAATGATAAAAATTCATTTTTAAAAGAAATATTCGTATTACATGTAGGGCTTGTAACCAAAATGTTTTTGGGGTTATTGGTTCATGGGAACTAATAAAAAATCTATATTGGTTACTGGCTACTAGTTAGTGTTTAAAAAGTAATTATTTGGTTAACGGTTATTATTCTGGTTAACCAAAACAACTATTCTGGGTATTGGTTATGGTTACTAATTATTGGTTGTGATAAAATTTGGGGTAAAATAGACAAAAAAAATTATCTTCTGATCAAATTACTAATGTTTGATAATTTTCCAGGAAATAATTGGTAATTTTTGAAAAAAATAATCAATAATATTGATATTTCATAAAAACCAACTAAAACTTATTTTTTCTGGTTATCTTTATAGTTCATAGTTTTAGCATTTTGTGGGAATTTGTTATTAGTATTCAGTTTCATCAAATATTCAATTAACGTTTCTGGCCGCACTAAAGTTTTTTAACTGAAAAAAAAGAAAAAAGGAGGAGGTTATCAATTCGATCCATATGGATAGGTACATTATTTTTTATTTTTTAGTCTTTGTTCCAGCATAAGGGAATTGTGCCATATATGGGATACCTTTTGTTTTTTTAGTATAAATTTGATAAAATTGCTTTGAGCTGTAAAACAATGGTATGAAGAGACTTCAGAAACATTCCTCTAAGTGTTACACAAGTGTCAGAACATATGCTAATATTCCTGATTTTATATGAATTTTTTTTTAAAAAGTTGACTTCCAGGTTTTCAAATTATAGTGTTCTCAATATGAGATCTCATTTTTCTCAATATAGGATATCCCATATTACGATGTGACGTACAAAAAAATCACAAAAACCACACATAACAAACAAAAAAAATAAGCCAACAGATAGGCAAGTAAAACATAGGAACACCTGCATGGCCAAGTGTAGGAGTGGACAATAGGGAAAAAAAAGGAAAATTCACCACATCAAAACAGACCCTCTAATGACCAGAATAACCAACCACCCCCCTCCTACCACATGCCTGATTATTAGGCTATCATTTGGATTTCGATTCCCTAGAAAAGAATGACCAAAACAGAGTAATAGAAAAAACCATATATTTACTGATCCTCCGTGACAATTCCGCAGCAGCCTGGAGACAATGCAAGTTCAGGTGTGAAGTTCTGAAGCATCCCTTGTTGCTCCGGCTGTTGTAGCCCCGCTGATGAACACTGATGTAGGTAAAAGCAGCAAAAGTTGGAAGGAATTTGCAACTGACTGGTATCTCAGCTCTGCTTCCGTTGCTCAGTCTGGTTAACTGCAGGACCACTATGGAGGTGAGGTTTCTGCACCCCTCTGTGGCCTATTTCAAATTTTGGAATAGTCAAAGTTCAAATTTGACCTTGAGGGCCAAAATATATTTTTGATTTTGATTAATACAAAAAAATGCCTTACAAATTGGCTGCCCTATTGGACAAAACTATGAGAAAAGTGTTAGAAATCAAATATTTCGTTGCTTCCAAAAATAAACATAAAACCTTGAAAACAAGGATAATTTTAGACACACAATTCACGATTAATTATTGTAACATTAAACAGTGAGGGCAGGCCCCTCCGAATAAGTTTTCTAAATTTTGAGTGAAAAATAGATGGCTGAAAAAAAACATTTTCGAGGCAAAAACCTCTACACAGCGCGATCCAACTGCTAAAATTCAACTGAAGTATAGGCTAAACTATAAGGATCTCGCTTGGTATTGAGAGAAATTCCCTCAGAACTCACCACCAATTGCATCGCCTCGTACATCTCTCACGCCACCAAAATACAGCCACTCCTGTGAAAATAAGATAAAATATTTCGGCTGCTGCAACAGTTTAAAATTTAACGTATTTTTCTTTCGGTCCGTTAGGCGAGCAACCGTACGGACCGCCAAAAGTTAGGCAAGTACATGCGAGAATATGGTATAGGCTATTGTATGCGATGTACTTAATTTGCGGTTAGGCTAGGCGGCGAATAATAGTGAATACTTACAGGCTAAATACATCGATGCAAGTTTGAATCTGTAGCCTAGCCGCGTACGAGAGAAAATACGTCAAACAAATTATACTGATGACAAAAAACTCCATATATAATAATTCCAAAAAAAATAATCCGTCGATCGTGTTTTAAAGGAGAGGAAAAGAAAATATTTCGAAAAGAAAAAAAAATGGGAGAATTCGAGACGGAGAAATGGGTAATATATTATTTTGGAAAAAAATCACAGGTCGGGCATCTAAAAAAAAATGACCTAAAATGGGGTATTACATATTAGGAATGAATCAAAAATAAGATACCCCATTTTAGGAAAAATCTAACAAAAAATAATAAAATGAAAGGAAATATTCATGTATTAAGTCTATTGAGATAACTAAGTTATGTGAAAAGATGAAAAATTGACTTGAAAAATTATTTCATTTGAAAAAATCAATTTGAACGTGACATTTGACTTAAAAAAGAAAAAAAAACTTAAACAAGCTGACCACTTGCAGACATGCATGTAACAACAGTAACCAAGCATCCTCGTTCTAATGATTGTAAAGTACCAACTTTAAGTTTCCCTTTCAGTTCAATAATTGACGTTGACTTATGCTGTACAATTGTTATACCAGTTTCATCAACGTTGAATAATCTTGTCGGATCATAGTTTATCTTCTTTATTTCTTCTTCATAAATATCAAAAAACGATTGACATTCTCCTGTGTGAATCCTTTCAAGCGAGCATAAGAAGTACTCTGTGGTTTTCTTACAGATAATTCAGAATTACGTTTTAGAAAGTTATGCATCCACTTCCATCCAGCTTTCTCAGTCTTTTGGCTGAATGAATTTTTCAAGTTAAATCCTTCAGCTACCTGTGAATAAGTGAAATAAACTAAAAGGAAGTAATTCAACTGATAAGTATGTTTAAATATTCAACCATGATAGAATCACAGATTTACATTAATTTACCTAGATGTAAGACTGTGTTACAGAAAAATTAACAACTCAGTTTTTTGCAAAAGAAACATCATTTTTAAATTCTATGGTCAATTCTATAGATGAAACAAAAAAAAAGTTATGAAAAAGATTAATTCATTTCAGGGAGAGAGACTAAAATAAAAATTCAATATTTCCCATATAAAAGCCTATTGTTGCATGATTGTTGCCTGCTTCTGTGCTGTATCTGCCTCTGTAATCGATCAAAAAATTTTACATTAGTTAAAATAGCAGTCTTATTTTTAATGTTTATCTGTCGATAAAACTGGTAAAACTATTCTACAGTATCTTTTTCCTTGCTGAGTTATCAGTGTGCAAATCCTCAAAAATGGCTCAATTTTAATCCACTCTGACTATCCTACCTTGAAAGCCAATAACATCAGTCCGTGTCAGCCCAAAAAATTTGCTTTCCATTTCGAGACAGTAATTTTTTAGTTCATTCTCAATTTCTGGCCCCAGCGTTGGTTTTCTTCCAAGATGAGCAGGAGTAAGATTTGTGATTTGAGCTTTCAAATCTGCTGGGTTTGAGCAACTTCAGGTTCTCCTTGTATTGTACTTTAGTCTGAGGCTTCATCAATTATTTAAAGTTCTCCTTGCAAATTTATCTGATATGCTGGGATTTTCACCGTGGCTCCAATTTTATGAATGCATTTACATAGGTTCAAATAAATTACATTATCAGTATAACTACATTTCAGTGTATGTACACATATATTGCATTGTGAACACTTCAAAACACATAAAGACTCAAAAAAATATTCAGCAACAACTTCTACTTTATAGCTGTGATCTGAATCTTTCTGAGATTTAACAAAAAAAATGCTTGAATTCTCAGGATCTCTTTCAGTATCTTCTTTTAGTATATCCAAACTTTTTTTAAGACTAGCTCTAATTCGTCTGATTTTATCAATAGGTTTTTTCTTAGGTATTTTATTAATACGATCAAACATACTATCCTTTATCAGGCATAATAGTTTTGTTATCAATTGATCTAATCTAGTAGACTGTTTTCCATACAAGTGAAGGTGCTTAATTTAACAATTAAAGTTCTCTAAGGCCATATTGGTGTTAATATCAGCATGTTTTCTGTAGCAAAATGCCTAATTTTTCTTCCTATTTGCATTATGTGTCAAAAAATATTTCCATATATTTTCAGTTGAAGCTTCATTTTTCAGGTCTTCTATAAAATTTTGCAGTAGAAGCTTGAATTTATCCAAACTTTCAATTAGAGTTGCCCGTGTATACAGCTTCTACTTGATGAATTCTCTTCTACTAGAATCTTTAATTTTTGAGTTCAAGTTTCGCATCTAGTTTTTATTTATGTGCCACCAGCATATTAAATGATGTTGGTGTGAACTTAAAACTTCACTAAGTGACGGAAACAATGAGAAAATGACTCCATTAAGTAGAGGAGTTTGAATGACAATGAAACACCATTAACATAGAACCAATTTGATGAATAATTAAAACACTTAAAATAAAATATCTCGAGAATATATATTGCACATGTTATAACCAAGAAGGTTTTCAGTCGACTGAGAACAAGTACATAATCAGTAAAGTTGTGAGTGTATATTGATAACACTAATCACAACATATCGATATCTACATAAAACTTCTTCATGATTTGGGTAATATTGCCAACACGCTCCCTCAAATCATGGAAAGTCGATATACATATTAAAAAATTAAAAAATTAAAAACATATACATTGTTTAAAAAGGTCAGGTTAAAAAGCAAATTCACAACATAAATATCAATTAAAAAATACCGGACAAAAAACAAATTTTATGACTATAAATAAATTATTCTAGATTTAGGTACTGACCAAAAATTTTGTGAATCACAGTAGGAAGACCCTAATCAAAACATCACTAACTTGATGATTGGTGTCAACGTACCTAAAATGGAATAATTTGTTCGCAAAAAGATCACACACAATGCGATATTTCGTATCTATATGTTTGTTTCATTTGGTATTCCACTTGGAGGTTTTGACTATTGATAAACAGCTTTGGTTATCTTCGAATATAACACATTTATTAGTAAAGTCTATACGAAAATCAGACAAAAGACATTGTAACCACAACCCCTCAAGTGAAGATTTACAAATAGCAATCAATTCACTTTCTGTACTTGATAAAGCTACAGTGGGTTGTTTTTTACTGCTCCATGAAATTAAATTATCATATACAAAAAAGCAATATCCAGAAATTGATAGTCTGGTTGTAATACAATTTGCCCAATCGGCATCTGAGTAAATTTTTAAAAAATCATCACAATTTACTTTACGGTTATATATTAACGTTAAATCCTTCGTTGTCACTAAATACTTTAAAACCCTAAAAAGATATGCAAAGTGTTCATTGGTTAATGCCATCTGAAACTGATAGAAATATGAAATTGAAAAACAAATATCAGGACGAGACCCTAACATGATATACATTAAACAGCCGATTAACTGTTGATAGTTTTTATTTTCTTTATTATTTGGTGCATTTAAAGTTCTCTCTAACTAAAGACGAGGTTCAATCGGTGAGTATACCAGTTTGCAATTTATTGCATTAAAATGTCTAGCAACTAATTCAATTAATTTTGTTTGGTGTAGTTTTAAAATTCCTTTTTCTTTATTATAAGTTACATTTATCCCTAAATAGTTGCTGATATCAGACATATCCTTGCATTTAAAATTATTACAGATCACCTGTTTAAAATGTTTTACTAGTCTTAAATTATCGAAAGCAATTAGAATGTCATCTACGTATGTAATTAAATATACAAGCGTATTATTTTGTGAATAAACATAGAGACATTCATCGTCTTTGGAAGCCTTAAAATTTTAGAAATTAAAAAGTTACTGAACATAGTGTTCCAGACCTTAAAGGCTTGCTTTAGACCATATAAAGAACGATTTAATTTTAATACATTATCATTACGTTTTATATTCAAATGAGTCCCATCTGGAATTTCTAAAAATATAGATTAACCAATTTTGCCATTAAGAAAAGCATTACATATATCAAGTTGATGAATGTGGAAGTTGAGTCTTACATATCGAAAGAAAGGCACAAACAGTAGACAATTTTGCTACAGGAGAAAAAACTTCATCAAAGTTGAAACCTCTCTCTTGTTGAAAGCCGCGAGCAACAATGCGAGCTTTATATGAAATATTACCATTACTATCTACCTTTTTTGTAAAAATCCACCTGCATGTTATTGTAGGTGTTTGCGACGGACGTTTTACCACATTCCATGTCTGGTTTGATGACAGGGCAGCAATCTCAAGTTCGATTGCCTTCTTCCATTTATCAGCTTCAGGCAATTGCATAGCTTGTTTATACGTTTGTGGATTCTCACATACAGAATTAGGCACAAGAAAACATGAGTTAAGACTCAAAAAACATGAATTTACAAAACCATCAACTTCAGTATCGCCAACATTTTTGGCAGTTACCTCATTAAAAATCACATCATCTTTAGTATATTTACTTTTACTAATATTAGACTTGTTAAACTCCACATCCCTTGAGAGATGAATTTTTTTTGTTTCTAGGTCCAACAATTTGTAGCCTACTTTAGCATAACCAATGAACACAAACTTTTTGCTTTTAGGTTCAAATTTATCTGAAGAATGTTTATAATCTAGCATGTACGCATCACATCCGAAAACTCGGAGTTTACTGTAATCAAAACGTTTATTATACTGCCTTTCAAAAGGAATAAAATTACCAGTGGTGGGGCATCTGTTAATAATAAATAAAGCACACATTAAAGCCTCTGTCCTGTAGACTTTGTCAATATTACTTTCATAAATGAGCGTACGAGCTCTTTCAACCAGCGTTCTATTAATACATTCGGCTTTGCCATTAGATTACAGACAGTCCCTTACAGTGGGTTCTAAATTGATGCCTTTTTCAAAACAAAATTCCTTAAATGGAGCATTTAAAAATTCGGTGCCACAGTCACAGCGAAGTCGCAGCACATTTTGGTTAAAGCAATTTGCAACGAGTTCATGGAACTCTTTGAACTTAGATAGAACCTCTGATTTATTTTCTAATAAATACACAAAACAAAAATTTGAAAAATCATCAAGGAAAGTGACAAAGTAGCGTTTGTTATTGTGACCTACAGGATTTATAAAATCGCAAACATCAGAATGTACTAACTCAAGTGGAAAAGTGGTCTTCTTTTCTTGTCTATAAAACGGTTTCCTGTGTTGTTTGCCCATAATACAAAGCTCGCAAAAAACTTTATCATTTAATTTATTATTATTCTAGGGTATAAGACCCTCTTTTTCTAAAAAAAATTCATATCATAAGTATTTAAATGGGCAGCTGTCGGTGCCACAAATCTTTCGGATCTTTTGATTTATTTGTTGTTAAATTACAAAAAGCATCTACATTTTTTAATCAAAAAAAGGTTATTTGATATAAATCTGAAAGTTCATTTTTACCAGTTAAAACAATTTTTGAATTACAATGTACATTTCTATTATCCACTATGTTAACATATTCATCATAAAAGAAAGAATGAAAACCATTTTTTGCTAAACAACTAGCTGATAGTTGATTAGTGGGTAATTCTTTTGCAAATCGGACATTTCTGAGTGTAAATTTAGTACCATCTTTTGAAAACAATATTACATTACCAACAGCTGTTATAGTTAATGCTACATCTTTCTTTGCTACCATAATTTTTAGAGGTCTATCAAGTTCTATATATTCATGAAATAAAGTTATATCATTTATTATATGGGCTGTACGCCCAGAATCAAGAACAAAGCTGATCTGAGAATATTCAGATCCAAAATCAGAATTCGAAAAACATGATTCAGAGGTCATAAAACTGTATCCACCAGAATCAATAATACCATTATTAAAATTATTATTGCCAATATTGGCATAACTACAAGAATCAGCAGGATTATTATTATTAAAATTGCCTTGATTATTATTATTATTATTTCCAAAACGATTTCCTCTATTTCTACAGTTCTTGGACATATGTCCATATTTGCCACAAGAATTATATTGAACAGAACCAGAATAATTCTATCTATCATGATTTTGATTGTTCTATTGAAAATTTTGCTTTTGAGAATTTGAATTATTCACTGAATTTGATTGAATTTCCTGAATTACGATCGCCGCTAAAGGATCCACAGTTCCAATCACTGAATTTACTACGATTACCGCCAAAATTTGCGGAAATACTATTAAAATTATTATTATTATTAAACAGATTAGGGCTCTGATTATTCCCATTGAAATTATTACACAAATTGTAACAAAAATTGCCACGATTCAGCGTTCGATTAAGATGAAAATTACTACGATTTGCGATAAAATTACGAGAATTATTACAAAAAATATCTGAATTATTTTGATTACCATTAGAAAAATACGCTTTTTCATCATCTGGATTAATAATAGATGATGGTTTCTGACTTCCCAAATTCGATGACAGTGATTTCAGCTCTCGATCGAAGTCTAGTAATTTGCTGGTAGCCGAATCCCAAGTTATCGTCGCATTATCTTCAAGAATCACCTTTACTGTGCGGTATTCTATCGACAAACTTCGCAGAAGATGTAAAATAAACTGCCTACTTGTAGTATTATCACCAAGCATTCTGCAACTTCTTGTATGGTACAGCATGATGTATGAGTTGAGATCACCATTTCCTTTGTAACGCATCGAAAAAAGTTTGTTTCTGAGATCAGTCAGCTTCAAATTGGATTCTCGTTCATGTGCAGAAATCAGTGCATGAAACATGTGATAAGCAGTTTCGTTTCCACGGAGTAATTCTAAAAATGAATCTTCAACATATGCAGCTATTAAAAACATGGCACGTTTATTACTTCTTATCTATTGTTCATCAAGATTTTTCTTGACAGTCAGCGTGTCAGTTACATTCCACAGGTTCTCCTTCTGAAGCAGTTGTTTGATTCGATATTTCCAGCTTTGGAGATTTCTGCCATTAAATGGAGCAATATTGGTTTTCTTCTCAAAATCCATGTTCACAGGTTCGAGGTATCAGGCTTTTAATTGCCAAAAAACAAATGAAAAAATTACAAATGAATAGAAAGCACATTAATACACTACCAAAGCTTGGAAAAATTCAGGATCTGACATGATAGCCTTCAGCTTTGCCCATGAGACATTTTTGCCTGGGCCCATAACCTTTGTAAACTTAAAACTTCCCTAAGTGACGGAAACAATGAGAAAATGACTCCATTAAGTAGAGGAGTTTGAATGACAATGAAACACCATTAACGTAGAACCAATTTGATGAATAATTAAAACACTTTAAATAAAATATCTCGAGAATATATATTACACATAATGTTATATCCAAGAAGGTTTTCAGTCGACTGAGAACAAGTACATAATCAATAAAGTTTCATCTATGACTAACAAAGTAAACAACTGAATTTTTAGCCCCTTCGAAGTTATGCCATGGGTGCCATAAATACAAATTTTTAAATAATGTTCCAGCAGTATTATTTTTTTGAAGTATGTCATAATGACTAAAGAAAATTCATCCACACTATTTAAATAACGCAAAATCACTGAATTTTCTTCTTGGCGCAGTTTTGTAATTAATATGTCAACTCTAATGCTGTCCTCAGGGTGGAATCTGGACATATAAAACCCAATCTGATAGTCACACTGGATGTTATGGAGATCTTTTTTTTCAACAAAATGAAAATATTCGAAGTTACTTGAATCACCAGTATCCAAAATATTATTGAGTTATAAGTTCATTTTATAAAAAGTAATGATTAAACACCAATTCACTGTTCACAAATTTTATTAACAACCACCATGACAGGCGAATTAAAACGAACAGAATATCATATCACAAACCTTTAGGTAAAACGGCCAAACGAGCTGCACATAGTAAGATAGCAGTTACAGATTTACAGGTTATAATTATTTAAAGGAACAAGTTCTGCGCATCACAAAACAAATGCAACCAGCAATACAACTTAATATAGTTGGTAACAGTGATTTAACATAGCAGGTTTGCCACATCGGACGTGTATATCAACACCTTTCCCCAAACCTGCGATATTTTTCAAAGATTTATAAATATCACAAAAATAAAAACAAACGTGAACAAAGTGCAGACTTGACAAAAAGTATCAAGTTCAAAATATATAAAATGTATACAACGTATGAATCGACATGCTATAAAAAATATCACGAATTTAAAATTACATATATATGAGGTAACTAATATAAAAACACAAACACAAAGGTTTAAAATTTTTGTGGTTCACAATCTGATACAACACTCCTAACATATGGAAAGACGGTTTAAAAATGTGTTAAATTATAAATGTGTACGTGCACAACCTGTCGTATGTACAAGCAAATGTGTCTATTACCAGACACTAAGGCATTGGGCATTTTAGGGTTGTTCCCTCAAATGCGTGGCTAAGCGACTTCAGTCAAGCAACAAGTCTCAAAACTTCAAAAATTTTGTACGACCCAATCCTTTGGTAAACACATTGGCCAACTGGTCCAGGGTTGGCACTCTTTTCATACTTATAATTTTGGCATCAATGTAGTCTCAAACGAAATAAAATTTTACGTTGAGATGTTTCTTACTAATTGAGCCATTGGCAAATTTGATACAATTATCATTATCCTCAAATATGAGGCACGGAGATGAAACATTTACATACATGTCTAATAATATATTACGTATGACAACTGTGTCGAGTACACAGTTGCGAAGAGCCACAATCTCCGCATCAGTGGTAGGTAAAGTGACAAGAGATTGTTTACGGCTTCTCCATAGTATTAAATTGCCATAAACAAATGTACAATAACCACTGACTGATCTACGAGTAGTCGGACAATTGGCCCAGTCAGCATCAACATATGAAATAATCTGTTCACAATTAGGAACACTTCGATAAACCAATTCTAAATGAACAGTGGTAACTAGGTACTTCAAAACTCTGAGCAAGTGCGAATAGGCAACCTTATCAGCATTACACTGGAATTGTCCAAAGTAAGATACGGCATAACAAATATCAGGCCGTGTCCCAAGCATAACGTACATCAAGCACCCAAGTAGCTCCTTGTAACGAGTGCACAACGTTTCATCCTTTTCCCTATTGTCATCAATAGATAGATACAATTTCTCCTCTATCTGTGTGTAGACTGGGTTGCAATTTTGTACTTTAAATTTTTTTGGCTACTTTATTTATTAATTGTTTTTGGTTTAATTTTAATATTTTACTGTGTTTATTATAACTAATTAGCAACCCCAAGTACGATCCTACATTGCCCATGTCGTGGGTCTTGAAAGTGCTGTTGAGTTTTACTTTAATATCTGATATTATCTTATCATTCGGTCCACATATCAAAATATCATCGACATATACAAGGATGAAAACAGCACCTTCTGAATTTTGACTAAGATACAGACATTCATCATGTCTAGATGATACAAAACCAATGGAAATGATGAACTTCTTCCATTTTTCAAACCAAGCTTTAGGAGCTTGTTTTAGTCCATATAAAGCTCTATTTAATTTTAGGACCTTTCTATCACGATTTACATTAAGGTAAATACCTTCAGGAATTTCTGAGTATACCTCATCATGCAGTATTCCATTAAGGAAGGCATTTTTAATATCTATTTGTGAAATAATATAACCATGAAAATTACAATAAGATAAAAGTGTCCCGGAGCGTACTCATTTTTGCAACCGGTGCGTACAGTTCTTTAAAATCAAATATCTTATTTACTTCAAAGCCACGGGCGACCAAATGAGCTTTGTACAATTCAACACCATCGCTATCCTCTTTTACTTTAAATAGCCATCTACTACTGATGGGTTTTACGTTACGTGGATGGTCGACCAATGTCCAAGTATTGTTAGCATGAATCGCCTCCAATTCCTTGGCAATTGCCACCTCCCAATTGGACTTATTATTTGAGGAAGTAGCCTCCTGAAAAGTTTGAGGAAACTCATTAAAAACAGAATATGCATAATGACACAGGTCATCTGCATTCGGCTCATTAATAACAATATTTTCTATATTTTCAATGTCCCATGGACTTACATTACGTTTATTTACGTTAACCTCATTTGGGTTTCCATTTACATTAGTCCCTTCTTGACTTGTAGATGCAACCTGTTCTACATTTTTATTATTTATACTAGAATTTTTAATAAATTTACTTTCATCAAAGGTTACATCTCTAGCAATGATTAATTCGTCATTGTTGGTATTCAACAAGCGATAGCCTTCTGGGTTATATCCCACAAAAACCATAGACATACTTTTACTATTAAATTTATCAGTTCTTTTCTCCTTCGGGATTAAAGCGTAGACGTCACAACCAAAGACTCTAACATTGGACAAATTGACCTCTCTATTGTACCAAAGCCTCGCTGGAAATTCGCACCTATAGTTAAATGTTTGATTGTAAAGATATGCCGAGCATCTCACAGCCTCCGACCAATATTTGTTATCCATCTTAGCATGCAACAGCATTGTGCGAGCCTTCTCAACCAATGTTCTGTTGAAACGCTCAGCACGGCCATTCATCTGCGGACAATACGGGACAGTATTACCAATAACAATGCCAAGTAGCTTGCATTGTGTTTTTAGTCGCACGTTCATATACTCAGTGCCATTGTCGCATCGAATTTCATTAATACCTCGACCAAACATGTTTCTGACCCTGGCCTCATAATCGAGGAAGGACTCAAAAACCTGTTCTTTGCTCTCAAGCAAATAAATTGTTGCAAAAGCAGTAAATTCATCAATGAATGTTAACACATAACGTTTTCCATCGAAACTGGTAGTTTTCATCGGTCCAATAAGATCGGTGTGAATTAATTCGAGAGGACGAGAGGTTTTAATTCTTGAACTATTATGAGGCAATTTACATTGTTTACCTTCCACACAGGACTTACAAAAATCTACGTTATCATAATTGAAGTTTCCTATAATATGGGCCTTTGACATCTTTTTCATTATTCCAAAGTTTGGATGCCCCAACCGTGCATGCCACAGATTAACATTATCATCAGATTCATTTATGTATGATTTTGAAAAATCTTTTAAAAAGAAACGAACATTATATAACTGTTGTTCTGATGACTTACTATAATTTATGAGCTCACCAGTTTCTTCACAAACGAGTTTAGCATTGCCTTGTGTGTCAAAATTTACACTAATCCCTGCCTGAGTGAGCTTTCGGATAGATAGAAGGTTGGTGGGAAATTCTTCAGAATAAAACACATTATTAATTGTGCATTTCTTGCCCATTTCTGACCAGCATACAATAGTACCCACCTTTGTGGCGTACACGAACATATTACGTTTATAAATTTTTATTTTAACAGGATTCTTTAACGTTATACTTTTTGCAAACAAACTATCATCATTTACGTTATGATTAGTTGCTCCAGAATCGAGCTTAAACAATACCTCTGTCTCTGAATTCGACTTATCTGACAAATTATCAGAACACATAAACGAAACATTATCATTAGAACCTGATCTATTATTATTAGCGGACGATGACCTCAAACTACCATTCGAATTTTCAGACAAGTTAGCCTTATTACCATTATTATTATTATTTCTACAGAACCTAGCAATATGACCAAAACGATTACAATTATGACATTTGACTTGTGGGCGATCAGTACCACGATCATTACCAGAATTATTTGCCTTCAATCGGCAGTCACGACTAATGTGACCTGGTTTTCCACAGTTAAAACATTTAAAGTTACGACTAGACGAAGAATAATTACTATGACTAGAATGTACGTTACCAAAGTGTTGATAACCATCTCGTTGACCATTATTTTGACCATTACCATCATTATGTCGATGACTTGAACCAAAATTACGATGACCAGCACCATTTGAGTAATGACCATTTCCACTGGGTTGACCAGCAATCATAGCAGACTGAGATTCTGCAACTTTTGGCGCTGATGATGGACCTTTCACCTTAGTGTATTCGTTCAGCAACTTCATCTTGACACTTTCAAGATCTGGATTATCTTGATTTTCCAGAATAGCAACCACAGTATCGTAGGATGATGGAAGTGACATCAGAATCTGCTCCACTATATCCTGCATCTCGAGATTAATATTCGCAGACTTCATCTTAACAATGAGATCCTCAAAACGGCGCAAATGTTCTTCGAGATTTCCACCTTCTTTTAATCGCAAGTTGGTGAATTCTCATTTCAGTATAATTCTGCTAGCGGTACCGGACTTTAAATAAACACAATCTAGCTTTTCAATGATTTCATATGGCTCAGTTATATCTTGAGCATATGAAAGATGCGAATCAGCAAGAAAACAAATAATCAACGACATACATTTATCAGCTCTTTTACAATAATCACGAGTAATACTACCAGCTGTTTCTCGTTCTAGTAGATCAGCCAAACCTTCGCCTCTAACTGTGATGAATAATCGAAATCGCCATCCTTCATAGTTAGATCCGCTGAAACGATTGAGACCACCACTTCGTTCCATCACATCCAGCTTTGTGTAAAACGGTACAGCTGGTTCCATAATTACGCAATTAAAGCTAATTATCAACGAAAAACATGAAAAACGAAAGTGTGTGAGAACAATAGGAACAATGGGATCGCCTCCCAGTACAAACTTGTCATCAAATGGCTGATCAATCACAAAGATGAGATCACATGAAATAAAATAAAAAACGACATTAATGACTAGATTTACACTTAAAACGTAGTGGCAAGCGGGCCTGGGCCCATAACCTATTGAATTATAAGTTCATTTTATAAAAAGTAATGATTAAACACCAATTCACTGTTCACAAATTTTATTAACAACCACCATGACAGGCGAATTAAAACGAACAGAATATCATATCACAAACCTTTAGGTAAAACGGCCAAATAAGCTGCACATAGTAAGATAGCAGAGTTACAGATTTACAGGTTATAATTATTTAAAGGAACAAGTTCTGCGCATCACAAAACAAACGCAACCAGCAATACAACTTAATATAGTTGGTAACAGTGATTTAACATAGCAGGTTTGCCACATCGGACGTGTATATCAACAAATATCCTGTAAGACTTTTAAAAGAGACACCTCTTAGTTTACCCTGGAAAAAAAATTATAGTGAATAACTTATCAAATTTGGAACAAGTCAACAAACTATTATTTGAGTGAAACTGTGAGAATTATAGCAAATTAAATTATACTCGTGACTATTATTCTCACGTATCATTTGTGGTGGCAACACTGTTTATATATTTTTGTGATCTGTGATTTTTAGTGTTTTGTACCTGACTGTGATATGTTGTAATCATACGCCTCTAGTCGCTTTTTGTTATTCATGTTGTTAACAACTCCACTACTCTTAATGTGGAAATAAAAGTTCGTAATTAGTGAATCTTGTGTCTTTATTTATGTGTTCGTAATGTGTGTGTCTAGTCTCTGTTCGATGTCGTTTTTAGTTTAGGTTCGTTTCATAGGTTGTTAGTCGTCTCAATCCGTTGATTTCTTCCTCAACTTCTCACAGGTTATGGGCCCAGAAACCTGGATGTCAACGTGGTCGCCATTGTCATAGTTCGTCAATGTTGTGCTGTCGGATCCTGCTCGCCACACCCAAGTAGTATCATGCCTGCTAATTGTTTTTCGATTGTTTGATATGTTCTCTGTTCGATGTTCCTGTGATCTCGTTCGTGTTGAATTGTTGGTCGACGTGTCTGAAAGTTGCTGAAAATCGCTGTGTTTGCGGTGTAACTGATCGTTCGTACCTGTCAACGAGATGGAAGCGCGAAAGAAGAACATGATCGAGCCGTTCAATGGGCAGAATGGCCGCACATGGAAGTTCCGGATGGAACTGTTGTTGGCAAAGGAGTCGTTAACTAATATTATAATCGATTCTTTGCCGACTGTTCGTAACAGGGGAGATGCTTGGTCCAAGGAGAACGCGAAGGCGATGTTCCTGATAGCTAACAACGTGACTGACGAGTACCTTGAGATGATCCAGACGTACACGACGGCGAAGGAGATGTTTCATGTCCTAACAAACCTCATCGACAACGGCAATGACCAGACGCTGATGGATTTACGAGGTGATTTGTACGCAAAACGGTATGTGTCTGGTATTGATTTGCATAAATATTTGTTGGATTTTCGTTCTCGTTGTGACGTTTGACTGAATTAGGAGATTTAACGACCACGAAACAATTTATTTTGGTATTGCTGAGGTCATTACCTGCGGAATTTCGTCCAATTAAGGTTGTGATTGAAGATGCAGAAGTCGTCACCTGGGATGGTGTTTTCATGAAATTGAATAACTTCCAGCGTGAGCTATCTTCTGATAGCAAATCGACAGTTCGAGGTAACACTCTGAACACTACATCTCTAAAACCTTCATCAGTGGGTGCCACTGGTGAGGAGAACATTTATTTTGGTAATTGCAATAATGTTGGACGAAATTTTAGTAATAGTAGTAATGGAAATCGTTTTAATCGTGGTCGATCTCGAAATAATAATAATAGTCGTGGTTTTAGTCGAGGCGGAAATAATAATTTTAATAATAATAATCAAAATTCGAGCTCAAATAATAATAATAATAGTAATAATTTTAATGGACGTGGTCGTAATAATAATACTGACGGTGGACATTCTAATGTAAAATGTCACTATTGTAACAAAATAGGGCACATAGCCCGAAATTGTTATGCCAAAAATCGTAACAATAATAATAGTAATAATAACAGTGAAACTCGAGTTAATGACCAAAGTTCAAATAATAATAACAGTAATAGGAGCTCGGCACAGATGTGCAATGAAAATTTTAATGCTAATGACGTTTGCTCTGAAGTGGGTTACAGCTTCACGTTGAATAATGACGATAATAAAAAAATTAATGACTCTTGCAATGCAAAAGAAAATTTAAACTTAATGCCTCGAACCACATTTATAGTTGACAGTGGATGCACAATTCACATTATTAATGATATAAATTTGTTCAGTGATTATATAGACTTGATCAGACCGCATAGTATCTGTGTTGCGAAAAAGGGTGTCTCTCTGTCTGTCACGTCGGTGGGTACTGTAAAATTAAAACTTTTGAATGGAATTGTAATCGAGTTGAAAAATGTAAGGTATGCTCGGGAGCTGCCGCAGAATCTGCTTTCGGTTAAACGTATGAGCAGGTCGGGATTTGACACTTTGTTTAAGGAAGAGTCTGTTGAGATCATCCAACGCTGCAGTGGAAAAGTAGTTACCACTGGTGTTAGCGTAGACTCGGATTTGTACACAATTGACTTTGTAAAAATGTCAAGTCAATCGTGTAATCTGACGTTGGGAGATGAATTGAGCCCACTGTTCGTGTGGCATAAACGACTTGCTCATTTAAATGTGAACGATGTTAGATTGTTGTCAAGTAGGGGTTTGATACCCAATGTTGACTCCAATCGCAGATTGCTGTGTGAGCCCTGTGTTATGGGGAAACAGAGTCAAAAACCATTCCAAAGGCATGAAAGAAAAACAAATAAGCCATTGGAGTTGGTTCATACTGACCTCTGTGGACCTATTAACCCTCCTGCATATAAAGGAGCTAAGTATTTCATGACCTTTATCGACGATTATTCCAATTTTTGTTGTGTTTACTTGCTGGCGAACAAGACAGAAGCTTTTACGAAATTTAAAGAATATCACGAGATGGTCTCGAATAAGTTTGGCTATAACGTAAAGAGACTCCGTTGTGATCGCGGCACAGAGTACTTGAATACCACCTTCCAGTCATATTGTACTGAGAAGGGAATTGTGGTTGAACCTACTGTTGGTGGTTGTCCTCAGCAGAATGGAAAAGCTGAGAGAATGAACAGGACACTGTGCGAGAGGGCAAGGACACTGTTGTTTGAGAGTGGTCTTGGAAAGATATTTTGGTCGGAAGCCATATTGTGCTCCACCTATATCATAAACAGATGCCCCACAAATAAAGATTTTATTCCATTTGAGAGATGGTTTGGTGAGAAATATAATTATAATAAATTAAAAACGTTTGGATGCGATGCGTATATGTTATCGTTCAAACATGACTCTGACAAATTTAAGAGTAAAAGTGAAAAATTAGTAATGGTTGGTTATTCTCCATGTGGGTACAGGTTGTTGGACTTAAGCACTAAGGAGATACGTCTGTCACGTGATGTTGAGTTCTTTGAAGGTGCAATAAGTAATCCTGAATATAATAAATACATTAAAAATGATGAATTATTTAAAGAAGTCACTGAATCCAACTTGGAAAATATTGAAGTTGATGGTGATTTAAATTTAGATTGTCTTTCACAGGAGGCGACTACACGTGATCAAGCAGCAGGAAATATATACCTGGCTGAGGATGGCATTCCTTTGACGTTTGAGGAGGCGAGTGCAGCACCTGATAGTCTGATGTGGAAGGAGGCCATTTCATCTGAAATAAGTGCCCTGAACTCCAATCAGACTTGGAAGGTGACCAAACGTCCAAAGGACGCCCCTACCATCACGTGTCGTTGGATATTTAATAAAAAATATGATAATGAAAATAATGTTTTATATAAAGCTAGGTTAGTTGCCAGAGGCTGTCAGCAGAAGAAAGGCTTCAATTTTAATGAAGTATATGCGCCAGTGGCGAAACTTTCAACTGTGAGGACCCTCTTGGCTGTCAGTAGTAAATTAAAATTTTATATAGAACAAATAGATATTTGTAGTGCGTTCCTGAATGGTATTCTTTCTGAGGATGTGTACCTCGAGATACCTGAAGGTATTGAAACACAGGTTGATAAACACAATAATGTACTAAAACTAAATAGGTCTATATATGGTCTTAAACAGTCGCCAAAAGTGTGGAATAAGTTATTTAATGAGTTCCTGTTGTCACTTGGCTTTGTACAAAGCATGGCTGATGACTGTCTGTATGTTTTCAAAAATAAACATGATGGAACGATAGTTTATCTACTCACTTACGTTGATGACGTTCTCATTAGTTCAAATAATAAAGAACAAATTATATTTTTCAAAAATAAAATTAATAAGAGATTCAAATGTAAGGATCTTGGAAAAGTTAATAAATATTTAGGTTTAAACATTAATTACAGTCGCGAAGAGGGCATACTGGAGATCGAGCAGAAGAATCTCATCGAGTCTGTTGCTAGGCGATTCGGTGTTGATAAATGTGCACCTATCTACACACCTATTGACTCCAAACTCCAATTGGATAGGGACCTCAATGCGTGTGATAGTGTGCTGAATAATAACTATCAACAGCTCGTGGGATGTTTGATGTACCTAATGCTAGGATCACGGCCTGATATTTGCTTCGCAATATCGTACTTCAGCCAGTTCTCCAGTTATGCCACAGATGAACATTTCAAATACTTATTGAGAGTTCTGAAATATTTAGTGACTACTAAAGATAAAAAACTTATATATTCATATGAACACAATAATAATGGCAATATAGTCGAAACATATTCGGATGCCGATTGGGGTAACTGTGTTAACACAAGACGGTCAATCTCGGGTTACTGTGTCTTTGTTTATGGGTCGCTGGTGTCCTGGTCTAGTAAGAAACAACCAACGGTAGCTCTGTCTAGCACTGAAAGTGAGTTGATCGCCATATGCGATGCTACCACTGAATCAATTTGGTTGAAATATTTAATGAGTGACTTTTGCATTCAAATTAATGACAGAGCTGTAATTTACGAAGACAATCAGAGTTGTCTGGCCATCTTGCACTCTGGAAAATGGAACACACGCAGATCAAAACATGTGGACGTAAAGTACCGTTTTGTGTGCAATCACGTAAATTTAGACTTTAAGTATTCATACGTGTCAACTTCGCGACAGTTGGCAGATGTTTTTACGAAGGGCTGCCCGAGGCCTAAATTTGATGTATTCTGTAAAATGTTAAAGTTGTTGTAACTTATTGTATATGTTTACCATTCATGTGATATTTATTGTTGTAACTTTTTGTATTTTTGTTGACCTTTTGTCATTTGTGTTCTTAATGACTTCATTAGTTTAATCATTCGTTTTTACCATTTTACCGTAATCGTATAAATTTAATTTGAGGAGGCGTGTGAGAATTATAGCAAATTAAATTATACTCGTGACTATTATTCTCACGTATCATTTGTGGTGGCAACACTGTTTATATATTTTTGTGATCTGTGATTTTTAGTGTTTTGTACCTGACTGTGATATGTTGTAATCATACGCCTCTAGTCGCTTTTTGTTATTCATGTTGTTAACAACTCCACTACTCTTAATGTGGAAATAAAAGTTCGTAATTAGTGAATCTTGTGTCTTTATTTATGTGTTCGTAATGTGTGTGTCTAGTCTCTGTTCGATGTCGTTTTTAGTTTAGGTTCGTTTCATAGGTTGTTAGTCGTCTCGATCCGTTGATTTCTTCCTCAACTTCTCACAGAAACATACCAGCAATCAAACATCGCTCATTTTCAGTTAACTTTATTCGGATAACATCGCAAGAGTGCCCCACATGTTCCCCAGTAAAAGTTACATCAATATACCTGCTATTGATCTCAACACACATTGTAGATAGGCATGCTTATCCTATTTTATTGGGGTCCAAACTTTTTGGAGCTCTCTTACGCCCTTCAGATTTGATTCTTGGAAAATACAATCGATGGCAAACATACAATTTATGGGTGCAATTTGTTTTTTTCATTTTGTTGGTAACTTAATACATACTTACTTTGGGTGTCTTTCTCCATCTTCTACTTCCAATCTTCAAATTCTAAAAGGAAAATATTACAAATAGACTCTCTAATCTTCTATATTTTAAGAATGAAATAGTTTTCAATGGTACAAGTTAACTCCAGAACCACTGAACCAATTTGAGTGAATCTTATACTAAATTAATTTTCCTAACCCTCTGCTGGTTTAAAATTAATAAATTTGAAAATTTATCGGATAGAATTTGAGTTATCTCAAGAAAAATAATTTTGTAAGTGGATT
Organism: Ericerus pela; assembly: GCA_011428145.1. NCBI lineage: Eukaryota > Metazoa > Arthropoda > Insecta > Hemiptera > Coccidae > Ericerus > Ericerus pela. The sequence continues at coordinate 649,104 of WOFM01001381.1, forward strand.
GAGTGACTGTGCGTATGAACAGCTACAAACATATGAGGTAGAAATTTTGTTTATTCCCTTTCATTTTTCATATGCCTATAAATATACACTTGCATGTGGTTTCTCAAATTTGTATTTTGATCCCAGTGTTGGTCTATCACTATCAAGTTTTGGTATCAATCTTACTCTTACTATGAGAAATTCTCACAGTTCATGAATAGTCTGAGATGAGATGCATCTATTAAGCAGTAGAGGATACCCAATTTGTGTAAGGAGTGTGTGCCAACTCAAGGCTATCCATAATAATAATGTATGTGTGGGGAGAGGCTCATTCCTACAGCTTTTGAGAAAAACATGTAAAATCTGTATGGACCTGACTTTCTCTATGAATAATGAGATGAAGTAATTTTGGGTTAGTTAATTTGGAGTATAATTTATTCAAAAAAATTCAGACATGGCAGGTTATCAGCAATCTAGCAAAGGGGCTAAAAGCTAAAAGTATTATAGATAAAAATTTCAAATTATTATTTGGTGAATTAAACAAAAGTCACTCATCCTAGCTTCAAAACTATAAGTAGGGAAAATTGAAAAATATAAAAATGTAATGAAATTCATTTTTCAGCTCAATATTTTCCCTAATGCCTCTTGAAGAGAAAAAAAAAAAAAACACATCCTTCACATGAGTAAACTTCAGAGTGAATAGAAATTTTTGAAATATTGTGATATATTATCAAAAGTCTTGATATAAGTGATATATCTATCAAAAATTATTGATATAAAGTTTGGTCACGATAACCCATCACTAATACCTGACAACAATGCTGTTATGGTTCCTATCTAAAAACACTTTATATCAGCAATCATTCCTTATGCGTATAGTGATATCATATTTTGTAGGGAATTCTAGACATGAGAATGTGATTTCATTCTGGGTATTCTTATGAAAAATTATTTTAGTCAAGATTCTGATATTTTCCTTGAGTTAACTCTATTACTACAGTTCATTTTTATTAATTTGAGAATTTAAATTTGATTAAATTGAACTTATATCCTAAATCCCAGTCTCAGTGTAATTGGTGCTGAATCCATTGAAATAGATGGTTGTGGAATACCTTGTCGTGAGAGATATTTTCACCAGAAGGAAATTCAACAGAATTTAAGCGTGTTCAGCCACTTCGTACAAACGTACGGGTAAGCCAGAACCAGACCGAACACTGGCGATTTTAGAGCCAGTTTGGGCGGTTTTTATACGGCTTATTTACACGCACACAAACACACGTACGTAATGTAATACGTATGTCGGTGAGGGCGGCCAGGTCGCATCATCCCCTATCGTGATAAGAGATGGCTGGCCGGTTTGTGTACGGATCGTGACATTGTTTGGTGATGTCACGATTCGGTACTCGTACATTACCCGCATGTACTTGCAGGTAATTACGATCGAACGTATTTCGTGTTTGGTTTAACGTCGTACAGACGAATAAGTTGGCCTGCCCTTTGGGGCGGTGACTGTCGTCGAGGGGTCCAAGCCCCTTTTCCTCATACCAGTGAGTCCCCACAATGGTAAAAGTGGTTCACCAAATAAGAAATTAAGTTCAGTATTAAATTTTCTACTTTGAATTAATTTCAAATGACTATAAGTATTCCTTTTCAAAGTTTGAAGGGAAGAACTTGAGTCTCCTGTATCATAAGTCGAGATTAAGCAAAATACCTTAGCTGTCGGTTTTATTCACAACCTCATTGCATCTTACCAATCTACATTACCTAGCTCTTTAGTCATTTTCTTTAAAACGATAAAACCGTTTTTTTATGGTTTAGTAAAACTGTCTCGAAAGAAACTTCTAATTCTACATCAGTGAATAGCAATAGGTAATCAGACATTTGATTCAACAATTTGACAAAAATTGAAAAGTAATGAAATTTTCTTAAGCAATAATTTTGCTAAACCATCAAAATATGATTTTATTATTTTATAGTCAATGAGCTAGAGTACTGACCCTCTACCAAAAATTCGTACAGAGTAGGCTATTTTTAGGTTTTCAATCCAGAAGAAATTCTAACTTTTAACTATTTATCGCTGATCATTAAATTCGCATATAAGTATTGTGGTGAATAGACTTACGATGCTAGGAGACTTGATGCTTATTTAACTACCTTCTAATGAGAAATTCCATTATCCAACAGATTTTAAAACAACTAACAAGTATGTTGCTTTATGCTCCATCCTTCTGTTATCTCATCTAATCTTAAGAATAATCTGAGACATTTCTTCAATTTATTCATAATGTTGCATCTGACATTTGATCTTTACATTAATACTTGCTTTCCCGCTAGAATTTTAAAATTCTGCCATAACTTGATGCTTTAGAATTTTCTTGGTGGATTTACACCCACAATTTTCTGGTGGATCCATTTTATGCCACTTCCCCAACCATAACTAATTACAACTGACCCTCATTCCATCAAGCACTATCTCATTTATCAATCTAGTTCAGCACTGTGTCAGGGTCACTTCAGAAAGCAAGTGATGTTTTTAATTAGTTCTCCAGTGCCTATATATACTTATATTTTGAATTCCAACGTGAAAATATGATAAAATAGATACTGCAATAATCTTTAGCATGATACACATGAACACAGCTACAATTCAAGTTCCAAAAATCAAAAGGTTGATTAAAGAATATACAGAGTAATAATATTGTATCTAAAATACAATACATAAACCAAATGGGAGTTGGACTGAAATTTGCTGAGCAGAGTTCCACAAAAATGAAGTAACAAGTGAGCAAAGTTTATAAGATTGGATGAAATAAATGATGCAGATAAATGTGAAGAAGGCATTGGTAAACTAATCGGATTGAGGATTACTGTGTGTGATTTTAATGTTAAATCTCCAGCAAATCACCAGAAAATACGCAGAACACCATGAAACTGTAAGTTGAACGAATGAGCAAATGATTGATGATTAAAAAAATATTAAAACACAAAATAAATGAACACCATAATTAAATTCAAAGTCACTTGACTCGAGAGTATATTTATTCAACACCAAGGTTGAAGATGGAATAAAGTATGTCAAATCACAAACATATTATCACAATACTAAAAACATAGTTTACAAGATTTCCACAGACTGCACAAACACAAACAAAAAACATGAGACATGATTGTCACATTCTCACACGCCTCCTCAATCATGTGTGTCTAACTAAGTCATCGACATGAGAAAACAATTATAAAATATATAAAAATAAAAGTCGATTAAAATGGTACTTAATAAATAAATTTAAAAACAAATATCACAGTTATGTTACGTCAAATGTACTATTTTAAATTAAGCATTTCAGCAAAATAACAAAACGTAGGGGTAGACAACCCTTTAGTAAATATGTCACCAATCTGGTGATTCGTGGGTATATATATCATCTACAAGGTCACTAACAAAGTGATATTTGGTGTCAATATGTTTGCATCTCCGTGAGTTCCATTTATGTGATTTGATTAGAGCGAGGCAACTCTGATTATCTTTGTATATAATAGATTTATTTTTATGTGAAAAACTGAAATCATTTATTAATTTTTGAAGCCAAAGCCCTTCAGTCGAAGCCTCACACAGAGCTATAAGCTCACTTTCTGTAGAAGAGAGTGCCACTATTGGCTGTTTTCTGCTTGACCAGGACACAACATTTCCAAAAATTTGACAATATCCAGATATAGAACTTCTGGTTTCAATGCAATTAGCCCAATCGGAGTCTGTAAAAATTTCAATAATATTTTTACAGTTTAAATTACGTTCAAAAGTTAATTCCAGATCTTTAGTGGTGATCAAATATTTCATTACTCTACATAGGTATTTATAATGTTTGTTTGTGGCAGCACTCTGAAACTGGCTGAAATATGAAATGACGTAACAAACATCTGGACAGGATCCTAACGTTAAATACATTATACAACCTAGTAACTGCTGATAATTAATATTGACTTGACGATCCAAAGAATTGAGATTACATTCAAGTTACAGTAGGTTCAATTGGAGAATGAACAGGCATACAATTTTCTAAATTAAATCTACGAGCAACAGATTTTATTAAAGACTTCTGACTCATTTTTAAAATGCCATTCTCTCAATCATAGTTAATTGATAATCCAAGGTAATTATTAATTGTTCCAAGGTTTTTACATTTAAATTTTTCACTAATAATCTTTTTAAAGTTTTCTATTAATTTTTCGTCTTTGAGCTAATAATTATATCATCAACATAGGTTGAAAGGTATACAATATTATTTTTATTTTTATATTTATAAAGGCAGTTATCAGCTTGACTTGGAACAAATTTTAGTGAAGTCAAGAATTTGTGAAACAAAGTGTTCCACACTTTTGGGGACTGTTTAAATCCATACAAAGATCAATTTAGTAATAAAACGTTAGAATTTCTATCAGTGTTGACTTCAACGCCTTCAGGAATTTCTAAATAAATCTTTTCCATTACTTTACCATTTAAAAAAGAGTTACAAATATCCAATTGATGAATATAATAACCTAAGTGATTTGAAATGGAGAGTAGAGAGCAAACAGTGGAAAGTTTGGCTACTGGAGCATATACATCATCAAAATTTAATCCCTTCTGTTGTTGAAATCCCCTAGCAACGAGACGAGCTTTGTACTGAATTTTACCCTCACTATCAACCTTTTTGGTAAACAACCAACGACAGGTTATAGTGGGATCACTCATAGGACGCTTAATCACGTTCCAGGTTTTATTAGATGACAAAGCACCAACTTCAGCCTCGACAGCTTTCTTCCAATCAGAAGACTCAGGTGAGTTCAATGCCTCCTTCATCGTAAGAGGGCAGTTATCATTCACAGACGATGCAGTACGAAAACAAAAATTAACAACGTCCCCAAGATCACCGTGTATTTCAGTATCACCTACGTTCGTCTCATCTACCTCCCTCAATATTGGATCTTCATCTGAATATTTACACGTTACGTTAATATCCTCATTAAATTCAACATCTCTACTAACATAAACAATTTTCTTAACCACGTCCAGTACTTTGTAGCCAGCAGAGGCATACCCAACAAACTTCAATTTTGAGCTCTTCTTTTCAAATTTATCAGAGCTTTGCTTCCAATCAAGCATGTAGACGTCACAGCCAAAAACCTTCAGATATTTATAATCAAATTCCTTTCAATACCATTTCTCAAAAGGGATAAAATCTTTATTGGTAGGACATCTATTAATTATGTATGCAGCGCACATCAGTGCCTCAGACCAGTAAACCTTGTCAAGATTACTTTCATATATTAAAGTTCTTGCACGTTCACAAAGAGTACGATTTATTCTTTCTGCCTTTCCATTTTGCTGAAGGCAGTTTGCTATGGAAGGCTCAAAATGAATTCCTTTTTCTTTACAATAATCTTTAAAATATTGATTCATGTATTCAGAGCCGTGATCACATCTAAGGCATTTTATTTTAGTTCTAAAACAATTGGATACTAACTCATGGTATTCTTTAAACATAGAAAGTACTTCTTTCTTACTGCTCATCAAATAAACATAACAAAAATTTGTGTAGTCATCCAAAAAGGTCACAAAATAATTTTTTTTATCATAACTGACGGGATTTATTTGTCCACATACATCAGTGTGAACTAAATCAAGCGGAGTGCTAGTTGATTTTTGTGTCTGTGAAACGCTTTTTGGTACTGTTTCCCCATGATATAGGGTTCACAAACCACCTTTTTATTATTGCTAACATCTGGTATTAGACCACATCTAGTTAAAATTTTAATATCATTACTATTTAAGTGAGCCAAACGTTTGTGCCATATCTCAATCGGATTCTTTTGTTCTTCAGTTGTCAAATTAACACAATTAGTTATGTTACACAAAAGATTAATAATATACAGATCCGTCGAGATGCTTTTACCAGTCATAATTACTTTATTATTTTTATTAGTATCAACAATATTAACTCTTTCTTCCTCAAAGATTGACCAACAACCAACCCTCGCCATACATTTAACAGACATTAGGTTTGATGGTAAATCTTTGGCATATCAAACATTCATTAAAGTGATTCTGATACCAGATTCAGTTACTAATTTTATATGACCAACCACTGAAACAGTAAGAGCAACATCTTTCTTAGCTACCATGAGTTGAGCAGGCTTCTTTAAAACAATATATTTGTCAAACAAAGACAAGTCATTAGATACATGTGTAGTAGCACCAGAATCTAAAACAAATTTAACATGTCTATCACCGAGAGGTTGTGAAGTTTCAGATATTAAACAATTATCAGGCATAAGAAATGTATAATCTGTCTCAGAGCACTCAACGTTACTCGCTAAACTACAAGAATCTCGATTAGAATTTGAGTTAGACTGATTGCCAGACTTCTCTCGGTTTTTAGAGAAACACTGCTTAGCAATATGATCATTTTTGCCACAGAAATGGCACCGAAAGTTTTGGTAATTACGATTCAAATTTTGATTTGAGTTTCCTACATTCCCTGAATCGTAATTACAACTATTTCCCTGACTAGATTGACTCTGATTATCTTGACTAGATTGTTTATTAAAATTATTACTATTATTACGGTCATTAAAACAATTGTTATTGAAATTCATATTATTACTGCCAAAATTACAGCCACGATTCGAATTACCACGAAAATTGCGCTTATAATTACGATTACGATTATAATTACTATGTTGATAGGCCAAAAAAGCATTCTCCTCACTAGACTGAACATTTAACGAAGGTTTTTGTGTGACAATTTCAGAAGGAGCAGAAACAGCATCCTTTTTGTCAATCAATAAATTTTGTGGTAATTTAACACTCTGCTTACAATCTGATCCCAATTAGGTTTAGCAATCTCCTCCAGCATCACTCTTAACGGATGGTATTCACTGGGTAGCGATTTCAGGAACTGAATTATAAATTGTCTTGTGGTTGTTAAATCACCGTTCTCGATCAATCGCCGACATTTTGCTCGATAACACATGATGTACTCCTGGATATCACTGCCGGAAGTCAAACGTTGAGATGATCCGCATCTCGAACACAGGAATTTAAAATAGCGCTAAACATATCATGGGCAAATTTGTACCCCTGAATGACCTCAAGGAGCAAATTGGTAACATTATTTGCGATATAAAACATCGCTTTCAAATTATTACTACACCACTGATTGTTGCGATGTTTTTGCACCAGTACATGCATTACAACCTCGTATAATCCTTTCTTTTGTAGTAACAGCTCCATGCGAAACTTCCAGCTACACAAATTTATGCCATTGAATGGCTCGACATTGCATTTTCAATCGCTCTCCATGTCACAAAATATATCGAATCACAGTGAACGGAGTACAGGCAAATCACTGACAAATCTAAAAAATAAAACAGCAAAATGAGTTAAAATGGAATGAAGGATTTTTACTTGATTGAAGACATTTGATGCAGGTTCAGACTCAGCAATCGAGAACAATGGAGACCACGTTGAATCGTGATACTGGGCCCATAACCATTGTGAGATTTTGATGTTAAATCTCCATCAAATCACCAGAAAATACACAGAACACCATGAAACTGTAAGTCGAACGAATGAGCAAACGATTGATGATTAAAAAAATATTAAAACACAAAATAAATGAACACCATAATTAAATTTAGTCACATGACTCGGGAGTATATTTATTCAACACCAAGGTTGAAGATGGAATAAAGTATGTCAAATCACAAACATATTATCACAATACTAAAAACATAGTTTACAGAATTTCCACAGACTGCACAAACACAAACAAAAAACGTGAGACATGATTGTCACATTCTCACACACTAACACCGTGGAAAATTAGATAAGTGTGAGGAAAAGAAAGAATTTCAAAAACATAAGAGAAATTTCTGAGAAAATTGGAATACAATAAATACGCAATAAAAATTGAAGTGAACAAACATACATATTCTTGTTAAGGTAGAAAGTAAGCTCACTAAAAAGAACATACAAAATCTTCAAAAACAAAAACAAATTATTTTATTATTATTATTATTATTATTATTATTATTATTATTATTATTATTATTATTATTATTATTATTATTATTATTATATTATATTATTATTATTATTATTATTATTATTATTATTATTATTATTATTATTATTATTATTATTATTATTATTATTATTATTATTATTATTATTATTATTATTATTATTATTATTATTATTATTATTATTATTATTATTATTATTATTATATTATTATTATTATTATTATTATTATTATTATTATTATTATTATTATTATTATTATTATTATTATTATTATTATTATTATTATTATTATTATTATTAAATTTCTTCTATTTCTATTTCTATTTCAATTGCATAAAAGAGGCCTTTGAGGTTGGTTTTAGACCACTTTACAGCTTACACCATACATGAAATACCAATACCAGAAAAGTGTCAATATCTCTATAATATTTTAAAATAATCAATTTATTATCCACGAACTATTGTAGACCTTAACTTTTGAGAGACTTTATGAAAATATTTTAAACACTGATAATCAGGTCAAGTATTGGGATAAACCCTTAGACTGTACAAAGACTGTCTATTAAACACTTTATTTAAAACTGTGTCTTAAACTGATCATTATATACTTCGTAACCAAGGTTTATATTCCCATTCAGGGTATGTAAACATATGTGGTGAATAGACGAAGTGAAGCATGGACTTGTTATTATAGGGATACGCTGACTCGTGATATAATTGAGGGACTAGTGTATTTGGGTTGCTGAATATTATAACAATATTCACATATTCTCATAATATTCGATGCGGGTATTTTAAATTGTTTTTAAGGAATTGTAACGTATTTTGTTTACAGGACCGAGTACCTGAATTACTAGTACTCAAAACTGTGTCGACAAATATGTTTGTCATATTTAAAAAATAGATGAAATTATACATTACACAATTCTCCAGAGGGAACAAAAAAAAAGAGAAAAACATTTTTCTAGAGTCTATCTACTGAGTAAAAAGTAATAGAAAATTTTTACTTATTAGATAATCATGGATAAAAATTATGTCATATAATGCGATTACATATACTTGAAATATAATATTTGAGAATAGTAAAATGAACAAAATTTTTCCTTATGTATATTTATATTGTATTATTTTGCATAATTTTTTACAATGCTGTGCTTTAAAGTTTTTCCATTTTGGGTTGTAAACTTTGTCATTGCGAGATCTATCGCAAGATCAAAAACTTCTTTAGACTCTGAGAAATATGTTCACAGCAAGAGTAAATGGTTTTCAATTTTGATTGTCTCTTCAATAGATTCGGAGAGACAGGGGATCTCTATTGGGATAGTTACAATTCTTTTATTTTTGTCAATATCTTCAATTTGGATATGACATGGTACATCAAAAATAAATGTTCCAGGGGAGTTATTATTAATTTTGAACTTTTCAGATTTTTTAGTAATGGAATTTGTTGCAATAAGTGAATTAAAATTTACCACCTGAAATTTTGTGTGTCCTATTAGATGCACTAAAGTTTGAATATTGTTCATGCTACATTTGAATGAACAAGATTGTTATAAATTTCAGTTTAAATTCTGGAAGAAGAGATTTTTGCACAGGACGATAAATGAAAGGAAGCATAATGGTTCATCTGAGTTACAATATTGGAGATTAGTTCCGCTAATGTAACATACTGTATTTGATATAGTTTTGTGAATGATCAACGATGGTTCTTGATCCCAACTATACAATTCATTAGAATGACTTTTGAATGTGAGTAGAATGAAGTCAAAAGTTTTAAATTTAGCATCAAGTTGTTCCGGGAATTTTAATTTTTAATTCTAACGTATTTTTGAAGAAGTTGCAGTTGATAAGTTCTACGTGGTAAGTTTTGTATGTTTTTAACTGGGATAGCTAGATCAAGATCTAGTTTTCTAGTTTTTCCTCAAAAATTTCTTTTGGAATAATCGAGGAAGGAATCACATAGGATTTACAAGATGCCAAAATATTTGATAATCCGAAAGTGTTTGCCAAATTACTATCGTAGAATCCTTGCAGAAAGTTTAAAGAGGTTAGAAGTTTATGTTTTTCGAGGGAATTTTCCATAAACGAGTTTGTATGGGAAATAAATTTTGTCATGAATTTGTTTGTACAGTCTATGCAACTATGCAGATTAGTAGATGTATTCACTAAGGATGCATATGTTCAGCTAAGAGTTGGTTTTTATAATGTCGTATTCACCTTTTAAAGAAATTTCATTAGTCAAAAAATTTTGTCTATCTCTAAAGTTTAGGAATCAACAGCAAAAACATAGCGCATTGCCAAAGTAAGATCTAATTGGCATGAAAAGGCTTTGCTTGCTTCAAACAGAGGATGGGGTCAAATAAAATTCTTGTGTCATCTTAGTGTTTTGTTCTTTTGAATTTTTTATTCAATTTTTTAGTTATTTAGCCATTTCTGCATATTTACAGTTTTTCCAAGTTGTTACATTACACAATTGGTGTTTAAATTTGTTGCAAGTAGCTTATCTACTGATTCATGCAGATCTAATTTTATGGAATATACCATTGTGGCTGATTTTGGATATATGTAGATATTGTTTATTTTTTGAAAATAGGTGCCAGTTGACGCGGTTGTAATCCTATGTGGGTTAGATGATTTTCTTTGTGCAATATTTTGTGCAATTATAATTATTACGACAGAAAAAATCAGATGCATGTACATTTTCTGGAACAGAAAAAATGCAACATCTTATTTACTTATGATTAGTTTATAGATCTTAATTGAAAGGAATTTTTTGGGACATACTAGGCTGAAGGAAAGTGAAGAGAGAGAAAGAATTTTAGCATAGGTATGTACTATTTTATTTGGTTAGATATAGATTTATATAATGCTATAAACTTGACAGTTCAGTTCAAGTGTTTCAACCAATGCCGTCAAATCTTTCTGCATTTTTATTTCCATATTTATTTCTGCTTTTTTTTTTGGGCTTTTTCCGCTTTGCTTAATAGTGTTTTTTTGTTTCATTGTGTTTTGTCTAATATGTTAATCTCATATAAGAACGATGACATTTTTGTCTCAGCTGGAGTGGTTGAGGCAAATGAGACTCAATTTCTTGGGGAACAGATCCTTTCGAAGATCCGTGTTTTCAGAATTGTCCGTGTGAGGCGAGGTTATATTATTCGCTTTACTGTCTTTTCTTGTTGTTTTATCGGATATCCACATTTTCAAGTTGGAGTGCGTTTTTAAATGTGTTTAAGCTGCATGGGATATTGGAGGACATCATTGAGGAGGAATTTGGATACTGGAGCCACACCGTTTGGTTTATTTGTTGCCCAGAGTCTGAGGTGTTCATAAAGGAGCTACTTTTTTCCCTTTGAGTATTCTATTGGCACTCCCTTGTAGTGGAATTTGGATTCAATGGGTTAAAGTTAGTCTTCCATGGGAACCTTGACACTCGTTGACTTGTTGGCATGGGCATACTGTCAGGTTTGTTGGTTGGTGTGCTATGTATTCCACAGCATAGCAACAAATCATTGTTTGTTGAGTATGTTCATTTTGATAAATATTATGTAACTGATTTTCTGGTTAGCCTAGATCCTAGCGTCTCGCCGTAAATTTGTTTCTAGGACCAGTCATGTGATTTGTGTTTGTGTGTCATGTTTCTGTGTATTTAGTTCGTGTCTGTGTGGGTAAGTGTCTTGATAGCGTCATTTTTGTAGTTTACGTTTGTATCATATCTTTACTTTTTTTTATGTCGAGACCATTAAGTGTTGTCTGTGTTAGTTCCTAAGTTATATAGACAAATATAAGTTTAGCTCACTCTTATACGTTTCCCTTTTCAAAACGTCAAATAATAAGATAGGGAAAAACGCTCCCCATAGTAGCACACAGATCATTAAGGATTTGTTGACAATTTATTTTATCAAGATTTTGTATACCATTCACATGATTTTTGTCAATTCTAGTCCACTAGATCAACCAAATTTTCATATTATAATTTATCAAACAAGTGGCTGAATTTTAATGTTGACATCAATTTATTACTGTATCAATTGGGAAGCTGTTGTTCATTCGAAATATGTATCTGGTGGTCTCTTAAATTCCAACAAAGCTGGTTTATTGTAGGTGGTGTTTTTGTCTAGTTTGGCTGTAACTATGTCCGACGTACCCATCTAATTGGTGTTCTCATATCTCATTTCTATTACAAGACTCTTGAATGAAATCTCATTTAATGGAATTGCAGAGATAATGACACCTTTTATATATGTATATATTATCATGTGAGGTTTCGTATTTGCTAGTTTTCTCGTTGAATTACATACTCAAAAAGATATCATTATCAAAGCCATTTTCCAAGCTGAAGGAGAACATATTCAACACCAAGAAGAAGGAACAAGTGACAAAAGTGGCCAGTTTAGATTTTGTGGTTTTCAACCCGAGGTAAATTACTAATACTGATCAAACAAATTGCTTAAGTAAAATTGATGATTTCTTAAAATTTATTTTTTACAGTGTAATTACGATATTCAGCTGAAAGTAGTGCCCTCCATCAATAAATAAATATGCAAGACTCTTCCACCCCAAGTCAGCATCAAAGTAACATTTACTTTTTCATTGATCCATAATAGTATTTTTTATCAAATCTGTTTTTAATAGTTTTTTTTTCTTCCCAGAAGAACGCCTCTGTAAAAC